>CM054057.1:753046874-753646874 GCA_028641055.1 Alopecurus myosuroides
TTGGGCACCAAACTTCTGTTCAGCACAGCTTATCACCCTCAGTCTCAGGGCCAAGTCGAAAGAGTCAATCAGATTCTCGAGGATATGCTCAGAGCATGTGGTCTCTCCTTTGTCATGAAATGGGAGGATTGCCTTCCATATGCTGAATTCTCCTACAACAACAGCTTCCAGGCAAGCCTAGGCATGGCACCATTTGAGGCATTGTATGGCCGCAGATGCAGGAGTCCAATCAATTGGTCTGGAGCTGGTGAACGTTCACTCTTAGGCCCTGTTGTTAAGGAAGCCGAGGAGAAAGTTCGTATCATTCGTGACAATCTCAAGATTGCTCAGTCTCGTCAGAAAAGCTACTATGACAGCAAGCACAGGGATATGGTCTATGCACCTGGTGACAAGGCATATCTTCGTGTAACTCCTCTCAGAGGCACTCATCGTTTTGGTGTGAAAGGAAAGCTTGCACCAAGATACATTGGTCCTTTCAACATTCTCTCAAGGCGGGCAGAATATGCTTATCGTCTTGAACTTCCAGAAAATCTATCCAAGGTGCACGATGTGTTCCACGTGTCACCGCTCAAGAAGTGTTTCAAAGATCCAGATCGTGCAGTTGATCATGATTCCATTGAACTGCAAGATGATCTCTCTTATGAGGAGCACCATATTCGAATTCTCGATGAGACCGAGCGTAAGACTCGCAACAAGAGCACAAGTTCTTGAAAGTGCAGTGGTCGCATCATTCCGATAAAGAGGCAACGTGGGAGACCGAAGAGGATCTTCGAAAGAAGTATCCGGACCTTTTCGCTTCTCAGTAAGGAATCTCGGGGCGCGATTCCTTCAAGGGGGGGCGTTTTGTAACATCCCAAGTATGAAAATACCCCTAGAATGTTTGATTTCCTGTTTAATTAAAGTATTGCATCATGTCATCATATTTATTTCATTGTTTGCATTTGTTTTGCTTCTGTTTTTATTCTGTTTTCATAATGGAAATTCAAACAATTTCAAATAATGTGTTTCATACTTGTCATGTTACAATGTTTTCAAATCAAAATTTCAATCCAAAGTCTCATCTTGTTTCCATTTATTTCATAGTGTTCAACTATTAAAAATGAGGGTTTTAATCAATCCATTAATTCCAATTTGCGTTCAAATTCAAATAAAAAACATTCAAACAGCACCCAAATTACACTTATAAAAATCAGCATTATAACCCAAACCATTTGTTCTTTTTAATCATTAGGGTTCACCCTAATAAAAAACATTGTTTTCATTATTGATCATTTAATTATCAAATTATTCAAATTCAAACCAATTTACAAAACAGCAAATAAATTGGAATTTTCAAAAACCTAAGTTGTCAAATGGTAGATGTTGAACTAACAAACTCACATGAATTTTTCCAAATTTTTATCAACTCAAAAACCTATCATTTGCTTCCATTTTCATTTGATGCAAAAAAAAACAGAAAAGCAAAAAATAGAAAAAGAAGAAAAACGGCGCGCGCGCGGCAGCTAGCCTACGCAGGCCCAGCCCACTTACCTTCCCCGGCCTGCGTACCGGTTCGATCGTCTTATCCTCGTCGTCCTCGCGTACGGCCGCCCATCCGTGGCGCCACAGCGGCACTGCCGCGAGCAGACGGCTGATCACGCGCCCCCCGAGCCTATTTAGCTACCTGGGACCCCTCCGAAGGCTAGCCCTAACCCTAGGAACCTCTGTCCCCTCGCGCCGCCGCTGTTCTCTCTCTCTCCCGGCAAAACTCGCCCTCTGAACCTCACCGCTACACCTCACCGGAGTTCTTCTCTGAATCTTCGATGGCAGCCACCGCTCCAGTGCACCTGCTCCCTCGCTGATCGCGGGAATCGAGCCGCCGTGTCTTCCTCGTCCACCCCGACACCTGCACGACGCCTGCGAGCAGCTGCTTCCACGCCGCCGTCCTCGTCCCTGTCCGCGGCGTCCACCTCGCCGTCGTCCATCTTCTGAACCCCCACGGTGATCACCTCCTATATCTTCCCTCTCCCACCTCTGTTTCATGCTCGCAAGCACAGCGCACACGGTCTGCACCCCAGCAGCAGCACGGCGCAGCAACACCCCGTTGATCACCGCCGGCGAGCGTCGATCTCTGGCGAGTTTCAGTCGCGCGCGTTCATTTGAAATTCAGTTAACGAATCGACACCTTAACCTGTGTGCGCGTGTACTACTGACAAGAAACGATTCCTACCGCACTGGTTACAGTGCGTTGCGCGCACGGGGAGATCCAGGGTTCGAGCCCCTGGCTCCGCGAAAAATCCCAACTTTTTGCACCAAGTGCTGACAGGGTGGCCCCCCTGTCAGTCACTCTGAAGCCACGCAAGCACACAGTGACCCTGGGCCCCCTGGCAGTGCCTAGGGTAGGGTTCTGTGCGGTATAAAAATGTTTTAAACCTTTCTGTTTTAAATCAAGGTCCATTTAAATTGCAGTTTGGTCCCTGGAAGTAATTTGATAATAACTTTCATTTTATGAACTCAAATAATAAAACTAAAATATGTGCCCTGCTCTAAATTTAATTCTCTATCTAATGGTAGCATTTTTTTTCTGTTTTGAATTTTCCAAATGCAATTCAAATTTGAATTCAAATAATTCAATTGCAATTTGCTAAAATTCATAACTAATTCATACTTAATCCAATTAATGCAAATAAAATATGTTTTCCATGCTATTTCAAATAACCTTTTCAAATATAAATTTTGTTTCATGTTTTGAATAATTTAAATTGCTTAAATAATTTAAACCTTGTTTAAATCATTTAAATTTGATAAAATCATAACTTGCTCAAATTAAATTATTTTTGAACATGCAAAATATGTTTTCAAACTAGAAAAGTATAAACTTTTCAAATATGAACTTGAATTTATGTTTTGACCAAATAAAAATTCAAATAATATTTAAACTTGTTTTAAATTCATTTAAAACTTGCTTAATAATGTTTCAGTCATAATAAATTCATCCTAATTCCTTTTTCAATATTTGAAACATGTAATCCAACTACAATTTTGTGTTCTTTTCAAATATGAATTTTGTTATTTATTTTGCACAACTTAAATTGGTGAAAACAACAACTATTTGTGTAATACCTTAAAGGAACCAAAAATTCCCTAACTTAATAAATAAATTTCTAAATTGGTAAACCTTATTTCCACTTGCATCTATTGTTGTTATTTTGTTGTTATCATCATGCATGCATCATGCTAAACAACTTTCACATGATAATTAATTGTAGTTCATTTGTTTCCACCCTAATGCATGAACCTTTTCCATATGCAATCCAATTGCATAGGGGTCCATTTAAATTGTGTCACTTTGTCAACTAGTTTATTTTGATGCAACCATTAACTTGACATGCATCATCCCCTGATTGTGCACTATGCCATGATATTGATTGTTAATATTCCTGTCTTGTTTGTTTGCTTCTTCTCGAATAGACGACGACGTTGAGACAGACGATCTTTACAGCACCCCTTCTGAGGATCTAGCTCAGTACCAGGCTGCTGAGTTTGCAGGCAAGTTATCACTCACATGAACCATTGTGTTCCTTTCAACCTTGGTTATCGATACTTTCCGTTGTTTATTTCTGCTAGCCTTAGTAGTAGTTGTTTCTGTTACGAACCTATCACATGAATCCCTTAACCCTGATATTGCCTCACCACCACTACTACAACCCTATTGCTTGAGCCAGTGTCTTACTAGCATGCTTAGGTTGTTTTGCTCGAGTCTGTTACCCGTTAACCTCTGTTACTATTTCATTATGTTCTGGGGGCTCGATGTTTAATCAATCAATCATGCTAATGTTATTTTTAAATAATAATTTGATGATAAGGCACCGGCAGGAGGCCCTGTGTGGTTTTGAGGCCTGCTAGTGTCGACCCTAATAGGAAAAGGGTCTTGTCTCTTGATCCATGATGAGCGCACTACCCGCATGTGGGAAGCGAGTATGGGCGCCCCCCTCAATTTGATTCGATTCGCATCTCGTCCAAATCGCCTCATTTAGTTCGTGTTTTCCTTTTGCCGCATGCATGTTTTTGCGAGCCCAGCGCAGGGTGGAACTTTTTTAGTCGGCATATAGGGGGACACGGTCTTAGAGTGCTATGAGGGTCCCTTTTCTTCGGGGCTTGATTAGCCGTGCGCCCAAGGTGCTTTGGGCTTGATACGAAGAAGAGTTGAGTTGTGTTGAGTGCCCCGCTTGGTGGGAGGCATCCCATCTGGTGGGTTATTCATACGTGTACGGCCAAATTGGTGCAACCCTGCAGGGATAATCTTCTCGAGAAGCCGTGTTTTCCGCGGTTGTGGTTAACTTGGTGAAAGTACTGGCTAACAAGTACTCAGGACAACTTGAACCTAATGATTAACCATCTTACACCCAATGATTAACAACTTGACTAGTAATAGGTTTATTGACACAATAACTTGATTCATCTTTAATTCAACTGTGTGAGTTATCCTCGGATTGCTTCTTTGGATAAGGGGCGAGATCCAGGATGGGTTTGTTTGATGTTATCTTTCAGTTGGTTACAATACTCGATATTATCCTCTTTCTGTTAGCCGGAAGTGGTAGAATCTATGTAGTTGGTTAGCGCAGCCAGTTGCAGCATCTTTTATACCCCTTTCTTCCGTTGAACCCAAGGCATCTGTGCTTGGTGTTGACGGGCTACACTTTGGTGAACTGTGAGTCTTGCTTGCCAGTACGTCTATGTACTCACCCCTTTGGGGCTGTGGTTTCCGCAGACTACGCTTACGAGGATCCCAGTGAAAGCTATTACGTGGAGTTTGACGAGGCTGCTGACGAGTAGGTAGCGGACCCGGGCAGGATCCGAGACATCGTGGATGGGCTCCGTCTTTATTTCAGTTCCTGACTTCTTAAGCCTATTTGGATTTGTCTGTACTCAGACCCTTTGAATGCTTTCGCTGAGATGTAATGATGTTATGTTGGGACATGTGTCATCTGGATGATTGTATTTGCTATCTCTGCTCTAGTGAGAGCCATTTGTAATTTATTTCAATCTTTTGTGTCTTAGAGATATGTTGTGCTATCATTCTGTTACAAGCCGTTGACGTACCATGTGTGTATGGTATGAAGTACGTCAATGGTAGTGTCCTGATTTCTACGGGATAGTTTACATCGACGGTGAATAGTAAAGATTGGTTGTCACACATAAGTGTTGGCCTACTCGTAAGAGATGCGGGTGCCGGTAAGCCCTGTAATACAATCAAAATACTGTTCAGTTCGTACGGTGAGTATCCTCTAGAAGTCCGGGTGCGACACTCAAGAGATTAGTTTTTTTGTTTTAATTATGGAGTTTTCAATAAATAGTCAAGTCAAACCCATTTGGACTTATAAGTTGCTATCCTAGTGCATGAAATTTCTGTTTCAGCACGAGTCTGCTCACCGTATGATTTTACGTTTTTTATTGGTATGTCAGATTGAGCTAATATTTTAGTATTTTCTGCAACTTTTCTTCCTCTGTAAGCACAAAAATTGGCTTAATTTTTTGACGAGTCTAGCTTAGGGAAAAACGTTTGTTTTTCTGCTGTTGCTTTTCTGGACAGATTCTGCGTTCTTTTGTTTTATGCACTCTTTGGGCTTGGGAATCGAATTTCCATGATTCTTTCAAGAAAGAGAGTGAACATACAACATAATGAACCTTATTGTGTATCTACTGGAGCATTTGATTTGGAATTTTCCACAGCAAGCATGTGATTTGTTTGTCCTTGCTAATCTCACCCCACACAAAAAGAATGGGAGAAACATGTTTTGTGAAGTTTTTTCACACGGAATAGAGGAGCTGCGCCTCAAGACATCCAAGAATGGTGAAAGACATAAGCTTGGGTATGTGATGAACACCCCACTGGAGCTACACTCTTTTGGTTAGCACACGTCTACTTTCTGTTTTTCTAACCAAAACATTTATCGTAGAGACTTGAAGCGTCTAGTTTTTGCTTTTATTTTTGTTTTGATAAGACCACACCCATCATTTTATATGAGATTGAGCTACTGGAGTTTGGGGTTGGAATGTATTGGATGCTAGTATTATTACTTGGAATAGGGATGCCATGGTTGATTTGAAGAGCTACATATGTTTGCATGATTTATAGGCTTTTTATGTGTAGAAATTTGCAATAATGTTGTCTTGAGCTATCTCTTATTCATGTCCTTGATGTTAATTGCTGGTTTATTTAATTTGTCATGAAATGAGTAGTTATATGGACATATGCATGCATAGTAGCTGGTCAACTATCTCCCTCTTGCTTGCCAAAAATTTAAAAATTCCAACAAGTAAAAACTTGTTTCCAACACTCCTTAGCCAAGTATTTCCAGTGAGTCCACCATATCTTCCCATTAGCTTCATTCCTATTCCGAGTATGTTCACCATGTTATTGTGTTATTTATGTTCTAAATTAAGATATTCACTTTATTAATTGTCATGGGTTGAACTTGGGATAGGACTCTCACGAACTTTTGAAGGCACACTTTACTTTTTATGCATATAATAAACATGACCCAATAATGGGAGCCACAAGTTTTGCGTTTGACAAGTGTGTGGTTGGGAGCTAGCTATAAACGTGTATCACCGGAAAGATTTCAACATTGCACAAAAATTTACATTATTTGATATCATGTACTTTTGTTTTTGGACTCCTGCCATGCCGAAATGAAATAGAGGAATAGTAAGTTTTGATGAGTAAGTATCTATATGACTAGACAAACGCATTGGGCCGCTAACCCAAGCCATGCTTTATCATGGTGGAAATTTACTTACAGCTTGAGTGACTCTTGAGAAATAGCACTGATCCAACGGCTGACAAGAGCTACAAAGAAACACACCCCTTGATCCAACGACTCACAAGAGCTAGAAAGAAACACACGATCCGTGTGATTCATCCGGATTGATGTTATGGCCAAATACATGGCATAGTTTGTTATAATGAGCCCATATTGCACACAAATGTGCATATTGGAAGGACGGACAATGTTGACGAAGAAATTTATTTTTTTAACTGAATAAAAAAACCATTTTCCATTTTCAGAGTGTCAGAAATGGTTTTTTTTGTGAAGAACCTACCACAAACATGCTACAAAACTTGGGGGCTTAATTTTTTTGACATGCTAGGACATGTGATATACCCAATAAACAATCTGTTTTCTAAGAAAAGATATCTATCCAGCTCTTTTGAAAATCACAAGTTTCTGCCGATTCAGCTGGAAACGTGACAAATTTGAACTACAGGTGCCTCATAATTTGCTCATAAATTTTGGCAAAAATCATTTTTAGGTACTCAACTACCTATTTAGATAGAGATCCACAGTGAGTTGCTGAATATACAACCCCTAGCTACGAACGGTCATGCCCACCGTCTTGACTTTCTCGTAAAACGGGCTGAGAATATTCCAGTAAATAAAAAAACCTAAATAACGCGAGACCTTCGCCTGATGTCATTAAATATGTACTAGTATCCACCAAAAATAGTAAACTTGGAATCTGACAGTTCTGTTGAAAAAGTGTTCACAAAAAAGAGCTATCTCCTCCTAACATTCTAGGGTGTCGGTTGAAATGACGGGTGTTATGGCCAAATACATGGAATAGTTTGTTATAATGAGCCTATATTGCACACAAACGTGCATATTGGAAGAACGGACAATGTTGACGAAGGAATTTATTTTTTTAACTGAATAAAAAATATTTTTCATTTTCGGAGTGTCAGAAATGGTTTTTTTTGGTGAAGGACCTACCACAAACATGATACAAAACTTGGGGGGTTTAATTTTACAAAATTTTAGTTGATAGCTTTCAATTTTACAAAAATTTAGAAATTCTAGAAATTAGCTTCATACCATTTGGACTTTCCTTTCAAAAGTTATAGTTTTTATAATAAAACAGGAAAAGAAAAAGAGATGAAAAGAAAAAAAAAAAAAATAATCCTTTAGTACCGGTTAGTACTACCAACCGGTACTAAAGGCCCACCGGTTCGCGCGCAGTTTGGTGGGCCCGGGGAGAACCTTTGGTACCGGTTTCTACCACCAACCGATACTAATACAAATCTTTAGTACCGGTTTATGCGACCAACCGGTACCAATAACCCTTTGGTACTGGTTGGTGGCACAAATCGGTACTAAAGGGCTGAAACGCGCGGGGACTTAAGCGTTTCTGCCCCAATTTTTGGCCAAGTCCCGCAGAAGAACAGACGTGCCTCCGGGCTCTCCCTCGACGACGACAACGACGAACTGCTGCCGACCGTTCCCCTATTCCCTGCATCGCCTCCGGCCACCGTGCGCCGCCCGCCCCGCACCGCCCTCTGAGCTCGTCGCCGCCCCTGCACCGCCCCTCTCCTCGAGCTCGTCCACGTGCGCATGTTGGTCGCCAGCCCGCACCGGCGCTCTCTCCTCGGGCTTGTTCCCCGTGCCCGTCGCCGCCGCCCAGCGCCGCCCTTTCCGGCCTCGAGCTCGTCCCGTGCCCGGCCGTGGTCGCCGCCCCGCGCCACCCTCTCCTCGCGGGCTCTTGTCCCCGTGCCGCCGTGGTCGCCTCCGCGCGCGCTGCCCTCTCCTCGAACTTGCCCGTGGTCGCCGCCCCGCGCCGCCCTCTCCTCGGGCTCGTCCCCGCGCCCGTGGTCGCCGCCCCGTCCTTGAGCTTGTCGCCACCACCGCTGGCCTGCGCCTCTCCGTGTGCATGTGCGTACGTGATCGAGCGCGCAGAGAAGAGCTAGCTTCTGTTTTTTTTCTATGTTTTTTCTACTGTAAATTACATAGTATATACTATATGTAATTTAGACTTGGAGAAAATATGTAGTTATAGCTAGACTTAGAGAAAATATTTAGTTATAGCTAGACTTAGAGAAAAATATTTAATTAGGTACATTAAGATTTAGATTTAGACTTAGAGAAAAATATTTAGACTTAGAGAAAAATATTTAAACTTAGAGAAAAAAATTTGCAATATAATTAGTACTCACAATATTTAGTACTTAAAATATTTACTATTTTAGAATATTTAGGTATTAGACTTAGAGAAAAAATTAGGTATTAACTAGAGTATTAGACTTAGAGAAAAAAATTGTTAGAGAAAAAAATTGTTAGAGTATTAGAATATTTAGTAATTACAATAGTTAGAGTATTTAAGTATTAGACTTAGAGAAAAAAATTGTAATTTTTAGTACTCACAATATTTAGTATTTAGAATATTGAGTACTTACAATATAAGTATTTAGAATATTGAGCTAGTTGTTATTTATGAAAGTTGCTATTTAGTATCCGGACATTTAGTACTTAGAAAAAAAAATTTAGGTACTAGACTTAGATTTTTTTTTATAATATTTAGTACTTAGAAAAGTTGTTATTTGTGAAATTTGCTATTTTAAATTTTGTAGTGATCGACATTGAGCTATGGATCCGGACGTCCCCCTTTCTTCCGAAATGAGGAGGAATAAGATTTGGCGCAACAACTGATATATAACAGTGCCCGACCTGAAACGATGACGATGGCAATGATGATGGCGAGGACTTAACCACACAATTTCTGAACGACTCCGGTGAAGGACTTGAGTCTGAAGAGAGAATGGCTGATAAATTGCTATTAACAAACTCCGATAAGGTGTATATTATGGCAATGATATATCAGTAGATGCATTGATTTATTTGTATTGCACTTATTAACGAATATTTTTTCTTTTAGACTTCTGGATCATCGAGCAAATCTGCTAAAAAGCAAGATCCCCGAGGCCCGCCGAAACCTTATCGGACGAGGCTAAATTAGCCCTCAACACATTTAAGGATAATGGCGAACCGGTGGAACCCGCAGATAACGTCAAGAAATTTGTCAATCAAGACGGAGTTGTTCTCGGTTAAGTCTGCATATTGCAGCCTTTTCCTGGGACAAGGACATGCTTGGGCCTCTCACTTGTGGAAAGCCCCCTTCCCCTGAAGATAAAGATATTTGTGTGGCAGCTTCTGCGCGACCGCCTCCCGTCAGGGTGGAGATACGAAAGCGTCAGGGCCTGGTGATGGCATGTGTCCACTTATGTGGCGTCCCCAAGATGGGGTCTCACATTTTATTCACATGCCCCATGGCCTGGATCCTATGGAATTTCGTTTATGAGGTGCTGGGCCCCGAGTGGCTGGCATCGGACCTCGGTGAATTCCTGGAACGCCAGGCGAATAGGACCAAGAGGGGGCGTCGCCTATTCTGGGCCTTTATTGGCGGGATGACATGGACTCTATGGACAATTAGGCATAAGATAATGATAGAATGTATCTTCTTGTGATGTGCTGCTGACTCGATGTTCAAATGTATCTTTTTTGCAAAAGTGGCACCCGTTGTGTAGACAATGGGATAGGGCTCAGCTGGACATCATACTCGAACGCTTGGTGGCGTCTACACAGCGGATCTCCACCACCTCTATAAGTTGAGCCCCCCTTGTGGTTTGGCACTACTATGATGCCCACAATCTCTGCCAGTTCTTGGACATAGGCCTGCGGCGGTTTTGCTGACCAGCTCGGAGCATCGGGTGCTAATTATCAGGCCCATAACAGCCGGTTTGAGGGACCATCTGGGAAGTATATTCCCTCAGACGGTTGTAAAAACGCGCCGCCTCTGTTGCTATGTGTCTGGCGGTAGCAGTCCAAACGAATGCCCGCCACATAACATAGAGGCGTGCCATTTTAACAGATGACTCTGCGCGATGTAGAGTGTCCAAAGTTATTTAGATGCCCCGAGAAAAATAGAGAGCCAGTTTGAATAAAAAACAGGCTTGGTCCGAGGAGAAGCGGTTTGATTTGCACCCAGTTGGCAACAGTTGTACCTTCCGAATAAAATCATAAGGGAGTGATTTCAATATTACGGATCTATTTTGCAGGGCTGGCTGGATCTAGGGAATCCCGTTCTCTCGCACTGTACGACATAACCCGCCGCCGCCTCCTCTATCCTGCTCCTTTGATGCTACGGTGATGAAACGCGCCAGGCAGCCGGACGATGACGATGATGTCCATCACCGCTAACGGGCGCCTCCTCCCCCTGATGTCTGACGCCAGCAAGCCCGCGCAGACCCTAGATGTTCCCTTGCTGGCCGGCGCTCTCCGGCTAATCGGGCCTACTTGCCGCTGGGCCACCATAGTATCTCCCCGCCTCCTGGACCAGCAGGAGCGCTGGATGGATGGGCGCTGCAGGTCTCCGGGCTGTGGCTCTTCTCCTGTCCGTCACGGTCCCTCGCCTGGATGGTCACCGGACCGTGGCAAGCCGCCAGAGAGCGGTTGCCGGGAGGAGGAGCTCCTCTGGGAGGCCTTGTCACGGCATGGCTCGGCTTTCCTCGCCTCCTCTCCGTGGGGACAAAACCGGCGAGCAGCTTACGCTCGTAAGCTCGGGTAGGGACATGACGGTGCATCGTAGACAGCCTAGGGTACAATTGTCGCCAAGCCATGCCCGTGTGTATGACCGTGGATATGCGCATGGCCCACTGCCCGCGAAGAAGAAATCTAAGAAGAAGAAGCGGAAGACTCGTCATGTAGTGGATGTTATTGTGCGAGGAAGCCAGAGAGGGTTCCCACCCGCGCAGGCGTCCACCATACCATAGCGAGACCCGAGAGGACTGAACTAGGCGGGGTTGGACACGCCCCGACTGCAGGAAGAGGGAGGGAAGGGCTCGCCCTCGCACCCAGTGTTTCAACTGTGGGTTGGTTGGCCACTTCCGCTCGGAGTGCACCAAGCCCATGAGTTGCATGCGCTGTGGTGCCCCGGAACACCTCGTGAGCACCTGCTCCGTAGCGGCACCCCAGGACAATCGCCCTAGAATGGAGCTCTTGGGTCACCGGGTGGAGTCGATTTTCTATTACATCGACCTGGGGGCGTGTGCCAATGGTGGTCCCGTAGAACCTTGCGAAGGTGATGGTGCTTTAAGAGTAGCTCCCGCCGCTGTTTGCTGGACTTACGGTGGAGATCCATAAGGAAGAGCTGGTCAGATTATGCCGGGGCATGAGTGGCGGTTTCACGAGATCACACCGACTGAGTTTCCTATGGTATTCCCATGTGCCGAGATGCTCCGGTTGTGTTCCATGGGATCCACATTCACCCTCCCCACCAAAAAGATCCAGGTGTCTATCAGGGCTTCGACTGCTGCTACGGAGAAGACCTCTCTGTCCTTGTCATGGGTCCAGATATTTTGTTTAACATATGAGGTCAAGACGATGAAGGTGCTTGAGTTTGTGGCGAACCCGCTTGGCAGGTTGGTGGAGATTGACAACAGCTCTCTTGCGAGTTCTGACACAGTCCGCCTCAGGGTTCTCTCCCTGGAGCTGGTCAAGCTCCCTTACTTCTTTGGAGGCTGCGGTGACAGTCGTAGGGAAATCCTGCGTTTGGAGCTTGACCTGAACGGCCCTGAGTCCCTACCCTCCCGTGGACCTAGTGATGGCCCGTCTAGGGGGGACTCCTATGAGGAGGACTCCTCGGGCGACGATAAATATGAACGCGGTGCGGACGAGACTCCCCCTGCTGCGGACGACCCTACACCCCCTGCCCCACCATTGGGTGTGGCGTCCCACGGCGCCCCTGCTCTGACTCAGGCTTCCGCACCCTCAACTTCTGTTTCTGGTTCGGTGCAGCTCTCCTCTAGCGCCCCAGCCAAGCTGGCCCCTGTGGAAAGGCCTCGCTCCTCTCGGCCTGACCCTCCTTCCCCCCTGGACCTCCCTTTCTCCCAGTATGGCTCTAAAGTCGGCATGTAGGGCCTGGATGCTACTACCTTGGGAATGGGCACAGACCCTCAGAAGGAGGAGGAGGAGGACTGTGGGAGTGTGGGGCTGGAGGTGATCCCACCGTTGTCGTCTTGCTCTAGATGAGCGTTGTGCTATACCCACTCACGGGGTTCAACCCCCATAACCCCGGCATGATTCCCGCCTCTGGTCCCAGCGACCCTAGCCACTGGTGCCGGCAAGAAGGTCACGATCTTCCCCGACTCCCCCGTGGTCGACTCCCAGGATCCTCCTCTTCAGTACCGGGCCAAGATGCGTTCTCAGCACTCCTGCTATAGAACACGTTTGGCTAGTGCTTGCGGGGGGATGGGAATGCAGGTGCCCACCATGGAGGAGCAGGTGATCCAGTTGACTGCAGCACGTCGTCACATCCCAGGTACATCATGTCCCACCCCTTTCCCCACCTTCGGGTTCTAGATTCTCTGTGCTTGATGATGTCCCTTTGGAACCCTTGGCCACGGTGGCCGAGGACTATGGTATGGTTTTTAGGGGTGGGTGCGGCCCTCGGCTAGAGCAGATCGATGCGATTAAAGCTAAGGAGATTTATGAGGGGGCGCTTGCGGCCTCACGCGCTTAGGCCGAGCATGTGAGGGAGGCGCCCCCACCTGAGGGGGCACCGCTGCAGGTGGCAACAGAGCCCCATAGTAGCCACGATTGCTTTCTTGGTAGGGGGACACTCCTATCGCATCCCCTTAGGTAGAGGGGACGCGAGGAAAACCTCCTAAAGCACCATCTAGTCCCTCGACTGTTGGTAGGGCTCGCCCGGTCCCTCGTAAAGGGACAACACCTAATGTTTCCAAATGAATATACACATAAGGTTATTGGATTGGAACATGCGGGGGTTTGGGCTGGACGGTCGCAGAAAGCAATTAAGAGAGTACGTAAGGCAAGAAGATGTTGGCATCATCGCTCTCCAGGAGTCGATTAGACATGACTTCTCGATCCAAGAGTTGCAGAGTCTGAGCCCGCACAAGTTTTTGTGGCAATGCCTCCCCTCTTCTGGGCATTCTGGGGGTATCCTCCTTGGCGTGAAGGAGGATACCTTTGAAGTGAAGGATATGCACCGGGAGATTTTTTTTCTGCGCATGTTGCTCACTCATAGACGGACCGTGGGAGGTGATCGTTGTTTATGGCCCCATGGACCACGGAAGGTGTCCGACCTTTCTAGCCGAGCTACAGGCTAAGGTGTAGCGCTGCACCACCTCGCTTGTGATAGCTAGAGAATTTAACCTTATTAGGTCTCCAGAGGATAAGAGTTCGGCAAATATCGACGTGCGACAGATACGGACGTTCAATGATTGTATTGATGATCTCGGTCTTGGAGAGATCAGGCGAGTTGGCGCGAGATACACCTGGACGAATAATCGGGTAGACTCCACCAGAAGTGTGCTGGATAGGGTCCTGGTATCTGTGGACTGGGAGGTAGCCTTTCCATTGTTCTCCTTGCGCTCTCTCGACCGAGTTGGTGGACCATACCACATCCTCCTTTTGACGGGAGGGGCCGCTCCCCCTAGGTTGGACCTGTTCCACTTTGAGAATCTCTGGCTTGAGCAGGTTGGATTTGTGGAAGCGGTCCAACTAAAATGGGCTACGGTAGCGGAGAATCCCCAATGTGTGTTATGTGCGGGTGATGCATGGCATCACTCCACGCAAATGATACGTTGCTTCATGAGGGGCTGGGGTGCTAACCTTGCGGCGGAGTTGAGACAGCGGAAATCTGAACTTCTGGGGGAGATCCAGGCCCTAGACCTCGAATCAGATTTGGTTGGTCTCACTGCTGAGGGGTGGCTTTAGCGGTATGCCCTTGAGGACTCAATGATGGAGATATATACAAGGGCGAAGACACATATTGGTAACAGCAGAGTCGCTAGAACTGGATCTTGAAAAGGGAGGCGAATACAACATACTTCGACGCTATGTCCAATGAGTGATGACGGAAATGCTCTACCTTCTTCCTTTGGGACAGTGGCCTTCTTCTCTTGGAGGAGCCATGGGACATCTCCGCTCATATCTATTCCTTTTTATAAGGAGCTCTTCATGGTGGGACCCCGCTTAGGGGTCTCACTGTCAGAAAATATTTGGCAAAAGGGGCCAGGGTCTCTGAGGTTGAGAATGAGGAGCTTACCCTCCCATTCTCACCTGAAGAGGTGAGGTAGGCGATTATGGAGATGAAACCCAATTCGGCACCCGGGCTAGATGGCCTTCCGGTTATCGTTTTCTTGAAATTCTGGGACACTATGAAGGCGATGGTTATGCCTATGTTCCAAGAATTCTATATTGGAACCCTGGTTATGTCCCGCCTTAATTTCGGTGTGATAAACTTGATCCCCAAGATAGTGGGGGAAATGAACATCTGCCAATTTAGGCCTACCACTGGACTAAGTGTTATTCATTGGATCTTCTTGAAGGTGTGCGCGTCTAGGCTTGCTCCTATCCTTGAACGCGTTATCCATACATACCAGTTCACCTTTCTCAAGGGGCGACATATCCATGACGGGGTCCAACCACTTCATGAAATTATTCATGAAGTTAAGTCTACATGCCAAAAGAGGGTGATTCCTAAGCTAGATTTCCGGAAAACATATGATCGCTTGTCTTGGGCCATCCTTCGCTTAGTGCTGGAGCGTAGGCGGGTAGATAATCAGATAATATGTTGAATTGTGCACATGCTGATGAGCGGTAACACCACTATTAACATAAATGGCGAAGTGGGTCCCTATTTTAGGCCGACGTGCGGGGTGAGGCAAGGGGATCCAATAACCCCTATGCTCTTCAATGCAACTATTGATGCCCTCGTAGAAGTCCTAGAGAGACCTAAGACTTCTGGCTACCCTGCTGGTGTGGTTGGACACCTTATCCCGGGCGGTGGTGTGACTCATCTCCAATATGCGGACGATACCATGATCATGGTGGAGGGATCCGAACTTGATATAATTAACCTGAAGTTCCTTCTTCTCTGTTTTGAGGCCATGTCTGGTCTCAAGATCAACTTCGATAAAAGCGAGGTCATGATCCTTGGGTACTCCGATGGGGAGAGACAACGGATTGCTGATAACCTCAACTGCCGGCTTGCAGATTTCCCTGTGAAATATTTTTTGTTGCCAATTCGGGATACCCGGATTTTGTTCAAGGACCTCTTCCCGCTAGTAGAGCGGGTCAAGGCTAGGTCTGAACCCTGGCAAAAGGGAGGTTCACCCCCAAGGGGAGTAAGACTATCCTTATCGACGCCCGCATATCTAGCATCCCCACATATACTATGGGACTTTATATGCTACTAGAAGGTGTCCATGCCAGCTTTGACACAGAGCCTTCTCGCTTCTTCTGGTAGGGGTATAATGGACGCCAGAAAATACCATATGGTAAAATGGGTAGATATATGTGCCCCCAAGGTGTTGGGGGCATAGGGATTCAGGCATCCAGACGCATGAACAAGGCGCTGATGCTAAAGTGGGTGTGGAGGATCCTTAGTGAAGATGGGGGGCTCTAGCTGCAGTTGTTCAAGGCCAAATAACTAAGAGGTGGCCCGCTTCTGGCATGTGAGCGCAAGGAGGGATATCAGTTTTGGATATCCATCCAAACCATCAAACATGAGATCTGGTTAGGGTTCACCTGCTCTGTAGGCGACAAAAGAGGTACTCTCTTCTGGCTGGATCTTTGGTGCGGAACGCGTCCCCCGTGTCAGGAATTCCCAAATTTATTTGCAATTTGCGCAGACCAAGATATCTTGGTTGCTGGGGCTTCCAACAAGGACGATGGAACATCGGGTTCCACCGCACGATTGGCCAGGCGGAGGCCAATATGTGGTAGACATTTCTGAAATCGAGGATTCCACAAAAATAGGTCAAGGCTAAATAAGGCCCAAAACTGACCTCTATGACCCTCTTTGAGTGCAAGATAGGAACAGTCGAGGATTTATCCGAAGTCGTGATAGAGAGCGTGCTATAAAGGCCTATCTTTCTAGACAGATTCCCGAAGCTGGTCAAGTCAAAAGAAGGTTCCTGACTATCTAGTAAATGAGTGCACGACGACTCGCCGGACGGTGTCTCATGGTATCGACCTCAGGCACATTTATCATCGGTTCCGCGTATCGGGCCCTATTTAGGGGGCATGTGATCCCGTGGACCACTCATTTATGGAAGGCCTCGATGCCATTGAAGATTAAAATCTTCACTTCGCAGTGGCGTCCTATCTATAGACAGTGGGACAAGGATCGGCTGGATGGCTTGATCAAGGAACTTCTGACTGCGGCTCGTCGACTTTATGCGTTGTCCAGCCGTTGACCCTTACTCCGTGCATGAGTTGTATCTTTGTTTTCGTTCATTTTTCACACTCTTGTTGGGCCTTCTTGGGCTGTTGCCTATCTTTTGTTTTTCTGTTTGATACTCCTTTGAACATGTGGTTGCTTTATTTATAAAGCGTGGCGAAAAGACTGTTTCGAGGAAAGTGCCCTCCCCATGGAAAATAGAATGGTATTTTAGTTAGAAGCCTTCGAGGCCCTCCGCAGCCACTCGGATTAGAAATCTTATGTATCGAAAAATATGTGCATATTGCTGTTTGCGATCGAGGTACGAGAGGATGTCATGTCTCCTCCTTATATGGTAACAATGCGAATCTTGTTGTGCGCGCATGAAGCGCGAGGATTCCGTAAAAGAAATTGATTTCCGATAAATAGTCGGTAAAATTGATATATCCCTAGAAACGCACGGGCATACTATGCCCTAGTTATTATAATATTATTAATTCATGTAAAGACACGAGGAACGTACAAGAAGAAATAGTAGTGGAGTCGGTGGCGAGTTACAAAAGGATATAATAAAATAGTACTACTAGCGAGCATGCATGCAGAAATGAGTACGTACTAGCTAGGCGTTGGTGGGGTGGTAGCGTGTTGGCACGATCATGAGCGATGTCTTCTTCCGGTAAGTGAGGCCGCCTTCCTCATCCATGTCCACATCCTCCCTCCTCACCCCCTCCGGGAGCGCCCAGTCGAAGCAGTAGAGCAAGTTGGCGAGCATGTACTCGGCGTTGGCCACCCCCATGGCCAGCCCGGGGCAGATCCGCTTCCCGGCGCCGAAGGGGATGAACTCGAAGTGGCTGCCGTTGAAGTCCACCCCCGACCCCTCGAACCGCTCCGGGTTGAACTCCTCGGGGTCTTTCCACGAGCCGGGGTTCCTGCCGATGGCCCACGCGTTGACGATGAGCAGGGTCTTGGCCGGGATGTCGTAGCCGGCCAGCTGGATGGGCTGCACCGTCTCTCTCGGCACGAGCAGCGTCGCCGGGGGATGCAGCCGCAGGGTCTCCGACAGCACCATCCTCAGGTACTTCATCTTGGGCATGTCGGCCTGGTGCACCCTCCTGCCTCCGCCTCCCGCGGCAACCGCCCTGATCTCCTGCTGAGCCTTGTCGAGAACCCTCGGGTTCCGCATCATCTCCGACATTGCCCAGGTTATGGTCAGCGTGGTGGTGTCTATGCTGCCAATGAACGTGTCCTGCCACAAACCGTGCATACATTAGTTAGTTAGTTAGTTACTTACAAATGAATTGACGAAGGTGCATCCACGAATGCATTAGCTAGCTAGGGGTCAGTAAGTAAATACCATGAGCATGGCCTTGACATGGTCCTTGGTGAAGCTACTGGCGGTCCCTTCCGCCTCGTGCCTCTTCATGGTCTCCACCAGCTCGTGCACCAGGTCCGACCCGACGCCGGCTTTTCTCCGGTTGCACTGCTCGATGATATGCTCGAAATAGCAGTCGAGCTGCCGGAAGACCCGCTCGCGGTGGGCCTTGACGCCCGTGACGCGGTCGGCGAGGCGGCCGACGGCGTTGGGGAAGAAGTCCTGCGCGGAGAAGCTGCCCAGCATGTCCATGGTGGCGTTCAGCAACGGCACGAACTGCCCCTTGAACTGCTCCTCCGCGTAGCTCTCGCCGAACGCGAACAGGCCCACGATCCGGTCCATGGTCGGGAAGATGTGTGCCTCCAGGGCTACCGGCTTCGGGCCCAGCGCTGTCAGCGTCTCCACCAGCTTGTCGATCTGAAATCATCACCAAAACATATATAATTAATTCCTATTCAAAAATAGAATAAAACAATGATGATATATATATAACCTGCGCATCCCTTGCGTAGTAGGCGGCCTGCACGCGGCGGCTGCTGAGGAGCTCGATGATGAAGAGCTTGCGCATCTCGCGGACGTAGTCGCTCCACGGCGAGAATGCCACGTCCTTGTAGCCGTAGGACAGAAGCCCTGGCCCTGCGGACAAGGGGCGGCTGCCGCAGGCCGCGTCCTGGGTCTTGAGGACGTCCCGGGCCATCTCCGGCGACGTCACCACCACTGTCGGGACCATGCCTAGCCGTAGCATCATGACAGGCCCGTGCCGCCTGGCCAGCGCCGCCAGGCTCCGGTGGGGCAGCCGCCCGAGCTGGTGCAGGTTACCCACGATGGGCAGCCTCCAGGGGCCCGGTGGCAGCCGAGGTCCAGAGCCGGAGCTGGAGCTGCGGCGGAGGAGGAGAGAGGCGAGCGGGAGGAGGAGCATGGCTAGAAGCAGGGGCCATTGCTGCGGCAGGAGCTGGAGAACAAGTGAGGCGACTGCCATTGTTTGCTTGGAATTGAGATTGTGGAAATCGGGAGGACGGCCGGGCCTTAAGTACAGAAAAGATGATGTGTATATGGATGCAGGAAGTGCTACCAAAAACACCTTTGATTTGCGTTTAACAATATTACTACACACGTACCCATGAATTCGCTCAACAAAACCTGTAACCGTCTTCTACTAATTTGTATTCCCCAAACACTCAGATTGCTAACTGAAGTAAAATCAATAACGAATTATGACTATTCTTGTTAAATATCATTACTACATATTTCAACTGTATTTTTTTATTATATTAGATCAATTTTCTGAAATAGCCTAATAAAAATATGCCAAGTGCCGGTTCCACTTTTTAAGTTTCAGAAAAAACTGTTAGCAAAGTAGAGTTAAAGGGGACCCACAGGCGTGCGGTGACACATATGTGTGGGTCCCGGTGGGGCCACGCCCTCTACCAGTATGTGGCCTCGGGGACACCCAGCCTCGAGGTCGCCTCATCGCTTATCTAAAACCATTTGACCTAAAACTGATGACTCGAGGATTTCTCCAAATATTATTCCGAACTCCGCCGCCATCGAAAACTTTAATTCGAGGGACACAAGTTCTGTTTCTGGCACCCTGCCTGTCGAGTGTTCTTAGTTAGGTCTATGGCGGGAGGTGCCATAAATCCTGCTGGTAGACCCGTGGGTGAAAACGAGGGAGAGTGGAAACAAGGACACAATTTACCCACATTCGGTACGTCGCAACTAAGGCGGCGTTCCTACTCCTGCAATGTCACTAAATCAGGGCTGAAGTATACAAAGTACAAAGTGAGTAGGGTTCGGTAACTCGGTGAGGATGAACTTCCCGGCGAGTTGCCTTCTAGCTATTCGACCCTATCTATTCTTTTATATTCTTCTGTCTTTCGACGGCTATTCGAGTTGTCCGGTTTCATATAGATAGCCGGACTAGGGCTTACAGAAAGAAAAACCTAGAAGACTACAGAAAGTATTCCTATTCATGGAAAGTAAGGCATCGGGCTTCTTCTTCTCGTCGAACCACGTATTGGGCCATGATCCGGGTTCTTCTAGAATCCGGCTTCCTGTGCGTTAGCTTACTAGGCCACCAAGTGAACTTCGTTCCATTACCTGTGGGCCATCCTGGTAATCCGGCCTTTGGCCGATGCCGGATATACCCCCATTTGACATATGTCCGACAGTAGCCCCCAAGGAGAATTAAGACTTCCATTCAACATATTTTCCTAGATTTCAAGACTTCAGAAAAGTCGGCCTTCAGCCTTGGATCTTCTTCTCGACCAAATTTTATGCCAATCTCGGTTTTCCGTAATCCGGCATTTCTTCCATGAATCTTCACGGAGAAGGAACTTGTGACATGAGTGAGAAAATCACGCTTACTTCACGAAGTTTTGGTTTCAGTCAAAGGTCTGCAACATATCTCTGCTAGATTTGACGCGAGAAATGAGGAGATAACATCATTACGCTGGCCCATCGCATCTCGGAATTTACTACGAGATACGCGTGGTCATCCAACGGCTAAATTAGCCGTTGGGCCAATATCAACGGAAAAATGGCTATAAATAGCTCATCGGTCCCTCCATTCTCTTCTCTTCCCTTCGCACAATTCGTTCGAGACAGAACTCCCGAGCTCTTGCGCACATGGTTCCGAGAGAGAGAGAGAGAGCACCCTCGCCGAAGTTCAAACCATTGGTGGCTCATGCTCAAAACTGTGGCCGCGCCACCAGCAAATGGACGCCGGAAGTAACGCCCGCGCACCCGAGGTCGTCGTCGACCCACTGCTCACGGAGCCCACTGCGGACCCCGTGGCTCCTCCCACGTACGCCTCTGCCACTACATAGACGGCGGATGCTTCTTCCTCATCCGCTCCGGTGGCTCCTCCAAGCCCCACTACGGCAACTCCAGAGATCTCCACAGGCACATCGGTGAGCGGAAACCCTAGTTCTTCCACCGGATCTGCACCTCCACCAAGTTCACCCACGCTGCCTCTTCCTGTTCCCAAATTGGGAGATGGAGAAACTGCTCGCACCGGCGAAGATGCGGAAGGTGATGTCGCCGGTGGTGGCGAGGAAGACGAAGGAGGATAATCCGGAAACTGGATTCACTTCAACACCGCACTGACCTTTCTGAAAAGCCTGGAGAAGGACAAGTTCCTTGCGAAAGACAAATGGCGGCTAGAGAGCGAAGACGCAGAACCATAGCCAAAAGATGGGAAAAAGGTAGTCCTTGCCTCTCACGTCCTACGAGGTATGGGATTTCCGCCGTGCGCCTTTTTATCCAGGTTCTTCAGCACTACGGGGTTCAACCCTACAATCTTCCCCCAAATTCCATTCTATATTTAGCCGGCTTTCAGGCTTTATTAGAAGGTTCCCTAGGAATAGAACCTAGGCTAGACTTTTTCCTGTATTGCTTCTATGTGAAGCGGAATACTTTCGACGGTCTCCCTCCCGTTTGTTGGACCATATCTATTAACATGCGCAGCGGCAGGGTGATATGGTTCCCAAAAATCAAAACCTTGAAATCCGTCAAATTTTGGACGGGTTCCTTCTTCTATTGTCCGAATGTCCCGTATCCTGGAAAGGATACGGGCATTCTGCCTTTTGATAATTCCGTCGCCACCTCCAAGGCCAATTGGGCTCTGGACGTCGTCCAGGTTCTTCCCCCCGATATCCTGCGGATCAAAAGGCGGATAGCCAAGTTGGTCGTCTCTTCCCTACCCCTCACAGGCATGGACATAGTCTTTTGCTGGCTCAGAAGGCAGATCCAATCCCTCTCTTTCCGTGCCTGTCGCTTTCTCTGCGAATCCAACGGTCCGGAAGACGCCATGCGGGTGACACAAGAGACTTCTTGTATCTTAATTGCAGGGTTGCTTGAGAGGGATATATTTGACCTCTACCTCCAAGAGTTCGATAAACCTTGGGTGATTCACTTAAGGGAAACTTGCTGCTGTTGTACAAACCTCTGCACTTGGAGGCCCAACACTTTCTACAAGAATAGAAGCGTGCGTAGAAATCACACCTACATCAAAATTACTAACATCACCATAATTTCAAAAGGTACATTCAAATCAGGTGGTTAAACGATAGGAGCAGTAATTAAATCCTTCTTTGAAGTTTCAAAAGCTTCCTTACAATCGTCATCAAAAAGAAATGGTACATCTTGTTGAATGAGATTAGTAAGAGGTTTTGATATTTTAGAGAAATCTTAATAAACCTTCTATAAAAACCATCATGACCAAGAACACTACGAATACCTTTAACTCCCTAGGACAGGGCATTTTCTCTATGGCTTCCACTTTAGCTCTGTCAACTTCAATACCTCTTTCAGAAATTTTATGTCCAAGAACAATTCCTTCATTTACCATAAAGTGGCATTTCTCCCAATTAAGAACAAGATTAGTTTCCTCACATCTCTACAAAACTTTATCAAGGTTGTGGAAACAATTATCAAAAGAAGTTCCATAGATGAAAAAATCGTCCATGAATACTTCCACAATCTCCTCACAAAAACTATGAAAAATAGCAGACATGCATCTTTGAAACGTAGCAGGAGCATTACACAAACCAAAAGGCATACGTCGATAAGCATAAGTGCCATAAGGACAAGTAAAGGTTATTTTCTCTTGATCTTTTCCCCTAACAGCAATTTGAGAAGACCCAGAATAACCATCAAGAAAGCAAAAATGAGTTTTCTTAGACAACCTCTCTAGCATTTGATCAATAGAGGGTAAAGGATAATGATCTTTCTTAGTAACTTTATTAACCTTTCTAAAATCAATGCATATTCCATAACCAACTACTACTCTTTGTGGGATAAGCTCATTGTTTTCATTAGGCACAACAGTCAGTCTTCCCTTCTTAGGGCCACAATGCACATGGCTCACCCATCTACTATCAGCAATATGAAAAATAATACCAGCATCAAGGAGTTTCAATACCTCATTTCTTAACACTTCCTTCATCTTAGGGATTAAACGGCGTTGATGTTCAACTACTGGCTTTGCATCAGGTTCAACATTAATAGCGTGCTTACATATAGTAGGAGAAATCCCCTTCAAATCGCCAAGAGTATATCCAATAGCTCCACGGTGTTTCTTCAGAATTCCCAATAATCTTTCCTCTTCTTCCCCTAAAAGTTTAGCACTAATAATAACATGATATATTTTCTTATCATCAATATAACCATATTTAAGATCATCAGGCAGATATTTTAATTCAAAAAGAGGATCCTCCTTGGGTGGTAATGTGGTACCCAAGTCTTCCATAGGTAAATTATGTTTTAGTATCACCGGTTGTCGAAGAAGAATATCGTCAATCTCATTTCTCTCTTCCATAAAGACCTCACTCTCATGGTCCTCCATATATTGCTGCAAAGCATTGTTAGGAGCAAGTGCAATAGAAGCAAGTTGTTCAACTTTAAAATTCTCATCAGGCAATCTAGATTCACAAGGTGCTCTAACAAATTTGGAGAAATTAAACTCATAATATTTTCCATGAAATTTAGTGATACGTGCATTTTATATCATCATTTATACCCTCCATATAGGCATTATTGGGATGTTTTATCAATGTTATGTCATTATTTTGCATGTTTTAGATGATTTTATGGGACTTTCCTACAAAGTCCCTATTTTTGGTATTTAATTTCTGGGTGTCAGAAAACACCTGTTTTCATGTTTTTGATGTTTCAGGAGCTACAGGTATCCAAATTGCGAAAGGAAAGAAACCCTGTCAGTTTTTCTTCGGGAGAAAGGCCGTGGGCACAGGACACAAAGGAGGAGGGCCAGGAGGCCCAAAAGGGGGTAGCCCACGCGGCCAGATTCCCTGGCCACGTGTGGGGCCCCCAAATGGGCCCACAACACCTCCTCCCCGAGGTCTTTTTGCTGACGACTCCGTCTTCCCCAAAAACGAATACCCTAATTTTCCCGAGACGAGACGAAGCCGCCAGGGCGGCGAAACTCTCCTTGGGGGAGACAGATCCTGCTGCTCCGGAGCTCCGGAGAAGGGGGAAATCATCCCCATCTTCATCCCCATCTCCTCCTTGGCGTGGGAGGACGCATCTCCATCACCATCCTCACCAGCACCTGCATCTCCACCATCACCATCACCGTGATCCACTCTGTTCCCCTCATAGTTTGATCATTTCTACACCCTAGATACATGTTATTGTACTCCGTTGCATGTTTGGGATTGAGTACTTGTCATTATTTGGTGGTGGATCCATTGTTTCAGATTGTGTTGTACCACATATGTCACCATACATGATCATGTTTGCACGTTGTGAGTAGTTCCCGCATGTTCCTGAGGGCATAGGATGAATTGGAAATGATTTGTTACATGAGATGAGTTGTTATTTGGTCTAGTATTTAGATGAATGGAGGAATGAAGCATATGAAACCGCAAAATTGTTTAAAGAGAAAGTTAAAATTTGGCATGACAAGAAAATTAAAAGAAAGGAATTTAATGTAGGTGATCAAGTCCTATTGTACAACTCTCGTTTTAAGTTTTCTGCAGGGAAATTAGCTTCAAAATGGCAGGGTCCATTGGTAGTACAGGAGGTATACCGTTCGGGGGCCATCCGTCTTCACGGTGATATGAAAGGTAAACCTCATGTGGTCACTGGACAACGCCTAAAACATTATATTGCAGGAAAGAGCTTCATAGGAACCATCGAGGAGATAAAGTTAATGACACCGGAGGAGGTAATTGTAAGGGATCCTGCAGTTTCAGAAACCCAAATTCAATAATTTACAATTATTGTGTTTGGAAGTTTCTCGGAATTGCGTGAAAACTTACGTACGGAACTCATTTTTTATGGAAATTAACGTGTGGGACAAGAAAATTGGAAGGAATTGGACCTCGAGGGGGAAAAGAGGACCCCACACGCGGCCAGATTCCTTGGCCGCGTGGAGGTACCCCTTTTCCACCTCGGAGTCCCGTTCCGTCTCGTTTTTGACTCCGACACTTTGTCTTACCCTAAAACCCGTCAATATATACCCCCTTTTGTCGATCTAATCCCGCACCGAGAGTTCTCGCGCGATCTTTGTTTCTGCTGTTTCTGTCTGCCAGGGTTTAGCCATGTCAAGCTCCGGATCCAACCTAGGGTGGGGGGAGATCCACCCAAGGGAGGCATTGTGAACCATTACCTCAACTCCGTGATGACACCCCATGAAAAACCTGACCTTGAAGGATGGTGTGTTGCTCATGGAGGAGGTGAAGGCTCCCAAGACCGAAGGCACGCTGGAGGAGAGGCTGGAGGCTCTAGAACAAACAGTTTTCAGGTATAACTCTATTGTTGAACGCAGCCTTGATGCCCACCACTTCATGAATCTGGAGCTGGAGAAGAAGATAGAGGAGTACGAGGAGAGGATCAAGGACCTGGGGACTAGGTATCTGCGTGTCATATCAGAGATGGATAGGTACCAAGCTCTGATGTGGGACATGGACCAGAACTGTGAGTATGAAGAACGTTTCAAGAAGATTGCAGAAGCTGCCACTCTCAGGTACAATGATCCACCCCATGTCCTTCCATACTGGAAGGCCTTTTCCATGGAAGCAGGAAGAGTGGAAGGAAGATTACGACAAGAAGAAAGAGTGGTGGGCTGAGTACGAGAAGAAGGGAGAATGAAGAAATTACCGCAACCATCTAAGCTTGGGGGAGTTTCACCTATCCCCCGTCTTTTATCAGCTTTATCATGTCTATCTAATTTTGGTGTGTCTTGCTTTTATTATCTAGTATCATTTTCGTTTAGGCTTGAGTGAGCTCATTGAGCATTATCATGCATCCCCGTCTTATGGTTTATCAATGAATAATAAATTATGGTGTCATCCATGATTCCCTTGTTTTGGGGATTTATGGGTAACACTCATGCGAATGAGCATGGCATATTTAGAGGTTTCAATCACATCTTGCCTTGAAATTAATTAACTTGAGTGTGTTGGACAATTGTAGAATTATCTCAAAATGACATAAATCCACTATCTATCTATTAGCTTAATGGCTATTCCGAGCATGTTCAGCATGTTATAGTTTCATTTATGCTCTAAATTAAGATGCTTATGTTATTAATTGGCATGGGCTGAATTTGGGATAAGACTCTCACAAACTTTTGAATGCACACATTTATTTCTATTGCACTTAACAAACATGACCCATTAATGGGAGCTAAAAGTTTTGTGCTTGACAAGGATTTTGGTTGGGAGTTGGCTAACACGTGCATCACGTGAAAAGCTTTCAACATTGCACACAGAAATTTTATATTTAGTTGATGTCATGTGCTTTTGTTTTTGGACTCCTGCCATGCCGAAATGAATAGAGGAAATAGTAAGTTTTGATGAGTAAGTATATATGACTAGAGAAATTGCATTGGGCCGCTAACCCAAGCCATGCTTGATCATGGTGGAAATTTACTTACAGCTAGAGTGGACTCTACAAACACATCCTACAATAAAATAAGAAGCTATGCATATAGTGAATGAAATAAAAAAGGATGATGAGTCTACTCCGCTTGTTCATCTTATTATTGTGATATGGGCTGGTTTCTATGTCATGGGGCAAGAGGTACCTCTTTGCAATTCTCTATGATGTCATTAATACTTATTATGATTGTACAAAGCTTATTAGGAATCTTAAGTTGAGTAATCATGGAGTAGGTTTTCACACTCACGGGGCATGAGACATTCAACCAACACCTTGTCAACCACATTACTTCAACATTCATAAATTAAGATGCTAATGATAAAGGGGCAATGAGCGTCTTAGCCCAATGGATGCCACATTACAATTAGTAATTTAAGCTGAATAGTTTGGAAACTAAATGAGACTTGATCATGTTTTACCTCTACTCATTTATCTTTCTCCAAATGAAAGAGTATAATTCGATTGTCCAATATACAATGGTTATTTGCTTTCAAAAGTATGGGGTGTTTGCTAGAGCTTCGAATATGTTATGCTTATGTGTATGAGTTCTATTCATTCATCTTGCATTATAACTGAACATGATGATGATACAATGCCCGTATTTATTTATCAACCATAAGTCCATTGATGCATGTAATGATCTATGTCCTTATTTACTCGAGGACGAGCAAAGGTTTAAGCTTGGGGGAGTTGATATGTGCATTTTATATCATCATTTATACCCTCCATATAGGCATTATTGGGATGTTTTATCAATGTTATGTCATTGTTTTTCATGTTTTAGATGATTTTATGGGACTTTCCTACAAAGTCCCTATTTTTGGTGTTTAATTTCTGGGTGTCAGAAAACACCTGTTTTCATGTTTTTGATGTTTCAGGAGCTACAGGTATCCAAATTGCGAAAGGAAAGAAACCCTGTCAGTTTTTCTTCGGGAGAAAGGCCGTGGGCACAAGACACAAAGGAGGAGGTCCAGGAGGCCCAAAAGGGGGTAGCCCACGCGGCCAGATTCCCTGGCCGCGTGTGGGGCCCCCAAATGGGCCCACAGCACCTCCTCCCCGAGGTCTTTTTGCTGACGACTCCGTCTTCGCCAAAAACGAACACCCTAATTTTCCCGTGACGAGACGGAGCCGCCAGGGCGGCGAAACTCTCAAAACTCTCCACGGGGGAGACAGATCCTGCTGCTCCGGAGCTCCGGAGAAGGGGGAAATCATCCCCATCTTCATCCCCATCTCCTCCTTGGCGTGGGAGGAGGCATCTCCATCACCATCCTCACCAGCACCTGCATCTCCACCATCACCATCACCGTGATCCACTCCGTTCCCCTCATACTTTGATCATTGCTACACCCTAGATACGTGTTATTGTACTCCGTTGCATGTTTGGGATTGAGTACTTGGCATTATTTGGTGGTGGATCCATTGTTTCAGATTGTGTTGTACCACATATGTCACCATACATGATCATGTTTGCACGTTGTGAGTAGTTCCCGCATGTTCCTGAGGGCATAGGATGAATTGGCAATGATTTGTTACATGAGATGAGTTGTTATTTGGTCTAGTATTTATCTTTTATGTGATTCTATGATGGTGTTGTACGAACATCGACTGTACAGCACTTCACCTACATGGGCTCATAGGAGAACACCGTAGTGTAGTGACGTGATGATGTCTTTAGGTGACAGGAACTTGAGACAGAGTCGTTGAATTGCATTATGAGGGTACTTGTATCGGGGACCTTAGAGCATAAGACTATGGTGGGACATCATGTCTTAATAATTCTCGTGCTGTCATTTTATTGGCCACGTGATCCATCATAAGGGGTGATAGTTTATTTATTTAGCTATTCCTATTTGTGGCTCCGTGCGAAGAAGATTAAAACTAGACAAGATATACAAACATGTTATGCAATGAATCACTATGCCAGCTAAATCCGTGCAGCCCTCGGGAACGTTTTCCACATATAAGACACAAACACACACTTGAGCTTGTCCTCTTGCGCATTAGAGGATTGGGCTTTGTCTCTCATTGAGACCTACTACTTGGTGCAATTTACTTTCCGCATTTTACTTTACTTGCACTACACAATTAAAACACAAAAACACGTGTTGCTTTTATTATTCCTTTGCTATTCTACTTACCAGTTCCTTCTGCTCCTCGTGGGTTCGACAACCTTTCTAATTCGAAAAGTACTACAATTGATCTCCTGCACTTGGGAGCCATCATTTAGTCAAAATCTTCTCTCTCTCTTACAATCTATAATAGCACCACAAGTGTTCCGGAAAGTTCTACCAAAAATAACAGGACAAGTTTCACTAGCATCCTTACCAAGTACTAAAAAATCAGTGGGATATTTAGTCTTACCACATAAATCTTCCACAGCTCTAACAATACCAATCGGAAAGCAAGTTTCTCTATTATCAAGCTGAATAACCACATCGATATCTTCAAGCTCACAAGAACCAATTTCATGCATAATTTCTCTATAAAGCTCATAAGGTATAGCACTAGAACTTGCACCAATGTCACACAACCCATAATAGCAATGATCACCAATCTTAACAGAAAGCACATGAACACTAGTTTTCTTAGGTCTATGAGGATGGGAAACAATATTAGAAGCATCCTCACAAAAGACAATGTGTTCATCCTCTATATTTCCACAAACAAGATCTTTTACTATTGCTACAGCGGGTTCAACAGTTATTTGTTCATCAGGTTCAATAGATTTATTATTACTCTTATTAACCAAACTAGCCACAATAGTGTTCTTTCACCTTAGCAGGGAAAGGCATTTTTTTCAACATAAGGCTCAGAAACAACAGGATTAACAGCATGCACTTCTATATTACTAGCAGGAACAATATCTTTATAAGGTGCATGATATTTGTTAAATTCCTTTTTAGAAATATCAAGATAGGAGGCAAAAGGATTAAGACAATTTGAAAACATTTGAGAATAAAGACCACAAACATCACTAATATTATAGAAATCATTGGTTCCCATAAAAGATTTAATGCATTCATAATCATAATTTATACCTGACGTTCTACTTTTGTCGTTCTTCCATCCTTCTGTGTTTTCTTGAATATGGTCAAGAAGATCTCATTTAGCTTCTTCCTTCATACGTGTGAATGATCTAGAACAAGAAGCATCCAATAAATCGTTATCATGAAGAGAAAGCCTTGCATAAAAATTATTGATAACAATATTACGCAGGAGTTCATGAGCGGGACATTTGAGCATTAATAACTTCGTTCTCCCCCATGCTTGGGCAATACTCTCTCCATAATGAGGCCATAAATTATATATTTGATTCCGGTCTTTATGAATCTCACTAGGAGGATAGAATTTAGAATAAAAGAGAGGAACAATTTCCTCCCATCCAAGAGATTCACCATTCTTCAGTAATTTGAACCATTCAGCGGCTGTTCTTTTCCGCGATAAAGAAAATAATTTCCTTTTAACTTGATCCATTGTAATATCTGTACACCTGAATAACTCGCATAATTCGTGTATAAAGAGCAAATGAGTTCCATCCCCATATTAGCATTTATCCAGAACATGTCCAACAATTTTCATAGCTATTTTATAAGGATATAATTCAGAAGATAACGGGTTCCCTACTACCCTAGTAGTAACGGTAGAAGTACCCCTAAACAAAGAACCAAAGGTATTCCCCATAATGAAATAAAACAACAGACATAAATAAAAATAGCACTCACAATAAAAGTGTCTCTTACCAATTCCACTTACCAATAGCGCTTCACTACCCGACAACGGCGCTAGAAAATAGTCTTGATGACCTAGAAGTATAGGGGGTGTATCGTAGTACTCTCGATAAATAAGAGTGTCGAACCCAACGAGGAGCAGAAGGTGTTGACAAGCAGGTTGGAGAGAGGATTCATTGTAAACACTAGCAAACGGGTTTTTGGAGGTTTTTGATATAGCAGATAAATAAAGTGCGAGTAACTAAAGTATAGTAAATAATATTGCAGCGAGTGGCCCAATCCTTTTTAGATCAAAGGACAAGCCGGTTTTTCTACTTATGACTACCAAACGGTCTTGAGGACACATGGGAATTTCGTCAAGTGTTTTCATTTTATTACAGTTGATTAATATTTATTGGTTCGTGAAGTGTTGTGTGGGTGAACCTATGCTAATGCACCACCCAACCAGGACTAATACATACTTGTGATTATACCCCTCGTAAGCATCCGCAGATACAAGAAAGTAATTAAGATAAATCTAACCACAACCTTAAAACTCCGGGATCCTACACTCCCTCGTGCATTGTTTCCTAACGGACCTTTAGGTTTCTGTCACTCCGGCAACCCCACAATTAGTAGCCAAATACACAATGCATCCTCCTAGGCCCATAAAGGTGAAGTATCATGTAGTCGGCGTTCACATGACACCACTAGAAGAATAGCACCACAACTGAAATACCGAACCACGAGATATCACTTCAACATAACTTCACTACTAACATCATGACTTATCACATGTCCTCAAGAACTAAACGAACTATTCACAAGACATCACATGGATCATAATCAGAGGTGATATAATGGATAATAACAATATCGTTATTAAGTGCAAACACCGTTAAATCTCACAAGCATCAACTAATGTAAAACAACGATTGAGCCCCCTAATTGTTAAAGCGGGATGAAGGTGGATGATGAGGGTGATAGTGCTGGTGGCGATGATGATGACGATAACGATCTTGATGATGCCCGGAGCGATGACGGGGACGATGGTGATGATTTCCCATCTCCGGGGAGGAATTTCCCCGGCCGATTTCTCCCTGCCGGAGAGCTTTTCTCTCTATGGTGTTTTCTGTCCCGAGGCGGCAGCGGAATAATTCTTCGATCATGTTCTGGGGCTTAGGGTTCCCTGGGGGTCAAGTACGCGAAAGAAGGGGCCCAGGAGTGGGCCAGGGGGGCCAAACCACCCCTAGAAACGGCCAAAGGGGGCGCCTGGTGGTGTGGGGCCCAGGTGGCCCCCTCCGGGTTCCCTTTTGGCTCACTTCCTCCTCGGAACTTCTAAGACTCCTTCGGTATCCCCTCTCTTCTTCTGATTTTCTGAAATAGGGTATCTCGACGGTGCTTTTTCCATTAGAGTTCTGGTTCCGATGTTTATTCTCCAAAAATTATATAACATGCAAAATAAGATAAAATTACATAAGTGATGCATCATAACATCAAATATATCGATGAATGCCAGAAAATAACAATATAAAACAGTGATGCAATATGGACGTATCAGTGGCGAGCACCTCCTCAATGGTGCGGGCGCACCAAAACAACCATCGGCCTTCCCCGTTTATCGGCCCCGGCTGCCCGACCTCACGTACCCGGTCCGTCGCAGGCCTACGGGGCAAGGCGGCATAGCCACGCTTGTTGTGTTCCACGTGTCCGACATCCGCATTTTCGGTGGACGAGAAGGCCGAGCCGGTGGAAATCCTTAGCCTTTTTTTCGACAATGTGCACGCCCAAAGGTGCTTCAACTGCGATCTGATTTTGGCCTTAATTTTGTGTGTCATTGCAAAAGGAAGGGAAGGAGGGCGCATGTGGAGAGTAGGGGCGAGGTGTGAGCAGAGCCAATCCCCTCTTCGATGTGAGGTGATTTTATATTGGCGGGCAGCGGGGTTGGCGGTCATGGCAATAACACCGATGTGCGACAGTGTCCAATCACATTGATGGATTCAATGTGGGGAGGGACTTGAAGCAGTGCAGCTAAAAGCCTTGTTTGACCCCCTCGGGCTTCGACCGGCGACATTAATGACCTAATATGCCAATGATAGATGGGCCGTCACCCGTTGCCCAGGCGCATTGCAGGCGGTCAAACTAGTGGCACGGCATGGCAGAACCATGTTGAGCAACCACACGCCACCATGTTCTTGATACCGGTAGCGTGCAAGCCAGACACGCATGCAGTAAAGGGTACGTGCCACTAGCACATTGCGTTTTGGGATGGGCTTCCGGACCCATGTACCAGCGGCTGGTACACGTTTTGGCGCAGCCTGCAAAATACACGCCGCTGGTATTGCTATTGGCGCATTGTTTGGATGAAAGGGCATGAATTCTTGGTCTTGTATACGAGTATTTCCTACTGGTGGAGCTTCTTATCGATGACCCCACACATAAGAATCTACTAATAACATATTCTCCAGCTGCTCACAATGCGTAGGCTCTTAACGGGGTGGCGTTTTGGCTCTCGGGTGCTGGCTGGGACCGCATGTCTGAAATATGGTATCTTCCCATCGAAGATGATGTTATCAAAGTATGCTGCATGTCTGGATACAATGCAGGGTGCAGTTAGGACCATGCATGCGTGGCTAACAAACCAATCCTGCCAGCCTATATACGGCCAACAGCTCATGCATGTTACTATTCTGATGCCAAAATTCTTATCATCATTTTATTTGTTGTGATGGAGATAAGCTGACACAGATCCACCAAACTGGCCAAGCCACAAAATGAATGGTCATTACTTCTTTGGCATTCTCCCAAAGTACAACTTGAGATCTGGTCGCATTCGCAGCAAACAATTCGCTGCCATCCACATGCATGTGCGATCTGAGCGGGTCTTTGTTTGGTGTGCACGTTCGGGGGATGTCTTTAGACAAATTAATGTTAGGTAACAGTAAAATTACATTTACATTAGCAACAATACTCATTAGAATCAAAATTATAGTTACTTTGTTTCTTATTGCTAAACTCCTCCATTCACATTCAACTGTTTTACTTGTTTTCGTTCAGTTCCATCCATGCAACATTTATTTGATGGCGATATTTTTAGATTATTTCTTTGCAGTGGAGTATTTCTAGATTATTTGTTCCATCCATGTGATTTTCTTAGACTGGATGACATATATAGAGAAATCTAGCTGGTGTATTCCAGATTTCGACGAAATTATTGCTGCATTATGATTTTCTAGATATCCTCTACACATTGATTAGCTAGTGTAGGCTTCATGCGTGTTTTGCCTAAGGTGAAAACCCGAAGGTAAATGTTGTAATAATACCTATTGTTTTTCTTACGAAAAAGAAAAAAAAAACCTTCGTCTCGCGGCACCCCGACGGGCGTCGGGCTCAAATTAATTTCATTCCTTTAGGGACATGGCTTGGACACACCATAATGGAGCTCTCCGTAGTCTGTCGTATATCTCTTTGTGCTTGGAATTTTCTTGATGAATTCAACACAAGTTTGGTAGATCTGAGTAATTCACCCCTAATTTACTGTTTAAATGTACTCTCTCCCTCTCTCTCTCTCACTTTGGAGTTTTTTTTAAGACATTAAACACATACTTTGTAGTTAATCCCGAAACTTACTGCAAGTATGTAGTCTCTCATTCAACCAAACTTGTTCGATCCGAGAGATTTTCTAACAATTTAGTGTGGGAGGATAGTCCGGTGATTCATATTAGGATCTCTCATAGTTTCTGGTTTCTTATTTTAACCGATTGATAATGACGAAAGCGGGACAGGAGTTGGATCTGGACAACTAATACAGTACGTACAATAGCGTGGGGTTACGTGGTACGACTTCATTATTTCAATTTGTGGGCGCAGTATACTGAAGATAACCTGACATAGATCTATCCGGCCGTGACCATACTGGTACTTGACGGATCTGCAAGCTGTACTCCTGAACAAACATGACGCCCAATGAGTGATCACGGTTTCTGAGCCGGTCCTGCTATTCACGTTCCCGTGCAGTTTTTAGCCGCTCCTGCTGGAGAGCCCATGCTTGTCAGGTTTGTGCTGCTGCTTCGGTCCCAGGCAGTCCTGGAAATTCAGATTGTAGTGCCTTGGTTTTACAGCTCTGCTCACTCTTGCCTATTAGAATCTCAGTACATTCTTTTTTAAATGATTAACATCGCAGTACGTCGCATAGGTAACAACAATAAACACAAAAATGTTAAAAATTCTTATGTCGCATAGGTAAAATAGTTTTGCGCGAGTAAATGTGTCCCCGGAAGCTTTGAAAAATAGAATTATTAGATTGGAGATTAATTACGTCGTATAAATTAGGGAAACAGCACCCGCACTTTGCTATTGTTAGAGACTATGGCGCATTGATAGATTACGCCACTCGTGCAGTTAGTCCACTGTTAACGAAGGCGACCCGGTGGACAACACATTTGATTACCTTTTACTGGCCGTAACTAACTAAGCTGCATGCAGGGCTTACAAACCATATATACAGTGTTTTACTACTAGCTAGGTTCATTAATTTGTGCTAGTCTAAGAAATAGTACGCTTGATTTTTGTCTTGTTAACTTTTCATCATTTTGTTTGTAGGGATAGGGCGTACGTGGTGATGGAGATAAGCTGACACAGATCTTATCCTGGCCAGACCATACCGCGTGAGCTCAACATGGCCATCTCCACCACCTCTCCACCGCGCAGATAGCAACCATTGTGGACATACTCAGGAACCTCCGTTTCGTCGGCACTGAAAGTCTAGAAGAGATTCATATTAGCCGTTAGATCTACTTAATACTACACACGAAAGTCTGTAGTACGATGTACTGTAAAACCTCCCTTGAACATGTATGAGATGTTTTTCATCAATTTACTCTTTGGAGACAGTTCCATTGTTCATATTAAGGTCTCCTAGTTTCTGGGTTTTTTTTAATGAATTGGTGAACAATTGGGCTTCTCCTTTTGCTACATGATTTATTCTCCTCATTTTCCTTATTTTTCGGAGATGGTATGCTGCAATTATTTTGACCACAAAGTTGTTTATTTTACGAGCCTGCTTAAAAGGGGTCTTCGTTTGTATGCAAATGCAGGTGATTTCTTTAGAAAACATCTATCTATTATATACTAAAAGCAATATACGGAACTCTAACGAAGAGCCACGTTGATCCACATCATCCGAATTATTTTGATTGTTGGATCTAAAATATATGGTTAGGATTTAACAAAAATTAGTAGTTACGCAACTCTTTAAAACAGTCTAGACATACGTGTCAAATACTAAAGGCAAGCAACAAATCAAGAGTCGTACAACGGCATGATTTTGGTTAACAAACGTTATGTTGGTAGAGTCCGTACCGAATACTCCACGCGCACGTACATCCATACGGAAGGGTAACCGTGAACCGAATCATAATGAGAGAAGTTCCGTAAATAAATGATGAGAAAAGAATCTCTGAACAAAGCTTACGGATAGCTAGCTTCAAACATGGCCTGTGATTTGAAAAAAAAACTTTCAAGCTGATCCATATACGGACCGCACGTAAGCTTAGCTCCAAACTAAAAAAACTCCGTACGTACCGGCCGGAAGCTTAGCTTCAAAATTGAAAAAAAAAAATCTCCAAATGTACCTGCCGGAAGCTTAGCTCCAAACTTTAAAAAAAAATTAAAGCTGATCGCTGCAATCATCAATTGCCTAAAGTGTGGGTGTGTCAGGAACAAGATTAGTACACTATACTACACTATAAAACAATGTGGCGGCAGGAAAAATTTATGAGAACCTCATAACTAAGATGATATCCACACAAACATATAGGAATGCCAGTTCATATATACAAGATCTTACAACATAATTAAAAAAACTAAATTTATCTTACAAATTTAGAAAATTTGCATGAGACGACTTCAAATAATAGAAAATAATTTCTTGGACATTTGGTGGTCATAGGGCACGCCTTCACAAGACAAACCGTGCAATAATCGCTCAATTGCCAAACCATTGAGGGAAGAATAATGAAAGGACAAGCCATGGCAATCAGAGAAAATACACAACTATTTGGGAAAATGAAAAAAATTCCATGTCCTTCGTATTTAATGCACAGACTAAAATAATTCACTACATGAATAGAAACTTGTCTCAAGAAAAGAAATTATGGTTGCAAATTTTACATATTACAATTTTGTTTAAAAAGGGCAACCACGTACCCAAGGAAAAATACGACGAGATAAAAGTAGGAAGAGATATTCCAACGTTTTCAAAAGGGAACTATATATTCTTACATTGACAGTACGAAGATGAAGGTGATTCATGAAATTAGAGGCGAAAGGAAAGTGTACTATTTTCATAAAAAAAGGAGAGATTCTATAGTATTCATAATTACTAGACAGAATAAAATAATGCTGCACGAATACGACAAACGGTCTCAAGAAAATAAATTATGGTAGCTAATTTTGTAAGATACAAAAAACAAGACCCATAACGAAGATAAATCATGTTTTCATTAAGCTAGCTCACAATCCGGAGTGGTCCATTATATTGAGACACCAGGTTAATCCACATTATTGGGACCAAATATATCATGACAACAAACAACTCAGATCATGCTCATACATACATCAAGTCATCCCCATAACTAACATGTCTCGGTAACTATACACACACTTCATTTGGTGATACAATATATTTTTGTAGACATCAACTTTTGTTGTCCTTCTATATAGGTCTCTCATCAGCAGCCCGACGTTTTAAGCATGCACTTATGTAACACCAATAAATAAATTATCATGTGAAGTTATTTTGATGAAATGACCTAATATGCCAAAAAAAATGCATATTCTCAATAATATGTTTTAAAAAATGAAGAAACCATCTGCCATAATTTAAAGATGGTTAAAAGAGGTTTCATGCATGCATAATATTTCATATTAATCCAAATGAATTATACATCTTTTTTAGACATTTTTAGATGTTGCCCTCGGATTTGCGAGGGCCACCGTGCTAGTTTAAGTAATTGTAAAATACATAGTCCACCATTTAGAGATGAATAGGTGTACCTAGTTTACATTAGCATCCAACCGTGTTAGTTACTCACGGCAAAAACAAAAACAAAAATTATAGTTACATTCTTTCTTATTGCTGGATTGGTCCATTCACATCCAACTGTTTTAGTTGTTTTCGTTCAGCTTGATCCATGCAGCAGTTTTGAGCTGCCAATATTTTTTTGTGGGAGAGCATTTCTAGTTCAGTCTCTCGGGCAGGTTGTATGTGTGTGTTCATAGAGGTGAGTGTGTGTGCTTGCATCTGGAAATATGTATTATGGCCATATCTAGAAAAATATTCTGAAACAGATCTATCCTCATGCATGTCTCATGGATACATGACCGTGACTATACGAGTGCATGTTGCTGACAATTCAACAAGTACAGGACTTGTAGCAGTAACTGACTGATCACATGAAGTTTTGAGCTGGTGATTGGTCCTGCATGTCACTTTGGAGCTGGTTATTGGGTCCCAACGATGCAGATCTGGAATATCTCGTTCCCGTGATGGCCTATATATTGGAAACACAGGAGATGGTTCAAAATGACCATTGCGTCGCTTGGTTCGTCTTTTAAATTTCCACGTCCGTATAAATTTCATGATCTCGTACTATTTTGCCGGATTTCTAGGAAGATCTGAGATGGTCCGTGGATTTTTAACTCCGTAATTGTTTGATATACTGGGAGCCAATCAGGCCCTAAAGTAATGCGAGAATTGGTGACAATGTAAGTCTTCTGGGAAATGTATGACCAACCAACCTCTCAAACTAGCGCCTAAGTAGGTGGAACTCCTAACATCACACAAAAACATGACTTTACACATTTATATATTTTTTCCCTTCGCATAACTAAATTAGTTTTCTCAAGTCTATATTCTCTAATAACCTTCATGTCTTCCGACATAAGATGAAATTTACATGATGTAAAAAATTGCGCGACCATATAGTGGCAGGGATTTATCAAATAATTATTCCTGATTGTTGTGTTGAATAGTTGTGGTCACGTATATACGGTAACACTCATGTGCATCACCCTAAAATGCATGTACTATTCTACGAGGTATTTATTGTTCACGCGTAGTCTTTCTTGCTCTCCATGACCTGTCCCAATGCTCTGTCTCTTAGCACGTTATCATATGTCTAATAAAAACTTAACAGACAACATGTACAGTGCATTGTATTTTAGATATTGTATCTAAATTAATGATTTTAGCCTCATGCATGCATTTGATTGGCCTAGAGCGTCTTTTGCCTATGGCCACGTGCCAAGCTTGTATCTTAGCTAAGATACAACCTCACTATCTCTCTTCATTAACTAAAGTACCACATAAGCAAAATGTTTAAAAAATGTTGCTAAGAGAATTGCATTGGGATAGGCCTATGATTGGAGTTTGCTTGCTCATATTCAACACAGCCTTGGTAGATGCAACTCATAAGCGTCCAGTTTACTTTTCAAATGTACTTTCTATCTCTCTCTTGTGGTTTGGTGGAGACATTCAATACATACATGGTAGATTCGAATGATCTGCCACGAATGTACTATTCGAGTATTTTCCGATGTCACATTAAGTGCTCATAGGGTTTGGTTGCGGTTTTTACCAGTTGATGCTTAGATATAGCATTGCTGCACTGTGTGTGGTAACTAGGAAGAGACAGAGAGGGAGAGAGTGTGTGTGTGTGTGTGAGTGAGGGTCTTCGAGAAAAAACAAGCATCAACCTGGGCTTGTTTAGTTGCTTTGATTTTGTGTACCATCAACAGAGTTATAGGATCGATCATTCGATCTTACGGAAACGAACTTAATCTCTGTTGTGTAGAGTTGTAATCTCCGGGAGCAAATAGGTTTGATGGTTTGGACCACCCACAAGGGAGGGTAAATAGATGAGCGGATAGGAATGGAACATGTGAGAGCCTGAGGTGAGGACCATGCATCCATATTTTATCCGTTCATTCGGCTATATACATGCATACAACCATCCCTGCACCATGCATGTTACTTCCTCATGTGAAGGAGATAACCTGACACACAGCTATCCTCATGCCCCATGCCCATGGAATTCAACCAAACATTGTAGATCTGACTGATTTTCCATCTATTTACTCTTCTAGGATAGTCCAATGATTCATATTAACATCTCGATATTTCCGGTTCATTATCTTTACTAATAGATGACTAATATTATACTTCTCTTCGCGCTACATTTATTTCTCTCAGCTTAACATTGTGCTGTCTTTTAGATGATTTGCTACATGTTTTTTCACTACAAAGTTGTTATCTATGTTTGAAAGGCTATTCGTTTGGTATGCACATTCAGGTGATGCCTTTCAACAAATTCTTGGTAATTGTAAACTACTTCACAATTTAGAGATGAATAGTGTACCTTGTTTGGATTTACATTAGCCACACTACTTATCGCAAAGAGAAATTAAAGACCATAGTAACTTTCTTTCTATTCTACACAGTAATCTATTAAAATCCAACTGTTGTGGATGATTCCGTTCAGTCCCCAACGAGGGAAGAATTTTGAGGTGTCTGTATTTCCAGATTAAATTTTGAGTGGAAGTATTTCCATTATATTTAAGCCATTGGATCATCTACACATTGCTTCATCTAGTTTTCATGCCTCCTTTTGTTCGATTCGCTCCATGATATGGGCCACATTAATGGTATGTGCGTCTTTTTGCGGATGTCCAAGTTCGGCGTAAATATTGTAAAAAAATATCTTCTCCTAATTGAAAGGCAATTCTCCCGTGGATTTGGCGAAATAATACGTAATGTGTCAATTGATATAACCTTCTATGATATATCAGTTCCACTTCTTGTAGAAATTCCTCCAAGGCTACTTTTTTTTTTAAAATTGTGCAAATGATATTTACCTAGGTATATGGTCGCCAATAATAACTTATGTTGCAATTAATGTTGATAACACTGTTTCATATAACACATCACACTTAATAAATGATAGATGCGACTTGAGATAACCTCTCTATAGGTCTAGGTGGGGAAAATAGGTTGGTGTATTCATAAATAAATATGGAATACTCAAACGAAAAACACGCATGAAACATATCGAACAAGATATGACCAATCAAATGGTAGATGTAAATAAGGCAGCACATACAAGGCCTCATACATGCGTGGACCTGGCCATATTACCACTAATTGATGGATCTAGCAATAAGAAAATTATAAATTGTTGTGTTGGGTCTGGAAATAAGTTTGATGGCTATATTCGGACAAGCAATATAGTATTGTGCGGGTATGTAGGCAAATGGTATCTTTTAATAATTTCATTCTTGTGGGGACATGACTTGGACACACCACAATGGAGCTCTCCATAGTCTATCTATCTCTTTGTTCTTGGAATTTTCTTGATAAATTCAACACAAAATTGGTAGATCCGAGTAATTCACCGCTAATTTACTGTTTAGATGTACTCTCTCTCTCTCCCCACCTTGGATTTTTGGTAGATCCAATTGAGTATCAACCAACTTACTACAAGTATATATTCTATGCTTTTGGTTATTTCTTGAGGGAATTCAACAAAATTTGGTAGATCCAAGAGATTTTCTACCAATTTCCTCTTCGAGGATAGTGTCGTGATTCATTTTAGGATCTGATAGTTTATGATTTCTGACGATATCAGTACAAGAGTTGGGATAGGTACATACGTGGTACTTTTTCATCATTTCAGTTTGTGGGCACACTTTTATGAAGATAACATGACATAGATCTATCCGTGACCATAACAGGACTTGACAGATCCATCAAAATTTTGAATTGGTAGTCCTGATATTAACTGTCCCATGCAGTTTTGAGCCGGTCCCGGTGGAGACCCCATGCTTTGTCAGATCTGAGCTGGTAATTCGGTCCAAGGTAGATCTGGGAAATCACATTGTAGTGCCTTGGTTTTATAACTCTGCTCACTTTCCTATTAGAATCTCGGTACTTGTTTTAAAATGACCAACATCGCAGTCAGCTATGAGTCGTAATAACCACATAACAAACATAGATATTTATAAATCTGACGTCACATAGGTAAAATAGTCATGCATGGCGATTGTGTACCGCTATCATGCGTGAGGAGCCACTTGTACACCGCTAGCTGCTGCTTGTCCGGGACGTGTTTATCGAGAAAGATTTGAAAAATCGAATTGTCCTAGATTAATTATGTCGATATAAATTAGTACAAAAGTTGGGATAGGTACGTACATGGTACTTTTTAATCATTTTAGTTTGTGGGCACACTGTGATGAAGATAACATGACAATTATCTATTTGTGACCATACCGATACTTGATAGATGTGTCAGAATTCTTAATCGGTAGTCCTACTATTAATGGTCCCATGCAGTTTTAAGCCAGTCCTGGTGCAGAGCCCATGCTTGTCATATCTGAGCTGGCAATTGGGTACCAGGTAGATCTGAAAAATCACATTGTAGTGCCTTAGTTTTACAACTCTGCTCACTTTCCTATTAGAATCTCAGTACATGTTTTAAAATGACTAACATCACAGCCAGGTATGAGGTGTAATAACCACATAACAAGCATATCTATTTTATATATCTGATCTCGCATAGCTAAAATAGTCATGCCTGGCGATTGTGTACCGCTAGCATGCGTGAGGAGCCACTTGTGCCCGCTAGCTGCTCCTTGTCCCGGATATGTTTATGCAGGAAGATTTGAAATATCAAATTGTTGTAGATTAATTATGTTGATACAAATTAGGGAAACACAACACACACACACATTGCTAGAGACTACGACTCATGGATCAATTCCGCCTCTCGTCCAATTACTCCTTTGTTAACACGGAGGAGGCAGGGTGGATATTACATTTTAGTACCCTGGCTCTGGATTTTCAAAAGCACTTTACAAATTTGGGCCTCTATGATATGTTACCTGTTCACCGATCTTAAAATAAAATTCGATGTTTGTACACGTGTTTCATGAAATCCATATGTTTTCCTATTTTAGAAAATACAAAAACTTTGATCATCCATGAATCATTAAAGTTTATTGAGCAACAACACACTCTACTGGAGCATTCGCGGTGAAACTCCTCCGATATAGCCACAAAACAAGACGCATTTAGTTTTGTGGCCTCCTTTGTCGGCAATAAGATGTGCACTTTGTGAGATCCCGGTCCACTTTTCCCTGGAGCAAAGGAAGACACATATATATGAGGTGGATGAATATCAGATGGAGCAATGAAGGTTCTCACCTCACCAGGACTGCACTAACGGCCCTTCTCGACATCAAAAAGAAATAATTTTTTTAATTTGCATTTTAACATGGGTGTATATATAAGGTCATACGTTCGGAAATCGTATAAGTGCGTGTGCATATAGAACATAATATATTTCTCGCCAATAAAAAAAGTTGAATTAATTAGAGAGCGGCTCAATAGAGATTTTATTAGTTCTATCTGCTCTATGGAAGATATCAAACTCTTTAGCCTATGACACTGACACCCCAAACACACATACACTCACACATAAAATCAACACATATTGGTTGCCACTGTAGCAAACAAGTACAGAGCTGGGCACCAGGCAGCTCGGCCGGTGAACAAGTACAACGAATACCAGTGAAGCAGATCCATGAAGATAAGCCGACACAGATTGTCAGGATAGGTATTGTGGGCACGAGTTATCCTCGTGCTGCACGCGTCCTACCGAGACCCACTTGTGCACTGCTACCTGTCCGGCCCCTCAGTTTTGGATTTTCAGATTTTTGAATGGCTGATCTATTAATTTTTTCGTAGCAGCCATTTTCGGGACGTGTTGGAGGATTTGAGACTGCCTTTTGTTTTTTTTATTCACAAATTTTGGTGCTCCGCTCCTCCGCCGCCGCCACCATCCTGGTTATATCTAGCGGGTCGGGCCAGGCCTAAAAAAAGCTGATGGCAGAAAACTGAGTATCAGGCCCTACCAACGGGTCTAGTTTTCAAGCCCAGGCCCTCCTAAGCCTACCAATGCCCTTAGGGCCTAGGGCCATGTGCTAGGCCTCTTCCTCCCAATATGCCAAGCCCAGGCCCTCCCAGCCCTGCTGGTGGGTTCAAACCTCAGGTTCAAACCCGGCCCACGAGAAATCCCGTAGGGACTAGGCCTTGGATTTTAGGGCCGGTCCTGAGATGGCCAGGTATAATCCTGGTTGATCACCCCTTGGGCGCTCAGTCAGCGTGTTCCTGATTGTTTTTATTATTTATTGGTAGTTTAAGGAATTATGAAATATAAATCTTTCTGGACCCTTTATAATTTATTGAATTGACTTGCTTTTGTCCATTAAAAATTTAGACCTCAATTTCCTGGCTCATCAGCTGGGGACAACCCCCCCTAATGCCAAACAGGAGATGGTGGGTACTCACGATGGAGATAAGCTGACACACAAAGATCTATCCTCAGGCCGCATCTTAATTATGAGCGCATGCAAAGGTAGATCTGGCAATTGGGCACTGCTACTTGTCCCATCCTGTCCACTCAAAATGGTTAATGCGTCATTAAGTCATTGGCAATCCCACGGTCACATACTTGCATGTAATAAACCTTTCTTTCTGGCAAATTATTCTCAACAATAACTTTCTTTTTTCGGAATGAGGAGAGTGACATTTTTCGGAAGTGAATTCGGGTTTCCAACCCGCGTAGAACATGGCTTGCCGCGACACAAAATCGACACTTGGGCCAGGGTAGAACATGGCTGTTTTGGAGCAGTCATGGTGAAACTCCTCCGATCTAACCATAGGCCGAACACGGTAAGTTTTGGACCTCCTTTGTCGCTAATCAGATGTACACTTCGATAGATCCCGGTACACCTGGCTCCAGAGTGAAAATGACAAATAATGCGATGTGGAAGAAGATCACAAGTACTACCTCCGATCCAGATTAAGTGTCTTGGAAGTAGTACTAACCTAGCACAAAATCGTATACAACTCCCGACACTAATTCTGGATCGGAGGGAGTATTCATCTTCATGGCATAAAATTTCACTACGTGTATTTTGAAAGAGATGGAGCGTTGCTGGTTCTCGCCCCGCCAGGATTGCACTAATGCCCCTTTTCCTAGCATAAAAAATATTTATTTTCAACTACGTGTCCAGCTGGTATTGGCGATACTATGACACGGAGATGTTGTTGATAAGATACGAGAAAAACAAATAAAGTATGTACCTCCGCATAGTATGTTTCCCCAAGTCTAAGAAATCTTGGATTTTCACCGGACGAAAGTGCACTTTTGAATATTTCATCCTGGAACAATCACACTGAATAAATAACACATGCATCCTTTGAATAACGAGTACAGAAGTGGTGCAGAAACAATAAGCCATTGCGAAAGGTAGGAGATAAGCTGACACCAGGGCCGTCTTTGGCCCAGGGCGAGAGGTGCGACGGCCCGGGACCCGACCAAAAAAGGGGCCCATAATATATACACAATATGTATATATTATAATGTAGAGATTTTTTTTTCCAAAAATGGCTTACTATTAGGCCCATCGGTTATAGTTTGCACCTGGGCCTTTGAAATAATAGAGCCGGCCCTGGCTGACACACAAAGATTTTATCCTTGTCCTTATGACGCATATATACATGCGTCTTAATTTGAACGTACAGAAGTGGCCCTCTGTCTGCCCCTTGTGCACTCTTACTTGTCCCATATCTTGTCACTATATAGGCTCCTGCTCGCAAAATGACCTCGACAATCGAGTAATTTATACAGAACAAATATACCAACGATCTATCCAGCTTGATGACCATCTATCATCTGCACGGCGAGCACAATGGACGAGTAAATGGAAAAGAGATTTTTGTAGGCCGACCTTGGATTATCAAAATATCTACAAAGGACTAGTTAAGTGCTACTGCATCGCAAAGGTGCAAAATTCAGACCTCAAAGTTTTTCGACACTGGATTCGCATTTCGTGAAAGCTATTTGTTCAGCGTATTATCAATACTAAGTTACTAACACTAAGCATTCTTAGTGAAACTCTAATGTATAGTACTCCCTCCGTTTTTGTATACAAGGCCAGTATCTCGATTCCTAGATACCAAGAAAACAAGCCCAACTATTAAATAGCACAAATAACTATGTGAAACCCTCTTGTGTGCCGTGCTAATTAAATGTATTGTATGTGATGCTTTCTTCTCTATGGTTGCATGCTACATTCACATTAATGGGCACCACTATACAAGGTAAAATTAGAATAAATTCTTCTTGAAAACAGATGGTGGCCTTGTATAGATAGAAATTGTACTTTTGATAGTGGCCTTGTATACAAAGACAGAGGGAGTACTATTCTTTTATTTGTGCATGTCCATAACAAGAGATGGATCCTTGCTGGTTCTCGCCTTGCCCGGATTGCACTAATGCCCCTTTTTGCAGCATATAAAATCTTTATTTTCACAGCATATAAGTGTCAGGTGCTATTGGAGATACTATGTCACATAGATGTTGTTGATAAGATACCAGAAAAACAAATAAAGTATGTATCAAAGACCAATCACAGTCTACAAATAACAGATGAAGAAGTGCAGATAAAATAACCTATTGCGAAGTTAGGAGATAAGCTGACAGACACAGATTTATTTATCCCATGTGCCGCATGCATGCATCTTAATTTGAACATACGTGGTGCCCTCTGCCCACCGCTTGTGCATTCTTACTTTCCCATATCTTGTCACTATATACGCTTCTGCTCGTAAAATGACTGTGACAAACGAGTAATTTCTACATAACAAATATACCAACGATTTATACAGGTTGACGACAATCTATCCTCTGCATGGCGCGCATAATGGACGAGTACATGCGGTGCATCCATAAGGCAAGTGTGCATGATGTCGGGACCACCTTTCTGGTAAATTGCTCTAGAAAAAATCAAAACTTTCTTGTAATTTTTCAGAGAAACATTATTTGCAAGCATAGGCCCCAGGCCACATGGCGTGCCGTGAACTTTCTTGTAATCTTATTTGCACATACTAATGGTAGATCTACGATTAGTATGTGCAATTAAGATTAAATTAGGTACATGGTCATCGCGAATAACTTAGGGTGTGTTTGGTTCAGGGGATAGATTTTGTGGATGAGGGTACCTCTAACCAGCTGGTTAGGGATAGCCATTTTTTTTGTTTGGTTAGATAGGATGAGATGTGGTTATTGGCGGCCATTTTTTTGTTTGGTTGAAAGGATGTCGGATGGATGAGTGGTTGCTGTGATCATTTTTATTCATATGGTTATTTATTTGGGGATATAATGGCCTTTGATTATTTCAAGTCCATCCCAGATGAGAAGAGGCGTAACCCTTTTACAAAAGGCTGTCACAAATACAGACCGAAATACGAAGTCCAACCAAGAGAAAAAAATGGTGAAGTATTACACGAGCTCGGGACTGACGGAAGGAACAGAACGTCTCCATAAAAGAGAAAAAATGCAGTACCAATGAAATGATCCAGGCCCCTTTCTGAGCTCCATCACGTAGTCCTCACAATTCCAGCTAGTGCCCCACCAGTTCCTGAAGCGAGCTCAAGAAAGAATCCACATCACGGCGCCGCGCCGTCTGGGTATTCCGCCGTCGTCGCCGCCTCCTCTGAAATCCCGTCTCCAAGGTCGGTTTCTTGCGGCGGCTGCCTCCTTTGATTTCACGGGTCAGGAGAGTGAGGAGACAAGGGGAAAAGAGATATAGATCTAGGATTTCCTTCCTTTCGCGGGCCGTGAGCCAGCAAAAATCAACGCGCAAATTCTTGTCGAGGGGTGTGGGTAGCGCCAGAGCCAGAAGTGGTTCGCCTCATCCGTCACATTTTGAGGGACTAGCGGAGCCAGCGTTTCGAGCGAATCTCCGTGGAATCTGGTTATCCCTGCCACTCTAGCCCTTCTAACCAAACAGGTGGGAACCACAAAAAAATGGCTATCCCTAACCACTTGAGCTATATCCCCTCAACCAAACACACCCTTAAATATGTAGGACTTAATATGGATACTAAAGTTTGATTTAAGACCAAGGCTTCTAGACACGCATCACACTAAAGATATAATAGATGCCACTTCAAAGAACATCTATAGGACTAGATGGAGAAAATAGAGCCCCTAGCTAGCTTGGTTGGTGAATTCATCAATTGGGAATGCTCAAACAACAAACACCTCTGACGTAGACCGATGAAGATGAGGCTTCAGCTAGAAGCAACGTGCAAAATGAATCTGTGGGTACTTAAAGGCGAGTCGAACTGTGACATAAAATAGGGAAACATGTACAAGGCCACTTATTAGTGTTGATTCGATTTTAAATGACCTTGCTGTCATAAACTTGGGCAATGCATACAAGACCACTTGGTATATAGGTTGGATATTTGAAAGCCCCCATTGACATCAAATTGACCACCCTAATTGCAGATCCAGTTTGAAAGACCTTTGTTGCATGAAATGCAAAACAAACAATTAGCAAACAGGGCAGGTCTGCCCATCACTACAAAAAAAAGGTCTTCATTCCTGAAAGACCATCCGGTTGCACATCTATGGATGAAAAAAACGCGTGAGATTAGTAACATGAACAAACTTGGGTACACAAAATGTGTGACTATGTAAGAATTGTGTACACCGTTAGGTAGACACAAAAGCATGGCACCTGCTCCCCAGAGGCAGCTCCGGTGAAACCCAAATCACCTTTCTTGCCTCTCCTCCCATCTAACCACCCGCCTCCGCCAGAGGTAGCATGCGGTCAAATCCCCACATTGGGGATAGTGGTCGGCATGTCCTCGTCTCCATATCTCTTCGCACGTCGGAAGGCATCCAGCCGGAGCATGTTGGAAGGCATCCGACAGCAGGTTGGTGTAGTGGTCTCAGGATCTTTGCTGGCGGACAGCAGGTTAACTCTCAGGTCATGCTGCCGGATGCGCCAAAAAAATGTTGGTCCCGCGGGACAGACCATGAGCAAATGGGTAGCCCATACATGTCAGAATTGAGCTGTGGACTGTCGAATTTTGATTGGGGAGGGGGGAGGGGGGCTAGACCATACCAAACAGACCAATATGGGGGGTGGGGGCCGTTGGGTTTGCTCTAAATACGTGATAGCATGCATCTCTATCATTTAATTTGTGGGCACACATCTGTCTAGCTGCAACAAGAGTAGGCATGTGCACTTGGCCTACTAAAATAACCATTGTCTAGCTATAACAAGAGTAGCCGATTTGATACTAAAATTTGGAGTAGAGGTGTTAGGGCATGTACAATGGGGTGATGTAAGCCTTCTCTTAGTGTTGCCACGTCAGATTTTTGCTTAGTTGGAGGAGAGAGAATTAAAAAAAAAAGATTGTCTTCCCTTAGCTAAGGGATGATCCCTTAGAAAACAAGAGAAGACTATTTTATCCAGTGTATAATATGTCTTCTCTTAGATGCGCAATTTCCTACCAAAAATAATTAATTCTTATTAATTATTAGGGATGACAATAAGAGATAATGCATTGTATAAATTATATGTTTTGCCTTCTCTAGATGACATGGATAGCTAAGAGAAGGTTCGTCTTCTCTACCATTGTCCATGCCCTTAGATGATCATTCTAACATTCCTTAATTTGCGTGACCATAATTGAGATAACCTGACATACATCTGTCCTTCTCCCCATGCATGACCGTGAGCCTAGGAGTACATACTTGCCGGATCTGCCATTGAGTTGCGTGACCATACCAGTACTTTCCCATGCATATATGTCAGGTTTGAGCTGGCGATTGGGTCCCAACGATGAAGAGCAATTGTACAAAATTGAAAATCAACTAGAATGTTAATTTTAGGGATTCTTGTTCGTCTACATTTGCTTATCAACGCTACTTAAAATTTTAGGAGATCATGGCGATCCTAACTTATAGCTCCATGGGAAGATAGCAATGGTTAAACTCTTTAGCCGTGACACCAAAAAAGTAAAAATAGATGTGAGGGCCCACCAGCTCTGTAAGAGATGGATGAAGATAATCTGTTGAAGATAAGTACATGGAGTATACCTACAGAATAGTAGAGTACTGTGTAGGATCTGGAAATATGTTTGATGGCTATATATAGAACCAATATACAACATTGTGGGGGTAGGTATGTACGTACCTGGTATGTTTTCATCATTTCATTTTGTGGGAACATGACGTGGAATGGAAATAATACTCCCTTGCAAAAAAAAAAGAATGGAAATAATACTCGTAGCAGTAGTTGTTGCGTATCAATTGACAAGTACAATACTCGTATCAGCAACTGGCCAATCCGAACGTCACGTAAAACTAATGAATGATCATGAATTATGATGGAACCACCCAAATTATGTTAAATTAACAAGAGCATGTGGATGCGCCAGCGATTCTCCGTCACATGCAGTTTTGAGCCAGAGAAATTGGTCTTGCTGTACAGCCCATGTATGTCAGGTTTGAGCTGGTGTGATTGGGTCACAGGAAAATCTGACATATCTCATTCGTTTGCCTTGGTTTTACCCATTTCTTAGTCTGATTTTTTTTTTTTTGAGAAACAAAATATGGAAGCACTGACTCAGCAGGTCAAATTTTGGAATTGACGAAGTCACTACATGCATGTGTCTCGTTGATGGTAACGTCGACTCGCACTAAAACAATATTCAGGTTTTATGAGACACCCATGTTCCAAATCTCTCGTTTAACCTTTGGTGGGTTGGGGATATAACCGTCTTTTTAACCATCCATCGACAGGTTGGTTCTCTTGCTTAGTTTATCTTTGTTCCTCCTTTTTGTTCAAATTGCTATAAAATTTTGCTTTGGTATACCTCCGATAAAAAATTAGGACTTGTGATGCAGATTAACCGTTGAGATTAGAACGTACATTTTTCTGTTGCAAAGGGTATTAACGGCTGAGATTGTAACCTACATTTTTGGTTCAAAGTAATCAGTGGGTCTTGGGAGACAAATCAAATGGTAGCAGCAAACATTGTAGGTGGTATATATCTCTTCATCATTTCATTTTGTGGGGAGACACCGTAATGGAGATAACCTGACATAGATCTGTCCTTTGCCTGTACCAGTACTTGCCGGATAGGCCATTAAGTTGCAGGACCATATCGGTAGTTGCCCATGCGCATGTCAGGTTTGAGCTGGTGATTGGGTCCCGAACGATGCAGAGCAATTGTACAAAACTGAAAATCAACTAGAAAGTTAATTTTAGGAATGCTTGTTCGTCTACATTTGTTCATCAGAAATGGCGGATGCCCAAACAACAAGTCGATGAAGATAAGGCCACCAACTGGCAGATAAGTTTATATAGTGGGCACCCGTGCTGGACACACACCGATTCATCTTCATGCCGGATGCATTGCATCTTAAACTGGTTAACTATAATGCGTCAGTAATTCATTGGCACAAGCTAGTGGTAGCCACGGTCAAATACATGGATGTACTCGGTAGTACTCCCTCCTTCGCAAGTTACAAAACGTCATACTTTACCAGCTTTGACTAGGAATATGGGGAAAAAAATTACAACATCCAAATTATAAGACCAATATGCATTTTGTGTTGTAGATTTTGATATATTTTTCAAAGTACTTGGTCAACCATTATAAGATTTGACTTTGCTAAAGGAAAAAAAAAGGCAACCTAGTATTTTGAAAGGACGGAGTAATAAACCGTGTGATGAGTACGAAACGATCTCCTTGTATACCTGCAAATTGTATAATTAGAAGTGACCTTGTGTATTTTAAAATGAAGTGAGTATATGTTTCTTCTCGCAAAGCGGCCGCGATAACCGGCTAGTTTCTTCCAAAACCGATCTACCTGCAGCGATCTATCCAGCTCGACAACGATCTACCCTCTGCAGTGGATTGACGGGTGGGCGCATTCTTTGCCAGAAGAAACTACTCGGATTGAACCACAAAGTAAACACATTAACTTTTGGACGACCTATGTCGCCAATAGGATGACCACTCTGATAGATCTCAGTGCACTTGGCTCCGAAGTGAAAACGAAAAATATGAGGTGGACGAAAATTTGGTCACTAGATTAACCTAGGTACTCTACAGTAGACATTGTGAGGAACTCCCAGCGTTTCATCCACTAGAGTGGACGCCCACACATACTTATATTGTGGGCACACACGTGACAGAGATAGCATAGATTCATCCTCATGTCACATGCGTCTTAATGTGAAAAATACAGCGTTGCCCATCTCTGCACATACGTGGCCCGACAGGCAAGTGGTGGAGTACATGCGGCGCACCAAACAGGCAAGTGTGCATGCCTAGGGACCATCCTTCTGGTAAATTGTTCTAGAAAAAATAAAAATAAAAATCTTGTAATATTTTAGAGTGACATTTTTGGTAATCGAGTAATCTACAGATCGAACAAGTCTACCACCGATCTATCCAGCTCCACGACAATCTATCCTCTGCAGGGCGCTCGCAGAGGACAAGTACATGTGGTGCACGCAGTAGGCAAGTGTACAGGACTTCGTCGGGTCCACTTTTCTGGTAAATTATTCTAGAAAGAATAAAAACTTTCTGTTAATTTTTTGGAGTGAAGCCAATTCGGGGCTCAAGCAAGTGTAGGGCCTAGTCCACGTGGCTTTCCGCGACAATAAGCATTCCATGGTCGAGCAAGGTAAGAACACTTGGTGAGAAAATAGACCTGGTCTCACAGGATTTTTTTCCTCAAATAAGATTGCACAACAGATGCATTGTTGGAGGTTAATTCTGCTGCTATTAATTTAGAAAACACAATCCATGCATTGGTGCTATTGGATATACTCCTACGCAGATGTTCTTGATAGGATACCATAAAAATTATTAAAGTATATATCTCCATATAGGAAGGACATCATGGTGATCGTATATTCTATCTGCTCCATAGGAAGATTGTGCAACATAAAAGTTTTCGCCTTCACAACGACCCCACACACAAAAACACTGGCGTACCTAGGCATAATGCAACTTTTTAAAAATATTTTATCAAAAGGTTGTTTTGAGTCCAAAAACTATGTTCCTCACCCCTCATAGGTTTGAAAATAGTTAAAATTCCTTTTGTCGTGTACCTAACCTTGTGACGCGGTGAAAGTTTCACCACCTATTGAGAACCCCAAGACGAAGGTGATGTAATGTAGTAGCAAGTTTTCTCTCAGTTTGGAAATCAAGGTTTATCCAACCAGTAGGACTTAGAGATCTCAAGAACGGTGTCAGTCAACTATGGCGCGTAGTTGACGAGCATAGACATACACACAACACACAAACTCACTTTGCCCCAACATTTCAGTAAGTTTTCAAACTTCCCCTCTTGCTGAAAACAAAGAGATTAAACATATGATGTGGAAAATAGTGATGAAAGTAAAACCGGCCATCAAGCAAGTAATGATTGAAAGCAAGTAAACTAGGTTACAAAAAAATTCAAAGAATGGAACTGGGGGCATAGTTTTACTATTGTTGTCTTTCCAAAAGATAACAAGTAAACATGTTAGGTGAACGAATTTTAGCAGGGCAACTGGTATAATTGGAATAATAAATAATTATGACAAGCAAAGTTTATTGTTATATTCATGCTGGCATTGCGTCAAACATATATAGGCAGTTATCCAACTCCATCTATAACTAATAATCCAACTTGAGTGTGCTTCTATGCTTGCCAGTAGATGGTATTAAGTTTTCAAGCAATAGATAATTGCATTAAACACCGTACGTAATGTAGTCAATATTTGTAATAAATAAATAGACATAAACACCATTGTTTATTCTTAGTTGGGACAACACATCCTTGGTCTTTGTCGTTGCGGTCACTCGAGCCCAGGGACGAAGGAGGCATGGACCCACTCTCTACGAGAAAACCCTCTCTTGAAGATACAAGCAATCACTTGGCCAAAATAACCACATGGATCAAAGAACATGCACGTGTTTAAATAAAATATGGATATGATGATACTAACGAGATCATATAAGAAACATGAACAATCTGATCATAACTTCACAATTTGTCGAATTCCAGCAAACACAACATATGGTAGTTAATTAAGAAGTCTCTTTATCATGACGGGGTGTCTCCACGCATCACCGTGGAGAAAATAATCCCGAAGAAGAGTCCTCAAGTGATGTTTTCCCTCCGTCAGAGTGACAAAACAGGACTCTAGGAACCTAGAATTAGAGATTCGAGATGTTGGATGCTCTGTAGAAGTTTCGCGGAAAAAAATTCCCGCGCCGATGTTTTTTAGTTCAAGGGGAAATTTATAGGAGAAGACACGACATGGGGGAGCCCCGGAGGGCCCAGGAGGGTAGAGGGCACGAACCCATCCCGACCCACGTCTAGGGGTCGCCCCCTGTTCCTACACAAATATGTCATGTGTACCACCGGGTCGAGCGCAATACGCAGGACATTTCGCTGAAAGAGCCTCGCCGGAAGAGCGATACGCAAGACAATCCGGCGGTCGCTTTTGAAGATCTGAAAGCCCGCTCGCTCTGGAGACACCCCGTCAAGGCATCGCGGCGTGATAGGCTTCCCTAGGTCGGTGCGCCCGCGCCCCAGATTTTCGTAGATCAAAGCTCTCCGGTAAGAAGAACACCATCGAACAAAGGAGAATATTACCGGTGTAGCAGATGAAGTTTGTAGATGTATTTTAGCGATTGTGTACTGTTGCTTGTTGGTCATCACCCCTTGGGTATATAAGTAGCGGTTGGACTCGAATTTGGGGGCCCAACGACCCGGCGGTTTAGCAAGGCCAAAAATCCCGTCAAAAACCTAATTGGAAACTAATTAGATCAAAATAGAGTCGAGCGCGAATTTGGGCATACAACAATCCTGCAATTTTGTGCGACACGGTCTACAGATATAAAGTAATGGAGGGAATCAGTTTTCATACCCTTGAAGACTCAAACGTCTGGAGAACGCTCCCGCACAAGCGTCATTGCGGAAACCGACGTAGCCGAACTCAAGATCGTGTAGTCGTTCCGGCGAAAAGTGCCACAAATAGCGGCACCTGGTAGTTCTATACACGTGCGGCGTAGACGGCGACTCCTAGTCTCCAGTCCAGCGAAGCAGCATAAGTTGGAGATTTGGACAGAAGATCCACTGGTGTGCGTATGGTGAAGAGAACCTCTACTCGTGTGCAGCTCCAATGGGGAGTAACGGTTGAGAGGAGAGAGAGAGAGCTTGGATCCCTTTGGAAGAGGTGGACCTCTCTTTATAAAGGAGGGAGGGGCTTAGCCATCTGGGACTATTCCCACATTGTGCGGCTAGCCAAGGGAGGCAGCTGTTGGCCCCCTAGTGTGGCTAGCCCACTAGGCGGCTAGCCCCTCCCTCTTTTCCTCTCTTGGGGCTCTTTTCCGGGTGAGGCCCAATTAAAGTGGAGTGCCTTTAAAAGCTAAATAAAAATATATTTAATCATTAATTACTTTAATTAATATTTAATACATGTTATTTAATTTCTCTTGCTCCGAAACACCTTTCGTAGCTGTTCAATCTCCATCGGAAAAATTTCGGAGCGATTCAGGCTCTCTTATCTATTTTCTCTTCGGCATCAAATGAAACATAAACATCGTCTACCCTTAAGGGTGCTACCCTACGATTCGGGATCACTCTAGACATGATCGAGAATCTTCTCCGATGAATGACCAACAACGGGATCTCGAAACCCATGATGGCCCCTATGTGTTCCACGATTATCTTTGTCGTTTGAACTTTAAATGTCGAGTCCCCATTCCTTTTGCCATGCGATACTTAGTAGTCCGATATTCGATCTCCGATATTTCCATATCTAGTTCAATCTCGTTAACGAGAAAATTATTTAGTCGTTCCCGTGACATTGCATCCTTGTGATCTAGTCACATGTTTGCAAGATTTATTGATGCAATCTCACCGATTGGGCCCAAAGTATCAATCTGTCACTTGGATTGGCAGATTCCGCTCTCGATGCATACGCCTCTACTTATCCCTTCGGAAACATGATAGACACCTTTATGATGACCATGTTACGATGTGATGGTTGATGCCGTCAAGGCAACCTCAGAGATAGTGATTAGATATGATCTCACGGTTGAAGGCTTGGGTATGGTGTTTTCATGTTATCATCATGTTAAACTTTATGACTAGATCCCATGATATATATTGGGTGTGTGTCTCCATCATATAATTCATCCAATGATATGACTCCATTATCAATTTACATACATGTCCATGATAAGGAAACCTTGATAATCTGTTGATCTCAATGGACTAGTCAAGTAGACCTTGGTTTGTTTACATACCATATTGTATCAATGTTTCCGATTAATACAGTTATAGCATGGTATAAAACATATTATTAAAATATGAGATATGATAATAAAAATATCTTTATTAATTGCATCTATGGCATATCTCCTTTAGTCTCCCACTTCTACTAGAGTACAATTTAATCTAGTTGACATCCGGTAGAAGTCTAACACCTACAACATCTCGGTGTTTATCACGCTTCTCTCGTGGAAGAGCTTTTGTCAGTGGATCTAGTACATTTGGATCCGTATGTATTTTGCAAATCTTTATGTCATGTTCCTGTATATAGTACCTTATTAGATGGAAGCGTCGAAGTATATATGTTTGGCAGTAGAGTGAGACCTTGGCTCCTTTGCGTTTGCAATGGCACATGTGTTGTCACAATAGAGGTTTATAGGGTCTTGCGAGCTTGGAAACACTCCGAGCTCACCGACAAACTTCCTTAGTGAAAGTGCATTTGCATTTTGATCTCTCTTAGGTTTTGGAGTTGATAACAACACTAGTAAGTATCTAACAGTGCGTCTAAGTATTTCAGGAAATATCATACTGTGCAAAAAGTGAAGAGTGTTCAAAGACAAAGACACCAAAATCAACTTGGTCCAGTGGTAGTACCGGGCGCCTCAGCGGTAGTACCGCTCTGCCCAGCAAGCGGTAGTACCGCGCCCAGTATCGCCAGAAGTACTGCCAGCGTAAATTTGGCTACTACATTCAGGGGTACTCCAGCGGTACTGGTTCAGTAGTACCGCTATGACTTAGTTGGTTTTGGAGCAAATCCTTGTGAGGCGGTAGTACCGCTACCGCCAGCAGTAGTACTGCTGCTTCGAGGAAGCAGTAGTACCACTGGCAATACTGGTCAAAGTACCACCAGCGATATTTTGCTCACAGTAATGTTTACGATACTAGAGTGGTAGTGCCCTAGTACTACTGCGAGCCACTTCGATTTATTTCGAAGTAGTGGCCAGCGGTAGTATCGGTGGGCACTCGCGGCAGTACCGCTGCTAGAAGTACCACGGTACTTCCGCGGTGGTACCGCCCGCACCCTGTCACTGGGCCGCTGCAGTACCGCTCAGGTTACCAGGTGGCGGTAGTACCGCTGACCCCAGCGGTAGTACCGCAAGGCACGAAAAAGGGTCAAACGGCTAGTTTGGGAAGGGGGCTATAAATACCCCCATCCCCTTCTTCTCCAAGAGGTTGCTCTAACTAGCATTGAAGGCAAGCATTTATTGAGCAACCAAAAGCTAGATTTCTCCCAATCCCTCCCCCCAAACTCGTTGATACTTGGAGGATTTAAGGAGAAGACCCCGATCTACATCTTCACCGAGCCGATCTTCATTTCCCCGTAATATTCTAGAGGGATATAGTCTAGGGTTTCCTTGTGGAAAACCTAGACTCCATTGCTACACTTGTTGGTGAGTTGTGATTGTTGGGAGCCCCCAATTTGGTTGTGGGTGTATGCCCCAAACTTGTTTGTAAAGGACTCGATTCCCGCCTTAAAGGGGATCAATAGTGGAAGGTGGATTAGGCCTTTGTGGCGGGGTTCATCTGAGAATAGGGTGATGCCTTTGTGGCGTTGAGTAGGCCTTTGTGGAGAGCTCACACCCCTCCAACGAGATGTACTTATTTAACAAGGAGGAACTCGGGAATACATCGCGTCTCAGTGTGCTTCATATCGGTTACCTTGTTCCCTTCTTCCTTTACTTGTGCTTACATTGTGTTTGTTGTTATCCTTGTCATATAAGAAAAATCACCGTAGTTGCATTATCTAGAGAGTTTACCTTTGTGTCAAGCCTTAACTCGAAGAAAATTTAAAATTGATCGTAGCACCTATTCACACGCCCCCCCCTTTAGGTTCCCATACTATTCGTTCAATTGGTATCAGAGCCTTGGCTCTTTTATCGGGCTTAACCGCCCAAGAGTTAATTATGGGCGATGAAACGGAGACCGCCGGTTCCGTGGTGCAAGTCTCTACTGATGATCTCAATGAGTTGAAAAAGTCATTGACCTCATCCATGGAGAACAAAATCGATGAATTGCGACAACTCGTGGTGCAACTCAAAGCCAAGGAACCGGAAGTCTCTACTTCACCTACTCCGGACAAAGATCCGGATGGCGCCGTGAAAGGGTATGATGGTGATCCATCTAAAAATGCTTCCGCTAACAACTCCACGGATAAGGGTACGGAAGGAGATGAAGAATATCACTCCGTCAAAGGATGTTATTCTCCCGATCCTCTCGTCCCACATCCTCATATAATTTCTAGGGGAGATCCACGTAAAATTTATGCTTTTTCTTTTCGTGAATGGCAATATTACATGGAAACTCACTTGAACTCTTCTTGTATAGAACTTTGGAGGGTCACTCGTGATGGATACAAGCCTCATGACCCCAAGAACTTGACAAGAAGAGAAGCCGTAGATTGTCAACTCAACTACACCGTCTTGTCAATTCTTCAACAAGTCGTGGGTCCTAACCACATGCCGCATCTTCAACAATATTCCACCGCCAAGGAAACATGGGACGCTCATGTCGTCATATTTGTGCGCAATGAAAGCATGCAAAGGAACTGGTATGATGCCTTGAGAAATGACGCCGAAGGGTTCTATATGCATGATGGAGAGAGCCATGAAGATATGTACCGAAGGCTCAAGACTCTTGCCACCGCATTCTCCAATGTTGGTGCTAAGTTCATTGATGATGCTTGGATCAAGAGGAAGTACATGATTGCTCTCATGCCATTTGAACCCACGTACTTGAAGAGAATTCAAGGAAGACATGACTTTGCTTCTTTGACCTCAACCCAATTTATGCAAGAGATGTGCTCCTAGAAAGTGCAAACCAAGCATGCTCTTGACAACCGTGCTAGGGCCATAGGAATGCACAAAGGGGCATTGGTTGATTTGAAGGCCAAGGTTGTGTCAAGAGAGGTTCAGTATTAAGAAGAGGGCCATGAGGCGTTGGCTCCATTGAAGGATCAAGAATATGATCCCGTGCTCAAGGATATCACTGATCTCACCGTGCGAAAGCTTTGGAGGAATCCTCCCGAGGCCAAGGCATATGTTGAGGAGAAGACCAAGTCTCTCTATGGCAATGATGGGACTCAATGAGTGAGGTGTTGCTTCAATTGTCAAGATAAGCACCATTTCGTTGCGGAGTGTCCCTATGAAAATAGAGAACGCCATGGTGGCACCATGGTGGCAAGCTCATTCGCAAGGACAAGTCCAAGGTTGACTACAAGAAACCTCACTTCAAGAAGAAACCGTTCAACAAGAAGTCTCCCACAAAGTTTGTGCTAGTGACTCAAGAGGAATATGATTCCGGAAGTGATGAAGAAGAAGAAACCACAAGTGAAGTGGCCGCTCTTGCTATTTCTTCTACTCCATCATCTTCATCTCTCTTTGAATCCCCCAATGAGAATCATCCTCACCCAAATGCCAAGCGCTTCATGGCTAAGACCTCGGAGGTATCACCTTCTCCCAACTCTAAGACCCCAAGTGAACTTGAAAATCATGATAGTCTTAGAGTAGAAGATGAAATTCTCTTTTTGGAACGTTTTATGTCTAACATACAAGGGGAGACCAAGAAGTACTTTTATCATCTCATGAGCCAATTGGGAGAGGCCCATTAAGCTCTTGAGAAGACAGGTGAGATCGAACAAAGGTATGCGGATGAGATAGAATCTCTCTCTATGACTCTCGAGGATCGGAAGAGCATGATGGTAGAGTTTCTCTTGAGGAGGAACTAGAATCTATTGAAGAGTCACATAATGAACTTGTTTCTAATATCACTAAGGAACGTGACCTTACAATTGCTAAATATGGAAAAACTAAAAAGCATAAGGTTGAGTTTGGTGTTTGTCATGGTAAACTAACCGAGAAGTTTGAAAAACTAACCAAGGCTCACAAGGCTTTGGAGAGTCAACATTATTCCCTCAAAGAGTTGAATGAACAACTTCAAACATCTACTTAACAATCCTATCACCTCTACTTCTCCTTGTGATCATGCAATTATTATTGAGGAAAATGCTAGGTTGAAGGAAGAGCTAGCAAGGCTCAAGGGCAAAGGCCCTCAAGTTGATAAGGTTGTGGCCTCTATCCCATAAGTGGTTGCCCTTAGCTCTCATGTGGTTGTTGCTAGACCACAAATGAGTACTCCAAGGCAACAAGTGGGCAAGAAAGGTCTTTGCTATGTTGCCAAGAAGAAGAACAATAATAAGAAGATCAAGAAGAAGGCCAACAATAGTGCCCCGGGTGGTGTTGTCATTAGGGATAACACTACTCGTAGGTCATAGCACACCCGCACAAGCTAACAATGCTGCTTCAAGTAGTGGTGTCATGAGGGACAACACTACTCGTAGAATTTCGGCGGGAACTAAGAATCCACACCATTTCTTATATGTTGATTATTGTGATGTTGTGCAAGCTAAATATGTTGGTCTTATTGAGGGTTACATTTACTATACCATTTGGGTTCCGGAGACCCTTGTTGCTAACATGAAGGGACCCTCCTCGGGTCCTAACTCTCGTCAATAATCTCTTGCAGGACTATGCTTCCGATGGGTCTAAATGGATAATTGATAGTGGATGCACTAGTCATATGACCGGAAGCAAAGAACTTGTGACGGAGTTGCGCCCAAATGACAGTCAAGCAACCGTCACTTATGGAGACTCGTCCTCGTCTAAGGTATCGGGGTTCGGCAAGGTTTTGATTGTTCCTGATATCACTATCGTGAACGTCATGCTTGTCACATCCCTTGATTTCAATTTACTTTCGGTCCGTTCTCTTGGAAAGATGGCTTTCTCCATCTTTTTTTAATCAAGATATTGTGGTCCTTTTGAGGAGCAAGACACTTGACGTCGCATACGTGGGACATGTTGAAAATGAGTTGTTCGTGGTGGACTTTTCGAAGTCTACCAACTCTCAATCAATGTGTCTCTTCAGAAAGGCGGAAGTGGAATGGTTGTGGCATCGACGCTTATCCCATGTCAACATGAGAACTTTGCAAAGTCTTCACAAATGTGTCCTTATTTTTGGACTAAAAGAAAATGTTTCATTTTCCAAAGATTGTGTTTGTAGGTCGTGTGTTGAAGGAAACATGCATGATATCTCGCACAAGGCCAAGACTATTATTTCATCAAAGAGGATCTTGGAGCTTCTCCATGTTGATCTCTTTGGTGCCATGCCCGAGGCAAGTCTTGGTGGCAAGAAGTATTGCTTGGTGATTGTTGATAATTATTTAAGATACACTTGGGTTTATTTCTTCAAGTGCAAGAGTGAGACTCAACAGACCATCATCGAATTCTCCAACCAAGTGCAACATCAACACAATGTGCAAATCATGGCTATTAGGAGTGATAATGGTTCGGAGTTCAAGAACTACACTTTGAATTAATTCCTTAGTGATGAGGGCATTCGTCATCAATACTCCGCCACTTACACTCCTCAAAAAAATGGTTATGCCGAAAGGAAGAATTGCTATCTCTTGGATATGGCAAGGACCATGTTGGTGGAGTATTCTTCTCCCCAATATTTATGGGACGAGGCCATATCCACCGCATGCCACTCTTCCAACCGCCTCTAAATCCGCGATAGCTTGAACAAGACTCCATATGAGATCCTCACCAGCAACAAGCCCAACGTCTCCTACTTCCGTGTATTCAGTTGTAAGTGATTTTATTTGATCAAGGGTGTTAAGTTGTCTAAATTTCAATCCAAAACTATTGAGGGTATATTTACTGGTTACGGTGCCGAATCCCACACTTATAGAGTCTTTGACAAAGCCTCACGGATTTTCATAGAATCTTGTAGGTTGGTTTTCGAGGAAAATGATGGCTCTCAAGTGGCGCAATTTCATGTTTCTGATGTTGATCTTGAAATGCCTGAAGAAGCCATAGGAAGGATGGGTGTGGGATTTTTCCGCCCCATTGAGGGACACCTTATGGAGACTCGAGAAGGACTATGCTCTACTCAAGTGGATCCCTCCTCTACAATAGAAGAACAAGCCAAGGAGCCAAGTGTTGCACCTAACCAAGAACATGTTGAAGATACTCCTCTTATTGACCAAGTTTCTACGCAAGATGCAACCACTCCTATCATTCATGCTAGTCAAGGTCAAGGCCAAGATCTACCATCCTCGTCCTCTCCTTCTCAAGTTGAAGCAAATGTTGAAGTTGATGATGATGATGATGAAGGCCAAGTTGGTCAAGACGGGGACCCAAATTGTCGTGGGATAATCACGGCAGACGTAACCGGGGGTAACTGATCTTGGGGCAAGACGACACAGGCGTTTGGGAGAGGGTTTAGCTCAGAGAAAAACATGATGCAACTCGATCTGGTAGCCGACAATCAAAGTCGATCTTGATATAAAATTAGGGTTACACTGGATGCTCGATATCAAGCGATATTGCTAGGGTTCTTAGATCTTAATCAACTACTCCCGGGGGTCGGTTTATAAAGCACCCGTACCCCCTGGCTTACCCTCCAAGGCGCACCCCGGATCCTACCCGGGCACGGCGCACAAACCCTAACTTTCCTTCACCGTAGCCCACAATCCGGGTTACTGGGCCTACAAACTTGGGCCTTCCGAAAGTTTCTTTATCCTTAGCCGGATCTTGCGCAGCGTCCTTTGGGCCGGGTTATTCCTTGGAGTTGGCCTACCGGGTTATTATCCCTCCATCAGTAGTCCCCAGAATAGCTTGGGCTTCACGGATCCTTCCTTGAAGCGCTTGCTATTCCCTGCAAAGATATCAAACACACAAGCATACGGAGGCCGGGTTAAGATGCTTTGATAGACAGCTAGGCCTTACTCCATGGTGGCCATATAGTAACCCGGATTTTCCCCCAAACACTTTGGTTTAATTTTCCAGGTCTAAACCCTAATAAAAATGTCAAGATCCCATACTCGATAACTGACCCTGATATCACGGGGTGGATCTCCTTCTCTTTTTTGTCCACATACTTTGCTCAATACTTGGCGCATATCTCGCAGAATCCACGTAGATAGCCATTACCCCACAATTTCCGGCTTCTGGCCGTTGAGATAGACTCGCCCTCACCTTATAAATAGTGCTCAGAGGGTAACCTAAAACCCATCGCTCCACTTCAGTTTCCCCTTTCCTTCCTTGCTCCTTACGCCCTCGTAACACCACCGCAAGAAGCTCGTGCTCGCCGTCGAAGCAAAGCCGCCGCCGGCCGCGCTCGCCCTCGAGCCATCTCGCGCCGCCGTCAAGCTTCACCGCCGCGCCCTCGTTCCACTCGCCAAGAGTCGCAAAGGGGCATTCGAGCCACGCCGTCCACCCCGTCGCGCTAGACTCCAATATCTCCAGTAAGTCCCTTGCACTCGTTTAATTTAGCCCCGCAATTTTTCGATTCATCCAGGATTGGATCTAGGTCAACCTGTGAGTCGTTCTTCCGGTTGCATCGAATTAGATCGATTTGATGCTCGCTAACTCCTTCAACCACCTGCTTGATAACTACAACTCATACTCCTACCATTACTAATCACCAAATTCCCCGTAAAATCGTTCGCAAGTTTTCCCATCTAGATCCATTCCTCCTCGATTTTCCGCTCATTGCATTAACACCCGGAAAATCCTCCTTTTCCAGCTATTTTGCTTGCAGTAGATACATGGGCAACCATCCATCTTCCCCAAATGCTTTTCCGTACGTAAGTGACCAGTAATCTCCGCAGTTATACTTAACACCCGGATACCTTGTAACCTCCACCTCATAGCGTGATACCCGGATAGTTCTTAGCTTTCATACTTTCTTGATACCTCATACTCGGATAATCCAACACTTCCGGGTCTTATTTCCTATGCCTCTTTTTCTTGTGTTTTGCAGGTTGATCCCATGGCTCCCAAACGGCAAGGAAAACAGCCGACTCAGGCAAAGACTACCCAGACCATATCCGCCAACTGGGGGCGTTCCACGGCTACAAAGGCCAAGCTGGACGAGCTAGCCGAATTAGGAATTCTCCCTTCTCAGAGGACATTCACTCGAGAGCACCGGGTAACGAGACCCGTCCCACACCCGCCAATAATGAGGTAATCTGCTTCGTAGAGCATGTGACCCGAGGATTCCGTCCTCCGGGTCACCCTTTCTTTAGGGAGGTCCTAAGCCATTATGGCCTCCGGGTATTCGACATAGGGCCTAACTCTATGTTGAACATTACCCACTTCATCGTTCTATCCGAGTCGTACTTGTGCATACCGCCAAGTTTGACTCTCTTCATCGAACTATTCCAGTGTAAGCCGTGCCGCGAAAGTGGTGACGGAGCACTTCTTACCTGCGGCGGGGTGTCCATCCAACGCCGCAAGAATTCACCGATGCCAACCCTCAATTTAAACTCCCACGTCAAACACTGGCAGATGTCTTTCTTTTATTGCCACGATACCTCCCCAGACAGCGAAAAGAAACTGCCGGGCTACTCGGAGAGCCTCCTCGAGCCTTCCGAGTCTTTCAATGCCTTTGCACTTGACTCAGACAGGGAGGCGATCCTTCCCTCGTTAGCTAAGATAGCCATCCTCTCAGCCCAAGGCCTCCTTAGGCTTAATTTAGTGAAAACATGGGTTGATTTTCGGATCCAACCCAACTCCATCCGCACCAAATTAATGTGCGAGTACTCGGGGCATACCACGGATGCACTCCGATACTCCACCAAGAGCTTTGCGATCGGCGACACCAACAAAACCATCAAAGGCTTCTTGACAGAGAAGCTAGAGGTGATAAAGGGCATCGCCGGGTTACCCCCATTTACTCGGGAAAACCCGGCTCCAGCGGTAATATTCGATATTCATAACTTATTTCCACACTTTGACTTGATACAGCTTCTAACCCTTAATCTCATCCTTTTGTCTTAGGCTGATGACCCTTTCTGGAGAGTTGAACCCTCCCCCCTTCCAGAGACCCGGAAGAAGAGGACGAGCCGGCCGATAATAGTGAAGGTACTTGCCCGGAACTCGTATTATTTTTACTTGCATCATTTTCCTCCCATTTAACTTTTTCCCACGAACACACACTTGGTTTGCAGGGCTGGAGGACGAAGGTGAGACCAACGAGGACGACCCGGAGGCTACCGAATCTGATCAAGAGGCGACAGTTGGAGCCAAGAGGAAGACCAGAGGGGTAGTGTCCAAGGTTCCTTTCTCCTCGTTATCCTCTGAACCTTACTCCTTTGACGCCATGCGACGACTTAACCATCAATTATCAAACTCGTCATGCTTGAAGGATTCTCTCCCAGCCAAACGCAGAGTAACTCGGAGCTCCCCGGGTGAAGATCCCCTTAACCCGGGCATCTCTACCTCCTCCGTCCATCGTGCCAGTGCTCCTCCGTCTCGCCCTTCCGACTCTCCTCGACGCCACCCTTCTCCTAACCATCCACGTGCCGGGCAATTCCGGTTTCCGTTAGTGGTCCCTGTGGCGACTTCATCTGCTTCCAGCGGCGAGCTTCCGCCGGACAACACCGTGAATGCCGGGTAAGTTTTTGCTATATGACTTCCTTTGATGCCTGACAATTTTCAGTCACCACTGCTAACTGCCTCCTCTCATCTTTCTTTTAGCACTCAAGTCACCGTCAGTGATCCGGAGAATGTAGAGACGGATAACCATCGGGCAGAGGAGCCGACTGAGAACGTAGATGCCGCGACTGGCGGTGATACTGAGAATAACCAGGGACAAGGCCCCCTGAACAATCCACTTCACCGAGCCGCCGGATCTCCTTCCTTGTCGGAACCAGTGGACGAGGAGATCGAGGTTCTGGATACAAGGATGGGTTCTCCCAACCCGGATACTCAAACTGTCCGGGTCTCGACCCCAAGGGCGGGGAGAGTTCCCCCACCAGGCGACCAGGCTGCCGGCTCTTCCGGTGCTCGGCCCGAGGACCTGACGTTTACCCAGATGCTGGAAACCCTGCGCACTTTGAGGGCTAATGAAGAAAAAACATCTTGGGGGCTTTAATAGCCAAACACGAGGTAAATCCGACTAACGTTGCTTGTGTCCTCCAGTCCCCAAGTTCTGAGTGAATTGATTCATAATTTGCTTGGGACTTTATGATACAAGCGACTGATAACTTGCCCCTTTACCCGGCTAATCCTTGTTTGCATCCATGCAGTCTTTCGTGACTCAATCTGAGGAGAAACTGGCAGACGCCACCAAGCTCATTGAAAAGGAGATCGTTCTGCGTGAAGCAGCCGAGGCTGAGGCCAGGAGGAATAGGATGATAATGCGGAAGTATAGGAAAAGGGCTCACAAAGCAGAAGATGATCTAACAAGCCTTTCTGTCCAAATTGCTGACACGTATCGTGCTTTACTTGGTACGTTTCTTCCTCCGGGTTTATCCTTTTGATAAATAGCCAGAATTTTCCCGACTTATGTTTCCATTTCTTCAGGCCCGGACGAAGCGATGCCGGATGAGGATGACATTGCCAGGCTGAAAACTATGAAGAGCGTTATCCGGCAGCTATGCGCCGGAACCAAATGGATCCTTCAGGAATTACGGTGGCCGGGTAAGGGACATGTCGATCTGAAGAGAATGCTGGATGCCTTCTCCACTATTCCTGAGTGGATTTGGCACTAGAAACGCTCGTCTTGCCGGGTTGGAGTAACCCGGGGGCTTGCACTTGCCAAGGCTTATTTCCCTAAGCTCGAGCTAGTGAAGCTTATGGGCGGCTTCCCGGAGTTCAAGCTTGATGGGTCCAAGTTCTCAGTGAAGGATTTTCAGGCTGTCCAGAAGGAGGTCCGTTACCCGGCCAGCGTGATCGCTGACGACCTGGATGTTGATGTCCTCGTTCCTGCATATGACGCTGCTGGTGAAGCGGTTAAGTCGGATCTTCCCGAGCCGTATGATATGCTGGCTCGGTGGAAGGAGGAAGCTGCTGCGTTGAGGGCGGAGGCTGCCAAGAAGCAAGCTGAAGCCGGTTCTGCCCCCGCTACCTCAACACCGGTCGTTCCACCTCCTGCGCGGGCTGGTACTACTGATCCGGGTGCTGCTGCTACCACCAATGATGGCAAGTGCAAGGCCAAGATGGACGCCGAGTGACACCTGATATGTGATGCCTCTTCTTATGATGCGATGTTTAAACGATTATATTTTGGGTGGTGCGCCTGTGCACCTTTGATATCTTTCACCGAGATTTTGTGATGTACGATAAGGTCTTGATATACTCTTGTGCCTCTTCTGGCCTTTTAAATTTATCCACTTTTGAACTCATCTGCTCTCGATATCCGGCTTTCTTTATTGTTCCTTTTGTGAAACTCGGTTTCCGGGTCTCATGGGTGTTGACAAGCGGATTTGCTTCTAAGTCCCCAAGTCCCCAAGACTTGGATATTTGGGTTTTTGGAATTCTAACAATTAAGCAATTTTTTTTCTCTTTCAAGATTTTGAATCACCCGGACCCGGATCTCCAAGTCTAGGACACGTGATCTTGAAAGGAGAACGAATTGCCTGCTGCTAAATTCACAAAGATCCCAGAGTCGTTTCACATAGGATTTGAAGTTATGCTTAATAATCATTGAGTTTCCAGCTGTTAGCCTTGTACTCTGCATAACTTGTGGTTTAGATGACCCTTTTGACTATCTTGTACTGTAAGCCGGCTTTCGCGTGGATACCATGTTGTTACATCTATACGAAAACGTGGCCAGTCAAGTCCCGTCGGGTTTCATGGCTGAATGTAATCGTAAGCGAACAAATCATGCCACTTTAGTGCGAGTCACATCGAGCTTAAGTAAGAATAGCCAAGAAATTTGGACTTCTTTGTCCGGTTATAAGATTGCAGCCGTACTCGTTTGCAAGTAATCGGCCCTTATAACTCATAGGCATCATGGCCGGGTCTTTGAGTTCGTAACTGTGCTATTCAAGCGACCAGCCCCCAAGACCTAAATATACGCATCATACTGAGAGTACAGAACATGATAATAATCATCTCTTTTCTTGATAATCACCTCTTTACTTGATATGAAAAATCTAGGTCAGCAAGCCGCCTCATTAAAAACCCGTCCAGTCCCCAAGGGTACCCTGGATAGGAAAAGAGTACGTCTGAAAACCTGCTGCCTGTTACATCGTTCAATTCCATATGCCAACATAATTTTTGCTAAGTATAATATGGACGTAGCTGAGCCAGGTTCCACGGTCTGTCTCTTTCTTGCATAGATGAAGTGGTATGAGCAGTGTCATTAACTGTGGTCGACTCTTCCCTTGCATCTATCAAGTAATGACCCATTATGCAAATTCCGGCTTACGATAAACGGTCCTTCCCATGGTGGTGACAACTTGTGCTTTCCTTCGTTCGACTGTACCAGGCGCAGAACCAGGTCTCCTTCCTGGAAGACCCGGGTTTTCACGTGCCGGCTATGATACCTTCGTAAATCCTGCTGATATATGGCTGATCTTTCCAGGGCTTGTTCCCTTTGCTCTTCTAACATATCCATGGCATCTTGCCGGGTCTTTTCATTCTCCACTTCGACGTATGCTGATACTCGTGGTGAATCATGAATAATATCACTCGGTAGTACTGCCTCCGCGCCATAGACCATGAAGAAGGGCGTCATCTGAGTAGATCTATAGCGTAGTATTGATACCCCAAACCACAGAAGGAAGTTCTTCGACCCATGCGCCAGCTGCCCTGATACAGGGGACTCGTAATCGTGGTTTTAATCCGCGAAGCAATTCTTGGTTTGCCCTCTCCACTTGTCCATTGGCCTGCGGATGAGCCACTGATGCAACATCAAGCCGGATTCCATTGTTGCCACAGAACTTCTCCATCTCACCAAGGGACATGTTGGTTCCATTGTCGGTAATTATGCTGTGGATACCCGAACCGGTAGATAATCCTTTTCAGGAACTTGACTGTTGTGGCTGCTTCGCAATTAGTAACTGGCATAACCTCAACCCACTTGGTAAACTTATCAATAGCCACCAAAAGATGTGTCTTCTTGCATGGTGACATATGAAAGGGGCCAACCATGTCCATACCCCAGACAGCGAACGGCCAAGTTAACGGGATGGTCCGTAACTCCATAGCCGGCACATGGGTTTGGCGAGCGTACCTTTGACATCCGTCACACCTTGCTACCAATCGTTCTGCATCTGCTAGAGCCGTGAGCCAAAAAAATCCGTGTCGATAAGCTTTAGCCACAAGAGATCTTGTGGATGCATGATGTCCACAGTCGCCTTCATGGATTTCCTTGAGAATCTGTCGGCCTTCTTCTGGCGCTACGCAGCGCAAAAAGACTCCTGCTGCGCTTCTCTTGTACAATTCCCCATTGATGATAGAATATCCCTTTGCTCGCCTCAAAATTTGCCTTGCTAATACCTCCTGCTGTGGTAACTCGCCTCGCGATAGGTAGGCCAAAAACGGTTCTGTCCACTCGGGAATAGTACGTACAGTGGCCACGAGTCCTGAATCCGGGTCTTGATTTGCCAATTCCTCCTCTGACTCGGTTTTAACTGATGGTCGCCATAATTCGTCCAGGAAAACGTTGGGTGGAACCGGCTCTCTGCGCGAGCCGAGTCTGACGAGTGCGTCGGCTGCCTCATTCTTTCTTCTGTCTATATGCTCCACCTCATACCCGGAAAAACATCCTGCAACCCTATCAACTTCCCTGCGGTATGCTGCCATAGTTGCGTCCTTTCTATCCCAAGTTCCTGACACCTGCTGTACCACAAGGTCCGAATCTCCGAAGCATCGTATCCTCTTTATGTTCATCTCCTTGGGTGCCTTTAAGCCGTGCAATAGGGCCTCATACTCGGCCACGTTGTTGGAACAGTCAAAGTGAATTTGTAGTACGTAACTTAATTTATCTCCTTTGGGTGACGTTAGCACCACTCCAGCTCCTGATCCCTCGTATTGCTTAGATCCATCGAAGTGCATGATCCACGACTCGGAGTTTGGAACCGTTGTAGTCATGCCTGTATGTGTCCAGTCGTTAACGAAATCAACTAAAGCTTGAGATTTGATTGCTGACCTGGGTTCGTAGTTGATGTGATAATCCCCCATCTCTATCGCCCATTTGGCTATTCTTCCTGTCGCGTCCGAGTTTCTGATGATATCCGACATTGGTATTGAACTAACCACTGTTATGGGGTGTTCTTGGAAATACGGCTTCAATTTCCGGCTAGCCATAAAGACCCCGAACACCAACTTTTGCCAATGCGGATAGCGCTGCTTTGCTTCTGATAATACCTCGCTGACGTAATAAACCGGTCTCTGGACCGGGTAACCCTTCCCATCCTCTTTGCGCTCCACAACAACTACTGCACTGACGGCTCGGGGGCCGGCTGCCACGTATAGCAACATAGGTTCTTTAGGACCCGGGGCCGCTAGTACTGGTGCTTCAGATAACTGTTTCTTTAGTGCCTCAAACGCCTCATCCGCCTCTTGATCCCATACGAATTTATCTGATTTCCTCAAGAGCCGGTACAAGGGTATTGCTTTTTCTCCGAGCCTGGATATGAATCGGCTCAAGGCTGCTACGCAGCCCGTGAGCTTTTGAACATGCTTCAAATTTTCCGGCTTTTTCAGACTCTGGATGGCCTTGATTTTGTCCGGGTTTGCCTCAATTCCTCTCTCGGAAACGATAAAGCCGAGTAATTTCCCGGCTGGAACTCCGAACACGCACTTTGTCGGGTTAAGCTTCATCTGATACCTCCTCAAGTTTTTGAACGTCTCCTTTAGATCATCGATAAATGTCTCCGCCTTCCTGGTCTTGATAACCACATCATCCACATAGGCATGGACGTTGCATCCAATTTGGTCCTCGAAGCACTTTTGAATACACCGTTGGTAAGTTGCGCCGACGTTCTTCAATCCAAACGTCATAGTTTTATAACAGAAGGCCCCAAAAGGGGTTATAAATGATGTTTTCTCCCAATCCTCCCTCTTAAGCTTAATTTGGTGATACCCGGAGTATGCGTCCAGCAAGCATAGCAAGTCGCTTCCGGCTACTGCGTCTACGATCTGGTCTATCCTTGGTAGCGCGAACGGGTCCTTTGGGCAATGCTTGTTGAGACTCGTGAAATCGATGCACATCCTCCACTCATTAGTCTTTTTCATTACTAGAACCGGATTTGCTAACCAATCCGGGTGAAACACTTCCATGATAAAGCCGGCTGTCAGTAGCCGAGCAATTTCTTCACCTATGGCTTTCCTTCTTTCCTCATTCATCTTCCTTAAGCCCTGCTTCACAGGCCTGGACCTGGGATCCACGTGCAAACTGTGCTCCGCCAATTCTGGAGGGATACCCGGCATGTCTCTAGGTGTCCAGGCGAACACGTCCGCATTTGAACGAATAAACTCCACAAGTGCCTTCTCCTGCTCTCTTTCCAGGTTAGACCCTATAGTAAATTGCTTAGTGGGATCACCTTCAACAAAATCTATCTTCTTGGTATCTTGTGCTGCTTTGAATTTCGCTCTCTCGTCCTCAGTATTCGGCCTTTTCAAAGCTGTTCTATCATCCGGATTCACTTGAGACCGGTAATACTCGAGTTCTTCTTTTCTGCACGCTTGCTCGGCCATTACTGAATCTCCCTCGTCACACTCGGCCGCTATATCCCGGTTCCCATGTACGGTGATGGTCCGTTTAGGACCCGGAATCTTTAGCTGTAAATACACATAGCACGGCCTAGCCATAAATTTAGCATACGTCGGTCTCCCGAACAGCGCGTGATAAGGACTGCGCAATTTGACCACCTCGAACGTGAGCCACTCAACTCGATAATTATCTGTCGATTCTCCGAAAGCAACCTCCAAGGTGATCTTTCCCTCGGGGCTTGCCGCGTGACCCGGCACGATCCCGTGAAAGACTGTCGAACTTTTTTAGCTGGGACTCTTTGACTCATACGTAAGAAGGTTTCCCAATACAGGATGTTAATGCTACTTCCACCGTCCATCAGGACCCTTTTCAGCTCATAACCATTGACGTGTGGCGCAACCACCAATGCCAAGACTCCTGGGCGCTCTATTCTTTCCGGGTGATCTCTTCTGCTCCATGTTACCTCTTGTTCCGCCCATCTCAGGTATCCCGGCACGGCCGAGGAAACCGAGTTTACCGCTTGCTTTAATGTTTCTTTGTCCCTGCTAGAAGTTCCTGTAGTATGCACATGATATTGTCCCTTTAAGTCAGGCGTACCTTTAAGTTCAACGCCGATGAATGTTGATCTGGCCGATCGTCACAGTAGAATCCGGACTCGAGGTGATCCGACTCTGGCCCAGCCGGAATCGTCCACCATCTTTTCTCCTTTGTGGTCGATGTAGATCTCGCCCACGACAAGATTCTCCATGTTCTTCCGAGCTTCTCCCGCGATGTAAACACCTTTGGACGCAGGCCCCACGGTGGGCGCCAACTGTCGTGGGATAATCACGGCAGACGTTACCGGGGGTAACTGATCTTGGGGCAAGACGACACAGGCGTTTGGGAGAGGGTTTAGCTCAGAGAAAAACATGATGCAACTCGATCTGGTAGCCGGCAATCAAAGTCGCCGAGTCTCCGATCTTGATATAAAAACTCAACTTTAGGGTTACACTGGATGCTCGATATCAAGCGATATTGCTAGGGTTCTTAGATCTTAATCAACTACTCCTGGGGGTCGGTTTATAAAGCACCCGTACCCCCTGGCTTACCCTCCAAGGCGCACCCTGGATCCTACCCGGACACGGCGCACAAACCCTAACTTTCCTTCACCGTAGCCCACAATCCGGGTTACTGGGCCTACAAACTTGGGCCTTCCGAAAGTTTCTTTATCCTTAGCCGGATCCTGTGCAGCGTCCTTTGGGCCGGGTTATTCCTTGGAGTTGGCCTACCGGGTTATTATCCCTCCATCACAAATGATCAAGATGATCAAGTGATCCCTCCTTGCAATAATGAGGATATCAAAGCCCCTCGTGCTAGAAGGATAAGAAGAGATTTGAGGCATATTGATGCCCAAGACAACAAGGTCTTGGAAGATATTCAAGCTAGAAGATCCACAAGAAGGCAATTCGCACATTTTAGTGAGCATCAATCTCACATATCTATGGTGGAACCAAAGAAAGTGTTTGAAGCTCTTGAGGACTCCGATTGGGTTGAAGCTATGCATGATGAGCTCAATAACTTTGAGTGCAATAAAGTTTGGAAGCTAGTTGAGAAGCCCAAAGATTGCCACAATGTTATTGGCACCAAGTGGATATTCAAGAACAAGTAATATGAGCATGGCATTGTCATAAGGAACAAGGCAAGATTGGTGGCTCAAGGCTACACTCAAGTGTAAGGCATTTACTTTGATGAGACCTATGCTCCCGTGGGTCGCCTTGAGTCCATCCGTATCCTCTGTGCCTATGCATCTTCGCATAATTTGAAATTGCAACAAATGGATGTCAAAAGTGCTTTCTTGAATGGTCCACTAAAAGAGGAGGTATATGTTAAGCAACCTCCGGGGTTCGAGAACCTCAAATTTCCTAACCATGTGTACAAACTTGATAAGGCGCTCTATGGACTTAAACAAGCACCACGTGCGTGGTATGAGCACCTTAGAGAATTGTTGGAAGACCGTGGTTTCGAAGTTGGGAAGATCGAACCCACCCTTTTTACAAAGAGGGTAAAGGGATAGATTTTCATATGCCAACTCTATGTGGACGACATTATTTTTGGCTCAACTAACCAAGCTTTCAATAATGAGTTCTCAAAGCTTATGACTGACAGGTTTGAGATGTCCATGATGGGAGAGATTAAATTCTTCCTTGGCTTTGAGATCAAGAAATTGGCTCGTGGGACTTTCATTTCTCAAGCCAAGTATACCCAAGACATGCTCAAGAGGTTTAATTTGCAAGGTGCAAAAATAAAGCCATCTCCTATGAAAGTCAAGTGTCACCTCAATCGCAACCCAGATGGTAAAGATGTGGACCAAAAGTTGTATTGTTCTATGATTGGTTCTTTGCTTTACCTTTGTGCATGTAGGCCCGATATTGTTTTGAGTGTAGGTGTGTGTGCAAGGTATCAAGCGGCTCCTAAGGGAAGCCACTTAGTGGCGGTCCATACAATTTTTCGGTATTGGGTTCATGCCTCAAGGTTTGTTTTGTGGTACCCAAAGGGGGCACAATTATCTCTCAAGGGCTACATGGATTCCTATTGGGCCGGTGATCAAGATGATAGGAAGTCCAATTCGGGGGCTTGCCAATTCCTTGGTAGGTCTTTGGTGAGTTGGTCTTCCAAGAAGCAAAATTGCATATCCCTTTCCATCGCCGAAGCCGAGTACGTGGCCACCGCAAGTGCTTGCACCCAGTTTCTATGGATGAGGCAAACCCTCAAAGATTACGATGTTCACTTGGAGAAGGTTCCCCTCATGTGTGAAAATGAAAGTGCCATCAAGATCGCCTACAACCCCGTGCAACACACAAGGACGAAACACATTGAGATTATTCACCATTTCATCCGGGATCATGTGGCAAGAGGTGATATTGAGCTAGCATATGTCCCCATCAAGGACAATCTCGCGGATATCTTCACGAATCCAATCGACGATGCAAGATTCATGTTCTTGAGGAATGAACTAAACATCATTGATTCTAGGAGTTTTACTTGAGGATCTTGCACACACCCCTATAGATGAAACATGTTTGGGTTTAGGTGTAGGCATGGACATAGGGGGAGTGTTATCCTAACACATTGGGTTCTCCCTCCCCCCATTATGCACAAATCAAAAATTCATTGTTATCTCTCTTTTTCTAATGTTGAATTGTGAGCTTCAATGTCGGGACTTGGCAATGTACCCAAGATATATCTTCGCGGTGACATACCATATTCTCTTACATTGTGGCTTAGGCCACCAACCTATTCTCTTGAAGAGTTGGTTATTGTTTGGTTCTTATGTTTTGTTATTCGTTGTGTTTTTCCTTCTCTCTTTGTGGTTTGTGAGTCGTTGTTGTTGTTTGGGAAACACACTCTGTCTTTTCCTTAATTGAATTTGGTCTTCCTTGCAAAAGTTTGAGTGTGTAGTACCATCTAAGTTTGAGTTCTTATCCCAAGCCAAATATTTCTCCCCTTAGACATTTTCTCTTCCGAAAATTTTAATCACTTTGATCTCTTGGTGGAAGGAAGACACGGCTAGCGGCACTACCGCCAGCTGCAGCGGTACTACCGCTGTAACTGACAGTAGTACCCAGCGCACGGTAATACCGGTGGCCGCGCACGGTACTACCGCTGTGGGGGCTCGTGCTTTGCACAGACCCAGGAGCGGTACTACGTCGAGGCTCCAGTAGTCCCAGGTGGGCGGTACTATCGCTGAGCACAGCGGTACTACCGTTGCAGTGAAAATCCATGGGGATAAATACGGATCTGGGAGAGGGAGTTACCCATTTACCTCCTCTCTCCCTCGTCCTCTCCCCACACCGGATCTCGCCACCGCCAAGTCTTCCATTCGTCGGGGAGGGTACTCTCCGGTGATCGATTGCTCCAATCACACCGGAGGAAGCCCGGGGATAGCACCCAACTCCTTCTCCACGACGATGATCTCCGGTAACCCATTCATATCTCTCTCCCTCGAGTAATCTTGTGAGATGATGATGTTTTAGGGTTCTAGAGATCTCCTAGTCTAAAAGTAGTTTTTTGTGATTCCTAGTCAAGTAAATTCCCTAAGAACTTTTGGTGAATTTCATCTAGATTGGAATCGGTTGTCCCACTGGGTGCCATGGTAGATCCGCCAGCAGCGGTACTACCGTTGGCAACAGCGGTATTACCGCTATGGCTGGAACTGCTGGAGACAGCGGTACTATCATGCCCCCAGCGATACTACCGCTTCCTGGAGTTTTTGCACGTCTAGTTCTTGTGTGAATTTTCTCGTAGATCATTTTGATTGAAGTTAACCTTATCTCATTGCTATCCCCCTATGCTTTCTTAGGAGTAGGTGCTAGTGGTTCTAAGGTTGGAGGCTGCAAGCGTGCGGCTAAGAGGACTCGGAAGAATCCCGAGGAAGATGAAACTCCAGAGGTCATGCCACACGGTAATCTGACAAGGAGAAAGATGTATGTGTTGATACAATCACATGCTGCTAGAGACAAATCAGTTATCAACATGACCGATGAGAAGTTCCGCAGAGAAAGGAGGACCAACCCCTACACCAACCCTAGGGAATCTAGGGCCAATGAGTTCTTATGGACTCGATTTCAGGAGAGGACTTTTTATGAGGAGTACCCGGTGAACATGAACAAGGTAGTGACTCAATTCTCCATCAATGTTCCTTTCACGAGATCAAAGTTGGACTACTTTGGTGAGGCTCTAGAGATATGTGAGGAGTTTAGTCTTCTGGATGTCATCGAGATCAATGAATACTATGATGAGCACATCGTGGGCTGATTCTATGCCACGCTATATTTCCATACTGATGAGAGGAGGATCACTTGGATGACCAAGAACCAGAAGTTTTTTGCTTCATTGGCTGAGATTGCTACTGTGCTAGGTCTACAAGACTTTGGGGAGATACCCGATGCTTCTTTTCACTCTACTTTCTTCCGGGTTCCTTACGCGGAGAAGTCTATGGCCCCCTACTGAGATGTATGATCTGTATATCCCTGGCCGTGTTGTGGTTGGTCAGTCCTAAAATTTGCTGCCCGTATATGATATCCTACACAGGATCTTCAGGAACACGTTGGCTCCCTAGGTTGGCAACTTTGATCAGATTCATGGCTCACTCACTGACTTAATGGTTTACACTCATATGCGTCGTGGTGATGGCCTTCGGCTTGATGTGATGGATATCCTTTGGAATGAAATGTATAACTGTGTGATGAGGAGGAGTGTTCCTGTGTTTGCTGCTTTGGTGTTCAAGCTCATTGCCACCACTTGGCGCAATGCGAAACTTTCTGTTGCTCTCTTGGACAATGACCAAGAGCTCACTGCTCACTGTGTCAAGGATCTTCGAGTCAAGAAGCATGCCACTCCCCTGCTAGGTCCGGATGATCTCGGTCCGTACAGTGATGGCTCTAGTGACTCTGATTTCAAGATGGAGGGTAGAGCTCAGAAAAATGGCTTTCGCAAGTGGATGTCCTCGACTCTGAAGAAGGTGTTCTATCGTCATATTGATATGGAGAACAAGGCTTATCTTGCTCATGTGCGTAGCAAGAAGGAGCGTCAGCTTACTCGTGACAGGTTTGCACATCTTGGGGGGCATGTTCGTCACGGTTCTGAGGATAGGATCACCACCTCCAAGGAGTGGAAGTCAAAGCAAGGCAACACTTGGGTGGATCTAGATCTTCTTGATGATGCTACTACTTATATGAGCCTTGGACTCGTGGTTCTACCGACGATGAGGTAGAAGGTGTCAACTCTGAAGATGAGCGTGGTCTCAGAAGCTCAGCTAGTGCCTCTAGCCCCAACGAGTGACCTCCAGGGACGTTAGCATCGCCTCTTCCCTTTTTGTTGTCTTGATGCCAAAGGGGGAGAGAGTTCTATTTAGGACCGCTTATCATTTGCTTGGGGTTGTGTTGTCACCTTGTCAAACTATGTTGAAGTTTTGTGTGGTGTGTGCTATTTGTGTTGAACCATTTGCTTTTATGGATTTTATGGTAGTTATCATTTTATCTTATTTGGAAAGTATTCATATTGTTATATCATATATATCCTTGATAGGTCTCTAAAAGTTAGGGGGGGCACACATTCTAAAAGAGAACAAAGTTTCCCTCATTAAGCAAATATTCTTCACGCTTCACTCTCTCAAGAAGTGCTCGTCCAAATTTTTTTAGACCTCTCTTACTCAGGGGCGGAGCTGCCTTGTCTCATACTGATGCACATGCATCAGGGTCCAAGAATTTTTTTTTAGCCTTACATATGGTCTAAAATGACATTTTGCATCAGGTTAGCTTGTAAAGTGTGCATCAGGCAGTCAATTTTCAACAATCTGCAAGACCATTTAAGTGGTAGGGCATCGGGGTCATTGTTGCTCCAGCTCCGCCCCTGCTCTTACTGGTGTTGTCATCAATCTCCAAAAAGGGGGAGAATGAAAGTGCATCTTCATTTTGATATCTCTTAGGTTTTGGAGTTGATAACAACATTAGTAAGTATCTAAGAGTGCATCTACGTATTTTAGGAAAAATCATCTTGACGCAAAAAGTGAAGAGTGTTCAAAGACAAAGCCACCAAAATCAACTTGGTCCAGCGGTAGTACCGGGCGTCTCGTCGGTAGTACCGCTCTGCCCAGCAAGCTGTAGTACCGCGCTCAGTACCGCCAGAAGTACTGCCAGAGTAAATTTGGCTACTGCATTCGGCGGTACTTCAGCGATACTGGTTCGGTAGTACGACTATGACTTAGTTGGTTTTGGAGCAAAGCCTTCCCATGCGGTAGTACCGCTGCTTCCAGGAAGCGGTAGTACCGCTGGTAGTACCGGTCAAAGTATCGCTAGCGAGATTTTGCTCACAGTAACGTTTACGGTACTAGAGCGGTAGTGCCCTAGTAATACCGCTAGCCACTTTGATTTATTTCGATGTAGTGGCCAGCGGTAGTACCAGTGGGCACTCGCGGTAGTACCCCTGCTAGAAGTACTACGGTACTTCGGCGGTGGTACCGCCCGCACCCTTTCACTGGGTTGTTGCAGTACCGCTCAGGTTACCAGGTGGCGGTAGTACCGCTGACCCCAGCGGTAGTACCGCCAGGCACGAAAAAGGGGCAAACGGCTAGTATGAGGAGGGGGCTATAAATACCCCGTCCAATTCTTCTCATAGAGGTTGCTCGAACCAGCATTGAAGACACGCATTTATTGAGGCTCCAAAAGCTAGATTTCTCCCAATCCCTTCACCCAAACTCGTTGATACTTGGAGGATTGAAGGAGAAGACCCCGATCTACATCTTCACCGAGCCGATCTTCATTCCAACCTCATATTCTAGAGGGATCTAGTCTAGGGTTTCCTTGCGGAAAACCTAAACTCCATTGCTATACTTGTTGGTGATTTGTGATTGTTGGGATCCCCCAATTTGGTTGTGGGTGTGTGCCCCAAACGTATTTGTAAAGGACTCAATTTCCTCCTCAAAGGAGATCAATAGTGGAAGGTGGACTAGGCCTTTGTGGCGGGGTTCATCGGAGAATAGGGTGAGGCCTTTGTGGCGTTGACTAGGCCTTTGTGGCGAGCTCACACCCCTCCAACGAGACGCACTCCCTTAACAAGGATGAACTCGGAAATACATCGCGTCTCCGTGTGCTTCATATCGGTTACCTCGTTCCTTTCATCCTTTACTTGTGCTTACATTGTGTTTGTTTTTTATCCTTGTCATATAGGCTAATTCACCGTAGTTGCATTATGTATAGAATTTACCTTTCTGTCAAGCCTTAACTTGAAGAAAAATTAAAATTGGTCGTAGCACTTATTCACCCCCCCTCTAGGTGCCCATACTATTCGTTCACTTAGCCAGGCAGCCTCATTTGCTACTTCCAAACAAGCAACGTAATCTCATTCAATTGTAGATTGGGCTACTATTGGTTGCTTCCCACTTCTCCGGCTTGCAGCTCCTCCGTTCTCCAAAAACACATAAACCACTTGAGATTTCGAGTCATCTGGATATGTGCAGACACTTCCATCAATGTAACCTGTTACGCCAAGTTCTTCTCCACATTCTCCATAGACAAGAAACACGTCCTTGGTTCTCTTAAGATATTTCAGTTTTCTTAATTGATGTCAAGTGTTACTCTCTATGATCACTCGGGTACCTGCTCCTCAAACTGAGAGCATGGAACACATCTGGTCTATTACACAACATGGCATACATGATCTAGCCTATGGATGAGGCATAGGGGATTTCATTCGTCCTTTCTCTTTCTTTTGTCGTTTTTGGACACTTAGTCTTACTCAATGTTTTACCCTATAACATTGGTAATAACCCTTTATTTCCCTCTTGCATATTGAACTTCTTCAAAATCTAAGCAAGGTTTGTACTTTGACTCAACGCTAAAAGGTGCCTTGATCTATCTCGATAGATTTTAATGCCTAATACGTACCCAACGTCTCCTAGGTCCTTCATCGAAAATTTACTGTTCAGATATTTTTCACACTATTCAGAAGATTCACATAATCCCTAATTAGTAATATGTCGTCCACATATAGTACTAGAAGTTCAACTGAGCTCACACTCATTTTCTTGTAAATACATGTTTCTTCCTTATTTTGTAAAAATCCAAATCCTTTGCTTACTTCATCAAAACGAATATTCCATCTCTGAGATGCTTGCTTCATTCCATAAATGGAACGCTGAATCTTGCATACCTTACCAACATCCTTTAGATGTACAAAACCCTCCGGTTGTATCATATACAACTCTTTCTCAATGTTGCCATTTAGAAACGTTGTCTTGACACCCATCTCCGATATCGCATAATCAAAATATAAAACAATTGCTAGCAAACTCCGAATATACTTAAGCATCAGTACAGGTGAAAAGGTTTCACCGTAGTAAGATCCTTGTATTTATCGTAAAAAAATTGCGACAAGTCGAGACTTATAGACTGTGACATTTCCATCAGCATCTTTCTTCTACTTAAAGATTTATTTATTCTCAACGGCCTTACAACCTTCAGGAATTAAAGAACGTTCTTAGGTACAAACATTTTTCCCTCGACTTTTTTGTGGAAGGCATATCCAAGAGTCTCCTTTGGTTATCATATAAAAGTGCATTTCTCCACTTTCAGCTCAAGTTTGTCATGCTGTAATTTCATAACGTAAGTCTCGCAACCCAAACTTTTACAAACGTAAACTTGGGTTTTTTTGCCATGCCATATCTCATATGGTGTTGTCTCCACGGATTTGGATGATGCCCTATTTAAAATGAATGCACATGTTTCTAATACATACCCAAAATGATGCAGGCAAGTCGGTATGAGACATCATGGACCGCACACTATCCAATGAAGTGCACTTACGTCGCTTTGACACACCATTATGTTGTGGTGTCCCAGCTGGCATTAATTGTGGTACAATGCAACACGACTTTAGATGTGTACCAAACTCACAACTCAAATAATCACCACGTCGATTAGATTGAAGGTGCTCGATTTTCTTGTGAATCTGATTTTCCACTTCACTCTGAAATTATTTGAACTTTTAAAATGTTTCATTTTTGTGTTTCATTAAGTAAATATACACATATCTAATTAAATCATCAGTGAATGTTACGAAGTAATGATATCCCTTGCGTGTATAAACGCTCATTGGTCCACATACATCAGTATGTATGATTCCCAATAAGTCCGACGCCCGCTCCATCAATCCGGAGAACGGGGTCCTGGTCATTTTCCCATCATACATGGTTCACATATGTCAAGGGATTCAAAATCTAGTGTTCCAAAAGTCCTTCAGAATGGAGCTTATTCATGCTTTTAACCCCAATATGACCTAGTTGTCAATACCGCATATACATGGTATTATCGTCACTAAGTTTAAAACTTTTGGCATCTATGTTATGGATGTGAGTACTACTAGCGATATTTAATAATAATAAACCATTGCACTCCGGTGGATGACCATAAAATATATAATTTATAGAAGTAGTACAACCGTTTGGTACTGACTCTTATAATGTTCATACTCACTGTAGGCACAAAATAACATTTATTCAAAATCAAAACTAATCCCGATGGTAGATCAAGAGGTAGATTGCCGACAGCCACCACTTGAACTATGATGCCGTTGCAACCATGCATCGTCACCTTGTCCTTCGCCAGACGATGTTCGTGTTAGAGATATACCCTAGAGGCAAATACATGAGGAGTTTTTATTTGTCATATCTCATTAAGTTTACAATTAGTTTTATATAATGGTATAATTGTATTAATAGGAAACTTTAATACATGTGTGATATGTAAATAAACCAGAATCCCTAGTGAGCCTCTATACTAACTAGTTCATTGCGCAATTGATGATCGACGGTTTCACGATCATGTGACATTTGTGTCAAATGACAATGAGGTAATTTCATTGGGTGAATGATATGATGGACATACACAACATAAGTATTGCAATGTGATCGTGTCACAAAGTTCATCGTTGTAATATTCACAAGATATAGTATCCTAATCGTCATATTGTGAGATTATATTTAATCACTATGTTCGAGGCTGCTTAGATTGCATAAAACGTCACACCGTAACAAGGTGATTATAAAGTTGTACATATGGTATTCCAAAGGGATAGGTTAAAGCGTATGTATCGAGATTGTGATTTGTTTATCTGCATGACAGAGAGATACTATAGGCCCACTCCGTGAAAATACATCCATAAAGCTACAGAGCATATGACTAGGTCATCGGATGGAAAATCGTGGTAACGAGTAAACCAACTCTTATTGGTAACGAGATTGAACATGACATGGCGATGTCAATGATCAGATCTTGGACAAGACAAGTATCGAACAGAACATAAAGAATATGTTATTGTGTTCATGATTCAACGACATTTATTTGTGGAATCGACATGGGTCAATATGGGCATACAGATCCCGCTATTGATCATTGATCGAAGAGGGGTCTCAATCATGTTTGGAGTATTTCCAAACCGTAGGGTAACACACGCATGAGGGCTTGATGACGTGTAGTACGGAAGTGAAGAAAAAGGGAAATCTGAAGGGTTCCGGAAATCGAAAGGGTTCCGGAAATGGAACCGAAGAAGTTCGGAGTAGTACGGAAGGAGTTCCCGAGCCACGTAAATAAAATGATTAGTAAATATATTAAATTATGAATTAAATATCTTTATTAATAATTTAATAATAAATAAAGGGAGCACCCCATCTATTTGGGGCACTCCCGGAGGATAAGTCCACAAGGGGCAATTCGCCCCCCCCTAAATGGACCCTAGGAGGCCCATGTGGCTAGGGGCATGGTGTGGCTGCACTAGGGCTAGCCGCACCCGCTCTCCCCTTTCTCCTTTGTTTAGTCCCACATGCGAACTTGAGGGAAGAGGTAGAGCCTCTTCCCCCTATATAAAGAGAGGCATATTGCACAACTAAATCACCAATAATTCACAGGAAATTGTGAGGCCTCTCTTTAGACCCCGTTTCCCACCTCCTCTCTCTCGCTATCGGTGGCCCCAAGTCAGGGCTGCACACATGAGAGTTCACCTTCCCTCAGACCACCGTCGTGCCGTAGGATTTTAGTCGAGGTGATATACTGCCGCAACCTCTGCTGGATCGGAGCACCGGGAGTCAATGTCAAGCATCGTGCGTGTGCGAGTACTCGTAGGCGTTGTATTTTCGGCGCTAGCAACCCCGTCATTGCACCAGGGTCAACATTAAATCGCCAAGTTCTTCACGACCTTGAGGTCGGCTATGTCTTCTTCCTCAGCAACACTTGTGCTTGAGCGTAATCCATGCGTTTCGGTCTACAAAAGTTATGTCACTGGAACACTGTAACCGTTAATGCATAACTAGTAGATAGATCCTTGCAAGTTTTGTTAGTTCGTCGATATGATTTTCTTGTTATTCTACTACGAACCCCTTCAGTTCAGTCCGCAACTCCGTCTAAGAGTTACAAATGTGAGCTACAAGACCGGTATCAAATACCCAAGTGTTACACCGGCGCTAGCAAGGTAAATATCTATAACAAGTATATCACATATACCTCTCTCTTTTTAGGCAAATTTGCCGCCCTTCTTCTCCTCTAAGTATTTGGTGTAGTTGCGCTTCTAGCGACCTTGGAGTAGCAGCATATAATGCTTAGATTGGGACCAGAGTTCGGTGCCTTGGAGTTGGCAACACTGTTGCCATTCTTATTTGGCTTCCCATTCCTGCCATTTTCCTTGACGCCAGATTTATTGAAATGCGCGAATTTGTTGATAATCAACACGGTGTGCTCCTTCTTGATTTCCACATCAGCAGTTTTGAGAATCACAAACACTTCAGACAGAGATTTTGACCATCAACAATGGTGCCAGATGTGGTGACCGAGCACACCACTGCATGTGTAGTGCGTAAGTCGGTGACATAATACTCATAGAAGGACTGATCTGTGAATATCACATCTCTCAGAGTGGTACAACAAAAACACAGCGTGTCCAAGCAAAGCTATAGGATACAAACTTCATTACAAAATCTTGAAAATATCTTTGATGAATCAAAGAAGATCTCATACAAATGAAACATCAGAAGAAGCAATTCGAAGATCCAAGCTTGAGAAGAACTCAAGCTCACAACTAATCTACTACGGCTGATGCCAGCCCTAATCTATGGCTTATAACAGCTAACTCCAAGATTGGACTCCACCTACACCTTGATAGCTTCTTCTCCATCAGCGTTGTTGATGACGATGCTTCACGATGTCGACTTCCATAAGGCTTCAACTCTAAGCAGGGGGTCAAACGGGAACGAATGAGTAACGAGCGTTACTCAGCAAGTTCATGATTTATAGTGGATAGTTTGATGCACTAACTACAGCTTTAGACTCGAAAGAGTCATAAGCTAATGCAAGGTTTTGTAAAACTTTCTTCAAGAGGTTGCTTTTAATTCTGAAAACTATGCCCGCCAGACCATCACAGGAGCTAGAACTTCATGGAGTTGTCTTTCCTGTAGCGTTCGCAGTTCCTTCCCGGAATAGGGGGTAACATGCCATATCCTTTTACACTCTGCAGAGGTGCGTTACTTTACCCCTGGACGACCAAGACCATGTTGTACAACCAGGTGTACATTCCTGTCCACTCCCACTCAGGTGTGGGGCCCGGTTGTTAGTCCAAGCCAAACCGTGCTTCTCCGCACAACGCATGCCCACCCATTTCTGCCAGCAGGTTGAACGCCTGATTCCACCCCTCACAATAGAGATCTACGCGGCCCTGGCAGACAGTCATAGACCCCAGCGTACGTCTCTAGCAGCCCGTTGACATGCGAACGAGAAAAGATCAGAGCTGACTTACTCCCCCCATAGAAGACCCATGGTTAACGCGGTATTTACGGCGCACCGAGTTCTGACGGCATTTGTGATTAATTCCTAGGTAATACTTTCCCATGCAGTTGGAACCTTCCTTTTACATATTCATCTTACCATGGTCCCATCCGCCAACCAAACAGAACACTACCACTCGGGTAGTCATTCAATTAGTCATATTATTATAAAAATAGGAGCATGCATTCTTTTGAGAGTAGGTGATAATACAATAGGATTTTTGCAAATAGTTTGCTCTGAGATACTGCAGAGGATAGGATCAAGTGACGAACTTGCCTGAGATTGAAATAACAATAATAAACCATGTCTTCGGGGTTCAAGGGTCACGTAGAAACTCCCGACATATGAAAGATAGCAAAGTAGTCCTGATAAGGACTACAGAAAACGGTGGCAAGGATGATACATGCATAGTAATGAGATACATCGTGAAATGCCCTGGAAAACACCCCAGCTTACAAGTGTAAGCCATGTTTTATACGATAACTTATTCACACAGGTTTTAGGTGAATGGTTTCATTACTTGTGGTGATGTGGTTATTACTTTGTCTTTAGATTTACATGTGTTTCACTTTTACTTAACAAACACTTGTTATCATGTTTGAGTAGAAGTGTTGATTACTAGGTGATGTAACAAGACAATAGCACATGGAAAACAATTATTGAAAAGGTAACAAACATGTTTGATTTTATGTTCTATAATTGTAGAGCTAATGACAATGAGTTTATTTGAAAATGATGGACGATTACAACTATTCTATCATCACATAACTTGCTAGTGTCTTGTGATGATAGACTTAGTAGGTGTGAAAACATGACTCTAGTTTTTTAATAGACATTTATAGACTTTCAGTATACTTCTAAAAGCCAGTTTATAAGTTAAGTAAAGATGTTTTAAAATTGACATATTTGAGTTGGAAATTTTGTTCTCTTTAATTTGGTATATCAATTGATGTTTTCTGAAAATATTTGAATAAGTTATTATTTTATTAATTTTAAATGAATTAAATGACTAGGCAAAACATTGCACACATGAAAGCTTGATCAAATGACCATGAAAACATCATATATAAGTTGCATTAGTCATTTGGAGCATTTTGGTATATAACTTGTATTTTTTTGAATTTATGAATTATTTATTATTTTTCTCAATTTTTAAATGATTTATTTTAATTAAAGAAAATGTTTAATTTTAAACTTTATTAAATATTTTTGAAAAGTTGATAAATGAATAGATTTTATTTTTATGAACATGTACATATTTTATTTACATTTTTCTGATAAGTATTTTTTAAGTTATTGGTTTTATAAGATTAATCATTTTTCGGTTTTAAATTGACACGTGGGACCCACCTGTCATAATCAGTTTTAAATTAAAAATAAAACTAAAAAGAAAAGAAAAACATTGATAACACCATACTGACATCAGCTTGATGTCAACAATGGTCACAGTGGCTCAATTCTGCGAGCAATTGGGTGATTCCCCGCGCGATTCTTCGATTCCTTAGTACCAGCGGGTAGAGGACACTCCGGGGAGTCCACTGGTGGTAGCTCCGCGGCCTTATGGCCGCCGGAGAGCACGAACAGCGGCGAGCGGCGGCGGTCATGGGTGATACAATGAAACCGGAAGCGAGGGAAACATTGAGAGGGTGCCCGAGCACCAGTAGCTCACCATGAGCGCGATGAAGGTGTTGGGGAGACAAGGCGACGACGGAAACGGCCGGAATCGGCGCGACGTCCAGCGGCCGGTGATGAAGAAGACGGCCTGATTTGGCCTTTCCCGGGCTTCCCATCAAACGGGGTTTGCTGGAGAGGTAGAGGACGTCGAGAGGAAGCTCGTGGTGGTCTCAGGTCCTCCGGGGATGACCGGAATCGACGACGGTGACCGGCAGCCATGGAAGCTAGGGTTTTAGTTCTTGTTCCTGTTAGAGAGAGAGAGAGAGAGCAAGCGAGGGGAAGTGAGAGTGAGAGAGAGAGATGAAGACGCCTCTCGGGTGGTCTTATCCCCACGGAACGGTGGCTGCAGGAGGTGGCAGTGGCGAAGCCACGGCGACGTTCTCCTCTCTCCTTCTGGCAGAGGAAGAAGAAAGACGAAAGGAAATGCGAAATTTCAATAACCCCCTGTAGTTTCTACTTTTTACAACTAGGTCCTTATGTCCTTAAAACTGAGAAGAAACATACGTTTTTCAGGGCCTTTTTGTGAAGATAAAAAATATTAAAAATCTTATTTGAATTCCTTATCAAATTTCACATCTCACCATGTTTTGTTTTGGTGAATTTGAAGAATATTTGTATTTTTTATTTAGGGTGCTAGATTAAGTGATTTTTGTTTTTTCTCTCTATTTAAATTTCATATGGATTAAAAATTACTTAGTGTATTCTATGACATTAAAACAACCCCACTAACATGTTATTGAAATAATGATATGTTTTCTATTGGACAGTTTTTAGGTATAATACTTTTTTGGAAATACTTTGTAAGCTTTAGTAGTATTTTATTTTTAGGCATAGTAATAAAATCACCCAATAGGGAATTTTATTCCAAATCATACCAAATGATTTTAATTGGTGAAGGGGATTGTTTTCTTTCATGATACCATGTCATCTTTTATAATTGAACTCTTAGCAATCTTTGGTTGACATTTTACTTAGATGTGTGTAAGAAAGGTTGCTGTTTTTAGTACTTGATTAAATGGAAAACTTGAGTGGCTTTGAAATCTTATTTGTTTGTTTTCCACCAGTTTCCAAATGTGGATAATATCCAATGTTGGTTTAGAACATGTAATCATTTACATGGTTATATATAGATAACAGAATGTAGGCGTATTTTATAACATCAATTTTCCCTATGCATATAAGAAGAATTTGTTGACAAGTTTGCAAGGCTTGCCCTCAAATTACTTTTCATATACAAATGGCTGATAGATACAAGGTTATCAAACCTTATGTTTATTTGTATATGACACTCAATAGTTAGAGCCTACAAAAGTGATTTGTTAGTAAGGTTGCAAACTTGTTACCAAACTACTTCTATATAACACCAACATTAGAATACCACATTGTTTCTAGATAATTAAATAAGAATTGATCTTGGTGTATGATTTTCCAAATTCTTCAGGATAGATTGAGTTAGCACTTCTAAGACAACCTAGAGAATCCTTCTGTAGATCTTCTTGTGGTAGTTCCTCCTTTCTTGTGGGTTGCTTCTCTTGCATAATGTATTTAGAGAACATTTGAAACAGGTAGAATGATTTACTTTATATTCATCACTTTATTACCTTTGTCATTCATAATACATATATAGAGGTTTGGGAATATAATAAGTAATGATCAAGGTTTAACAATGGTTTAAGAAGATTTACTTCTTCTTTAAGGTACTTCTTTTATGGTTGATGAGATATGTACATATTCGATAAATATGTTAATAAAATTATTATATCATTTCCCACTTGTTTGTTTTAAGTTATGACTTGTTTGTATCACTTATGTTCTATTGAACCTTTGTTATTTGATTGTGGAGGTTAACTTAGTAGTGACTAAATAATTTGGAAAGATGTAGTGTGAATGGTTGATAACTTTAAAAAGTTGTTGTTTTATAGGTGATAAAATCTCTGTTGATGAGATGGTTAAGTTGTGTAACACTAATTTCTGAAAGTATGATCATCAGTTATGTGATTTGGATACCCACCCCTCTTTGAGTTCTAGATACCTAGTGAATTATTCCAAGTAACTTAAAGACTTGTGGTTAGGGTTGTTGAGAGTTTGTGTTGGTCACAACCAATTTATGGTTTGTATAATCACATGATTTGGTTTCTGAAGATACTTGTTATAAAGGTCATTCCAAATATACTTTTGACCAGATGAACTAGACCTATTTCATCATGTCAAGTGAAACATTGGTCACTTTGGTTTGTTTAAACTTTCGCGCCAAAATTTCCCGTACTTTTAGATGCATGCTATGCAAATGCACATATTATATTTAGATCCTTATAACCTCCCAAACACTGGGATGACCCACAAGCGTAGGGGATCTATCGTAGCTTTTTTGATAGATAAGAGTGTCGAACCCAGCAAGGAGAAGAAGGTATTGAAAAATATTTTCGAGCAAGGTTTCACTGTAAACGCTAGAGAACAATTGTTTAACACTTTTTGTAATAGTAATAAAGCGATAACAAGGAAATGACAATGAAGGTATATAGTTTCTGCAAGTGGCCCAATACTTTTTAGTACAAAGGACAAGCCGGTGGTTTTTTCTTATAATGGTTTTTTATCACACGCCATTTATTAATCTTTATCGTTTTGGTAAGTGTTATGTGGGTAGACCTATGCTAGTGCACCGTCCTATTCAAGACTAATGCACACTTACGATTATACTACTTGCAAGTATAAGAAAGTAATTAAGAAATAAATCTAACTGTAACAATAAAATCATGGTATATTCTACTTGAATGGTTCGTTGCATAGAAAATAAAAAAATTCCTACACGAGAGATACCCAAAGCGCCAAGATCTAATCAAGAAGATGTAAGAAACGGGCATAGAGAAAGTCTTAAGGAGAACATACCATCGAAGACACAAAGTGTTACGAGATCAAATCTCGTTGGTGATGTAGTCGTACTCACATCGATCTCAAAATCGCAAAGATGAGCACTGCAATCCGGCAGCGCTTCCGCACGCGATCACACGTACAACTCGATGACGACCTCCGTCCGCTCGATCCAGCGGGGCAGCATAAGTAGAGGATCCACCGGAAACTCCAACAACACGATGGCGTGGTGTGATGAAGAAAACATTGCGCAAGTGATGGCTAGGTTGAGACTCCAAGTGCAGAGTGTGTAGCTAGTGGCAAGCCTTCTTCCCCACGAGGGTGACTTGAGGGTTTATATCGAACTCTTGGGGAGCCAGTATTTCAGCAGTTGTCTTCCAAGCTTCCTCCAGGATCCTGCAAACAAGTAGAGAATTTTGTGCCCTCAAGCTCACCAAGTGGTTGTCAAGCACAAGGTGTGAGACTTCTAAATTGCAATGCAAAACTGAAAATAAATGTGCAATAATTAAATCTACTCCTAAATGCAAATGAGAAAATAAATATGCAATGGATTGTTTTTGTATTTTTGTGATGCAAGTGGTGATGGAGATAATGTAAATTCGAATTGGGGATGCAAGTAAAGTAAAGTGCAAGTAAAGTAAATTGCAGCAAAGTAACTAGAGTGTTTTCTTATAATTAAAATAGGACCGGGGTTCATGGTTTCACACTTGCATTCTCTCAAATGAAGTCCTAGCATAGAGATGTATACGGTCATATTGATCCCTCTTATACTCCACCAAGATGCGAAATAAATCATAACACCTCGATAATTAAGGAAAAACCAGAGTATAGCTTTAAGAAATGTGACATGAAGTTGAAGTAAGAACTTGCTAGATCTAGTCATGGAGATTGATTAGTGTCACTTCAAATCCCCGGTAACAAGGTACTCCTTTTTATCCCCAGTGAGGTAACTAAGAAATGTTTAACAAAACCTAAGTGGATCGTTGAACTTCTGTCACTTTCACAGCACTAGCCACCCCCCGTTACTCCAACTAATGCACCCATCACCCCACACACGCTCTCAAGAACTAGATTGATCAAAGATAGCAAATAAGAACGGGGTACATAAGATACATCTACTCAAATAACTCAAGAGAAACAATTGCAATCTCAGATTCAATAACTCATAGAAAAGATCCACCACATAGGAATTACAACGGTGCCCGTAATCATGTGAGGCAGCTTATAAGGATCTAATTAGTGAAGCACATAGAGAGAGAGATACAAGTGCTACTTCCACAAACCCATAGCCCTGGGGTGGACTACTCCCTCTTCATGGAGATGTCGATGGAGATGACGTTGGAGGGGTAGGAGATCACACCGCGGCGCCCCGCTGGAGTTTTCCCCCTCCAATCTGGAACTTCTGGTCTCTGTTTCGGTGTTTCGGCGGCGCTCCTCCCCGTAAGGGTACGGGGACCCTTTTTATAGTCGGTTTTAGGTCAATACGGAGTCGGTAAGTCGAAGATGGAAGGAATTGGGGCCACAGGGGCCAAAAGGGGGCCTCTCACGCGGCCAAGGAATCTGGCCGCGTGGAGGGTCCTCTTTTGGGCCTCCTTGCCCAATTCTCGTGGATCCTTCGCCCGTAAGTCTTCTACTTCCAAGAAAATGACCCCCCCGCAGATTTTCAGGTGATTTCGCGGAAGTTTGCCCCCTGAAATGTCAAAAATACAGAAAACGGGGTTTCTGACAGGCAGTGTTAATTCCATAAATGTTGGGGGACTTTGTAATTTAACCCCAAAATACTATAAAACATTGAATTATACCCTTATATGATGCAATATGTAATAGAAAACCATGTGAAAATATGCAAAATTCATCTATGCATTTTACATGCATCAACATCCCCAAGCTTAACCCATGCTCGTCCTCGAGTATGAAGGTGATAAAACTAAGATGGGTTTTGCATATTGAAACAATCATGGGATATCAAGGAGGATTATTCATGCTACATATAATCAAATGATTAATACTAGAAATGAGTAGCAATATACAATTCATGTTTTAAGAAATATCAAATATGCAAGCAAAGATGCTTCATGAAAGTTCACAAAGTGTATAATGAAATAAAAGCACTATGGACCAAATGCATACACAAAATAAAAAAATAAAATCCTATATTGGTCAAAGAATAGCATAATGGAAAATAGAAAATATGGCGGACACTTTGGAGAAAATTGAGTAGAGGTAAAACATGATCAAGTCTTATTTAGCCTCTAAATATTCAACTAAATTACTAATTGAAATGTGGTATCCATTGATATAGGACTCTCATTGCCCCTTTATCACTAGCATCTAAAATTGTGAGTATGAAGTAATGAGAATGACAAGGTGGTTGAAAGCCTCATGCCCCGTGAGTGTGAAAACCTACTCCATGATTACTCAACTTAAGATTCCTAATAAGCTTTGTACAATCATAATAAGTATTAATGACATCATAGAGAACCACAAAGAGGTACCTCTTGCCCCATGACATGGAAACAAGCCCATGTTACAATGACAAGATGAACAAACGGAGTAGACTCATCATCCTTTTTATTTTCATTCACTATTATGCATAGCTTCTTATTTATTATAGGATATGTTGTAGAGTCACTCAAGCTATAAGTAAATTTCCACCATGATAAAGCATGGCTTGGGTTAGCGCCCAATGCGTTCCATATAGATACTTACTCATCAAAACTTACTATTCCTCTATTTCATTTCGGCATGGCAGAGTCCAAAAACAAAAGTACATGATATCAACCAAATGTAAATTTTTTGTTCAATGTTGAAAGCTTTCCGGTGATACACGTTTATAGCTAGCTCCCAACCACACACTTGTCAAACGCAAAACTTGTGGCTCCCATTATTGGTCATGTTTATTAGATGCATAAAAAGTAAAGTGTGCCTTCAAAAGTTCGTGAGAGTCCTATCCCAATTCAACCCATGAAAATAATAAAATGAATATCTTAATTTAGAACAAAATAACACAATAACATGGTGAACATACTCGGAATAGCAATGAAGCTGATGGAATATGGTGGACTCACTGAAATACTTGGCTAAGGAGTGTTACAAACAAGTTTTTACTTGTTGGAATTTTTAAATTTCTGGGCTACAAGAGGGAGATAGTTTGACCAGCTACTATGCATGCATATGTTATAATATACTCATTTCATGACAAAATAAATAAACCAGCAATTAACATCAAGGACATGAATAAAGATAGCTCAAGACAACATTATTGCAAATTTCTACACATAAAAGCCTATAAATCATGCAAACATATACTCTTCAAATCAACCATGGAATCCCTATTGCAAGTCATAATACTAGCATCCAATACATTCCAACCCCAAACTCCAGTAGCTCAATCTCATATAAAATGATGGTGGTGGTCTTATCAAAGCAAAAATAAAAACAAAAACTAGACGCTTCAAGTCTCTATGATAAATGCTTTGCTTAGAAAAACAGAAAGTAGACGTGTGCTAACCAAACGAGTGTAGCTCCAGTGGGGTGTTCATCACATCCCCAATATTATGGCTTTCACCATTCTTGGATGTCTTGAGGCACAGCTCCTCTATTCCCTGTGAAAAAACTTCACAAAACATATTTCTCTCATTCTTTTTCTATGGGGTGAGATTAGCAAGGACAAACAAATCACATGCTTGCTGTGCAAAATTCCAAATCAAATGCTCCAGTAGATAGACAATAAGGTTCATTATGTTGTATGTTCACTCTCTTTCTTTAAAGAATCATGGAAATTCGATTCCGAAGCCCAAAGAGTGCATAAAACAAAAGAAGGCAGAATCTGTCCAGAAAAGCATCAGCAGCAAAACGAACGTTTTTTCCTAAGCTAGACTCGTCCAAAAATTAAGCCAATATTTGTGCTTACAGATCACGAAAAGTTGCAGAACATACTAACAAATTAGCTCAATCCGACATACCAATAAAAAACGTAAAATCATACGGTGAGCAGACTCGTGCTGAAACAAAAATTTCATGAACTAGGATAGCAACTTATAAGTCCAAATGGGTTTGACTTTACTCTTTATTGAAAACTCCAGAATTAAAATAAAAAACTAATCTCTTGAGACAGCAAGAGGACACTAGGAAAATCCAAACAAAAACAACCGGGTTGCCTCCCGTAAAGCGCTTTCTTTATAGCCATATAACTAGGCTTTACTTACTTTATAATCAAGAGGGATAAAGCTCATGAGGGAGCTTGTTCTTCAGCATGCCCCTCTTCCTTGGGAAGTGATCCTTGCTTTTTTTGTGAGGGAACTGAAACCTGACATTCCCTTCCTTGGAGTCTATGGTTGCACTTGTAGTACGAAGAAAAGGTCTACCCAAAATAATAGGACTAGGGGATTCATCCCCCATATCCATAATAATGAAATCAACGGGTACGAAAGTCATGTGAAATTCAATCATAACATCTTTTACTTGTCCTACAGAATGTTTAGTAGAGTTATCAGCAAGGACAAATTCACTTGAGCACTTTTCTAAATTTTCTAGTTCTAGCAATTCATATAATTCTTTAGAGTACCGATACACTAGAACCTAGATCTAACATAGCATGGTGAATTTATTTTACAATTGAAACTAGCACCTTGGGGATCCATGCATCCCCAAGCTTAGGAGGTATCATGGCCTCATTCTTGTACCTAGCAATTTTTTCTTGCAAACATGATCAGAAATATAAGATCCAAAGCCAGGTTGATTAACATTTATAGTGGGATCACTAGCAAATTTTTGTAGAGTAGCAATAAGTTCTTGCAAGCTACATTTTCTAAATCAAGCAATGGATCCTTAATTTCAGTAAGAATCATAATTTCCTCTACTTTACTCTCTAATTTAGCTAGCATGCTTGATTCATGAGGACTAATTTCATCTTGGCTAGCAAGATAAGACATATATGGAAGTAAATATTCAGGGTACTTCACCATTTCATTCAAAGTTTCTTCTAAGCTAGCAGGGACATGCTCACTTGTATTCTCAGCAATATGATCAATATTTTCAATAATAGGAGCAGCAATAGTAATAGAATTCATTCCTACACTAGGTTGTGCTTGTGGTTTTCCTGCTGACATGCTTAATAGAGTTGCTTGATTATCAGCTAATTTTGACAATGCTTTATCTAAATTCGAAGATTGAAGTTGCAATTCTTTATTATCACTACTAATGGATGCAATAGACTTATTTAAAACATGTATCATAACATTGTGACTAGCAACTTGTTCCATAAGCAATTTATTAGATTCAGAAATTTCACTAGAAGGCTTCCACTTATTTTCATTAGCATTAGGATATGGAACAAAAGGTTTATTTGGCACATAAGGAGGTTTACTATATGAATTGTAAGCATTACCAAAACCATTGCTACCATAATTCCTAACAAATTTAACATCCACACTTTCAGAATTACTACCAACTAGCTCCTGCAAAGTCACATTCTCCATATTTTGTTTATTAATAAAAGCAAGAATAGTGTCCATTTTAGAAGACAAATCATTGGTTTCTTCAATTGAGTTTATTTTCTTAGTGGGATTGGGTGCTCTTTCAGTATTCCATTGACTATAATTTTGCAATATGCTTTCTAATATGCTCTTAGCCTCACCTACAGTTTTACTCATAAAGGCACCTCCAGCAGCAGAATCAAGTATATTTCTAGACATGTAGTTTAGACCATTATAAAAAGAGTGTAGTATGGTCCATTCAATTACTCCATGTGATGGGCATGTTCTAAGCATTAATTTAATTCTATCCCATGCCATGGCTACATGTTCATTATCATTTTGCCTAAATGAGAGGATATTATTCCTATTTTGCAAAATTTTAACGGGAGGATAATATTTCTTAATGAAAGCTTCTTTTAAATCATCCCAAGACTTTATACTACCTGTACGTAGTGAAAGTAACCATTCTTTAGCCTTTCCTCTAAGTGAAAAAGTAAATAATTTCAGTTTTAGAACACTACTTTCCACATTATTTAATTTTTGCATATCACATATTTCCATGAAATCATGAAGATGCATAGAGGCATCCTCCATAGCACTACCACCAAATTGCTCTCTAGTAATTAAATTCAATAAACTAGGAATTACTTCATAGCTTTCAGCTTGTATTTCAGGTGTAGTAATTGGCCTAGCAATGAATTGGTCATTGGGTGTATTTGTGTAGTCACTTAATTTAGTTCTATCACCCATTTTAACAGTTTTTATGTAGTTTTTAATTTTTTATGCAAAACTGAAAAGTAAAGTAACTAGGCAAATTCGAAATACTAAAATAAACTAGATAACTAAATGCAAAACTAAAAATGCAAACTAAAATAAAATATGCAAGACAAAACAAAAACAAGAACAAAAACAAAACAAAAACAAAAACAAGACAAGAAACAAAATAATCTACTTGAAAGAAGATGGAGATAGAAAGGACGGTACTCATGTAGGTGCAACCTCCCCAAGCTTAGGTGTTTGAACACCTTGTTGATGATGAAGACTTCTTGTGAGCTCCTTTGGACAACTCCTTCACCTATGGCTCCCCGGCAACGGCGCCAGAAAAACGCTTGATGGCTAGGTTGAGACTCCAAGTGCAGAGTGTGTACCTAGTGGCAAGCCTTCTTCCCCATGAGGGTGACTCGAGGGTTTATATCGAACTCTTGGGGAGCCAGTATTTCAGCAGTTGTCTTCCAAGCTTCCTCCAGGATCCTGCAAACAAGTAGGGAATTTTGTGCCCTCAACCTCACCAAGTGGTTCTCAAGCACAAGGTGTGAGACTTCTAAATTGCAATATAAAACTGAAAGTAAATGTGCAATAATTAAATCTACTACTAAATGCAAATGAGAAAATAAATATGCAATGGATTGTTTTTGTATTTTTATGATGCAAGTGGTGATGGAGATAATGTAAATTCGAATTGGAGATGCAAGTAAAGTAAAGTGCAAGTAAAGAAAATTGCAGCAAAGTAACTAGAGTGTTTTCTTATAATTAAAATAGGACCGGGGTTCATGGTTTCACACTTGCATTCTCTCAAATAAAGTGGTAGACGGTGGACATAAAGAATTACATGTGAGATTACAATAACATGTTTAACATTGAGTACTTTCATATGGGCATCAAGTCCTAGCATAGAGATCTCTACGGTCATATTGATCCCTCTTATACTCCACCAAGATGCGAAATAAATCATAACACCTCGATAATTAAGGAAAACCGGAGTATAGCTTTAAGCAACGTGACATGAAGTTGAAGTAAGAACTTGCTAGATCTTGTCATGGAGATTGATTAGTGTCACTTCAAATCCCCGGTAACAAGGTACTCCTTTTTATCCCTAGTGAGGTAACTAAGAAAGGTTTAACAAAACCTAAGTGGATCGCTGAACTTCTGTCACTTTCACAGCACTAGCCACCCCCCGTTACTCCAACTAATGCACCCATCACCCCACACACGCTCTCAAGAACTAGATTTATCAAAGCTAGCAAATAAGAACGGGGTACATAAGATACATCTACTCAAATAACTCAAGAGAAACAATTGCAATCTCAGATTCAATAACTCATAGAAAAGATCCACCACATAGGAATTACAACGGTGCCCGTAATCATGTGAGGCAGCTCATACGTATCTAATTGCTGAAGCACATAGAGAGAGAGAGAGATACAAGTGCTACTTCCACAAACCCATAGCGCTGAGGTGGACTAGTCCCTCTTCATGGAGATGTCGATGGAGATGACGTTGGAGGGGTAGGTGATCACACCGGCGGCGCCCCGCCGGAGTTTTCCCCCTCCAATCTGGAACTTCTGGTCTCTATTTCGGTGTTTCGGTGTTTCGGCGGCGTTCCTCCCCGTAAGGGTACGGGGCGGTGGCCGGAGGCGGGAGGTGGAGGGGGCGGTGGCCGGAGGCGGGAGGTGGAGGTGGACGTGCGGTGGCCGGGAGGTGGAGGTGGACGTGCGGTGGCCAGGAGGCAGTGGAGGTGGACGTGCGGTGGTGGCCGGGAGGCAGTGGAGGTAGACGTGTGGTGGTGGCCGGAGGCGGGAGGCAGTGGTGGCCGGAGGCGGGAGGTGGGAGGTGGAGGTGGAGGTGGACGCGGTGGGGAGGCAGTGGAGGTGGAGGTGGGGAGGGGAGGGCGGCGCACGGCGGTGGGGATGGGAGGGCGGCGCACGGCGGCGGCGGGACAGGGTGGGTGGCGGCGGCGGGGAAGTGAGCAGCGGCGGCGGGGAAGGGAGAGGGCGGCGGGGAGAGGGTCGGTGGCGGCGGCGGGGAAGGGAGCAGCGGCGGCGGGGAAGGGAGAGGGCGGCGCCGGCGTGCGAGAACGGCGGTGACGGGGAATCGGCGGTGACGGGGAATCGGCGGCGGGCGGACGAGCTAGATCGAGATGCACGGGGTGGGGGTCAACGCGTTCCCCTGCCCCGTGTGTATACAAAAAAAAACCTATGCCCTATGCCGACGGCTATGCCGTCGGCACAGGTATTTTTAATTTTTTTTCCAAAGCCTACGCCGACGGCCACCGTCGGCACATGTATTTTTTTTAAAAAAATTCATGCCACCGTCGACCCTACCCCTTTTGCTATCTGTATTTCGTAGTGTACAATAGCTCATATTAGCTTTCATGGAAACATTTTGTGTGAGCACTAATTGTGCATAAATGGACATGAATACATCAAAGGTAGCAGCATCATAAGTTTGGCGAATATGCTATGAATTTTGAAATCTCACACCCCTATAATTAAGCATATCAAAACAAATAGGAAAGCATCGCGCGGAAGACAAGTTAAACTTTGAGACAACAACTTAGAAGCTAAAATAATATCAGGCTGAAACAGTTACTCTAGTCCTGCATAACATGCTATTGTTTCATACAAAAGATAAACTACTAATAACTCGAAGTACCATAAAACAACAAGGTAGAACCCACCTCTTCGGAAGATTCACGACGTTTCGTCCGATACGGGAGTTTCACCCTATAAGCGCGTGTAATCTCACGAGAGAGAAGTGGATGCCGGTGAAGCGGCCCACACCCCGGAGTGAAATCTTTGCCATCAAAAGGACACAACACACCTATAATAACATTCTATGGCACAAACTTGCTTGTGTTGGGGTCCAGAAGATCCGGAGCCCCCCTCCGGTGAAACCCTAGACCCGCTGGAGAAATACCGGACTTATACGGAAACACGCGGTAACGGCGTCTAAAGGGGGTAGAATTGTGGAACTAGGTGCTTGGTTGTGTTAGGGTATCCCATAGTAACATAAAACAAGTTGATATAACCCACCTCTTCGGAAGATTCACGATGTTTCGTCCGATACGGGAGTTTCACCCTATAAGCGCGTGTAAACTCACGAGAGAGAAGTGGATGCCGGTGAAGCGGCCCACACCCCGGAGTGAAATCTTTGCCATAAAAAGCACACAACACACCTATAATAACATGCTATGGCACAAACTTGCTTGTGTTGGGGTCCAGAAGATCCGGAGCCCCCCTCCGGTGAAACCCTAGACCCGCTGGAGAAATACCGGACTTATACGGAAACACGCGGTAACGGCGTCGAAAGGGGGTAGCATTGTGGAACTAGGTGCTTGGTTGTGTTAGGGTAGGCCATAGGAACATAAAACAACAAGGTAGAACCCACCTCTTCGGAAGATTCACGACGTTTCGTCCGATACGGGGGTTTCACCCTATAAGCGCGTGTAAACTCACGAGAGAGAAGTGGATGCCGGTGAAGCGGCCCACACCCCGGAGTGAAATATTTGCCATCAAAAGCACACAACACACCTATAATAACATGCTATGGCACAAACTTGCTTGTGTTGGGGTCCAGAAGATCCGGAGCCCCCCCTCCGGTGAAACCCTAGACCCGCAGGAGAGATACCGGACTTATACGGAAACACGCGGTAACGGCGTCGAAAGGGGGTAGCATTGTGGAACTAGGTGCTTGGTTGTGTTAGGGTAGGCCATACAAACATAAAACAACAAGGTAGAACCCACCTCTTCGGAAGATTCACGACGTTTCGTCCGATACGGGGGTTTCACCCTATAAGCGCGTTGTCGCACCCTGATTTCTAGGGGATACTCACCGTACGAACTGGATAGCAGATGCTTGGATTATGGGGCATAACTGCTCCCACGTCCCAGCTTCCTGGTAGGCCTGCGCTTATGCGCGACAACACAAGCCCTGCTATTCCATCGTCGATGTAAACTATCCACTAGAGATCAAAGGCACTTTCGTCGACGTACTTCAAACCATACACACATGGTACGTCAACGGCGTTGAACAACTGATATCACAACATATCTCTACGACACAAAAGATTGAAATAAGCTGCAAATGGCTCTCATTAGAGCAGAGATAGCAAATACAATCATTCAGAGGGCACCTGCCCCAACAATACATCATTACAATACAGCGGAAGCATTCAACATGTCTGAGTACAGACAAGAACCAAATAGGCCTAAGAGGCCGGAAACGAAAAGACGGTGCCCATCCACGAAGTCTCGGATCCTTCCCGGGTCCGCTATCTACTCGTCAGCAGTCTCGTCAAACTCCACGTAGTTGCCACCATGTAGATCCTCGGAAACGTAGGTCTGCGGAAACCACAGCCCCAAAGGGGTCAGTACATAAACGTACTGGCAAGCAAGACTCACAGTTCAGCAAAGTTTAACCCGTCAACACCAAGCACAGATGCCTTGGGTTCAATGGAAGAAAAGGGGTATGAAAGATGCTGCAACTGGCTGCGCTAACCAACTACAGGAACATACTACAACTGCCGGCTAACAGAAAAGGAGATAAGATCGAGGATTGTAACCAACTGAAAGATAACTCCAAACAAACCCATCCTGGATCTCGCCCCTTATCCAAAGAAGCAATCCGAGGATAACTCACACAGTTGTATTAAAGATGAATCAAATTATTGTGTCATCAACCTATTACTAGTCAAGTTATTAATCATGGGGTGTAACATGTTTGATCATTATGTTTAAGTTGTCCTGAGTGCTTGTTAGCCAGTACTTTCACCAAGTAATCCATAACCGTGGAAAACACGGCTTCTCGAGAAGATTATCCCTGCAGGGTTGCACCAATTTGGCCGTACACGCAAGAATATCTCGCCAGACGGGAATCAAACCCACCAAGCGAGGTACTCTACACAACTCGACTCTTCTTCGCATCAAGCCCAAAGAACCTTGGGCGCATGGCTAATCGAGCCCAGAAGAAAATGGACCCTCATAGCACTCTAAGAACGTGTCCCCCTATATGCCGACTACAAAAGTTCCACCCTGGCCTGGGCTCGCAAAAACATGCATGCGGCAAATGGAAAACACGAACTAAATGAGGCGATTTGGACGAGATGCGAATCGAATCAAATTGAGGGGGGCGCCCATACTCGCTTCCCACATGCGGTTAGTGCGCTCATCATGGATCAGTAGACAAGACCCTTTTCCTATTAGGTCGACACTAGCAGGCCTCAAAACCACACAGGGCCTCCTGCCGGTGCCGTTATCATCAAGTTATTATTTAACGATACCATTAGCCTGATTGATTGATTAAACATCGAGCCCCCAGAACATAATAGAGATAGTAACAGAAAGTAACGGGTAACAGACTCGAGCAAAACAACCTAAGCATGCTAGTAAGACACTGGCTCAAACAATGGGTATAGGTATGGGGGTGAGGCAATATCAGGTTTAAAGGATACATGTGATGGGTTCGTAACAGAAACAACTACTACTAAGGCTAGCAGGAAAGAACAACAGAAAGTATCGGTAATCAATGTTGAAAGGAACACGATGGTTCATGTGAGTGATAACTTGCCTGCAAAACCCAGTAGCCTGTACTGAGCTAACTCCTTAGAAGGGGTGTCGTAAGTATCGTCGGTCTCAACGTCGTCGTGTATCCGAGAAGAAGCAAACAAACCATACAGAAAGATAAACAATCAATATCATGGCATAGTGCACAAACATGGGATGATGCATGACCATTTAATTGATGCATCAAGATAAACTAGTTAACAAGATAACAACATGATTAAATGGACCCACATACAATTGGATTGCATATGAAAGCCCATGAATTATGGTTGAATTAATTGTTTTGCAACTAATCATCATATGAAAGTGGATTAGCATGATGCATGGATGAGGAAAACAACAAAATAACAACAATAGAACCAAATGGAAATAAGGTTCAACAAGTTTAGAAATTCATTTATTAATTTAGGAAATTTTGGTTACTTAAAGGTGCCACACAAGCATTTGTTGTTTTCACCAATTTTAATTGTTCAAAAATAGATAACAAATTTTATATTTGATAAGAACACACAATTTTAGGTGGATGGCATGTTTCACTTGTTGAAATAGGATTTCAAATAAATTATTTATGAATTAAACAAGTTTAAGCAGGAATTAAATGAATTTAATTCAAACATGAACTTATTTGAATTTTTATTTGTTCAAAACATTAAGTGAGATTCATATTTGCAAAGTTTATACTTTTGTGGTTGGAAAACATATTTTATATGTCTCAAAAGAATTTGACTTGATCAAGTTATGAATTTAGCAATACTAAATGATTTAAACAAGGTTTAAATCATTTAACCAATTTTTAATTATTCAAAACAGCAAACAAAATTTATTTGAAAAGAACATCAAATTTTAGTTGGATTACATGTTTCAAATTTTGAAATTGGAATTAGGATGAATTTATTATGGATTAAACAATATTAAACAAGTTTTAATTGAATTTAAAACAAGTTTGAAGATTATTTGAATTTTATTTGTTCAACTCATGAATTCAAATTCACATTTGAAAAGTTCACACTTTGATGGTTTGAAAACATATTTTGCATGTTCCAAATATTTTATATTAAGCAAGTTATGATTTTAGCAATTTTAATTGGATTAAACAAGTATTAAATTATTTAGGCAATTTAAATTATTCAAACCAGGAAACAAAAATTATATTTGAAAAGGTTATGCAAAATGGTATGGAAAACATATTTTATTTGCATTTATTGGATTAATAAATAATTAGTTATTGAGTTTATAAACTAGCATTTGAATTATTTAAGTTTGAATTTTAAATACATTTGGAATTGTCAAAACAGTACACAAATAGGTTATTTGGAAAGATTAGGAAATTTAGAACAGAAAACATATACAACTTTTATTTTTTAGAGCTATATATTAAAAGATATTAAAGATTTAGTTTTGTGTTTAATTCTGCCTTTTAATTGATTTATGAAATAACAGAAAAAGGGTTAAACAATTTGTACCGCACAGCAACCTAGCCGCGGCCACTGTGCGTGGGCCACGGGCCTACACGGTGCTGCGTGGCAGCCAGCTGGCCACCACGCCCACAGACAGGTGGACCAAGGCTTTAGGGGAAAATCCCCAAAAGAAATTGGCGCAGCGGGGGCTCGAACCCCCGACCTGGCCCTGTGCGCGCTGTGACTGAACCACTACGGTGTGTTCGCTCGTTTGACAGAAACAAGGGCGCAGACAGGTTATGTTGAGGTTCGCGCTTCTGAATTTTTCTGACGGAAGCATGACTGAACCCGACGGATTCAAACGCTCGACGGCGGTCGACGGGGCAGTGCTGCGCCGTGGTGGTGTTCACGTGTGGCTGAGCAGATCGTGTGCGTGCTCGCGAGGTGGTGCTGTGGATGCAGCATGGTGCAGAGAGAGGACAGGGAGGCACGGCGACTTGCTCACCGGGAGTTTGGTCGCTGACGGGCTCAATGGCGAGGCGGCAGGGACGAGCTCAACGGCGAGGATCTAGGCCACGTCGAGCTCAGCGGCGGTGTCCAGAAGCTCCAGGGCGTCGCGGCGAGACGATCCCCGTGGCCAGCACGGAAGAAGATGGGCCGCAACGGCGCCGGCGTGCACAGTTTCAGAAAGGGGCGTCACGGTGGCCGGAAGGGATGCCGTTGATGGCGGCGAAGAACCACGAAGCGCGCGGGCTCGCTGAGGTGTTAAACCGAGAGAGAGTGACGAGGTGGGCTAGTTCCCGTAGCTAGGTGGGTGAGAGGAGTGACGAGGCGGTGGTGAACGGAGGAGATTCAGAGAGCTTCCGGCGAGGTGGCAGGGAGGTTCAGAGATCGGGCGTCGACGGGAGAGAGAGGGAACAGCGGCGGAAGAGAGGGGAGGTAGGGAGTAGGGCTAGGTTTAGGTTGCTGCGAGGCTAGGGGTCCTTATAGGCCCTAGGGCGCGTGCTCGGCCGTCGAAGTTCGACAGCGCTGCGGTGGCACCAGCGGATGTGAAGCCGTACATGGGGAAGACGACGACACGATCTCCTCGAACCGGTAAGTGGGGAAAAGGGGCTGGGCCGCGCGCGTTAGGGGCTAGGTGGGCTGGGCCAGGCGGTAGTTAGGTTAGCTGCTGCGCTTTGCTTTTTATTATTTCTGCTTTGCTGTTTTTTTTTGTAGAATTAGGTTTTGGAAGAAAAACATGAGGTTTATGTTAGTAAAAATTCCAGGAAAAAATTAGGTTAGTTATTTAGGTTAAAAGAAAACAATTTCCAAGATTTGTTTTCTAAAGTTTTGAAAAATAAACTGCTGTTTGAAAAATAACCAAATTTGAGTGTTTTTGAGTATTAAAAGGATTATTAAAACCCACACTTTAAAAAGGTGACCCAACATGATTTAATTTGATTAAAATTAGTTGAGTGGCTTGTTCATGTTTATAAATTCAAAAATGGTTCTGTTTGAGACACATTTGGTTTGAATTTGAGCAATTTAGAAATTAATAGATTAATATTGAAAACAAGGATTTTAATAGGGGAACCCTATTGATTAAAGTGATTAAATTAGTTGATTGGCTTGTTAAAGTTTATAAGTTCAAAAGTGTTTTGTTTGATGCATTTGATTTGAATTTGAAAGTGATTTGAATTAATTGATTGAATTAATTGTTTGATTAAACCCAACAAATTAAGGAGTGTTCAACAGGAAATAAAATGGAACAATTTGGTTGTTTTCACTTGTTATTTTTATTCCAAAAGTTGTAACAGAACAAGTATGAAAACAAAGCAGTTGAAATTGTTTGATTTTCCTTATGAAAACAAAGAATAACAGATGCAAAACAAAAGAAACAAATGCAACAATATGATGACATGATGCCATACCTTAATAAACATGAAACAAACATTCTAATTGGTAGGTTTTCATACTTGGGCTGTTACAAAACGCCCCCCCTTGAAGGAATCGCGCCCCGAGATTCCTACTGAGAAAAGAAAAAGGTCCGGATACTTCTTGGGAAGATCCTCTTGAGCTGTGACACGTGAAACACATCGTGCACCTTGGATAGACGTCAGGGAATTTGCAAACCACCGGAACATTTTCAAGTAAAGGGGAGAGATTTTGCACCAAGGGTGTATAGCTGAATGGAACTTGATTCATTTGGAGAATAGACTATCTGTAATAAGGGTGGAACAGAGTTATTGACATCAATCCAAAACTAAGAATGAGATCAATGTCAGAATTGCCAAGCATCATGAGACAAACAAGGAATATGTGGCCTCCCATTAGGATTTGATTTCTGTGACTGAACTTGGAAGTCAACATTTGAGATCCCGGGGAGTGAACAGAGATTTGTTTGTTTAGTTAAACCAGAACTATGTTGTTTGTTGTGGAAAGGATCTTTGACTGAAAAGAATGTGATGCTCCGGTATCAAATAACACTTTAGCTGGAATAGAGTTTAGCAGATGAACGGGGAAACTTTGATTAGACGCCGGTAGACGAACTGAAATGGAAAACAACAACAAGATTTCAACGGACGAAAAGGATGTTGAGAAGAACAGGATATCAACATAGGGGAAAACGAGAACAAAACTCCTGAGGTACTACGGAAAAACCCATCCGGGCTTCTAATGGATCAATATCTACTGCTTAAGGAATAGAGGATCTGCTTCCGGGGCTTACACGCCTCCGTTCTCAATCGTGAGTAGGCAACATGATAAATCATGTCACAACCACCTCCATTCCTATGGTCTAGTAGATATAACCATCCTAGAGAAACCAGAATTCGTGAAATCCTAACTTGAAAGTTTAGATGAGAAGGGAAAACAACGTTGCACTTCCTTACCAGAAAAGGGAGGGTGGGTGGGGAAAGAAGAAAAGAACAGAATTCCTACTCTCACGTTTCATTTTCCTGTATAGCTACAAAATAGTTTTCTAGACTCAACTGCGACCAGTAAAAAGGGATCCTACAGGCAGACAGGCTCTGATACCATTTGTCGCACCCTGATTTCTAGGGATACTCACCGTACGAACTGGATAGCAGATGCTTGGATTATGGGCATAACTGCTCCCACGTCCCAGCTTCCTGGTAGGCCTGCGCTTATGCGCGACAACACAAGCCCTGCTATTCCATCGTCGATGTAAACTATCCACTAGAGATCAAAGGCACTTCCGTCGACGTACTTCAAACCATACACACATGGTACGTCAACGGCGTTGAACAACTGATATCACAACAGATCTCTACGACACAAAAGATTGAAATAAGCTGCAAATGGCTCTCATTAGAGCAGAGATAGCAAATACAATCATCCAGAGGGCACCTGCCCCAACAATACATCATTACAATACATCGGAAGCATTCAACATGTCTGAGTACAGACAAGAACCAAATAGGCCTAAGAGGCCGGAAACGAAAAGACGGTGCCCATCCACGAAGTCTCGGATCCTGCCCGGGTCCGCTATCTCGTCAGCAGTCTCGTCAAACTCCACGTAGTTGCCACCATGTAGATCCTCGAAACGTAGGTCTGCGGAAACCACAGCCCCAAAGGGGTCATTACATAAACGTACTGGCAAGCAAGACTCACAGTTCACCAAAGTGTAACCCGTCAACACCAAGCACAGATGCCTTGGGTTCAACGGAAGAAAAGGGGTATGAAAGATGCTGCAACTGGCTGCGCTAACCAACTACAGGAACATACTACAACTGCCGGCTAACAGAAAAGGAGATAAGATCGAGGATTGTAACCAACTGAAAGATAACTCCAAACAAACCCATCCTGGATCTCGCCCCTTATCCAAAGAAGCAATCCGAGGATAACTCACACAGTTGTATTAAAGATGAATCAAATTATTGTGTCATCAACCTATTACTAGTCAAGTTATTAATCATGGGGTGTAACATGTTTGATCATTATGTTTAAGTTGTCCTGAGTGCTTGTTAGCCAGTACTTTCACCAAGTAATCCATAACCGCGAAAACACGGCTTCTCGAGAAGATTATCCCTGCAGGGTTGCACCAATTTGGCCGTACACGCAAGAATATCTCGCCAGACGGGAATCAAACCCACCAAGCGAGGTACTCTACACAACTCGACTCTTCTTCGCATCAAGCCCAAAGAACCTTGGGCGCACGGCTAATCGAGCCCAGAAGAAAATGGACCCTCATAGCACTCTAAGAACGTGTCCCCCTATATGCCGACTACAAAAGTTCCACCCTGGCCTGGGCTCGCAAAAACATGCATGCGGCAAATGGAAAACACGAACTAAATGAGGCGATTTGGACGAGATGCGAATCGAATCAAATTGAGGGGGGCGCCCATACTCGCTTCCCACATGCAGTTAGTGCGCTCATCATGGATAAGTAGACAAGACCCTTTTCCTATTAGGGTCGACACTAGCAGGCCTCAAAACCACACAGGGCCTCCTGCCGGTGCCTTATCATCAAGTTATTATTTAACGATACCATTAGCCTGATTGATTGATTAAACATCGAGCCCCCAGAACATAATAGAGATAGTAACAGAAAGTAACGGGTAACAGACTCGAGCAAAACAACCTAAGCATGCTAGTAAGACACTGGCTCAAACAATGGGTATAGGTATGGGGGTGAGGCAATATCAGGTTTAAAGGATACATGTGATGGGTTCGTAACAGAAACAACTACTACTAAGGCTAGCAGGAAAGAACAACAGAAAGTATCGGTAATCAATGTTGAAAGGAACACGATGGTTCATGTGAGTGATAACTTGCCTGCAAAACCCAGTAGCCTGGTACTGAGCTAACTCCTTAGAAGGGGTGTCGTAAGTATCGTCGTCTCAACGTCGTCGTGTATCCGAGAAGAAGCAAACAAACCATACAGAAAGATAAACAATCAATATCATGGCATAGTGCACAAACATGGGATGATGCATGACCATTTAATTGATGCATCAAGATAAACTAGTTAACAAGATAACAACATGATTAAATGGACCCACATACAATTGGATTGCATATGAAAGCCCATGAATTATGGTTGAATTAATTGTTTTGCAACTAATCATCATATGAAAGTGGATTAGCATGATGCATAGATGAGGAAAACAACAAAATAACAACAATAGAACCAAATGGAAATAAGGTTCAACAAGTTTAGAAATTCATTTATTAATTTAGGAAATTTTGGTTACTTAAAGGTGCCACACAAGCATTTGTTGTTTTCACCAATTTTAATTGTTCAAAAATAGATAACAAATTTTATATTTGATAAGAACACACAATTTTAGGTGGATGGCATGTTTCACTTGTTGAAAAAGGATTTCAAATAAATTATTTATGAATTAAACAAGTTTAAGCAGGAATTAAATGAATTTAATTCAAACATGAACTTATTTGAATTTTTATTTGTTCAAAACATTAAGTGAGATTCATATTTGCAAAGTTTATACTTTTGTGGTTGGAAAACATATTTTATATGTCCCAAAAGAATTTGACTTGATCAAGTTATGAATTTAGCAATACTAAATGATTTAAACAAGGTTTTAATCATTTAACCAATTTTTAATTATTCAAAACAGCAAACAAAATTTATATTTGAAAAGAACATCAAATTTTAGTTGGATTACATGTTTCAAATTTTGAAATTGGAATTAGGATGAATTTATTATGGATTAAACAATATTAAACAAGTTTTAATTGAATTTAAAACAAGTTTGAAGATTATTTGAATTTTATTTGTTCAACTCATGAATTCAAATTCACATTTGAAAAGTTCACACTTTGATGGTTTGAAAACATATTTTGCATGTTCAAAATATTTTATATTAAGCAAGTTATGATTTTAGCAATTTTAATTGGATTAAACAAGTATTAATTATTAGGCAATTTAAATTATTCAAACCAGGAAACAAAAATTATATTTGAAAAGGTTATGCAAAATGGTTTGGAAAACATATTTTATTTGCATTTATTGGATTAATAAATAATTAGTTATTGATTTTATAAACTAGCATTTGAATTATTTAAGTTTGAATTTTAAATACATTTGGAATTGTCAAAACAGTACACAAATAGGTTATTTGGAAAGATTAGGAAATTTAGAACAGAAAACATGTATAACTTTTATTTTTTAGAGTTATAGATTAAAAGTTATTAAAGATTTAGTTTTGTGTTTAATTCTGCCTTTTAATTGATTTATGTAATAACAGAAAAGGGTTAAACAATTTGTACCGCACAGCAACCTAGCCGCGGCCACTGTGCGTGGGCCACGGGCCTACATGGTGCTGCGTGGCAGCCAGCTGGCCACCACGCCCACAGACAGGTGGACCAAGGCTTTAGGGGAAAATCCCCAAAAGAAATTGGCGCAGCGGGGGCTCGAACCCCCGACCTGGCCCTGTGCGCGCTGTGACTGAACCACTACGGTGTGTTCGCTCGTTTGACAGAAACAAGGGCGCAGACAGGTTATGTTGAGGTTCGCGCTTCTGAATTTTTCTGACGGAAGCATGACTGAACCCGACGGATTCAAACGCTCGACGGCGGTCGACGGGGCAGTGCTGCGCCGTGGTGGTGTTCGCGTGTGGCTGAGCAGATCGTGTGCGTGCTCGCGAGGTGGTGCTGTGGATGCAGGATGGTGCAGAGAGAGGACAGGGAGGCACGGCGACTTGCTCACCGGGAGTTTGGTCGCTGACGGGCTCAACGGCGAGGCGGCAGGGACGAGCTCAACGGCGAGGATCTAGGCCACGTCGAGCTCAGCGGCGGTGTCCAGAAGCTCCAGGGCGTCGCGGCGAGACGATCCCCGTGGCCAGCGCGGAAGAAGATGGGCCGCAACGGCGCGGCGTGCACAGTTTCAGAAAGGGCGTCACGGTGGCCGGAAGGGATGCCGTTGATGGCAGCGAAGAACCACGAAGCGCGCGGGCTCGCTGAGGTGTTAAACCGAGAGAGAGTGACGAGGTGGGCTAGTTCCCGTAGCTAGGTGGGTGAGAGGAGTGACGAGGCGGTGGTGAACGGAGGAGATTCAGAGAGCTTCCGGCGAGGTGGCAGGGAGGTTCAGAGATCGGGCGTCGACGGGAGAGAGAGGGAACAGCGGCGGAAGAGAGGGGAGGTAGGGAGTAGGGCTAGGTTTAGGGTTGCTGCGAGGCTAGGGGGTCCTTATAGGCCCTAGGGCGCGTGCTCGGCCGTCGAAGTTCGACAGCGCTGCGGTGGCACCAGCGGATGTGAAGCCGTACATGGGGAAGACGACGGCACGATCTCCTCGAACCGGTAAGTGGGGAAAAGGGGCTGGGCCGCGCGCGCGTTAGGGGCTAGGTGGGCTGGGCCAGGCGGTAGTTAGGTTAGCTGCTGCGCTTTGCTTTTTATTATTTCTGCTTTGCTGTTTTTTTTTGTAGAATTAGGTTTTGGAAGAAAAACATGAGGTTTATGTTAGTAAAAATTCCAGGAAAAAATTAGGTTAGTTATTTAGGTTAAAAGAAAACAATTTCCAAGATTTGTTTTCTAAAGTTTTGAAAAATAAACTGCTGTTTGAAAAATAACCAAATTTGAGTGTTTTTGAGTATTAAAAGGATTATTAAAACCCACACTTTAAAAAGGTGACCCAACATGATTTAATTTGATTAAAATTAGTTGAGTGGCTTGTTCATGTTTATAAATTCAAAAATGGTTCTGTTTGAAACATATTTGGTTTGAATTTGAGCAATTTAGAAATTAATAGATTAATATTGAAAACAAGGATTTTAATAGGGGAACCCTATTGATTAAAGTGATTAAATTAGTTGATTGGCTTGTTAAAGTTTATAAGTTCAAAAGTGTTCTGTTTGATGCATTTGATTTGAATTTGAAAGTGATTTGAATTAATTGATTGAATTAATTGTTTGATTAAACCCAACAAATTAAGGAGTGTTCAACATGAAATAAAATGGAACAATTTGGTTGTTTTCACTTGTTATTTTTATTCCAAAAGTTGTAACAGAACAAGTATGAAAACAAAGCAGTTGAAATTGTTTGATTTTCCTTATGAAAACAAAGAATAACAGATGCAAAACAAAAGAAACAAATGCAACAATATGATGCCATACCTTAATAAACATGAAACAAACATTCTAATTGGTAGGTTTTCATACTTGGGCTGTTACAAAACGCCCCCCCTTGAAGGAATCGCGCCCCGAGATTCCTACTGAGAAAAGAAAAAGGTCCGGATACTTCTTGGGAAGATCCTCTTGAGCTGTGACATGTGAAACACATCGTGCACCTTGGATAGACGTCAGGGAATTTGCAAACCACCGGAACATTTTCAAGTAAAGGGGAGAGATTTTGCACCAAGGGTGTATAGCTGAATGGAACTTGATTCATTTGGAGAATAGACTATCTGTAATAAGGGTGGAACAGAGTTATTGACATCAATCCAAAACTAAGAATGAGATCAATGTCAGAATTGCCAAGCATCATGAGAGAAACAAGGAATATGTGGCCTCCCATTAGGATTTGATTTCTGTGACTGAACTTGGAAGTCAACATTTGAGATCCCGGGGAGTGAACAGAGATTTGTTTGTTTAGTTACACCAGAACTATGTTGTTTGTTGTGGAAAGGATCTTTGACTGAAAAGAATGTGATGCTCCGGTATCAAATAACACTTTAGCTGGAATAGAGTTTAGCAGATGAACGGGGAAACTTTGATTAGACGCCGGTAGACGAACTGAAATGGAAAACAACAACAAGATTTCAACGGACGAAAAGGATGTTGAGAAGAACAGGATATCAACATAGGGGAAAACAAGAACAAAACTCCTGAGGTACTACGGAAAAACCCATCCGGGCTTCTAAAGGATCAATATCTACTGCTTAAGGAATAGAGGATCTGCTTCCGGGGCTTACACGCCTCCGTTCTCAATCGTGAGTAGGCAACATGATAAATCATGTCACAACCACCTCCATTCCTATGGTCTAGTAGATATAACCATCCTAGAGAAACCAGAATTCGTGAAATCCTAACTTGAAAGTTTAGATGAGAAGGGAAAACAACGTTGCAGTTCCTTACCAGAAAAGGGAGGGTGGGTGGGGAAAGAAGAAAAAGAACAGAATTCCTACTCTCACGTTTCATTTTTCCTGTATAGCTACAAAATAGTTTTCTAGACTCAACTGCGACCAGTAAAAAGGGATCCTACAGGCAGACAGGCTCTGATACCATTTGTCGCACCCTGATTTCTAGGGGATACTCACCGTACGAACTGGATAGCAGATGCTTGGATTATGGGGCATAACTGCTCCCACGTCCCAGCTTCCTGGTAGGCCTGCGCTTATGCGCGACAACACAAGCCCTGCTATTCCATCGTCGATGTAAACTATCCACTAGAGATCAAAGGCACTTCCGTCGACGTACTTCAAACCATACACACCTGGTACGTCAACGGCGTTGAACAACTGATATCACAACAGATCTCTACGACACAAAAGATTGAAATAAGCTGCAAATGGCTCTCATTAGAGCAGAGATAGCAAATACAATCATTCAGAGGGCACCTGCCCCAACAATACATCATTACAATACAGCGGAAGCATTCAACATGTCTGAGTACAGACAAGAACCAAATAGGCCTAAGAGGCCGGAAACGAAAAGACGGTGCCCATCCACGAAGTCTCGGATCCTGCCCGGGTCCGCTATCTACTCGTCAGCAGTCTCGTCAAACTCCACGTAGTTGCCACCATGTAGATCCTCGGAAACGTAGGTCTGCGGAAACCACAGCCCCAAAGGGGTCAGTACATAAACGTACTGGCAAGCAAGACTCACAGTTCACCAAAGTGTAACCCGTCAACACCAAGCACAGATGCCTTGGGTTCAACAGAAGAAAAGGGGTATGAAAGATGCTGCAACTGGCTGCGCTAACCAACTACAGGAACATACTACAACTGCCGGCTAACAGAAAAGGAGATAAGATCGAGGATTGTAACCAACTGAAAGATAACTCCAAACAAACCCATCCTGGATCTCGCCCCTTATCCAAAGAAGCAATCCGAGGATAACTCACACAGTTGTATTAAAGATGAATCAAATTATTGTGTCATCAACCTATTACTAGTCAAGTTATTAATAATGGGGTGTAACATGTTTGATCATTATGTTTAAGTTGTCCTGAGTGCTTGTTAGCCAGTACTTTCACCAAGTAATCCATAACCGCGGAAAACACGGCTTCTCGAGAAGATTATCCCTGCAGGGTTGCACCAATTTGGCCGTACACGCAAGAATATCTCGCCAGACGGGAATCAAACCCACCAAGCGAGGTACTCTACACAACTCGACTCTTCTTCGCATCAAGCCCAAAGAACCTTGGGCGCACGGCTAATCGAGCCCAGAAGAAAATGGACCCTCATAGCACTCTAAGAACGTGTCCCCCTATATGCCGACTACAAAAGTTCCACCCTGGCCTAGGCTCGCAAAAACATGCATGCGGCAAATGGAAAACACGAACTAAATGAGGCGATTTGGACGAGATGCGAATCGAATCAAATTGAGGGGGGCGCCCATACTCGCTTCCCACATGCGGTTAGTGCGCTCATCATGGATCAGTAGACAAGACCCTTTTCCTATTAGGGTCGACACTAGCAGGCCTCAAAACCACACAGGGCCTCCTGCCGGTGCCTTATCATCAAGTTATTATTTAACGATACCATTAGCCTGATTGATTGATTAAACATCGAGCCCCCAGAACATAATAGAGATAGTAACAGAAAGTAACGGGTAACAGACTCGAGCAAAACAACCTAAGCATGCTAGTAAGACACTGGCTCAAACAATGGGTATAGGTATGGGGGTGAGGCAATATCAGGTTTAAAGGATACATGTGATGGGTTCGTAACAGAAACAACTACTACTAAGGCTAGCAGGAAAGAACAACGGAAAGTATCGGTAATCAATGTTGAAAGGAACACGATGGTTCATGTGAGTGATAACTTGCCTGCAAAACCCAGTAGCCTGGTACTGAGCTAACTCCTTAGAAGGGGTGTCGTAAGTATCGTCGGTCTCAACGTCGTCGTGTATCCGAGAAGAAGCAAACAAACCATACAGAAAGATAAACAATCAATATCATGGCATAGTGCACAAACATGGGATGATGCATGACCATTTAATTGATGCATCAAGATAAACTAGTTAACAAGATAACAACATGATTAAATGGACCCACATACAATTGGATTGCATATGAAAGCCCATGAATTATGGTTGAATTAATTGTTTTGCAACTAATCATCATATGAAAGTGGATTAGCATGATGCATGGATGAGGAAAACAACAAAATAACAACAATAGAACCAAATGGAAATAAGGTTCAACAAGTTTAGAAATTCATTTATTAATTTAGGAAATTTTGGTTACTTAAAGGTGCCAGACAAGCATTCGTTGTTTTCACCAATTTTAATTGTTCAAAAATAGATAACAAATTTTATATTTGATAAGAACACACAATTTTAGGTGGATGGCATGTTTCACTTGTTGAAAAAGGATTTCAAATAAATTATTTATGAATTAAACAAGTTTAAGCAGGAATTAAATGAATTTAATTCAAACATGAACTTATTTGAATTTTTATTTGTTCAAAACATTAAGTGAGATTCATATTTGCAAAGTTTATACTTTTGTGGTTGGAAAACATATTTATATGTCCCAAAAGAATTTGACTTGATCAAGTTATGAATTTAGCAATAAATGATTTAAACAAGGTTTTAATCATTTAACCAATTTTTAATTATTCAAAACAGCAAACAAAATTTATATTTGAAAAGAACATCAAATTTTAGTTGGATTACATGTTTCAAATTTTGAAATTGGAATTAGGATGAATTTATTATGGATTAAACAATATTAAACAAGTTTTAATTGAATTTAAACAAGTTTGAAGATTATTTGAATTTTATTTGTTCAACTCATGAATTCAAATTCACATTTGAAAAGTTCACACTTTGATGGTTTGAAAACATATTTTGCATGTTCAAAATATTTTATATTAAGCAAGTTATGATTTTAGCAATTTTAATTGGATTAAACAAGTATTAAATTATTTAGGCAATTTAAATTATTCAAACCAGGAAACAAAAATTATATTTGAAAAGGTTATGCAAAATGGTATGGAAAACATATTTTATTTGCATTTATTGGATTAATAAATAATTAGTTATTGATTTTATAAACTAGCATTTGAATTATTTAAGTTTGAATTTTAAATACATTTGGAATTGTCAAAACAGTACACAGATAGGTTATTTGGAAAGATTAGGAAATTTAGAACAGAAAACATATACAACTTTTATTTTTTAGAGCTATATATTAAAAGATATTAAAGATTTAGTTTTGTGTTTAATTCTACCTTTTAATTGATTTATGAAATAACAGAAAAAGGGTTAAACAATTTGTACCGCACAACAACCTAGCCGCGGCCACTGTGCGTGGGCCACGGGCCTACACGGTGCTGCGTGGCAGCCAGCTGGCCACCACGCCCACAGACAGGTGGACCAAGGCTTTAGGGGAAAATCCCCAAAAGAAATTGGCGCAGCGGGGGCTCGAACCCCCGACCTGGCCCTGTGCGCGCTGTGACTGAACCACTACGGTGTGTTCGCGTTTGACAGAAACAAGGGCGCAGACAGGTTATGTTGAGGTTCGCGCTTCTGAATTTTTCTGACGGAAGCATGACTGAACCCGACGGATTCAAACGCTCGACGGCGGTCGACGGGGCAGTGCTGCGCCGTGGTGGTGTTCACGTGTGGCTGAGCAGATCGTGTGCGTGCTCGCGAGGTGGTGCTGTGGATGCAGGATGGTGCAGAGAGAGGACAGGGAGGCACGGCGACTTGCTCACCGGGAGTTTGGTCGCTGACGGGCTCAACGGCGAGGCGGCAGGGACGAGCTCAACGGCGAGGATCTAGGCCACGTCGAGCTCAGCGGCGGTGTCCAGAAGCTCCAGGGCGTCGCGGCGAGACGATCCCCGTGGCCAGCGCGGAAGAAGATGGGCCGCAACGGCGCCGGCGTGCACAGTTTCAGAAAGGGGCGTCACGGTGGCCGGAAGGGATGCCGTTGATGGCGGCGAAGAACCACGAAGCGCGCGGGCTCGCTGAGGTGTTAAACCGAGAGAGAGTGACGAGGTGGGCTAGTTCCCGTAGCTAGGTGGGTGAGAGGAGTGACGAGGCGGTGGTGAACGGAGGAGATTCAGAGAGCTTCCGGCGAGGTGGCAGGGAGGTTCAGAGATCGGGCGTCGACGGGAGAGAGAGGGAACAGCGGCGGAAGAGAGGGGAGGTAGGGAGTAGGGCTAGGTTTAGGGTTGCTGCGAGGCTAGGGGGTCCTTATAGGCCCTAGGGCGCGTGCTCGGCCGTCGAAGTTCGACAGCGCTGCGGTGGCACCAGCGGATGTGAAGCCGTACATGGGGAAGACGACGGCACGATCTCCTCGAACCGGTAAGTGGGGAAAAGGGGCTGGGCCGCACGCGCGTTAGGGGCTAGGTGGGCTGGGCCAGGCGGTAGTTAGGTTAGCTGCTGCGCTTTGCTTTTTATTATTTCTGCTTTGCTGTTTTTTTTTTGTAGAATTAGGTTTTGGAGAAAAACATGAGGTTTATGTTAGTAAAAATTCCAGGAAAAAATTAGGTTAGTTATTTAGGTTAAAAGAAAACAATTTCCAAGATTTGTTTTCTAAAGTTTTGAAAAATAAACTGCTGTTTGAAAAAATAACCAAATTTGAGTGTTTTTGAGTATTAAAAGGATTATTAAAACCCACACTTTAAAAGGTGACCCAACATGATTTAATTTGATTAAAATTAGTTGAGTGGCTTGTTCATGTTTATAAATTCAAAATGGTTCTGTTTGAAACACATTTGGTTTGAATTTGAGCAATTTAGAAATTAATAGATTAATATTGAAAACAAGGATTTTAATAGGGGAACCCTATTGATTAAAGTGATTAAATTAGTTGATTGGCTTGTTAAAGTTTATAAGTTCAAAAGTGTTCTGTTTGATGCATTTGATTTGAATTTGAAAGTGATTTGAATTAATTGATTGAATTAATTGTTTGATTAAACCCAACAAATTAAGGAGTGTTCAACATGAAATAAAATGGAACAATTTGGTTGTTTTCACTTGTTATGTTATTCCAAAAGTTGTAACAGAACAAGTATGAAAACAAAGCAGTTTTGAAAATGTTTGATTTTCCTTATGAAAACAAAGAATAACAGATGCAAAACAAAAGAAACAAATGCAACAATATGATGACATGATGCCATACCTTAATAAACATGAAACAAACATTCTAATTGGTAGGTTTTCATACTTGGGCTGTTACACGCGTGTAAACTCACGAGAGAGAAGTGGATGCCGGTGAAGCGGCCCACACCCCGGAGTGAAATCTTTGCCATCAAAAGGACACAACACACCTATAATAACATGCTATGGCACAAACTTGCTTCTGTTGGGGTCCAGAAGACCCGTAGCCCCCCCTCCGGTGAAACCCTAGACCCGCAGGAGAAATACCGGACTTATACAGAAACACGCGGTAACAGCGTCGAAAGGGGGTAGAATTGTGGAACTAGGTGCTTGGTTGTGTTAGGGTAGGCCATAGGAACATAAAACAACAAGGTAGAACCCACCTCTTCGGAAGATTCACGACGTTTCGTCCGATACGGGGGTTTCACCCTATAAGCGCGTGTAAACTCACGAGAGAGAAGTGGATGCCGGTGAAGCGGCCCACACCCCGGAGTGAAATCTTTGCCATCAAAAGCACACAACACACCTATAATAACATGCTATGGCACAAACTTGCTTGTGTTGGGGTCCAGAATCCGGAGCCCCCCCTCCGGTGAAACCCTAGACCCGCTGGAGAAATACCGGACTTATACGGAAACACGCGGTAACGGCGTCGAAAGGGGGTAGCATTGGGAACTAGGTGCTTGGTTGTGTTAGGGTAGGCCATAGGAACATAAAACAACAAGGTAGAACCCACCTCTTCGGAAGATTCACGACGTTTCGTCCGATACGGGGGTTTCACCCTATAAGCGCGTGTAAACTCACGAGAGAGAAGTGGATGCCGGTGAAGCGGCCCACACCCCGGAGTGAAATCTTTGCCATCAAAAGCACACAACACACCTATAATAACATGCTATGGCATAAACTTGCTTGTGTTGGGGTCCAGAAGACCCGGAGCCCCCCCTCCGGTGAAACCCTAGACCCGCTGGAGAAATACCGGACTTATACGGAAACACGCGGTAACGGCGTCGAAAGGGGGTAGCATTGTGGAACTAGGTGCTTGGTTGTGTTAGGGTAGGCCATAGGAACATAAAAACAACAAGGTAGAACCCACCTCTTCGGAAGATTCACGACGTTTCGTCCGATACGGGGTTTCACCCTATAAGCGCGTGTAAACTCACGAGAGAGAAGTGGATGCCGGTGAAGCGGCCCACACCCCGGAGTGAAATCTTTGCCATCAAAAGCACACAACACACCTATAATAACATGCTATGGCACAAACTTGCTTGTGTTGGGTCCAGAAGACCCGGAGCCCCCCCTCCGGTGAAACCCTAGACCCGCTGGAGAAATACCGGACTTATACGGAAACACGCGGTAACGGCGTCGAAAGGGGTAGCATTGTGGAACTAGGTGCTTGGTTGTGTTAGGGTAGGCCATAGGAACATAAAACAACAAGGTAGAACCCACCTCTTCGGAAGATTCACGACGTTTCGTCCGATACGGGGGTTTCACCCTATAAGCGCGTGTAAACTCACGAGAGAGAAGTGGATGCCGGTGAACGGCCCACACCCCGGAGTGAAATCTTTGCCATCAAAAAGCACACAACACACCTATAATAACATGCTATGGCACAAACTTGCTTGTGTTGGGGTCCAGAAGACCCGGAGCCCCCCCTCCGGTGAAACCCTAGACCCGCTGGAGAAATACCGGACTTATACGGAAACACGCGGTAACGGCGTCGAAAGGGGGTAGCATTGTGGAACTAGGTGCTTGGTTGTGTTAGGGTAGGCCATAAACATAAAACAACAAGGTAGAACCCACCTTTCGGAAGATTCACGACGTTTCGTCCGATACGGGGGTTTCACCCTATAAGCGCGTGTAAACTCACGAGAGAGAAGTGGATGCCGGTGAAGCGGCCCACACCCCGGAGTGAAATCTTTGCCATCAAAAGCACACAACACACCTATAATAACATGCTATGGCACAAACTTGCTTGTGTTGGGGTCCAGAAGACCCGGAGCCCCCCTCCGGTGAAACCCTAGACCCGCAGGAGAAATACCGGACTTATACGGAAACACGCGGTAACGGCGTCGAAAGGGGGTAGCATTGTGGAACTAGGTGCTTGGTTGTGTTAGGGTAGGCCATAGGAACATAAAACAACAAGGTAGAACCCACCTCTTCGGAAGATTCACGACGTTTCGTCCGATACGGGGGTTTCACCCTATAAGCGCGTGTAAACTCACGAGAGAGAAGTGGATGCCGGTGAAGCGGCCCACACCCCGGAGTGAAATCTTTGCCATCAAAAGCACACAACACACCTATAAATAACATGCTATGGCACAAACTTGCTTGTGTTGGGGTCCAGAAGACCCGGAGCCCCCCCTCCGGTGAAACCCTAGACCCGCTGGAGAAATACCGGACTTATACGGAAACACGCGGTAACGGCGTCGAAAGGGGGTAGCATTGTGGAACTAGGTGCTTGGTTGTGTTAGGGTAGGCCATAGGAACATAAAACAACAAGGTAGAACCCACCTCTTCGGAAGATTCACGACGTTTCGTCCGATACGGGGGTTTCACCCTATAAGCGCGTGTAAACTCACGAGAGAGAAGTGGATGCCGGTGAAGCGGCCCACACCCCGGAGTGAAATCTTGCCATCAAAAGCACACAACACACCTATAATAACATGCTATGGCACAAACTTGCTTGTGTTGGGGTCCAGAAGACCCGGAGCCCCCCCTCCGGTGAAACCCTAGACCGCTGGAGAATACCGGACTTATACGGAAACACGCGGTAACGGCGTCGAAAGGGGGTAGCATTGTGGAACTAGGTGCTTGGTTGTGTTAGGGTAGGCCATAGGAACATAAAACAACAAGGTAGAACCCACCTCTTCGGAAGATTCACGACGTTTCGTCCGATACGGGGGTTTCACCCTATAAGCGCGTGTAAACTCACGAGAGAGAAGTGGATGCCGGTGAAGCGGCCCACACCCCGGAGTGAAATCTTTGCCATCAAAGCACACAACACACCTATAATAACATGCTATGGCATAAAACTTGCTTGTGTTGGGGTCCAGAAGACCCGGACCCCCCCCTCCGGTGAAACCCTAGACCCGCAGGAGAAATACCGGACTTATACGGAAACACGCGGTAACGGCGTCGAAAGGGGGTAGCATTGTGAACTAGGTGCTTGGTTGTGTTAGGGTAGGCCATAGGAACATAAAACAACAAGGTAGAACCCACCTCTTCGGAAGATTCACGACGTTTCGTCCGATACGGGTTTCACCCTATAAGCGCGTGTAAACTCACGAGAGAGAAGTGGATGCCGGTGAAGCGGCCCACACCCCGGAGTGAAATCTTTGCCATCAAAAGCACACAACACACCTATAATAACATGCTATGGCACAAACTTGCTTGTGTTGGGGTCCAGAAGACCCGGAGCCCCCCCTCCGGTGAAACCCTAGACCCGCAGGAGAAATACCGGACTTATACGGAAACACGCGGTAACGGCGTCGAAAGGGGGTAGCATTGTGGAACTAGGTGCTTGGTTGTGTTAGGGTAGGCCATAGGAACATAAAACAACAAGGTAGACCCACCTCTTCGGAAGATTCACGACGTTTCGTCCGATACGGGGGTTCACCCTATAAGCGCGTGTAAAACGAGAGAGAAGTGGATGCCGGTGAAGCGGCCCACACCCCGGAGTGAAATCTTTGCCATCAAAAGCACACAACACACCTATAATAACATGCTATGGCACAAACTTGCTTGTGTTGGGGTCCAGAAGATCCGGAGCCCCCCCTCCGGTGAAACCCTGGACCCGCTGGAGAGATACCGGACTTATACGAAAAAACGCGGTAACGGCGTCGAAAGGGGGTAGCATTGTGGAACTAGGTGCTTGGTTGTGTTAGGGTAGGCCATACAAACATAAAACAACAAGGTAGAACCCACCTCTTCGGAAGATTCACGACGTTTCGTCCGATACGGGGGTTTCACCCTATAAGCGCGTGTAAACTCACGAGAGAGAAGTGGATGCCGGTGAAGCGGCCCACACCCCGGAGTGAAATCTTTGCCATCAAAAGCACACAACACACCTATAATAACATGCTATGGCACAAACTTGCTTGTGTTGGGGTCCAGAAGACCCGGAGCCCCCCCTCCGGTGAAACCCTAGACCCGCAGGAGAAATACCGGACTTATACGGAAACACGCGGTAACGGCGTCGAAAGGGGGTAGCATTGTGGAACTAGGTGCTTGGTTGTGTTAGGGTAGGCCATAGGAACATAAAACAACAAGGTAGAACCCACCTCTTCGGAAGATTCACGACGTTTCGTCCGATACGGGGTTTCACCCTATAAGCGCGTAAAACTCACGAGAGAGAAGTGGATGCCGGTGAAGCGGCCCACACCCCGGAGTGAAATCTTTGCCATCAAAAGCACACAACACACCTATAATAACATGCTATGGCAAACTTGCTTGTGTTGGGGTCCAGAAGACCCGGAGCCCCCCCCCGGTGAAACCCTAGACCCGCAGGAGAAATACCGGACTTATACGGAAACACGCGGTAACGGCGTCGAAAGGGGGTAGCATTGTGGAACTAGGTGCTTGGTTGTGTTAGGGTAGGCCATAGGAACATAAAACAACAAGGTAGAACCCACCTCTTCGGAAGATTCACGACGTTTCGTCCGATACGGGGGTTCACCCTATAAGCGCGTGTAAACTCACGAGAGAGAAGTGGATGCCGGTGAAGCGGCCCACACCCCGGAGTGAAATCTTTGCCATCAAAAGCACACAACACACCTATAATAACATGCTATGGCACAAACTTGCTTGTGTTGGGTCCAGAAGACCCGGAGCCCCCCCTCCGGTGAAACCCTAGACCCGCTGGAGAAATACCGGACTTATACGGAAACACGCGGTAACGGCGTCGAAAGGGGTAGCATTGTGGAACTAGGTGCTTGGTTGTGTTAGGGTAGGCCATACAAACATAAAAAACAACAAGGTAGAACCCACCTCTTCGGAAGATTCACGACGTTTCGTCCGATACGGGGGTTTCACCCTATAAGCGCGTGTAAACTCACGAGAGAGAAGTGGATGCCGGAAGCGGCCCACACCCCGGAGTGAAATATTTGCCATCAAAAGCACACAACACACCTATAATAACATGCTATGGCATAAACTTGCTTGTGTTGGGGTCCAGAAGACCCGCCCCCCCTCCGGTGAAACCCTAGACCCGCAGGAGAAATACCGGACTTATACGGAAACACCGGTAACGGCGTCGAAAGGGGGTAGCATTGTGGAACTAGGTGCTTGGTTGTGTTAGGGTAGGCCATAGGAAACATAAAACAACAAGGTAGAACCCACCTCTTCGGAAGATTCACGACGTTTCGTCCGATACGGGGGTTTCACCCTATAAGCGCGTGTAAACTCACGAGAGAGAAGTGGATGCCGGTGAAGCGGCCCACACCCCGGAGTGAAATCTTTGCCATCAAAAGCACACAACACACCTATAATAACATGCTATGGCATAAAACTTGCTGTTGGGGTCCAGAAGACCCGGAGCCCCCCCTCCGGTGAAAACCCTAGACCCGCTGGAGAAATACCGGACTTACGGAAACACGCGGTAACGGCGTCGAAAGGGGGTAGCATTGTGGAACTAGGTGCTTGGTTGTGTTAGGGTAGGCCATAGGAACATAAAACAACAAGGTAGAACCCACCTCTTCGGAAGATTCACGACGTTTCGTCCGATACGGGTTTCACCCTATAAGCGCGTGTAAACTCACGAGAGAGAAGTGGATGCCGGTGAAGCGGCCCACACCCCGGAGTGAAATCTTTGCCATCAAAAGCACACAACACACCTATAATAACATGCTGGCACAAACTTGCTTGTGTTGGGGTCCAGAAGACCCGGACCCCCCCCTCCGGTGAAACCCTAGACCCGCAGGAGAAATACCGGACTTATACGGAAACACGCGGTAACGGCGTCGAAAGGGGGTAGCATTGTGGAACTAGGTGCTTGGTTGTGTTAGGGTAGGCCATAGGAACATAAAACAACAAGGTAGAACCCACCTCTTCGGAAGATTCACGACGTTTTCGTCCGATACGGGGGTTTCACCCTATAAGCGCGTGTAAACTCACGAGAGAGAAGTGGATGCCGGTGAAGCGGCCCACACCCCGGAGTGAAATCTTTGCCATCAAAAGCACACAACACACCTATAATAACATGCTATGGCACAAACTTGCTTGTGTTGGGGTCCAGAAACCCCCCCCCCCCCGGTGAAACCCTAGACCCGCAGGAGAAATACCGGACTTATACGGAAACACGCGGTAACGGCGTCGAAAGGGGGTAGCATTGTGGAACTAGGTGCTTGGTTGTTAGGGTAGGCCATAGGAACATAAAACAACAAGGTAGAACCCACCTCTTCGGAAGATTCACGACGTTTCGTCCGATACGGGGGTTTCACCCTATAAGCGCGTGTAAACTCACGAGAGAGAAGTGGATGCCGGTGAGCGGCCCACACCCCGGAGTGAAATCTTTGCCATCAAAAGCACACAACACATATAATAACATGCTATGGCAAAACTTGCTTGTGTTGGGGTCCAGAAGACCCGGAGCCCCCCCTCCGGTGAAACCCTAGACCCGCAGGAGAAATACCGGACTTATACGGAAACACGCGGTAACGGCGTCGAAAGGGGGTAGCATTGTGGAACTAGGTGCTTGGTTGTGTTAGGGTAGGCCATAGGAACATAAAACAACAAGGTAGAACCCACCTCTTCGGAAGATTCACGACGTTTCGTCCGATACGGGGGTTTCACCCTAAGCGCGTGTAAACTCACGAGAGAGAAGTGGATGCCGGTGAAGCGGCCCACACCCCGGAGTGAAATCTTTGCCATCAAAAGCACACAACACACCTATAAATAACATGCTATGGCACAAACTTGCTTGTGTTGGGGTCCAGAAGACCCGGAGCCCCCCCCAAACCCTAGACCCGCTGGAGAATACCGGACTTATACGGAAACACGCGTAACGGCGTCGAAAGGGGGTAGCATTGTGGAACTAGGTGCTTGGTTGTGTTAGGGTAGGCCATAGGAACATAAAACAAACAAGGTAGAACCCACCTCTCGGAAGATTCACGACGTTTCGTCCGATACGGGGGTTTCACCCTATAAGCGCGTGTAAACTCACGAGAGAGAAGTGGATGCCGGTGAAGCGGCCCACACCCCGGAGTGAAATCTTGCCATCAAAAGCACACAACACACCTATAAAACATGCTATGGCATAAACTTGCTTGTGTTTGGGGTCCAGAAGACCCGGAGCCCCCCCTCCGGTGAAACCCTAGACCCGCAGGAGAAATACCGGACTTATACGGAACACGCGGTAACGGCGTCGAAAGGGGGTAGCATTGTGGAACTAGGTGCTTGGTTGTGTTAGGGTAGGCCATAAAACATAAAACAACAAGGTAGAACCCACCTCTTCGGAAGATTCACGACGTTTCGTCCGATACGGGGGTTTCACCCTATAAGCGCGGTAAACTCACGAGAGAGAAGTGGATGCCGGTGAAGCGGCCCACACCCCGGAGTGAAATCTTTGCCATCAAAAGCACACAACACACCTATAAATAACATGCTATGGCACAAACTTGCTTGTTGGGTCCAGAAGACCCGGAGCCCCCCCTCCGGTGAAACCCTAGACCCGCTGGAGAATACCGGACTTATACGGAAACACGCGGTAACGGCGTCGAAAGGGGGTAGCATTGTGGAACTAGGTGCTTGGTTGTGTTAGGGTAGGCCATAAACATAAAACAACAAGGTAGAACCCACCTCTTCGGAAGATTCACGACGTTTCGTCCGATACGGGGGTTTCACCCTATAAGCGCGTGTAAACTCACGAGAGAGAAGTGGATGCCGGTGAAGCGGCCCACACCCCGGAGTGAAATCTTTGCCATCAAAAGCACACAACACACCTATAATAACATGCTATGGCATAAACTTGCTTGTGTTGGGGTCCAGAAGACCCGGAGCCCCCCCTCCGGTGAAACCCTAGACCCGGAGGAGAAATACCGGACTTATACGGAAACACGGTAACGGCGTCGAAAGGGGGTAGCATTGTGGAACTAGGTGCTTGGTTGTGTTAGGGTAGGCCATAGGAACATAAAACAACAAGGTAGAACCCACCTCTTCGGAAGATTCACGACGTTTCGTCCGATACGGGGGTTTCACCCTATAAGCGTGTAAACTCACGAGAGAGAAGTGGATGCCGGTGAAGCGGCCCACACCCCGGAGTGAAATCTTTGCCATCAAAAGCACACAAACACACCTATAATAACATGCTATGGCACAAACTTGCTTGTGTTGGGGTCCAGAAGACCCGGAGCCCCCCCTCCGGTGAAACCCTAGACCCGCAGGAGAAATACCGGACTTATACGGAAAACGCGGTAACGGCGTCGAAAGGGGGTAGCATTGTGGAACTAGGTGCTTGGTTGTGTTAGGGTAGGCCATAGGAACATAAAACAACAAGGTAGAACCCACCTCTTCGGAAGATTCACGACGTTTCGTCCGATACGGGGTTTCACCCTATAAGCGCGTGTAAACTCACGAGAGAGAAGTGGATGCCGGTGAAGCGGCCCACACCCCGGAGTGAAATCTTTGCCATCAAAAGCACACAACACACCTATAATAACATGCTATGGCAAAAACTTGCTTGTGTTGGGGTCCAGAAGACCCGGAGCCCCCCCTCCGGTGAAACCCTAGACCCGCAGGAGAAATACCGGACTTATACGGAAAACGCGGTAACGGCGTCGAAAGGGGTAGCATTGTGGAACTAGGTGCTTGGTTGTGTTAGGGTAGGCCATAGGAACATAAAACAACAAGGTAGAACCCACCTCTTCGGAAGATTCACGACGTTTCGTCCGATACGGGGTTTCACCCTATAAGCGCGTGTAAACTCACGAGAGAGAAGTGGATGCCGGTGAAGCGGCCCACACCCCGGAGTGAAATCTTTGCCATCAAAAGCACACAACACACCTATAATAACATGCTATGGCAAACTTGCTTGTGTTGGGGTCCAGAAGACCCGGAGCCCCCCCTCCGGTGAAACCCTAGACCCGCAGGAGAAATACCGGACTTATACGGAAACACGCGGTAACGGCGTCGAAAGGGGGTAGCATTGTGGAACTAGGTGCTTGGTTGTGTTAGGGTAGGCCATAGGAACATAAAACAACAAGGTAGAACCCACCTCTTCGGAAGATTCACGACGTTTCGTCCGATACGGGGTTTCACCCTATAAGCGCGTGTAAACTCACGAGAGAGAAGTGGATGCCGGTGAAGCGGCCCACACCCCGGAGTGAAATCTTTGCCATCAAAAGCACACAACACACCTATAATAACATCTATGGCACAAACTTGCTTGTGTTGGGGTCCAGAAGACCCGGAGCCCCCCCTCCGGTGAAACCCTAGACCCGCTGGAGAAATACCGGACTTATACGGAAACACGCGTAACGGCGAAAGGGGGTAGCATTGTGGAACTAGGTGCTTGGTTGTGTTAGGGTAGGCCATAGGAACATAAAACAACAAGGTAGAACCCACCTCTTCGGAAGATTCACGACGTTCGTCCGATACGGGGTTTCACCTATAAGCGCGTGTAAACTCACGAGAGAAGTGGATGCCGGTGAAGCGGCCCACACCCCGGAGTGAAATCTTTGCCATCAAAAGCACACAACACACCTATAATAACATGCTATGGCACAAACTTCTTGTGTTGGGGTCCAGAAGACCCGGAGCCCCCCCTCCGGTGAAACCCTAGACCCGCTGGAGAATACCGGACTTATACGGAAACACGCGTAACGGCGTCGAAAGGGGGTAGCATTGTGGAACTAGGTGCTTGGTTGTGTTAGGGTAGGCCATAGGAACATAAAACAACAAGGTAGAACCCCTCTCTCGGAAGATTCACGACGTTTCGTCCGATACGGGGGTTTCACCCTATAAGCGCGTGTAAACTCACGAGAGAGAAGTGGATGCCGGTGAAGCGGCCCACACCCCGGAGTGAAATATTGCCATAAAAAGCACACAACACACCTATAATAACATGCTATGGCATAAACTTGCTTGTGTTGGGGTCCAGAAGACCCGGAGCCCCCCCTCCGGTGAAACCCTAGACCCGCAGGAGAAATACCGGACTTATACGGAAACACGCGGTAACGGCGTCGAAAGGGGGTAGCATTGTGGAACTAGGTGCTTGGTTGTGTTAGGGTAGGCCATAGGAAACATAAAACAACAAGGTAGAACCCACCTCTTCGGAAGATTCACGACGTTTCGTCCGATACGGGGGTTTCACCCTATAAGCGCGTGTAAACTCACGAGAGAGAAGTGGATGCCGGTGAAGCGGCCCACACCCCGGAGTGAAATCTTGCCATCAAAAGCACACAACACACCTATAATAACATGCTATGGCACAAACTTGCTTGTGTTGGGGTCCAGAAGACCCGGAGCCCCCCCCTCCGGTGAAACCCTAGACCCGCTGGAGAATACCGGACTTATACGGAAACACGCGTAACGGCGTCGAAAGGGGGTAGCATTGTGGAACTAGGTGCTTGGTTGTGTTAGGGTAGGCCATAGGAACATAAAACAACAAGGTAGAACCCACCTCTTCGGAAGATTCACGACGTTTCGTCCGATACGGGGGTTTCACCCTATAAGCGCGTGTAAACTCACGAGAGAGAAGTGGATGCCGGTGAAGCGCCCACACCCCGGAGTGAAATCTTTGCCATCAAACACACAACACACCTATAATAACATGCTATGGCATAAACTTGCTTGTGTTGGGGTCCAGAAGACCCGGAGCCCCCCCCGGTGAAACCCTAGACCCGCAGGAGAAATACCGGACTTATACGGAAACACGCGGTAACGGCGTCGAAAGGGGGTAGCATTGTGGAACTAGGTGCTTGGTTGTGTTAGGGTAGGCCATAGGAACATAAAACAACAAGGTAGAACCCACCTCTTCGGAAGATTCGACGTTTCGTCCGATACGGGGGTTTCACCCTATAAGCGCGTGTAAACTCACGAGAGAGAAGTGGATGCCGGTGAAGCGGCCCACACCCCGGAGTGAAATCTTTGCCATCAAAGCACAAAACACACCTATAATAACATGCTATGGCACAAACTTGCTTGTGTTGGGGTCCAGAAGACCCGGAGCCCCCCCCCGGTGAAACCCTAGACCGCAGGAGAAATACCGGACTTATACGGAAAACGCGGTAACGGCGTCGAAAGGGGGTAGCATTGTGGAACTAGGTGCTTGGTTGTTTAGGGTAGGCCATAGGAACATAAAACAACAAGGTAGAACCCACCTCTTCGGAAGATTCACGACGTTCGTCCGATACGGGGGTTTCACCCTATAAGCGCGTGTAAACTCACGAGAGAGAAGTGGATGCCGGTGAAGCGGCCCACACCCCGGAGTGAAATCTTTGCCATCAAAAGCACACAACACACCTATAATAACATGCTATGGCACAAACTTGCTTGTGTTGGGGTCCAGAAGACCCGGAGCCCCCCTCCGGTGAAACCCTAGACCCGCTGGAGAAATACCGGACTTATACGGAAACACGCGGTAACGGCGTCGAAAGGGGGTAGCATTGTGGAACTAGGTGCTTGGTTGTGTTAGGGTAGGCCATAGGAACATAAAACAACAAGGTAGAACCCACCTCTTCGGAAGATTCACGACGTTTCGTCCGATACGGGGGTTTCACCCTATAAGCGCGTGTAAACTCACGAGAGAGAAGTGGATGCCGGTGAAGCGGCCCACACCCCGGAGTGAAATCTTTGCCATCAAAAGCACACAAAACCTATAATAACATGCTATGGCACAAATTGCTTGTGTTGGGGTCCAAAGACCCGGAGCCCCCCTCCGGTGAAACCCTAGACCCGCTGGAGAATACCGGACTTATACAAACACGCGGTAACGGCGTCGAAAGGGGTAGCATTGTGGAACTAGGTGCTTGGTTGTGTTAGGGTAGGCCATACAAACATAAAACAACAAGGTAGAACCCACCTCTTCGGAAGATTCACGACGTTTCGTCCGATACGGGGGTTTCACCCTATAAGCGCGTGTAAACTCACGAGAGAGAAGTGGATGCCGGTGAAGCGGCCCACACCCCGGAGTGAAATCTTGCCATCAAAAGCACACAACACACCTATAATAACATGCTATGGCACAAACTTGCTTGTGTTGGGGTCCAGAAGACCGGCCCCCCCTCCGGAAACCCTAGACCCGCTGGAGAATACCGGACTTATACGGAAACACGCGGTAACGGCGTCGAAAGGGGTAGCATTGTGGAACTAGGTGCTTGGTTGTGTTAGGGTAGGCCATAGGAACATAAAACAACAAGGTAGAACCCACCTCTTCGGAAGATTCACGACGTTTCGTCCGATACGGGGTTTCACCCTATAAGCGTGTAAACTCACGAGAGAGAAGTGGATGCCGAAGCGGCCCACACCCCGGAGTGAAATATTTGCCATCAAAAGCACACAACACACCTATAATAACATGCTATGGCACAAACTTGCTTGTGTTGGGGTCCAGAAGACCCGGAGCCCCCCCTCCGGTGAAACCCTAGACCCGCAGGAGAAATACCGGACTTATACGGAAACACGCGGTAACGGCGTCGAAAGGGGGTAGCATTGTGGAACTAGGTGCTTGGTTGTGTTAGGGTAGGCCATAGGAACATAAAAAACAAGGTAGAACCCACCTCTTCGGAAGATTCACGACGTTTCGTCCGATACGGGGGTTTCACCCTATAAGCGCGTGTAAACTCACGAGAGAGAAGTGGATGCCGGTGAAGCGGCCCACACCCCGGAGTGAAATCTTTGCCATCAAAAGCACACAACACACCTATAATAACATGCTATGGCACAACTTGCTTGTGTTGGGGTCCAGACGCCCGGAGCCCCCCCTCCGGTGAAACCCTAGACCCGTGGAGAATACCGGACTTATACGGAAACACGCGGTAACGGCGTCGAAAGGGGGTAGCATTGTGGAACTAGGTGCTTGGTTGTGTTAGGGTAGGCCATAGGAAACATAAAACAACAAGGTAGAACCCACCTCTTCGGAAGATTCACGACGTTTCGTCCGATACGGGGTTTCACCCTATAAGCGCGTGTAAACTCACGAGAGAAGTGGATGCCGGTGAAGCGGCCCACACCCCGGAGTGAAATCTTTGCCATCAAAAGCACACAACAACCTATAATAACATGCTATGGCACAAACTTGCTTGTGTTGGGGTCCAGAAGACCCGGAGCCCCCCCTCCGGTGAAACCCTAGACCCGTGGAGAAATACCGGACTTATACGGAAACACGCGGTAACGGCGTCGAAAGGGGGTAGCATTGTGGAACTAGGGCTTGGTTGTGTTAGGGTAGGCCATAGGAACATAAAACAACAAGGTAGAACCCACCTCTTCGGAAGATTCACGACGTTTCGTCCGATACGGGGGTTCACCCTATAAGCGCGTGTAAAACTCACGAGAGAGAAGTGGATGCCGGTGAAGCGCCCACACCCCGGAGTGAAATCTTTGCCATCAAAAGCACACAACACACCTATAATAACATGCTATGGCACAAACTTGCTTGTGTTGGGGTCCAGAAGACCCGGAGCCCCCCCTCCGGTGAAACCCTAGACCCGCTGGAGAAATACCGGACTTATACGGAAACACGCGGTAACGGCGTCGAAAGGGGGTAGCATTGTGGAACTAGGTGCTTGGTTGTGTTAGGGTAGGCCATAGGAACATAAAACAACAAGGTAGAACCCACCTCTTCGGAAGATTCACGACGTTTTCGTCCGATACGGGGGTTTCACCCTATAAGCGCGTGTAACTCACGAGAGAGAAGTGGATGCCGGTGAAGCGGCCCACACCCCGGAGTGAAATCTTTGCCATCAAAAGCACACAACACACCTATAATAACATGCTATGGCACAACTTGCTTGTGTTGGGGTCCAGACCCGGAGCCCCCCCTCCGGTGAAACCCTAGACCCGCAGGAGAAATACCGGACTTATACGGAAACACGCGGTAACGGCGTCGAAAGGGGGTAGCATTGTGGAACTAGGTGCTTGGTTGTGTTAGGGTAGGCCATAGGAACATAAAACAACAAGGTAGAACCCACCTCTTCGGAAGATTCACGACGTTTCGTCCGATACGGGGGTTTCACCCTATAAGCGCGTGTAAACTCACGAGAGAGAAGTGGATGCCGGTGAAGCGGCCCACACCCCGGAGTGAAATCTTTGCCATCAAAAGCACACAACACACCTATAATAACATGCTATGGCACAAACTTGCTTGTGTTGGGGTCCAGAAGACCCGGAGCCCCCCCTCCGGTGAAACCCTAGACCCGCAGGAGAAATACCGGACTTATACGGAAACACGCGGTAACGGCGTCGAAAGGGGTAGCATTGTGGAACTAGGTGCTTGGTTGTGTTAGGGTAGGCCATAGGAACATAAAACAACAAGGTAGAACCCACCTCTTCGGAAGATTCACGACGTTTCGTCCGATACGGGGGTTTCACCCTATAAGCGCGTGTAAACTCACGAGAGAGAAGTGGATGCCGGTGAAGCGGCCCACACCCCGGAGTGAAATCTTTGCCATCAAAAGCACACAACACACCTATAATAACATGCTATGGCACAAACTTGCTTGTGTTGGGGTCCAGAAGACCGGAGCCCCCCCCGGTGAAACCCTAACCCGCTGGAGAATACCGGACTTATACGGAAACACGCGTAACGGCGTCGAAAGGGGGTAGCATTGTGGAACTAGGTGCTTGGTTGTGTTAGGGTAGGCCATAAACATAAAACAACAAGGTAGAACCCACCTCTTCGGAAGATTCACGACGTTTCGTCCGATACGGGGTTTCACCCTATAAGCGTAAACTCACGAGAGAGAAGTGGATGCCGGTGAAGCGGCCCACACCCCGGAGTGAAATCTTGCCATCAAAAGCACACAACACACCTATAATAACATGCTATGGCATAAACTTCTTGTGTTGGGGTCCAGAAGACCCGGAGCCCCCCCTCCGGTGAAACCCTAGACCCGCAGGAGAAATACCGGACTTATACGGAAACACGCGGTAACGGCGTCGAAAGGGGTAGCATTGTGGAACTAGGTGCTTGGTTGTGTTAGGGTAGGCCATAGGAACATAAAACAACAAGGTAGAACCCACCTCTTCGGAAGATTCACGACGTTTCGTCCGATACGGGGTTTCACCCTATAAGCGCGTGTAAACTCACGAGAGAGAAGTGGATGCCGGTGAAGCGGCCCACACCCCGGAGTGAAATCTTTGCCATCAAAAGCACACAACACACCTATAATAACATGCTATGGCACAAACTTGCTTGTGTTGGGGTCCAGAAGACCGGAGCCCCCCCCTCCGGTGAAACCCTAACCCGCTGGAGAAATACCGGACTTATACGCAAACACGTAACGGCGTCGAAAGGGGGTAGCATGTGGAACTAGGTGCTTGGTTGTGTTAGGGTAGGCCATACAAACATAAAACAACAAGGTAGAACCCACCTCTTCGGAAGATTCACGACGTTTCGTCCGATACGGGGGTTTCACCCTATAAGCGCGTGTAAACTCACGAGAGAGAAGTGGATGCCGGTGAAGCGGCCCACACCCCGGAGTGAAATTTGCCATCAAAAGCACACAACACACCTATAATAACATGCTATGGCACAAACTTGCTTGTGTTGGGTCCAGAAGACCGGAGCCCCCCCTCCGGTGAAACCCTAACCCGCTGGAGAATACCGGACTTATACGGAAACACGCGGTAACGGCGTCGAAAGGGGTAGCATGTGGAACTAGGTGCTTGGTTGTGTTAGGGTAGGCCATACAAACATAAAACAACAAGGTAGAACCCACCTCTTCGGAAGATTCACGACGTTTCGTCCGATACGGGGGTTTCACCCTATAAGCGCGTGTAAACTCACGAGAGAGAAGTGGATGCCGGTGAAGCGGCCCACACCCGGAGTGAAATCTTTGCCATCAAAAGCACACAACACACCTATAATAACATGCTATGGCATAAACTTGCTTGTGTTGGGGTCCAGAAGACCCGGAGCCCCCCCTCCGGTGAAACCCTAGACCCGCAGGAGAAATACCGGACTTATACGGAAACACCGGTAACGGCGTCGAAAGGGGGTAGCATTGTGGAACTAGGTGCTTGGTTGTGTTAGGGTAGGCCATAGGAACATAAAACAACAAGGTAGACCCACCTCTTCGGAAGATTCACGACGTTTCGTCCGATACGGGGGTTTCACCCTATAAGCGCGTGTAAACTCACGAGAGAGAAGTGGATGCCGGTGAAGCGGCCCACACCCCGGAGTGAAATCTTTGCCATCAAAAGCACACAACACACCTATAATAACATGCTATGGCATAAACTTGCTTGTGTTGGGGTCCAGAGACCCGGAGCCCCCCCTCCGGTAAACCCTAGACCCGCTGGAGAAATACCGGACTTATCGGAAACACGCGTAACGGCGTCGAAAGGGGTAGCATTGTGGAACTAGGTGCTTGGTTGTGTTAGGGTAGGCCATAGGAACATAAAACAACAAGGTAGAACCCACCTCTTCGGAAGATTCACGACGTTTCGTCCGATACGGGGTTTCACCCTATAAGCGCGTGTAAACTCACGAGAGAGAAGTGGATGCCGGTGAAGCGGCCCACACCCCGGAGTGAAATCTTTGCCATCAAAAGCACACAACACACCTATAATAACATGCTATGCACAAACTTGCTTGTGTTGGGGTCCAGAAGACCCGGAGCCCCCCCCCTGAAACCCTAGACCCGCAGGAGAAATACCGGACTTATACGAAAAAACGCGGTAACACGTCGAAAGGGGGTAGCATTGTGGAACTAGGTGCTTGGTTGTGTTAGGGTAGGCCATAGGAACATAAAACAACAAGGTAGAACCCACCTCTTCGGAAGATTCACGACGTTTTCGTCCGATACGGGGTTTCACCCTATAAGCGCGTGTAAACTCACGAGAGAGAAGTGGATGCCGGTGAAGCGGCCCACACCCCGGAGTGAAATCTTTGCCATCAAAAGCACACAACACACCTATAATAACATGCTATGGCACAAACTTGCTTGTGTTGGGGTCCAGAAGACCCGGAGCCCCCCCTCCGGTGAAACCCTAGACCCGCAGAAATACCGGACTTATACGGAAACACGGTAACGGCGTCGAAAGGGGGTAGCATTGTGGAACTAGGTGCTTGGTTGTGTTAGGGTAGGCCATAGGAACATAAAACAACAAGGTAGAACCCACCTCTTCGGAAGATTCACGACGTTTCGTCCGATACGGGGGTTTCACCCTATAAGCGTGTAAACTCACGAGAGAAGTGGATGCCGGTGAAGCGGCCCACACCCCGGAGTGAAATCTTTGCCATCAAAAGCACACAACACACCTATAATAACATGCTATGGCACAAACTTGCTTGTGTTGGGGTCCAGAAGACCCGGAGCCCCCCCCCGGTGAAACCCTAGACCCGCAGGAGAAATACCGGACTTATACGGAAACACGCGGTAACGGCGTCGAAAGGGGTAGCATTGTGGAACTAGGTGCTTGGTTGTGTTAGGGTAGGCCATAGGAACATAAAACAACAAGGTAGAACCCACCTCTTCGGAAGATTCACGACGTTTCGTCCGATACGGGGGTTTCACCCTATAAGCGCGTGTAAACTCACGAGAGAGAAGTGGATGCCGGTGAAGCGGCCCACACCCCGGAGTGAAATATTTGCCATCAAAAGCACACAACACACCTATAATAACATGCTATGGCACAAACTTTCTTGTGTTGGGGTCCAGAAGATCCGGAGCCCCCCCTCAAACCCGCTGGAGAGATACCGGACTTATACGCAAACACGCGTAACGGCGTCGAAAGGGGGTAGCAATGTGGAACTAGGTGCTTGGTTGTGTTAGGGTAGGCCATACAAACATAAAACAACAAGGTAGAACCCACCTCTTCGGAAGATTCACGACGTTTCGTCCGATACGGGGGTTTCACCCTATATAAGCGCGTGTAAACTCACGAGAGAGAAGTGGATGCCGGTGAAGCGGCCCACACCCCGGAGTGAAATCTTTGCCATCAAAAGCACACAACACACCTATAATAACATGCTATGGCATAAACTTCCTTGTGTTGGGGTCCAGAAGACCCGGAGCCCCCCCTCCGGTGAAACCCTAGACCCGCAGGAGAAATACCGGACTTATATGGAAACACTCGGTAACGGCGTCGAAAGGGGGTAGCATTGTGGAACTAGGTGCTTGGTTGTGTTAGGGTAGGCCATACAAACATAAAACAACAAGGTAGAACCCACCTCTTCGGAAGATTCACGACGTTTCGTCCGATACGGGGGTTTCACCCTATAAGCGCGTGTAAACTCACGAGAGAGAAGTGGATGCCGGTGAAGCGGCCCACACCCCGGAGTGAAATCTTTGCCATCAAAAGCACACAACACACCTATAATAACATGCTATGGCACAAAATTGCTTGTGTTGGGGTCGAGAAGATCCGGAGCCCCCCCTCCGGTGAAACCCTAGACCCGCTGGAGAGATACCGGACTTATACGGAAACACGCGTAACCGCGTCGAAAGGGGGTAGCAATGTGGAACTAGGTGCTTGGTTGTGTTAGGGTAGGCCATACAAACATAAAACAACAAGGTAGAACTGAAGGGGAACGTAGCATAGAAAACAAAAATTTTCCTACGCGAGAGATACCCGAAAGGCCAAGATCTAATCTAGGAGACGAAGTGCAACGGGCAACAAGAGGGTTAAGGAGAACACATACCCTCGAAGACTCAAAGTGGTACGAGATCAAATCTCGTTGTTGGCGTAGTCGTACTCACACCGATCCCGATAGCGAGAAGATGGCACCGCAATCCGGCGGTGCATCCGTGATCGATCACACGTACGGTTGATGACGACCTCCGTTCCCTCGTTCCAGCGGGGCGCGGAAGTAGAGGATCCCTCGGAACTCCAGCAGCACGACGACGTGGTGGTGGTGAAGAATCCCACGGTCAGGGCTTCGCCAAGCCGGAGACCATGAAATGGAGCAGCGGGTGGAGGGAAAGGGAAGTGGCCAAGTGTGTGGAGGAGGGAGAGCTCTCACCCTCCTTTTATAGGAGAGGGAGGCAGCCCAAGGGGGGGTGCGCCAGCCCATGGGGTGCCCCCACCTCTTCCCTCATCATGTGAGTGGAAGCTCCACTCACACCCACTCATGCTCCCATAATTTCCCACTTGGAAAATCCAAAGGTTTTCTTTTAATAAATAAATAAAACCTTTTTATTTCTTTATTTCAGCATTTGTTAATTCTATTAACAAACATTTGCATAAAGCACCTCGAATCATTTGTTAATTCTATTAACAACCATTCGACGAAAAACCCCTTGAACTATTTCAATTTTCCCCGAAACAATTTCGGTGCTGTCCAAACTTTTCTCCGATATTCCGTATCCTCTCAAATGCGTCATCAAACCTTAAGTGTGTCACCCTACGGTTCGCGAATAAGATAGACATGATCGAGACTCCTCTCTGATCAATAATCAACAGCGGATCTGGAGATCCGTGATGACTCCTATATTTCAACGATGACTCTCGTGATCGTGTGAACCAACAACGCCGTGAACTATTCCCTTTGTCTCGCGATATTTTACTTGTCCGAGATTCGATCATTGGTATCAACCATACCTTGTTCAATCTCGTTACCGACAAGTACTCTTTTCTCGTTCCCGTGATATAACATCCTTGTGATCATATCACGTGCTTGCAAGCGGTTTCGATGTGATATCACTGAGAGGGCCCAGAGTATATCTCTCCGTCATTTGGATGGACAAATCCCACTCTGATCCATGATCCTCAACTAATACTTTCCGAATACTCAATGACACCTTTATAGTCACCCTGTTACGGTGTGACGTTTGATTCCATCAAAGCACTCTTCCGGTATCAGTGATTGACATGATCTCATGGTATAAGGAATAAGTTACTTCGTGTGTTTGATATAACAATGTAAACTAAATGACTTGATCGCATTGCTATATTCTCTTTGGGTATATGTTCATCACATCATTCTTCTAATGACATGACCCCGTTATTAATAACATCCGATGTTCATGATCAGGAAACCTTGATCATCTATTAATCAACGAGCTAGTTAAAAGAGAGGCTTTACTAGGAACCATTGTTTGTTTATTAAGCACACACATGTATCAACGTTTCGGTTAATACAATTCTAGCATGAGAAATAAACATTCATCATAAACAAGGAATAAGATAATAACCATTTTATTATTGCCTCTCGGGCATATTCCCTTCAGTCTCCCACTTGCACTAGAGTCAATAATCTCTGTAAGCACTTAACACATATGGCGTACCAGTGTTATTACCATGCTTCGCATGTGGTAAACATTATCAAAAAGATCTGAACTGTTCAGGTCCTATTGTATTTGCATGTTCTTTGTGTCTACACGCATCACTCATTCTCTAATGAGATGGCTTTGTATATATATGGTCAATTGGTGAAAACTTAATTCCTCAGCTTAAACTGATGTCACTAACATTGTGAAAATGTAGCTTCATAGTGTTAGCATTCTTGGAAACTCACCAAGTTTCGGTGATACCTTAATTCCTCAGCTTAAACTGATGTTACTAACATTGTGAAAATGTAGCTTCATAGTTTCAGCATTCTTGGAAATTCACCGAGTTCAATAAAGAACTCCTTGACACAAAATACGCTTATTATCAGTTGTCAACACAACGATATTTAGCCTTTGTTGTAGTATCTGTCACAATATATTAATTTGAAACTCTTTCAAATCCAGCATGGAACTTTCTTCCATCCTATTGTGCTACCGTTCATCACATATTTTAATTGAGATAAAATTACTTGAATAAATGACAAGACTATTAGTGTAACATATTACAACTAATATTTTGTCATTACTATATAGGAAAACATATCCTTAGCATTTCTAAAATGACACAAGGATCTCTCCCACTGTGTCTAATCATCATATGAATTATCCTACTATAACATTTTATAGCATAGGACTCATCTGGTTGTGTACATAGCATGGAAACATGACTTAGAAATCTCAATTTCAATGATGCTCATCATGTGTCAAAACACATGAATCTTGCTCAATTATTTTCCATGTGACAAGAACTCCTTCTTATCAATTTTATATTGACTTACTTCAATATTTCATCTATGTAATTTGGCTTCAATCATATCAGGCGCTTCAATCCATCTTTTATAGATATCGATGCCCAATATCTTCTAAGCCTTTCATCAATATGAAAATCTTAACCGTGTTAATTTAAAATACATATTTTCCAATCAACCATATGTCATCTACATAAAGTATTGGAAATATGTCATAGCGCTCCCACTTAATTTCTTGTAACTTTACAAGTATCTTTATCGTTCATGATGGAATCAAACTCTTTTGATAACTTCATTAAGGTAAAGATTTCAACTTCGTTATGCTCACTTTAACCATTGAAGTGTGCATACCTTTCTAGCAACCTTTTTGAATTTTACAAAACTCTTAGACTGTGTCAAGTACACATCCTTGATAAAACTTCCTTGAGAGGAGAGTTGGTTTTGTTATTCAACTGCCATATCATAATATGTAACTTTGCTAGAACTATCTGCAAAGACTAAGCATCACTACGGAAGATCAAAATCTTGTAGCAGTTAACTCTTTGAACTTCGTCGAAAACAACTTTTCGATAAGTACAATTTTAATAAGATGTAAAATCCATGTCTTTGTCGCTATATGACCCTTTTGCTATCGTTAGGCATCATGCCTATCGAAAAGACTACCAAGTCACATACTTGATATTCATACAAGGATACTATGGCGGATATAATGACTCATAGTCAATTTTACGAAGCCAGGGCCCATCATTTGCTTCCTTTATAAAGGTTCAGGTCCTTTTGTTGTCAAAACAACACTTTACACTTAAACCACAAGTTGTTCTAAGTACAAAAGTTTTTGGACTTTACTGGTACAGTTCGCAAACTCATTTGAAGTATCTACAACATTTGTAGTGTCTTCTACTTAGTCAAAATAGTAAACCCCGGAACAACTTCCAGTGCTGCGCACTCTTGACATGATAACGAAGATTCTCTAACCTCGTTTGAGTTGTACTGTGCTCCCACTCACTTGTTTCGCAAGAACTACTTTCTCGAGAAATCAACCCTTTCTGACAAACAACATTTGTCTTTTGGTTCGGTGATAGGAGAAATACCAAATGTTTTATTTGGGATAACCTTATAAACATACATTTATCCTATTTTGGTTGTAAACATTTTACACATGCTATGCATACCAAAATATAATAAAGTGACAATTCGGGTCACTACCCAAACCATATCTTATATGTTGTCAATTTCAACGGATCATGATGGTGCTTTTTCAGTGTACAAGCGGTTGTCCTTAATGTGTAAACTACAAAATTATAATGGCAATTTTATTAATCTTACCATGTCAAACAGGTTTGATTTGACTTTTGAATACTCCAATCTAATGTGAGGTATTCGAGAAGTAAAGTTGTAGAACAATTCTGCAACTTCTCAGATGTTTTGCTAAACTTGTAAACTCAAACTTTATCCTTTATGATCCAATCATAAATACTTGATTATCTTGTTACATTGATTTAACTTCATATTATCAACCTTTTGAACCAATTCAAAATGTCAAACTCTGTTCCCTTTAAATAGATATACTCACATATCTACTTAATCATCGACAGAATTTTATGAAGGAAAAATTAATCCACCATACATGACTACACATAATGGACTATATACATCAATATGTATAATCTCCACTAAATTAGTCGTCCATTCTACTTTGGCCTATGAACGGAATTCTAGTCATCTTTTGGAAGAGGTCTCACAAGCGTCAATTTACTCAAAACAAAATGACTCCGAAAGTCCATCAATATGGAATTCCTTCATGTTTTCCTTTCCGATATGAACTAAAATGGTGGTGTCACAATTTAAGTGAAAATCTTTTACGTCTTGCAACGTTTAGCATTCAGTCTTATAGATGTTTACTTTACCAACATGATTTATATTAACATATCCATCAATTATGGAATATGGTCATCGTTTGAACAATCTCATTTGTTCTCACAAAAGACTAGAACAAAATAACAAATTATTAAGTTCTTCAAATAAATCTTGACTGGTTGGTTCGATACGACAATGAACACAATAACACTTTATTTATGTTCTTGTCATAATCGATTCCACATCTATTACTAGTTCCTTTTAGGCCCTTGTATTTCTTTCATTGTGTTGCTTTGTATGACAACTCATACCAACCAATATGGTATCAAAATACCCAAAAATACTTTGTTAACTAGTAATACATCTATAACTTGTATATCAAGCATATACTCCTGAGCTGGACTTTCCAGTTATCTTCTTTTTCTGCCATATATCTTTTTGTAATTCTATTTTCAATATTCCCTTTCCTTTATAGAAGAATCATTCAACATCAAACAATGCTAGTCGTACTGGCTCATTTTCTTTGGCGTGTTAGTCATATACTATCACCCATTGAGTCACACTTTGAGTTTGATTGTTCTACTAATATCACCATATTAATAGAATTCTTCTAGATTCCACTCTTAGCAATTTCCAAGTAAGGTAAACTACTTTACCCATACTTGTAATCCATCCCATCATAACAATTTTATGATTAAGCTACTATAGCTCGAAGGAAGGGATTTAGAGGATAATTTTTAGCGCCCAATTTCTTGGAATATTCAAACGCCTAGCGTCTTCAATCATTGCATGTATTCAGATAATATAAGCAAACATTGTCACGCTAAATTATACTCAGTCATGTTGCTACAACTAAGTTTATAGATATCAATATATCTTTCACTTGATTGTTTCTGAAAACAACTCTTTTCAGTTCCAAAATCACCTTGATCAACAAAACATTCTTTTGAAGATAAAGTAATACGAAAGCAACCATGACTCTGGATTCTGAGTAGGAATGATTTTCTCTCTAGATTAATTAATCATTAACCATATGGAGCTAGGTAGGAAATACCAAAAATCTACAATAGGACTCAATTTTAAATTTCACTAATACGGTACCAATCTTAAATGGTATTTACCAGATCATAACAGTTATATCTCAATTAACAATCTAAGTGTAAGGTAGTTATGTGGATGCCAATGAATACTACAATTTGTGCAAATTCAATTTGATTTGTTGTTCATGATAAATAAGTTCAAGTTAATTCAAATTAAGCCATGAACTCCCACTCAAAAACAACATCCCTCTTAGTCGTCTTTAGTGATTACACGAACCAAATTCACTACAACAAAACCGATCATCACGTGAGATGATGTAGCTTCAAAGGCGAACATCGACATGTTCATCATATCATCCATATGACTCATGCTTTACCTTTCGGTTACGTGTTCTGAGGCCATGTCTGTACATGCTAGGCTCGCCAAGTAGAACCGTAGTATTGCGTGTGTTTCAAGGCCATGTCTGTACATGCTAGGCTCGCCAAGTAGAACCGTAGTATTGCGTGTGTTTCAAGGCCATGTCTGTACATGCTAGGCTTGAAAACACCCGTTGTATGCGAACGTTGAGTCTGTCACACCCGATCATCACGTGGTGTCTCGAAACGACGAACTTTCTTAACGTGCATACTTAAGGAAGAACACATTATTATCTTGATATTAAGTGAGAGGGATCATCTTATAATGCTACCGTCGCTATCTAAGCAAAACAAGATGCATAAAAGTATTAACATCACATACATCACATGTAAGGATAACGTGATATGATATGGTCCTCCTTGCACTTGATCTCCATCATGTGCATTATGGTATGATCTCAATCATTCCACCGGCGTGGTACCAAGTACCATGGCACCCCAATCTTGATTGTCCATCAATAAGAAGACAAACATATGGATACCTTCCGGTATATCAATAATTTACAAAATATATCATCTCATAATCAAATTTGTAATATTGACCATATCACATCACATGCCCAGCAAAAACTAGTTAGACGCTTCTAATTTATTTTTGCATATTTTACGTGGCTTAGGGCTTTCGAGGATAGAACCGTTCATACCTACGAACATCAACCACAACGTTGATAAACACATTTTTAACAACCCTTCATAGATTAGATCTTAACTATAGTAGGAGAAACAGACACTCGCAAGCCACTTATGCAATACAAGTTGCATGTCAGTTGTGGAACAAGTCTCATGTACGTGGACATGTAAGGTTAGTCCGGGCCGCTTCATCCCACTATGCCACTAAGATCATAAAATAATCAAGGAGGTAATAACATGATCATCAACGCCCACATACACCTATGTGTTCTACCCGTACAAAACATCTACGCATAGATCCGGCTCTGATACCACTGAAGGGAACGTAGCATAGAAAACAAAAATTTTCCTACGCGAGAGATACCCGAAAGGCCAAGATCTAATCTAGGAGACGAAGTGCAACGGGCAACAAGAGGGTTAAGGAGAACACATACCCTCGAAGACTCAAAGTGGTACGAGATCAAATCTCGTTGTTGGCGTAGTCGTACTCACACCGATCCCGATAGCGAGAAGATGGCACCGCAATCCGGCGGTGCATCCGTGATCGTCACACGTACGGTTGATGACGACCTCCGTTCCCTCGTTCCAGCGGGGGCGCGGAAGTAGAGGATCCCTCGGAACTCCAGCAGCACGACGACGTGGTGGTGGTGAAGAATCCCACGGTCAGGGCTTCGCCAAGCCGGAGACCATGAAATGGAGCAGCGGGTGGAGGGAAAGGGAAGTGGCCAAGTGTGTGGAGGAGGGAGAGCTCTCACCCTCCTTTTATAGGAGAGGGGGAGGCAGCCCAAGGGGGGTTGCGGCCAGCCCATGGGGGTGCCCCCACCTCTTCCCTCATCATGTGAGTGGAAGCTCCACTCACACCCACTCATGCTCCCATAATTTCCCACTTGGAAAATCCAAAGGTTTTCTTTTAATAAATAAATAAAACCTTTTTATTTCTTTATTTCAGCATTTGTTAATTCTATTAACAAACATTTGCATAAAGCACCTCGAATCATTTGTTAATTCTATTAACAACCATTCGACGAAAAACCCCTTGAACTATTTCAATTTTCCCCGAAACAATTTCGGTGCTGTCCAAACTTTTCTCCGATATTCCGTATCCTCTCAAATGCGTCATCAAACCTTAAGTGTGTCACCCTACGGTTCGCGAATAAGATAGACATGATCGAGACTCCTCTCTGATCAATAATCAACAGCGGGATCTGGAGATCCGTGATGACTCCTATATATTCAACGATGACTCTCGTGATCGTGTGAAACCAACAACGCCGTGAACATTCCCTTTGTCTCGCGATATTTTACTTGTCCGAGATTCGATCATTGGTATCAACCATACCTTGTTCAATCTCGTTACCGACAAGTACTCTTTTCTCGTTCCCGTGATATAACATCCTTGTGATCATATCACGTGCTTGCAAGCGGTTTCGATGTGATATCACCGAGAGGGCCCAGAGTATATCTCTCCGTCATTTGGATGGACAAATCCCACTCTTGATCCATGATCCTCAACTAATACTTTCCGAATACTCAATGACACCTTTATAGTCACCTGTTACGGTGTGACGTTTGATTCCATCAAAGCACTCTTCCGTATCAGTGATTGACATGATCTCATGGTATAAGGAATAAGTTACTTCGTGTGTTTGATATAACAATGTAAACTAAATGACTTGATCGCATTGCTATATTCTCTTTGGGTATATGTTCATCACATCATTCTTCTAATGACATGACCCCGTTATTAATAACATCCGATGTTCATGATCAGGAAACCTTGATCATCTATTAATCAACGAGCTAGTTAAAAGAGAGGCTTTACTAGGAACCATTGTTTGTTTATTAAGCACACATGTATCAACGTTTCCGGTTAATACAATTCTAGCATGAGAAATAAACATTCATCATAAACAAGGAATAAGATAATAACCATTTTATTATTGCCTCTCGGGCATATTCCCTTCAAGAACCCACCTCTTCGGAAGATTCACGACGTTTCGTCCGATACGGGGGTTTCACCCTATAAGCGCGTGTAAACTCACGAGAGAGAAGTGGATGCCGGTGAAGCGGCCCACACCCCGGAGTGAAATCTTTGCCATCAAAATCACACAACACACCTATAATAACATGCTATGGCATAAACTTGCTTGTGTTGGGGTCCAGAAGACCCGGAGCCCCCCCTCCGGTGAAACCCTAGACCTGGAGGAGAAATACCGGACTTATACGGAAACACTCGGTAACGGCGTCGAAAGGGGGTAGCATTGTGGAACTAGGTGCTTGGTTGTGTTAGGGTAGGCCATAGGAACATAAAACAACAAGGTAGAACCCACCTCTTTCGGAAGATTCACGACGTTTCGTCCGATACGGGGGTTTCACCCTATAAGCGCGTGTAAACTCACGAGAGAGAAGTGGATGCCGGTGAAGCGGCCCACACCCCGGAGTGAAATCTTTGCCATCAAAAGCACACAACACACCTATAATAACATGCTATGGCATAAACTTTCTTGTGTTGGGGTCCAGAAGACCCGGAGCCCCCCCTCCGGTAAAACCCTAGACCCGCAGGAGAAATACCGGACTTATACGGAAACACTCGGTAACGGCGTCGAAAGGGGGTAGCATTGTGGAACTAGGTGCTTGGTTGTGTTAGGGTAGGCCATAGGAACATAAAACAACAAGGTAGAACCCACCTCTTCGGAAGATTCACGACGTTTCGTCCGATACGGGGTTTCACCCTATAAGCGCGTGTAAACTCACGAGAGAGAAGTGGATGCAGGTGAAGCGGCCCACACCCCGGAGTGAAATCTTTGCCATCAAAAGCACACAACACACCTATAATAACATGCTATGGCACAAACTTGCTTGTGTTGGGGTCCAGAAGATCCGGAGCCCCCCCTCCGGTGAAACCCTAGACCCGCTGGAGAGATACCGGACTTATACGGAAACACGCGGTAACGGCATCGAAAGGGGGTAGCATTGTGGAACTAGGTGCTTGGTTGTGTTAGGGTAGGCCATAGGAACATAAAACAACAAGGTAGAACCCACCTCTTCGGAAGATTCACGACGTTTCGTCCGATACGGGGGTTTCACCCTATAAGCGTGTAAACTCACGAGAGAGAAGTGGATGCCGGTGAAGCGGCCCACACCCCGGAGTGAAATCTTTGCCATCAAAAGCACACAACACACCTATAATAACATGCTATGGCACAAACTTGCTTGTGTTGGGGTCCAGAAGACCCGGAGCCCCCCCTCCGGTGAAACCCTAGACCCGCAGGAGAAATACTGGACTTATACGGAAACACGCGGTAACGGCGTCGAAAGGGGGTAGCATTGTGGAACTAGGTGCTTGGTTGTGTTAGGGTAGGCCATAGGAACATAAAACAACAAGGTAGAACCCACCTCTTTGGAAGATTCACGACGTTTCGTCCGATACGGGGGTTTCACCCTATAAGCGCGTGTAAACTCACGAGAGAGAAGTGGATGCCGGTGAAGCGGCCCACACCCCGGAGTGAAATCTTTGCCATCAAAAGCACACAACACACCTATAATAACATGCTATGGCACAACCTTTCTTGTGTTGGGGTCCAGACGCTCCGGATCCCCCCCTCCGGTGAAACCCTAGACCCGCTGGAGAGATACCGGACTTATACGCAAACACGCGGTAACGGCGTCGCAAGGGGGTAGCAATGTGGAACTAGGCGCTTGGTTGTGTTAGGGTAGGCCATACAAACATAAAACAACAAGGTAGAACCCACCTCTTTGGAAGATTCACGACGTTTCGTCCGATACGGGGGTTTCACCCTATAAGCGCGTGTAAACTCACGAGAGAGAAGTGGATGCCGGTGAAGCGGCCCACACCCCGGAGTGAAATCTTTGCCATCAAAAGAACAAAACACACCAATAATACCATGCTATGGCATAAACTTGCTTGTGTTGGGGTCCAGAAGACCCGGAGCCCCCCCTCCGGTGAAACCCTAGCGCCGCTGGAGAAATACCGGACTTATACGGAAACACGCGATAACGGCGTCGAAAGGGGGTAGCATTGTGGAACTAGGTGCTTTGTTGTTTTAGGGTAGGCCATAGGAACATAAAACAACAAGGTAGAACCCACCTCTTCGGAAGATTCACGACGTTTCGTCCGATACGGGGGTTTCACCCTATATGCGCGTGTAAACTCACGAGAGAGAAGTGGATGCCGGTGAAGCGGCCCACACCCCGGAGTGAAATGTTTGCCATCAAAAGCACACAACACACCTATAATAACATGCTATGGCACAAACTTGCTTGTGTTGGGGTCCAGAAGATCCGGAGCCCCCCCTCCGGTGAAACCCTAAACCCGCTGGAGAGATACCGGACTTATACGCAAACACGCGTAACGGCGTCGAAAGGGGGTAGCAATGTGGAACTAGGTGCTTGGTTGTGTTAGGGTAGGCCATACAAACATAAAACAACAAGGTAGAACCCACCTCTTCGGAAGATTCACGACGTTTCGTCCGATACGGGGGTTTCACCCTATAAGCGCGTGTAAACTCACGAGAGAGAAGTGGATGCCGGTGAAGCGGCCCACACCCCGGAGTGAAATCTTTGCCATCAAAAGCACACAACACACCTATAATAACATGCTATGGCATAAACTTCCTTGTGTTGGGGTCCAGAAGACCCGGAGCCCCCCCTCCGGTGAAACCCTAGACCCGCAGGAGAAATACCGGACTTATACGGAAACACTCGGTAACGGCGTCGAAAGGGGGTAGCATTGTGGAACTAGGTGCTTTGTTGTGTTAGGGTAGGCCATAGGAACATAAAACAACAAGGTAGAACCCACCTCTTCGGAAGATTCACGACGTTTCGTCCGATACGGGGTTTCACCCTATAAGCGCGTGTAAACTCACGAGAGAGAAGTGGATGCCGGTGAAGCGGCCCACACCCCGGAGTGAAATCTTTGCCATCAAAAGCACACAACACACCTATAATAACATGCTATGGCACAAACTTTCTTGTGTTGGGGTCCAGAAGATCCGGAGCCCCCCCTCCGGTGAAACCCTAAACCCGCTGGAGAGATACCGGACTTATACGCAAACACGCGTAACAGCGTCGAAAGGGGGTAGCAATGTGGAACTAGGTGCTTGGTTGTGTTAGGGTAGGCCATACAAACATAAAAGAACAAGGTAGAACCCACCTCTTCGGAAGATTCACGACGTTTCGTCCGATACGGGGGTTTCACCCTATAAGCGCGTGTAAACTCACGAGAGAGAAGTGGATGCCGGTGAAGCGGCCCACACCCCGGAGTGAAATCTTTGCCATCAAAAGCACACAACACACCTATAACATGCTATGGCATAAACTTCCTTGTGTTGGGGTCCAGAAGACCCGGAGCCCCCCCTCCGGTGAAACCCTAGACCCGCAGGAGAAATACCGGACTTATACGGAAACACTCGGTAACGGCGTCGAAAGGGGGTAGCATTGTGGAACTAGGTGCTTGGTTGTGTTAGGGTAGGCCATACAAACATAAAACAACAAGGTAGAACCCACCTCTTCGGAAGATTCACGACGTTTCGTCCGATACGGTGGTTTCACCCTATAAGCGTGTAAACTCACGAGAGAGAAGTGGATGCCGGTGAAGCGGCCCACACCCCGGAGTGAAATCTTTGCCATCAAAAGCACACAACACACCTATAATAACATGCTATGGCATAAACTTCCTTGTGTTGGGGTCCAGAAGACCCGGAGCCCCCCCTCCGGTGAAACCCTAGACCCGCAGGAGAAATACCGGACTTATACGGAAACACTCGGTAACGGCGTCGAAAGGGGGTAGCATTGTGGAACTAGGTGCTTGGTTGTGTTAGGGTAGGCCATAGGAACATAAAACAACAAGGTAGAACACCTCTTCGGAAGATTCACGACGTTTCGTCCGATACGGGGTTTCACCCTATAAGCGCGTGTAAACTCACGAGAGAGAAGTGGATGCCGGTGAAGCGGCCCACACCCCGGAGTGAAATCTTTGCCATCAAAAGCACAAACACACCTATAATAACATGCTATGGCACAAAACTTTCTTGTTTTGGGGTCCAGAAGATCCGGAGCCCCCCCTCCGGTGAAACCCTAAACCCGCTGGAGAGATACCGGACTTATACGCAAACACGCGTAACGGCGTCGAAAGGGGGTAGCAATGTGGAACTAGGTGCTTGGTTGTGTTAGGGTAGGCCATACAAACATAAAAGAACAAGGTAGAACCCACCTCTTCGGAAGATTCACGACGTTTCGTCCGATACGGGGGTTTCACCCTATAAGCGCGTGTAAACTCACGAGAGAGAAGTGGATGCCGGTGAAGCGGCCCACACCCCGGAGTGAAATCTTTGCGATCAAAAGCACACAACACACCTATAATAACATGCTATGGCATAAACTTCCTTGTGTTGGGGTCCAGAAGACCCGGAGCCCCCCCTCCGGTGAAACCCTAGACCCGCAGGAGAAATACCGGACTTATACGGAAACACTCGGTAACGGCATCGAAAAGGGGTAGCATTGTGGAACTAGGTGCTTGGTGTTAGGGTATGCCATACAAAACATAAAACAACAAGGTAGAACCCACCTCTTCGGAAGATTCACGACGTTTCGTCCGATACGGGGGTTTCACCCTATAAGCGCGTGTAAACTCACGAGAGAGAAGTGGATGCCGGTGAAGCGGCCCACACCCCGGAGTGAAATCTTTGCCATCAAAAGCACACAACACACCTATAATAACATTCTATGGCACAAAATTGCTTGTGTTGGGGTCGAGAAGATCCGGAGCCCCCCCTCCGGTGAAACCCTAGACCCGCTGGAGAAATACCGGACTTATACGGAAACACGCGTAACCGCGTCGAAAGGGGGTAGCAATGTGGAACTAGGTGCTTGGTTGTGTTAGGGTATGCCATACAAACATAAAACAACAAGGTAGAACCCACCTCTTCGGAAGATTCACGACGTTTCGTCCGATACGGGGGTTTCACCCTATAAGCGCGTGTAAACTCACGAGAGAGAAGTGGATGCCGGTGAAGCGGCCCACACCCCGGAGTGAAATCTTTGCCATCAAAAGCACACAACACACCTATAATAACATGCTATGGCATAAACTTGCTTGTGTTGGGGTCCAGAAGACGCGGAGCCCCCCCTCCGGTGAAACCCTAGACCTGCAGGAGAAATACCGGACTTATACGGAAACACTCGGTAACGGCGTCGAAAGGGGGTAGCATTGTGGAACTAGGTGCTTGGTTGTGTTAGGGTAGGCCATAGGAACATAAAACAACAAGGTAGAACCCACCTCTTCGGAAGATTCACGACGTTTCGTCCGATACGGGGGTTTCACCCTATAAGCGCGTGTAAACTCACGAGAGAGAAGTGGATGCCGGTGAAGCGGCCCACACCCCGGAGTGAAATCTTTGCCATCAAAAGCACAAAACACACCTATAATAACATGCTATGGCACAAACTTGCTTGTGTTGGGGTCCAGAAGACCCGGAGCCCCCCCTCCGGTGAAACCCTAGACCCGCAGGAGAAATACCGGACTTATACGAAAAAACGCGGTAACGGCGTCGAAAGGGGGTAGCATTGTGGAACTAGGTGCTTGGTTGTGTTAGGGTAGGCCATAGGAACATAAAACAACAAGGTAGAACCCACCTCTTCGGAAGATTCACGACGTTTCGTCCGATACGGGGGTTTCACCCTATAAGCGCGTGTAAACTCACGAGAGAGAAGTGGATGCCGGTGAAGCGGCCCACACCCCGGAGTGAAATCTTTGCCATCAAAAGCACACAACACACCTATAAATAACATGCTATGGCACAAACTTGCTTGTGTTGGGGTCCAGAAGACCCGGAGCCCCCCCTCCGGTGAAACCCTAGACCCGCTGGAGAAATACCGGACTTATACGGAAACACGCGGTAACGGCGTCGAAAGGGGTAGCATTGTGGAACTAGGTGCTTGGTTGTGTTAGGGTAGGCCATAGGAACATAAAACAACAAGGTAGAACCCACCTCTTCGGAATTCACGACGTTTCGTCCGATACGGGGGTTTCACCCTATAAGCGCGTGTAAACTCACGAGAGAGAAGTGGATGCCGGTGAAGCGGCCCACACCCCGGAGTGAAATCTTTGCCATCAAAAGCACACAAAACACCTATAATAACATGCTATGGCACAAAATTGCTTGTGTTGGGGTCCAGAAGACCCGGAGCCCCCCCTCCGGTGAAACCCTAGACCCGCTGGAGAGATACCGGACTTATACGGAAACACGCGGTAACGGCGTCGAAAGGGGGTAGCATTGTGGAACTAGGTGCTTGGTTGTGTTAGGGTAGGCCATACAAACATAAAACAACAAGGTAGAACCCACCTCTTCGGAATATTCACGACGTTTCGTCCGATACGGGGGTTTCACCCTATAAGCGCGTGTAAACTCACGAGAGAGAAGTGGATGCCGGTGAAGCGGCCCACACCCCAGTGAAATCTTTGCCATCAAAAGCACACAACACACCTATAATAACATACTATGGCACAAACTTGCTTGTGTTGGGGTCCAGAAGATCCGGAGCCCCCCCTCCGGTGAAACCCTAGACCCGCTGGAGAGATACCGGACTTATACGGAAACACGCGGTAACGGCGTCGAAATGGGGTAGCATTGTGGAACTAGGTGCTTGGTTGTGTTAGGGTAGGCCATAGGAACATAAAACAACAAGGTAGAACCCACCTCTTCGGAAGATTCACGACGTTTCGTCCGATACGGGGGTTTCACCCTATAAGCGCGTGTAAACTCACGAGAGAGAAGTGGATGTCGGTGAAGCGGCCCACACCCCGGAGTGAAATCTTTGCCATCAAAAGCACACAACACACCTATAATAACATTCTATGGCACAAACTTGCTTGTGTTGGGTCCAGAAGACCCGGAGCCCCCCTCCGGTGAAACCCTAGACCCGCAGGAGAAATACCGGACTTATACGGAAACACGCGGTAACGGCGTCGAAAGGGGGTAGCATTGTGGAACTAGGTGCTTGGTTGTGTTAGGGTAGGCCATAGGAATAAAAAACAACAAGGTAGAACCCACCTCTTCGGAAGATTCACGACGTTTCGTCCGATACGGGGTTTCACCCTATAAGCGCGTGTAAACTCACGAGAGAGAAGTGGATGCCGGTGAAGCGGCCCACACCCCGGAGTGAAATCTTTGCCATCAAAAGCACACAACACACCTATAATAACATGCTATGGCACAACTTGCTTGTGTTGGGGTCCAGACCCGGATCCCCCCCTCCGGTGAAACCCTAGACCCGCAGAGATACCGGACTTATACGGAAACACGCGGTAACGACGTCGAAAGGGGGTAGCAATTGTGGAACTAGGTGCTTGGTTGTGTTAGGGTAGGCCATACAACATAAAACAACAAGGTAGAACCCACCTCTTCGGAAGATTCACGACGTTTCGTCCGATACGGGGGTTTCACCCTATAAGCGCGTGTAAACTCACGAGAGAGAAGTGGATGCCGGTGAAGCGGCCCACACCCCGGAGTGAAATCTTTGCCATCAAAAGCACAAAACACACCTATAATACATGCTATGGCATAAACTCGCTTGTGTTGGGGTCCAGAAGACCCGGAGCCCCCCCTCCGGTGAAACCCTACCCGCTGGAGAAATACCGGACTTATACGGAAACACGCGGTAACGGCGTCGAAAGGGGTAGCATTGTGGAACTAGGTGCTTGGTTGTGTTAGGGTAGGCCATAGGAACATAAAACAACAAGGTAGAACCCACCTCTCGGAAGATTCACGACGTTTCGTCCGATACGGGGGTTTCACCCTATAAGCGCGTGTAAACTCACGAGAGAGAAGTGGATGCCGGTGAAGCGGCCCACACCCCGGAGTGAAATATTTGCCATCAAAAGCACACAACACACCTATAATAACATGCTATGGCACAAACTGCTTGTGTTGGGGTCCAGAAGACCCGGAGCCCCCCCTCCGGTGAAACCCTAGACCCGCAGGAGAAATACCGGACTTATACGGAAACACGCGGTAACGGCGTCGAAAGGGGGTAGCATTGTGGAACTAGGTGCTTGGTTGTGTTAGGGTAGGCCATAGGAACATAAAACAACAAGGTAGAACCCACCTCTTCGGAAGATTCACGACGTTTCGTCCGATACGGGGTTTCACCCTATAAGCGCGTGTAAACTCACGAGAGAGAAGTGGATGCCGGTGAAGCGGCCCACACCCCGGAGTGAAATCTTTTCCATCAAAAGCACACACACCTATAATAACATGCTATGGCACAAACTTGCTTGTGTTGGGGTCCAGAAGACCCGGAGCCCCCCCTCCGGTGAAACCCTAGACCCGCTGGAGAAATACCGGACTTATACGGAAACACGCGGTAACGGCGTCGAAAGGGGGTAGCATTGTGGAACTAGGTGCTTGGTTGTGTTAGGGTAGGCCATAGGAACATAAAACAACAAGGTAGAACCCACCTCTTTGGAAGATTCACGACGTTTCGTCCGATACGGGGGTTTCACCCTATAAGCGCGTGTAAACTCACGAGAGAGAAGTGGATGCCGGTGAAGCGGCCCACACCCCGGAGTGAAATCTTTGCCATCAAAAGCACACAACACACCTATAATAACATGCTATGGCACAACCTTGTGTTGGGGTCCAGACGCTCCGGATCCCCCCCCCGGTGAAACCCTAGACCCGCTAGAGAGATACCGGACTTATACGCAAACACGCGGTAACGGCGTCGAAAGGGGGTAGCATGTGGAACTAGGCTTGGTTGTGTTAGGGTAGGCCATACAACATAAAACAACAAGGTAGAACCCACCTCTTCGGAAGATTCACGACGTTTCGTCCGATACGGGGTTTCACCCTATAAGCGCGTGTAAACTCACGAGAGAGAAGTGGATGCCGGTGAAGCGGCCCACACCCCGGAGTGAAATCTTTGCCATCAAAAGCACAAAACACACCTATAATAACATGCTATGGCATAAACTTGCTTGTGTTGGGGTCCAGAAGACCCGGAGCCCCCCCTCCGGTGAAACCCTAGACCCGCTGGAAAATACCGGACTTATACGGAAACACGCGGTAACGGCGTCGAAAGGGGGTAGCATTGTGGAACTAGGTGATTGGTTGTGTTAGGGTAGGCCATAGGAACATAAAACAACAAGGTAGAACCCACCTCTTCGGAAGATTCACGACGTTTCGTCCGATACGGGGGTTTCACCCTATAAGCGCGTGTAAACTCACGAGAGAGAAGTGGATGCCGGTGAAGCGGCCCACACCCCGGAGTGAAATCTTTGCCATCAAAAGCACACAACACACCTATAATAACATGCTATGGCACAAACTTGCTTGTGTTGGGGTCCAAGACCCGGAGCCCCCCCTCCGGTGAAACCCTAGACCCGCAGGAGAAATACCGGACTTATACGGAAACACACGGTAACGGCGTCGAAAGGGGGTAGCATTGTGGAACTAGGTGCTTGTTGTGTTAGGGTAGGCCATAGGAACATAAAAACAACAAGGTAGAACCCACCTCTTCGGAAGATTCACGACGTTTCGTCCGATACGGGGGTTTCACCCTATAAGCGCGTGTAAACTCACGAGAGAAGTGGATGCCGTGAAGCGGCCCACACCCCGGAGTGAAATCTTTGCCATCAAAAGCACACAACACACCTATAATAACATGCTATGGCACAAACTTGCTTGTGTTGGGGTCCAGAAGACCCGGAGCCCCCCCTCCGGTGAAACCCTAGACCCGCAGGAGAAATACCGGACTTATACGGAAACACGCGGTAACGGCGTCGAAAGGGGTAGCATTGTGGAACTAGGTGCTTGGTTGTGTAGGGTAGGCCATAGGAACATAAAACAACAAGGTAGAACCCACCTCTTCGGAAGATTCACGACGTTTCGTCCGATACGGGGGTTTCACCCTATAAGCGCGTGTAAACTCACGAGAGAGAAGTGGATGCCGGTGAAGCGGCCCACACCCCGGAGTGAAATGTTTGCCATCAAAAGCACACAACACACCTATAATAACATGCTATGGCACAAACTTGCTTGTGTTGGGGTCCAGAAGATCCGGAGCCCCCCCTCCGGTGAAACCCTAACCCGCTGGAGATACCGGACTTATACGAAACACGCGTAACGGCGTCGAAAGGGGGTAGCAATGTGGAACTAGGTGCTTGGTTGTGTTAGGGTAGGCCATACAAACATAAAACAACAAGGTAGAACCCACCTCTTCGGAAGATTCACGACGTTTCGTCCGATACGGGGGTTTCACCCTATAAGCGCGTGTAAACTCACGAGAGAGAAGTGGATGCCGGTGAAGCGGCCCACACCCCGGAGTGAAATCTTTGCCATCAAAAGCACACAACACACCTATAATAACATGCTATGGCATAAACTTGCTTGTGTTTGGGGTCCAGAAGACCCGGAGCCCCCCCTCCGGTAAACCCTAGACCCGCAGGAGAAATACCGGACTTATACGGAAACACGCGGTAACGGCGTCGAAAGGGGGTAGCATTGTGGAACTAGGTGCTTGGTTGTGTTAGGGTAGGCCATAGGAACATAAAACAACAAGGTAGAACCCACCTCTTCGGAAGATTCACGACGTTTCGTCCGATACGGGGTTTCACCCTATAAGCGCGTGTAAACTCACGAGAGAGAAGTGGATGCCGGTGAAGCGGCCCACACCCCGGAGTGAAATCTTTGCCATCAAAAGCACACAACACACCTATAATAACATGCTATGGCACAAACTTGCTTGTGTTGGGGTCCAGAAGACCCGGAGCCCCCCTCCGGTGAAACCCTAGACCCGCAGGAGAAATACCGGACTTATACGAAAACGCGGTAACGGCGTCGAAAGGGGGTAGCATTGTGGAACTAGGTGCTTGGTTGTGTTAGGGTAGGCCATAGGAACATAAAACAACAAGGTAGAACCCACCTCTTCGGAAGATTCACGACGTTTCGTCCGATACGGGGGTTTCACCCTATAAGCGCGTGTAAACTCACGAGAGAGAAGTGGATGCCGGTGAAGCGGCCCACACCCCGGAGTGAAATCTTTGCCATCAAAAGCACACAACACACCTATAATAACATGCTATGGCACAAACTTGCTTGTGTTGGGGTCCAGAAGACCCGGAGCCCCCCCTCCGGTGAAACCCTAGACCCGCAGGAGAAATACCGGACTTATACGGAAACACGCGGTAACGGCGTCGAAAGGGGGTAGCATTGTGGAACTAGGTGCTTGTTGTGTTAGGGTAGGCCATAGGAACATAAAACAACAAGGTAGAACCCACCTCTTCGGAAGATTCACGACGTTTCGTCCGATACGGGGGTTTCACCCTATAAGCGCGTGTAAACTCACGAGAGAAGTGGATGCCGGTGAAGCGGCCCACACCCCGGAGTGAAATCTTTGCCATCAAAAGAACACAAAACACCTATAATAACATGCTATGGCACAAACTTGCTTGTGTTGGGGTCGAGAAGATCCGGAGCCCCCCTCCGGTGATACCCTAGACCCGCTGGAGAAATACCGGACTTATACGCAAACACGCGGTAACGGCGTCGAAAGGGGTAGCATGTGGAACTAGGTGCTTGGTTGTGTTAGGGTAGGCCATAACATAAAACAACAAGGTAGAACCCACCTCTTCGGAAGATTCACGACGTTTCGTCCGATACGGGGTTTCACCCTATAAGCGCGTGTAAACTCACGAGAGAGAAGTGGATGCCGGTGAAGCGGCCCACACCCCGGAGTGAAATCTTTGCCATCAAAAGCACACAACACACCTATAATAACATGCTATGGCACAAACTTGCTTGTGTTGGGGTCCAGAAGATCCGGAGCCCCCCCCGGTGAAACCCTAGACCCGCTGGAGAGATACCGGACTTATACGGAAACACGCGGTAACGGCGTCGAAAGGGGGTAGCATTGGAACTAGGTGCTTGGTTGTGTTAGGGTAGGCCATAGGAACATAAAACAACAAGGTAGAACCCACCTCTTCGGAAGATTCACGACGTTTCGTCCGATACGGGGGTTTCACCCTATAAGCGCGTGTAAACTCACGAGAGAGAAGTGGATGCCGGTGAAGCGGCCCACACCCCGGAGTGAAATATTTGCCATCAAAAGCACACAACACACCTATAATAACATTCTATGGCACAAACTTGCTTGTGTTGGGGTCCAGAAGACCCGGAGCCCCCCCTCCGGTGAAACCCTAGACCCTAGGAGAAATACCGGACTTATACGGAAACACGCGGTAACGGCGTCGAAAGGGGTAGCATTGTGGAACTAGGTGCTTGGTTGTGTTAGGGTAGGCCATAGGAACATAAAACAACAAGGTAGAACCCACCTCTTTGGAAGATTCACGACGTTTCGTCCGATACGGGGGTTTCACCCTATAAGCGCGTGTAAACTCACGAGAGAGAAGTGGATGCCGGTGAAGCGGCCCACACCCCGGAGTGAAATCTTTGCCATCAAAAGCACACAACACACCTATAATAACATGCTATGGCACAACTTTCTTGTGTTGGGGTCCAGACGCTCCGGATCCCCCCCTCCGGTGAAACCCTAGACCCGCTGGAGAAATACCGGACTTATACGGAAACACGCGGTAACGGCGTCGAAAGGGGGTAGCATGTGGAACTAGGCTTGGTTGTGTTAGGGTAGGCCATACAACATAAAACAACAAGGTAGAACCCACCTCTTCGGAAGATTCACGACGTTTCGTCCGATACGGGGTTTCACCCTATAAGCGCGTGTAAACTCACGAGAGAGAAGTGGATGCCGGTGAAGCGGCCCACACCCCGGAGTGAAATCTTTGCCATCAAAAGCACAAAACACACCTATAATAACATGCTATGGCATAAACTTGCTTGTGTTGGGGTCCAGAAGACCCGGAGCCCCCCCCGGTGAAACCCTAGCCCGCTGGAGAAATACCGGACTTATACGGAAACACGCGTAACGGCGTCGAAAGGGGTAGCATTGTGGAACTAGGTGCTTGGTTGTGTTAGGGTAGGCCATAGGAACATAAAACAACAAGGTAGAACCCACCTCTTCGGAAGATTCACGACGTTTCGTCCGATACGGGGTTTCGCCCTATAAGCGCGTGTAAACTCACGAGAGAGAAGTGGATGCCGGTGAAGCGGCCCACACCCCGGAGTGAAATCTTTGCCATCAAAAGCACACAACACACCTATAATAACATTCTATGGCACAAACTTGCTTGTGTTGGGGTCCAGAAGACCCGGCCCCCCCTCCGGTGAAACCCTAGACCCGTAGGAGAAATACCGGACTTATACGGAAACACGCGGTAACGGCGTCGAAAGGGGGTAGCATTGTGGAACTAGGTGCTTTGTTGTGTTAGGGTAGGCCATAGGAACATAAAACAACAAGGTAGAACCCACCTCTTCGGAAGATTCACGACGTTTCGTCCGATACGGGGGTTTCACCCTATAAGCGCGTGTAAACTCACGAGAGAGAAGTGGATGCCGGTGAAGCGGCCCACACCCCGGAGTGAAATCTTTGCCATCAAAAGCACAACAACCTATAATAACATGCTATGGCACAAACTTGCTTGTGTTGGGGTCCAGAAGACCCGGAGCCCCCCCTCCGGTGAAACCCTAGACCCGTAGGAGAAATACCGGACTTATACGGAAACACGCGGTAATGGCGTCGAAAGGGGGTAGCATTGTGGAACTAGGTGCTTGGTTGTGTTAGGGTAGGCCATAGGAACATAAAACAACAAGGTAGAACCCACCTCTTCGGAAGATTCACGACGTTTCGTCCGATACGGGGGTTTCACCCTATATGCGCGTGTAAACTCACGAGAGAGAAGTGGATGCCGGTGAAGCGGCCCACACCCCGGAGTGAAATGTTTGCCATCAAAAGCACACAACACACCTATAATAACATGCTATGGCACAAACTTGCTTGTGTTGGGGTCCAGAAGATCCGGAGCCCCCCCTCCGGTGAAACCCTAAACCCGCTGGAGAGATACCGGACTTATACGCAAACACGCGTAACGGCGTCGAAAGGGGTAGCAGTGGAACTAGGTGCTTGGTTGTGTTAGGGTAGGCCATACAAACATAAAACAACAAGGTAGAACCCACCTCTTCGGAAGATTCACGACGTTTCGTCGATACGGGGGTTTCACCCTATAAGCGCGTGTAAACTCACGAGAGAGAAGTGGATGCCGGTGAAGCGGCCCACACCCGGAGTGAAATCTTTGCCATCGAAAGCACACAACAACCTATAATAACTGCTATGCATAAACTTGCTTGTGTTGGGGTCCAGAAGACCCCCCCCCTCGGTAAAACCTAGGACCGCAGGAGAAATACCGGACTTATACGGAAACACTCGGTAACGGCGTCGAAAGGGGGTAGCATTGTGGAACTAGGTGCTTGGTTGTGTTAGGGTAGGCATAGGAACATAAAACACAACAAGTAGAACCCACCTCTTCGGAAGATTCACGACGTTTCGTCCGATACGGGGTTTCACCTATAAGCGTGTAAACTCACGAGAGAGAAAGTGGATGCGGTGAAGCGGCCACACCCGGAGTGAAATCTTTGCCATCAAAAGCACACAACACACCTATAATAACATGCTATGGCACAAACTTGCTTGTGTTGGGGTCCAGAAGACCCGGAGCCCCCCCCCTCCGGTGAAACCCTAGACCCGCAGGAGAAATACCGGACTTATACGAAAAAACGCGGTAACGGCGTCGAAAGGGGGTAGCATTGTGGAACTAGGTGCTTGGTTGTGTTAGGGTAGGCCATAGGAACATAAAACAACAAGGTAGAACCCACCTCTTCGGAAGATTCACGACGTTTCGTCCGATACGGGGGTTTCACCCTATAAGCGCGTGTAAACTCACGAGAGAGAAGTGGATGCCGGTGAAGCGGCCCACACCCCGGAGTGAAATCTTGCCATCAAAAGCACACAACACACCTATAATAACATGCTATGGCACAAACTTGCTTGTGTTGGGGTCCAGAAGACCCGGAGCCCCCCCTCCGGTGAAAACCCTAGACCCGCAGGAGAAATACCGGACTTATACGGAAACACGCGGTAACGGCGTCGAAAGGGGGTTTAGCATTGTGGAAACTAGGTGCTTTGTTGTGTTAGGGTAGGCCATAGGAACATAAAACAACAAGGTAGAACCCACCTCTTCGGAAGATTCACGACGTTTCGTCCGATACGGGGGTTTCACCCTATAAGCGCGTGTAAACTCACGAGAGAGAGAGTGGATGCCGGTGAAGCGGCCCACACCCCGGAGTGAAATCTTTGCATCAAAAGCACACAAAAACACTATAATAACATGCTATGGCACAAACTTGCTTGTGTTGGGGTCCAGAAGACCCGGAGCCCCTCCGGTGAAAACCCTAGGACCCGCAGGAGAAATACCGGACTTATACGGAAACACGCGGTAACGGCGTCGAAAGGGGTTGCATTGTGGAACTAGGTGCTTGGTTGTGTTAGGTAGGCCATAGGAACATAAAACAACAAGGTAGAACCCACCTCTTCGGAAGATTCACGACGTTTCGTCCGATACGGGGGTTTCACCCTATAAGCGCGTTGTAAACTCACGAGAGAGAAGTGGATGCGAAAGCGGCCCACACCCCGGAGTGAAATTCTTTGCCATCAAAAGCACACAACACACCTATAATACATGCTATGGCACAAACTTTCTTGTGTTGGGGTCCAGAAGATCCGGAGCCCCCTCCGGTGAAACCCTAAACCCGCTGGAGAGATACGGACTTATACGCAAACACGCGTAACGGCGTCGAAAGGGGGTAGCAATGTGGAACTAGGTGCTTGGTTGTGTTTAGGGTAGGCCATACAACATAAAACAACAAGGTAGAACCACCTCTTCGGAAGATTCACGACGTTTCGTCCGATACGGGGTTTCACCCTATAAGCGCTGTAAACTCACGAGAGAGAAGTGGATGCCGGTGAAGCGGCCCCACACCCGGAGTGAAATCTTTGCCATCAAAGCACACAACACACCTATAATAACATGCTATGGCATAAACTTCCTTGTGTTGGGGTCCAGAAGACCCGGAGCCCCCCTCCGGTGAAACCCTAGACCCGCAGGAGAAATACCGGACTTATACGGAAACACTCGGTAACGGGTCGAAAAGGGGTAGAATTGTGGAACTAGGTGTTGGTTGTGTTAGGGTAGGCCTAGGAACAAAAACAACAAGGTAGAACCCACCTCTTCGGAAGATTCACGACGTTTCGTCCGATACGGGTTTCACCCTATAAGCGCGTGTAAACTCACGAAGAGAGAAGTGGATGCCGGTGAAGCGGCCCACACCCCGGAGTGAAATATTTGCCATCAAAAGCACACACACACCTATGATAACATGCTATGGCACAAACTTGCTTGTGTTGGGGTCCAGAAGACCCGGAGCCCCCCCTCCGGTGAAACCCTAGACCCGCAGGAGAAATACCGGACTTATACGAAAAAACGCGGTAACGGCGTCGAAAGGGGGTAGCATTGTGGAACTAGGTGCTTGGTTGTGTTAGGGTAGGCCATAGGAACATAAAACAACAAGGTAGAACCCACCTCTTCGGAAGATTCACGTTTCGTCCGAACGGGGTTTCCCCATAAGCGCGTGTAAACTCACGAGAGAGAAGTGGATGCCGGTTGAAGCGGCCCACACCGGAGTGAAATCTTTGCATCAAAAGCACACAACACACCTATAATAACATGCTATGGCACAAACTTGCTTGTGTTGGGGTCCAGAAGACCCGGAGCCCCCCTCCGGTGAAACCTAGACCCGGTGGAGAAATACCGGACTTATACGGAAACACGCGGTTAACGGCGTCGAAAGGGGGTAGAATTGTGGAACTAGGTGCTTGGTTGTGTTAGGGTAGGCCATACAAACATAAAACAACAAGGTAAACCCACCTCTTCGGAAGATTCACGACGTTTCGTCCGATACGGGGGTTTCACCCTATAAGCGCGTGTAAAACTCACGAGAGAGAAGTGGTGATGCCGGTGAAGTGGCCCACACCCGGAGTGAAATCTTTGCCATCAAAAGCACACAACACACCTATAATAACATGCTATGGCACAAAATTGCTTGTGTTGGGGTCCAGAAGATCGGAGCCCCCCCTCCGGTGAAACCCTAGACCCGCTGGAGAGATACCGGACTTATACGGAAACACGCGGTAACGGCGTCGAAAGGGGGTAGCAATGTGGAACTAGGTGCTTGGTTGTGTTAGGGTAGGCCATAGTAACATAAAACAACAAGGTAGAACCCACCTCTCCGGAAGATTCACGATGTTTCGTCCGATACGGGGGTTTCACCCTATAAGCGCGTGTAAACTCACGAGAGAGAAGTGGATGCCGGTGAAGCGGCCCACACCCCGGAGTGAAATCTTTGCCATCAAAAGCACACAACACACCTATAATAACATGCTATGGCACAAAATTGCTTGTGTTGGGGTCCAGAAGATCCGGAGCCCCCCCTCCGGTGAAACCCTAGACCCGCTGGAGAGATACCGGACTTATACGGAAACACGCGTAACCGCGTCGAAAGGGGGTAGCAATGTGGAACTAGGTGCTTGGTTGTGTTAGGGTAGGCCATACAAACATAAAACAACAAGGTAGAACCCACCTCTTCGGAAGATTCACGACGTTTCGTCCGATACGGGGGTTTCACCCTATAAGCGCGTTGTAAACTCACGAGAGAGAAAGTGGATGCCGGTGAAGCGGCCCACACCCCGGAGTGAAATCTTTGCCATCAAAAGCACACAACACCCTATAATAACATGCTATGGCATAAACTTGCTTGTGTTGGGGTCCAGAAGACCCGGAGCCCCCCCTCCGGTGAAAACCCTAGACCCCAGGAGAAATACCGGACTTATACGGAAACACTCGGTAACGGCGTCGAAAGGGGTAGCATTGTGGAACTAGGTGCTTGGTTGTGTTAGGGAGGCCATAGGAACATAAAACAACAAGGTAGAACCCACCTCTCGGAAGATTCACGACGTTTCGTCCGATACGGGGGTTTCACCCTATAAGCGCGTGTAAACTCACGAGAGAGAAGTGGATGCCGGTGAAGCGGCCCACACCCCGGAGTGAAATCTTTGCCATAAAAAACACACAAAACACACCTATAATAACATGCTATGGCACAAACTTGCTTGTGTTGGGGTCCAGAAGACCCGGAGCCCCCCCTCCGGTGAAACCCTAGACCCGCAGGAGAAATACCGGACTTATACGAAAAAACGCGGTAACGGCGTCGAAAGGGGGTAGCATTGTGGAACTAGGTGCTTGGTTGTGTTAGGGTAGGCCATAGGAACATAAAACAACAAGGTAGAACCCACCTCTTCGGAAGATTCACGACGTTTCGTCCGATACGGGGGTTTCACCCTAAAGCGCGTGTAACTCACGAGAGAGAAGTGGATGCCGGTGAAGCGGCCACACCCCGGAGTGAAATCTTTGCCATCAAAAGCACACAACACACCTATAATAACATGCTATGGCACAAACTTGCTTGTGTTGGGGTCCAGAAGACCCGGAGCCCCCCCTCCGGTGAAACCCTAGACCCGCTGGAGAAATACCGGACTTATACGGAAACACGCGGTAACGACGTCGAAAGGGGGTAGCATTGTGTAACTAGGTGCTTGGTTGTGTTAGGGTAGGACATAGGAACATAAAACAACAAGGTAGAACCCACCTCTTCGGAAGATTCACGACGTTTCGTCCGATACGGGGGTTTCACCCTATATGCGCGTGTAAACTCACGAGAGAGAAGTGGATGCCGGTGAAGCGGCCCACACCCCGGAGTGAAATCTTTGCCATCAAAAGCACACAACACACCTATAATAACATGCTATGGCACAAAATTGCTTGTGTTGGGGTCCAGAAGACCCGGAGCCCCCCCTCCGGTGAAACCCTAGACCCGCAGCAGAAATACCGGACTTATACGGAATCACGCGGTAACGGCGTCGAAAGGGGGTAGCATTGTGGAACTAGGTGCTTGGTTGTGTTAGGGTAGGCCATAGGAACATAAAACAACAAGGTAGAACCCACCTCTTCGGAAGATTCACGACGTTTCGTCCGATACGGGGGTTTCACCCTATAAGCGCGTGTAAACTCACGAGAGAGAAGTGGATGCCGGTGAAGTGGCCCACACTCCGGAGTGAAATCTTTGCCATCAAAAGCACACAACACACCTATAATAACATACTATGGCACAAACTTGCTTGTGTTGGGGTCTAGAAGATCCGGAGCCCCCCCTCCGGTGAAACCCTAGACCCGCTGGAGAGATACCGGACTTATACGGAAACACGCGGTAACGGCGTCGAAAGGGGGTAGCAATGTGGAACTGCTTGGTTGTGTTAGGGTAGGCCATACAAACATAAACAACAAGGTAGAACCCACCTCTTTCGGAAGATTCACGACGTTTCGTCCGATACGGGGTTTCACCCTATAAGCGCGTGTAAACTCACGAGAGAGAAGTGGATGCCGGTGAAGCGGCCCACACCCCGGAGTGAAATCTTTGCCATCAAAAGCACACAACACACTATAATGACATGCTATGGCACAAACTTTCTTGTGTTGTGGTCCAGAAGATCCGGAGCCCCCCTCCGGTGAAACCCTAGACCCGCTGGAAAATACCGGACTTATACGGAAACACGCGGTAACGGCGTCGAAAGGGGGTAGCAATGTGGAACTAGGTGCTTGGTTGTGTTAGGGTAGGCATACAAACATAAAAACAACAAGGTAGAACCCACCTCTTCAGAAGATTCACGACGTTTCGTCCGATACGGGGGTTTCACCCTATAAGCGCGTGTAAACTCACGAGAGAGAAGTGGATGCCGGTGAAGCGGCCCACACCCGGAGTGAAATCTTTGCCATCAAAAGCACACAACACACCTATAATACATGCTATGGCACAACCTTTCTTGTGTTGGGGTCCAGACGCTCCGGATCCCCCCTCCGGTGAAACCCTAGACCCGCTGGAGAAATACCGGATTTATACGGAAACACGCGGTAACGGCGTCGAAAGGGGGTAGCAATGTGGAACTAGGCGCTTGGTTGTTAGGGTAGGCCATACAAACATAAAACACAAATAAAATAGACTTAGTGTGTGAAAACCCACTCGATAGTGGTGTCGGTGTAGTATGAATAAATGAAATCGACTTAGATCTCGATACATGGTAACGGTTGTGAATTTCTATATTTTAAAACATAAAATATTAACATAAATTTTATCAATTTATAGTAACTAATAAATACACATGCATGCACAAAATAAGAAAAAGAAAAAAGTTCACCTGTGCCGACGGCAAAGCCGTCGGCATAGTACTGGGTAGGCCCCAGCCAGACGGCGCAGTACGGCGCAGTAACCAGTGCCGACTGCGTTTCGGCTGCCGAGGGCCACCGTCGGCCTCTTTCAGGCTGTGCCGACGGCTAAAGTGGTGCCGAGGGCCACCGTCGGCCTCCTTGGTGTTGTGCCGACGGCCAAATTCGTGCCGACGGCCTCTGGCGCAGGCTGGGGCTCTGACCCCTGTGCCGACGGAGCCCGACATTTGGCCGTCGGCACATAGAGCCATTCCTGTAGTGATTTTTAATTCCTCCCGAGCCGACTTCGTCTTTCCGTGTTGGCTTCGAATTCGTCTCGCCTCGTGATGCAGCAAGCTTATCCTCTGAATTTGTATGCACTAGTTGGTCTTGCATCTGGCTTGACATGGCCCATATTCGAGGGCGTCCTGCCTGATCTCAGGTATACAATTGTAGAAATAAAATTTTAACTAAGCATGGTATATGGATGGTAGAGTCACACGTGTAGACACCTAGCATTATCTCTGGCGTGCATATTTTTCAGCTGAAACGTGAAGTGTGAATCAAAACGCTAAATTATATTTTTTTTTTACCTAAGGACTGTTTTTATAACAAAATTCTGAAGTAAGAATATCTCACTTTTTTCGATAAAGGGAGTTTTTATGACTTAAAGATATCTACCTTTGTGTTATAAATGCTTTTACAAAATAGTACTTAATTTCACTAAAACAAATATCATTTAAAATTTCTGCTCACAGATTTGATAGGAGTTGTTCTCTGGAAATATAAACAACAGTATACTAAGGGTTTCAAATAAAATGAAATATCATGCATGCATTGGAAAATTTGGAGTGGACCAGAACCTTTAAAAACATGTTGGGGCCTGTTGAAGAAGCATAGCCAGCTCCTTGGCCGGCCTATAAATATACTTGGCCTGCCATGCATCAGTAGTGTCAGCTCTGAACACAAAGCTTCAGACATCTCTTCCTTTTGTCCCTGCCCAACATGATATCTGTCATACTTGGTAAAGTCAGCAACATGAGCATAGCCACAATACAGACGGGTAGCATAGGGTCTTTCTCAGGTCTAGGTCTTACCACGCTGATTCTGATGGCAGCAACATTACTGCTGTTTTTCTTGATGAAAAATAGCAAAGTAGTGTCCGGGCAGCTCCCCCCGGGGCCGCCCACGCTGCCCTTCCTCGGTAATATGCACCAGATGATTATGAACAAGCCGGCGGTATTCCGGTGGATCCATCGTCTGCTCAAGGAGATGGACACAGACATCCTGTGCCTACGTCTCGGAGCAATCCACGTCGTGGCTGTGACGTGCCCGGAGATCGCGTGCGAGGTGCTGCGGAAGAAGGACGAGGTTCTCGCCTCCCGTCCCGCCACGTTTGCCTCCGGCTCCTTTACCTTCGGGTACAAGGGCTCCATCTTGAGCCCGTACGGAGAGCAGTGGAAGAAGATGAAGCGCGTCATCACCTCCGAGATCCTCGCCCCGTCCATGGAGCAAAAGGTCCAGCACCTCCGCGAGGAGGAGTACGCCCATCTTGTAAGGTACATCAACAAAATTTGCTGCAGCTCTGCGCAGCGCATCGTCGACGTGCGCCATGTCGCCCAACATTTCTGTGGCGACATGATAAGAAGGCTTATGTTCGGTAAGCGATACTTCAACGACCTACCGGTTTCGTCGACCTGCGGTCCTGGCGAGGATGAGGTGGCCCATGTCGCCGCGCTTTTCACTCTCCTCAACCATCTATACAGCTTCTGTGTGACCGACTTTTTGCCGGGGCTGCAAGGCCTCGACTTGGAGGGCCATGAGAAGGTTTCTAGGGATGTCATGACACTACTCAACCGGTTGCATGATCCCATCATAGAGGAGAGGATCCGTGAACGGTCCAACACCCCTGCTGGTGCCGAGAAGAAAGAGCCCAGAGACTTTCTGGACGTCCTGGTTTCTCTTGAAGGTGCACAAGGACAGCCATTGCTGTCCATAGAAGATATAAGGGCACAGACAGCGGTTAGTACTTTGTCTAAACCTCTCTATATATATAAAAAAAAAAACCTAGCTAGCTAACATTTTCTTTCTTTATCGATACGGGACTGATTCAATTTTTTTTCTCAATATTGTCTTGTAGGAAATTTGTTATGCAACCGTTGACAACCCATCGAATGCTGTCGAGTGGGCACTCGCTGAGATGATGAACAAGCCAGAGGTCATGCAAAAAGCAATTGATGAACTCGACACGGTCGTCGGTAAAGAGAGACTAGTCCAGGAGTCCGACATCCCACAGCTAAACTATCTCAAATCATGTATCCGGGAGGCGTTCCGCTTACACCCATACCACCCTTTTAACCCACCACATGTTGCCTTGGAGGACACCACGGTGGCAGGCTACGCCATTCCTAAGGATAGCTATGTCATATTAAGCAGGTTTGGGCTTGGTCGCAACCCCAAGATCTGGAACCAACCAATGGAGTTTCGTCCAGAGAGGCATATGGACACCGCAAATGTCGTTCTCACCGAGCCAGCCCTACGTTTCATCTCGTTTAGCACTGGGAGGAGGGGTTGTCCGGGGATCTCGCTTGGTTCCACGGTCACAATGATGTTGTTTGCAAGGATGTTGCAGGGATTCACTTGGATGAAGCCTCCTGGCGTTCACAGCATCGATCTCCAGGAAAGCAAAGTTAACCTTGCACTACGTGAACCTCTTGTTTTGCGAGCCAAACCAAGGCTGGCGGCACATCTCTATGGACCAAATGTCTAATACATGATTTTTTTTTTCTTCAATTTTCCGTAATATGTATCCAGATTGGTCTTAAATTCTATATGGTGTGTAATGTGGCGTACAAATAAAGCAACATTGTAGTTGATGTTTTTATTTTTGATTGTGTAACATTGTTTTATGTAATTTATATTATATATAAATTTGATTTTTATGGTGTTTACATGGTTTGTTGTACAATTGTGTGTCTTGTAAAAGAGAGAAGAGCAATATGTTTTTCTCCACATGCAAATTTTTCACCTTAGCAAATGTACCACTTGAGAATAATATATGAAAGAGTAGTACACAAATGCCAAGTTACAACTTCACGGTTATTCAGTGACGTGTGCTTTACTTTGGGCACTTTCGAACATGTAAAATGATTTTATCTATAACAATTCCGGATCTCCCTAGTTTTTGCAGGTACTACCTTGAGCTCAACGTCTTTGGTCTTATTCTTTAGCCGTCGGAGCAGCGGCAGGAAATGAATTCTTGTTGCAGCCATTTGGTAACGGTTGCGCGGGCATTGTACAACTTGCGTGGCTGATGTTTTAATAGAAGATTAGCATGTTCATATGGCTGCATTTCGTGATACTTGTTATTTTTTGTCGTCTCATTCATGTAGCCACTTTATATGATATACTTGAACCGTACGAACTTGTGAACTCGGTTTATTATGCTAATAAAAGAGATCATATGCATCATTGTGATGTAGAGGCCGGGGCCGGGTTTTCCCCCCTTAAAAAAGGTTCTTCTTAATAAAAAAAATAAATGCTTAAATCAACCCCTCTTTGTGGCCATTATTTGGCCCCTTTGTTGCCCCCCCCCACCCCCACCCTTAGTAAAAAACAATCCCATTATTTGGCCCCCTTTATTACCATCCCCCTACCCCATAGTGTAGTCATCGACTTGTATCCATCTAAAATTTGGAGCAATTCCTGATGAACTGGCATCTTAAAAACATGATTAACACACACAGAAATTACATATGAACTCGCTCATATTTTTTTAAGAAACTGATCAATTCCATGAGTCTAGAACCAGGAAAACAAATGATCAAATAGTCAATATTTTCGGTTTATAAAGCCCATAAACTCCTTAGCAAACATAATGAGTAAACGTTGGATACACTCTTTCTTACCCTGTAAATTTTGAGCCACAAATACAATCCAAATAGTAAAAAAAATAAAATCATCGATGCATCGTAAGAACCTATCATTGGAATTCTACTCGTGATTTTTGTTTGGTACATGCAAAATGGTCTTAACTTAGCAATGCCACAGAAGATATAAATGAAAAAAAAAACGTTTTTCCTTTTTTTAACTAAGGTATCCGACGTCTCACCACATATCTTCAAAATATAGTTATGAGAAAAAGACAAAAAAACCATTGTTCATTTTTTTTTCATATCTAGATTACATATCAGGTTAAGAGAAGAGCGTCTTATCAACCACCTGACATGCGTGATTAGCCGAAGGTTTTTCACCTCGCCAGCTTATTTGCTCAGCACATCTTTCGTCCTTATATTTTTATATATTTAGGTAAATCTCGCTCTACCGGATTCGAAAGATGTCTATGGGGTTAGGAAACTTTGCGGGATTATTGTGTGATTAGTGCTAGTAGATTAGGAAACTTTTCCCAGGATTACTGTTGATGGGCTGTCGGGTTGTGCTTAGTCAATGCACTAGGACGTGCCTACCGTTTGTATGTCCGGAGCTTTGAGTCTGTGCCTTTTTATATTAGTGGTGATGTAAATCAGCTATTTTCCCACAAAGTTAAGCACACCCTTTTTATATTAGTGGTGTCGTCACCTTCCTCAAGCCGTCGACTAATGACTTTCGTGTCTTCGCGGCCCTCCTTGAGGATTTTGGTGCGGCTTCTGGGCTCCACACCAATTTCAGTAAGAGCTCGGCACACCTTATCCGTGGTACTGAGGAGATGGCTCATCAGGTTGCCCAAGGCCTGGGATGTGTGGTCGAGGCCTTCCCTATGCGCTACCTCGGTCTCCCTTTGGCGCTACGCAAGCCTTCGGCGGCACAACTCCAATACCTGGTAGATCACGTGGCTGGACGACTCCCCAGTTGGGGAGCTCCATTGATTAACCGTGGAGGGAGACTTTCTTTAATCCGCTCCACGCTTACGGCGGTAACGATTTTCGCGATGATGACACTTGACATCCCGGTGAAAACTTTCACCGCCATCGAGAAGTTCCTTCGGGGATTTTTGTGGAAGGGGCGTGAGGAGGTCCTGGGAGGCCACTATCTCGTGGCCTGGGACCGAGTGTGTATGCCCCGGGACGTTGGTGGGCTCGGCATCCTCAACCTAAGGAGGATGAACCTTGCCCTGCGGGCCAGGTGGCTATGGTTGAGTACGGTGGCTCCAGATAAGCCGTGGAGGGACATCAACATTCAAGTCCCCAAGCTGACTCGGCAGATCTTTGATGCGGCCACCAGATCTGTCCTTGGAGACGGTGCGTCTACCCTTTTCTAGACGGATTGCTGGCTGCCCATTGGCCGCATAAGGGATTTCGCACCCAATATTTTTGGGGTGGTTCCCCTTGGCGCGGCCAAGAGCCGCATGGTGCGTGACGGTCTGGAGGGTGGTTGGCTTGACGACGTCTCCCCGGACTTGTCGGCTCCGGCCCTTGCTGAGCTCCTAGACTTGCTGGACCACCTAGCCAGGGTCGAGCTTAGGCCAGGCACGGCTGATAGTCTCAAGTGGTGTTGGGATGCTAGCGGCACCTATACATCTCGTTCTTGCTATGTGGCTCTGTTTGCAGGGTCGGAGCTGTTGCCAGGCGCCCGACAGATTTGGGGCTCCAGGGCTCCCCTGAGGTGTAGGGTGTTCCTGTGGCTTGCCCTCCGGGACAGATGTTGGACTGCTGACCGGTTGGCTAGGCGAGGTTTACCAAGCCCAGACTCATGCCCTTTCTGCGACCAACACGACGAGACCATTGACCACCTCCTGCCGGGGTGTGTGTTGACGCAGACGGTATGGGTCGCCTGCCTCCGCAGTTGGGGCAGGGAAGGGTGGATCCCCGACCATGCGGCCACCCTGAGTGAATGGGTAGCTACGAGGCAGGGGGATAGGCGCGACAGACGAGACCTCTGGACGGCTGTGTCTTTGGTCTGCTGGACATTGTGGTGTCACCGGAACGATGTGGTCTTTAACAACGCCGCCCCTTCCCTGGCCGCTGTCCTGCAGGCCATCAGTGCGGAGGCCGAAGCTTGGAGATCTACTGGGTTGTTTTCAGGTTGCCTTTTAGAGGTGGAGACGTGGAGGTTTCGCGAGTAGTTGGCGTTGAGTTGTAGCTGCTAGACAGCGTGGGTGCGCGCTCGGCGTCTGTGCCAAGCCCGCTATGTAACTTGGGCCGCTTGGCCTTTCTTCTATGATCTTGATATGCCTCCGAGGGCATATCCTTGAAAAAAAAATTAGTTAAATTCACAGCCTAAATAAATTACTCCCTCCGTCCCGTTTTATTTGTTGGCACAAATTAAGAGAATTAGCCTAGCAGTACAAAATCTTCTATACAGCTCACGACAAGTAAAACGGGAGAGAGGTAGTAGAAGGGTAGGCTGGGATCGAGCAGCAAGGCGTGTGTAGTAGATGTGGTTTTTTACACGTAAAGCTTCAATTGAAAGGTAGGTGAGCTCTCCATGTGTTGTGGAGAGCTCTATATAAAGCTAGCCGTCCGCCGCAGAGGTAGCCACTACACCGATGGTGACCATGCCGACGCAGCAAGCTGAGATGAAGCCTCACGCGGTGATGGTGCCGTTGCCGACGCAGGGCCACGTCACGCCCATGCTGAAGCTGGCCAAGCTGCTTCACTGCGAGGGCTTCCACATCACCTTCGTCAACACCGAGTACAACCACCGCCGGCTAGTGCGCTCCCGCGGCCCGGCGGCCGTGGCGGGGCTGGCCGACTTCCGCTTCGCCACCATCCCAGACGGCCTCCCACCGTCGGACGCCGATGCCACGCAGGACGTCCCCTCCGTCTGCTACTCCACGATGACCACCTGCCTTGCCCCCTTGAAGAAGCTGCTCGGGGAGCTCAACAGAGGTAGTGGACCGCCGGTGACGTGCATCGTGGCGGACAACGTGATGAGCTTCAGCGTGGACGCGGCGGCGGAGATCGGGGTGCCCTGCGTGCTCTTCTGGACCGCCAGCGCCTGCGGCTACATGGGGTACCGCAACTTCCGGTACCTCATGAAAGAGGGCATAGCTCCCCTCAAAGGTGCATACCTACCTCATGGACATCCTCCTCCATTCTCGTTCCATTATTCTTGCCAGCTTGCTTTTATTTCCGGTTTAAACTAAAACAATGGAAGAATAATAACTATATATATTACGTGGGGCCGGAGCAGATGAAGCCCAGTTGACCAATGGGTACTTGGACATGCCGGTGCCGGAGGCTCCTGGGATGAGCCGGCACATGCGCCTCCGGGACTTCCCCTCCTTCATCTGCACCACCGACCGCGGCGACATTATGCTCAACTTCCTGCTGCACCACTCGGAGCAGGCGGGCCGCGCCGACGCCGTCATCGTCAACACCTTGGACGAGCTGGAGCAGCCGGCGCTGGACGGCATGCGCGCCATCCTCCCGCCCGCGTGCAAGCTATACACCATTGGCCCGCTCAACCTGGTCACGGACAAGGGCGAAGCCGGGCCGCTCGCCGGGATACGGGCCAGCCTCTGGAAAGAGGACACCACCTGCATAGAGTGGCTGGACGGCAGGGAGGCACGGTCCGTTGTGTACGTCAACTTCGGGAGCATCACCACCATGTCAAGCGAGCAGCTGGTGGAGTTCGCGTGGGGCCTGGCTAACTGCGGCTACCACTTCCTGTGGATCGTGAGGAAGGACCTGCTGGCCAAGGGTGGCGACGTCGACGACGCCGCCATGCGGCTGCCTCCGGAGTTCCTGGAGGCCACCAAGGGAAGGTGCCTGCTCACGAGCTGGTGCGAGCAGGAGGCGGTGCTGCAGCACCCGGCCGTCGGCGCATTCCTCACACACAGCGGCTGGAACTCCGCAATGGTGGCCATCAGCGCCGGGGTTCCCCTTCTCTGCTGGCCCTTCTTCGCCGAGCAGCAGACAAACTGCCGCTACGCCTGCGTCGAGTGGGGCGTCGGGATGGAGGTCGGCGACGACGTGCGCCGCGACGTGGTGGAGGCGAGGATAAAGGAGGTGATGGGAGGGGACGGAGCCGGCAGGGAGATGAAGCGCAGGGCGGCGGAGTGGGAGGAGCTGAGTGTCCGTGCAACCGCGCACCCGGGTGGCAGGTCCATCGCCAACCTTGACACCCTCATCAAGGATGTGCTGCTACCTCCCCGCAACGCAACCAAACTCATCTAGATTCATTCATCGGACGCACCACCTCTTTGTTTGAAATAAACAAGCCTGCATGCATGGTTCATCTTGTTTCCGAATAATCCGTCTGCGTTACACATTAATTTGCCCTCTCTCCGCTATTATATGTAATAATAATTTCTACTTTTTTTTGTTGTTAAGCTCTCAAACATTGTATTTAGTTCTTTTAGCATAGCTTATTATTACTTGTGTATCTTCTATGCTACCACATTGTATCGTTGCCTTCACACGGATTGTTTATCTAGTTATGTACACACGTAGAGAGTATTTGTGTTTCTTCCATAAATCAATAGAAAAAGGTTTGAATTTGTAGTCTCCCATTACACACACACGCCGTTCTACTCGATCCTTTCCATTGTCACCACAAAAAGATCATCAAGTCATTCTGCCTAAAAGGTAACACATTAAATGATGTGACTTCTCTTTCCATTGGCGACATCGTTAGAATTGTCCGACCACAAGACTTGAAACAGCGTACCCTCCTAGAGTGAATAAATGTATCACGTGGCGTTGATCTAGTTAGTGTTAGAAATCAGTTCGATTTAACTACACCCATCCGGTCAGTTTTCGACTATACGGTACAATGAATATCAGAGCTCATAGTCAAATTTACATAGTGCAGACCTCTCTGAAGAGCATGACAGTGACAATCTCCAGGATTAGAAACAAACTCCGTTTTCTCAAATCATAAGGTTCGCTTCCAAGATGCATGCCGCAATACGACGCTCCTGTGCCTCCTTTGGGTCGTCTGGAAGACTCGCAACCGCATGGTTTTCGAGGCCGACCGTGTTCCCCTTTCAAGGACGCTCCACATGGTCATCGACCATCTGACGCTTTGGGTCGTTGGGCCCCCCCCGAGGTGTGGACGTCTCCCCCTTACTTGCTTGGTGTGCTAACCTGCTCCCACTGGATTAATGTAGCTCCGCCACCCTCTATGACCCCTCCCCCCTGTACTCTCCCCCTTCCGCGGGGCCCCAATGTACATATGTTTTTACTCACAGAAAATGAATGAAATGTTCAGGTGGGCTGTCCGGCCCCGTTGTTTCTTCAAAAAAAAATAAGGTTTGGTTCAGAAAGGATTGCAATGTGAATAGCTAAATGTAGTGGCACTTCAACAGTGCTATCTCATCATTATTAATATTGCCTCATACATGTATGACGATGGTTTGGTGGTAATGCTTTCTATATCCAATAAGAAATACCACACTCATGATTAACAAGAAGCCTAAAAGCCTCGTGAAGTATTCTATTGCGATAGGTGGTACAGAGTCGGATCGTCGATCTTGTGTGCACAACACTACTACAAGGTATGTTAATGTTGTGGAAGTAGAGGGACAAGGAGGAGCTTCTCCTTGCGGTGCACCGTGAGCCCAAATGATTCGGTCATACTTATGCCCCCTTCCCCTAGCTTCCAGTTGAAGTGGTACATGAGATTGGCTAGCACGATTTCAATGGTCGCAATCGCAAAGTTGATACCAGGACATATCCTTCGTCCAGACCCGAACGGCAAGAAGAAGAAATCATTCCCCTTATAGCCCGGATCCAAAATTGCTTGGTGGATTGGTGGGCACCTGGTCTTAAATTGGCTAGACGGGAAATAAAATCATGGATCGAATGTTGAGAAGGTAAAAGGGTTCCCAAAACGTCTTTTGTTATGGCATCGAGGGGGTAAACTTTTTTCCATGAAGTTATTCACACGGGCCGAGTATCAAAAATACTTGGCGACACAACGGTAACAAGGGTTTGCAGAGTATACTTCTCTTGAAAATTGATAACCGAGTACAATAGAGGCACACTTGGCGAAAAGAACAAGCGACCTGACTGCCATGGGACGCCCATGTTGTCTCTCACTCCGCGTGTTGGCTGCAGCAATCTACAAACAACTACCTACAGAGGATGACACGTGTCCAAGAAGTTTGCCTAGTGCACTGGTACCCATACTAGGCATACACTTTGACAAGTGTCCGACCTCCACTCAGCTGGAATTGCAGTTGGAAAGCAGCCCAATAAAGTACAGTTAAAGACCATCCTAGAAAATTAAACAGGGCGGCGCACCAAAATATAATGTGCTAGCCAACTGTAAGGGAGCATGTCAGCCCATCATGCATAAAGACCGGCCCACTAACATTCAACGGGACGGTCCATGAACTGTAGCAGGATAGAAACTCAACACTAATGGGCTGGTCCATTTAGGTTTAGCGGATCAGCACTCATATTGTAACAGCACATCTCCTTAAATAGTAGGAGATCGGCCCACATACGGTAGCAAGTCGGTCCACATTTGTAGCCTCTGGTCCAGCTATTGTATACCACATACTCCCTATATCCCAAAATACAAGCCGCACTATTTTTATGCTGGTCTTTTATGTTTGACTTTGACCACTAATATATAAAAACATTATATGGATTGAGAATATATAAATTGTACCGTCGGATTGGTCTTATAAAATTGTTTCATTTCATATATCTTTCTATTAATTGTACGGATATATTACAAGAACAACTCATGGTCAAAGTTGGACAGCGTTGACCAGGGAAATTAAAGTGTGCCTTGTATTTTGGGACGGAGGGAATAGTTCTCAAAAAAGGTACTGTATACCACATGCCAACTTTAGTAGTGGTATGATCACTACTTGTGTACATCAAAATGATTTTTTGGAAAAAAAATAGAGCAAACTATCAAACACTTGCAGTGCAAATTTGAAATACTTTTAGAAAATCAGCATAAATACATTTAAGTATACATAGAAAGCTAAATTCCTCTTAGGCCTACCCCTATTAAAAAAGGTTAAAAACTTCCATGTGGAGGAAAATGAGTTTTTAGGGAACACCAAACTTGCTTGTGGGAAAAGATAAGTTGTTGGGGATTCGAGGCTAAGTTGCATCTTGCATAGCACATATTGCATAGAAAATTATGTTGTCGTGAAAAAGGGCATCAATCAATCTCATGTTTTGTACATGGCCAAATCCATGTAGAGAAATGTTACAACATCAAGATGAATACTTGTGATATATTTTCACCTCACATGAGCCTTCCTTCAATCTTGAGACATGTGGAATGGGACCTAATAGAGTGGACATCTATTAGAGACAAACAAGTTCCCCAAAACATACGCGTTTGGTCGGTGGTTAGACCAGAGGAGTTTCACCGCACATGCTTCACAATAGTATTTTATTCAACAAAGTTTAAAGATTCATGACCGATTGAAGTTTTTCTATTATTGAAAATATGAGAACAAATGGCTTTCATGAACCCGTTTAAAAAACCCTGAAAATCGATGACCATATAATATAACACAAAGAACCAAATACAGTACTAGTTAGGTTCCAAACACATACACACTTGCATGTAATGTGTTTTATTTTTAAATTCCACATCCACATTTAAGTTTAGCTAACAAAGAAGTAACTGCAAGGGATACGAAGTCAATCAATGGGCTGTAATATTCTAGATAATATGACGCGTCCACCGCGTGTTCTCGTTCTTTTCTGGTAGCTACTTGAATAGGAGTAACATGGAGGACCCAATGAAATCTGCATTGTTTGACCAGATGCACTTTTTGTTGTTTGTTCAATTATAGAAATGTGACTTATTGTTGTCTATCCAAAAATAACAATGTTGCTTATTGCTAGATCCGGCTAGTAAAGGTTGAGGCCACCTGGTAAGGTTGTCATAAAGCTATGCATGTATCTTCTTCTCTATGGGTTGTCCGACCTCTGCATTTGCGCAATCACATGAATTGCAGCTTAGATCGGAAGACTAGGAAATAGTCACAGGATATGAACCATATATAGGAATGTTGCTTGCATTTTATCCAATCACCCGCTCAAATCTGCCCGGGACCGATCGAGAATCGAATGTGATGCTTAGGATCCAATAACGATATAAAATCTGACATACCTAGGACCAAAAATCAGTGTTATTTGTCCAGATATAACCATGCATGCAACTCCATTATTTCCATGTCAGGCAAGTAATGGCATGCGTGGTCCTAACAGCATGGCTGCTAGCGTTAAGACCGGTTAATGTTGAGGCCCTCGGAGCTATGCACGTGGGCATATCTCTAGACTACTCATATATGGAACAGAAATATGTATATAAGTATCGGTGAAATTCATGTTTTGTAAACACACCGTCACCTATGACTTTCACCCAATTATGGTCTCTCGCTACCGACCTTCACATCTCCTGCTTCTTATTTTGTGTCATTTTCTAACCCAACCCCAAACAAGACAAATGATCGGTAAGTGTAACACATGCACAAGGTGCGGCCCGTCCTCTCGGCCGCTAGTCCTATAACTTGTATATGTGATGTATTCTGTCAGCTCTATTAGTACAGCGAGAAGAGTTTTGATGTTGTTGAGATATGCCCTTGAATCAATCACCACCTCAAACAAGGCCAATCACCGGCACAAAACCATATGGGACTGCGATTGTGGACATCCCATGTAGTAATTGATTTGGGCCCATTAGAATTAAATATCATTCATTATGTGTATTTTGTAGATTCTTCCTGGATGATGTTGCTACGAGTATTGTACTGGTGCAATGTCAGCGGCACCTCGTGGCCTTGTGATATAGTCTTGCAAGATTCTGTCAAGTGGGGGTATGGTCACGATCATGAAGATAGATCTGTGTGTCAGGTTATCTTCATTGCGGTGTGTCCACCTCATGTCCCCACAAAATGATATGATTAACATGCACATCTACCTACCCCCACAAAACATGTATTGTTTGTTCAGATATGGCCATGCAACTTGTTGGCAGATCCAGAACAATAAAGTATTGTTTGTCAAGATATAGCATTCAAACGCATTGCCATCTATGGAAAGTAACGGTATAGATACCGCCACGTCCACACATAATATAACATAAAGATCCAAAGATAGTTGTAAATTGGATGAGAGACGGAGACGGCCCATGAGCATGAGCAGTAATCTCCACCAACGCATGCGCGGTGTTTTGATAGATAATAGGAACACAATTAATCTTGTTCCATCGTAGCTAGTGTCACTACAGGAATGGGCCGATATGCCGACGGCCAAATCCTATGCCGACGGCAATTTGTCGGGGCCGTCGGCATAGGCTTAGTGAGCAAATCCCAAATTGCGGAAAAAAAAAAATTGCTGTGCCGACGGCAATGCCGTCGGCCTTTTGTTTTTTTTTTTTCTGAGCTACGCCGACGGCTGCCGTCGGCATCGACCCTAAGAGGGAATTCAGAATTGAAAAAAAAAATTGAGCTATGCCGACGGCTTTGCCGTCGGCATAGCCAAGCTCAAATTTTTTGTTTTTCGACTTAATCACCGTTTTTATCATAACTTTTGCGTTCCAACTCGGATTTTGACGTTTTTTAGCTCGTTTCGAAGAGGAGAAATATATCTAAATTATCATGCATATTGTTAAAGATAAATAATTAGAAAAAAATCATAAGAAATAACGCAACTAACAGTAATGGGTTAACAGTTTCGTCTGAGAGGATTGTGGGGCGTCTCAATCCAACCAAAATCGAGGGGGACCTTAAAATCATGATGAAATAGGTATTTGTGTACCTAAAAATGATTTTTTCAAAAAATCATGAGCAAACTAGGAGGCACCTGGAGTTCAAATTTGACCCGTTTCCAGCTGAATCGGCAGAAACTTATGTTCTTCAAAAGAGGTTGATGAAAACCTTTTCAGAGGAAAATAATTGGTTATTCGTGCATATAACATGGTCTAGTATATTCAAAAAATGCAGCTCCCAGGTTTTGCAACATATTTATGGTTGATGCTTCACAAAAAAAGCCATTTTTCACACTCGGAAGATGGAAAATGGTTTTTTTATTGAATGAAAAGGAAAACTTTCTTCGGGAACATTGTCCGTGCTTCCAATATGCATGTTTGTGTGGAATATGGGCATATTTAAACAAACTATGCCATGGATTTGCCATTACAAACCCCATAACCGAACCTAGAATGTTCGTAGAGATTTTATGTGAACATATTTTCAACACAACTATCGCATTCCAAGTTTATTATTTTGGTGGATACTAGGACATATATAATGACACCACGAAAAGGTCTTGCATCATTTTGAAGGTTTTTTAAATTTTCTGGAATTTTCTAAGTCGTTTCGGAAAAAGTCAAGACGGCGGGCATGACCGTTCGTATGGCTTGAATATGAGGAAAACTCTTGGTGTATCTCTCTGATGAATAGGTATACCTAAAAATGATTTTTTCAAAAAATCATGAGCAAAACTAGGAGGCCCTGTAGTTCAAATTTGACCCGTATCCAACTGAATCGGCAGAAACTTGTGTTCTTCAAAAGAGGTTGATGAAAACCTTTTCAGAGGAAAATAATTGGTTATTCGTGCATATAACATGGTCTAGTATATTAAAAAAATGCAGCTCCCAGGTTTTGCAACATATTTATGGTTGATGCTTCACAAAAAAAGCCATTTTTCACACTCGGAAGATGGAAAATGGTTTTTTTATTGAATGAAAAGGAAAACTTTCTTCGGGAACATTGTCCGTGCTTCCAATATGCATGTTTGTGTGGAATATGGGCATATTTAAACAAACTATGCCATGGATTTGGCCATTACACCCGTCATTTGGCCGAAACCCTAGAATGTTCGTAGGAGATAGCTCATTTATGTGAACATATTTTCAACACAACTGTCGCATTCCAAGTTTATTATTTTTGGTGGATACTAGGACATATATAATGACACCACGCGAAGGTCTTGCATCATTTTGAGGTTTTTTAAATTTTCTGGAATTTTCTAAGTCGGTTTCGGGAAAAAGTCAAGACGCGGGCATGACCGTTCGTATCTAGGCTTGAATATTGAGAAACTCTTGTTGTATCTCTGATGAAAAAGGTATTTGTGTACCTAAAAATGATTTTTTCAAAAAATCATGAGCAAACTAGGAGGCACCTAGTTCAAATTTGACCCGTTTCCAACTGAATCGGCAGAAACTTGTGTTCTTCAAAAGAGGTGATGAAAACCTTTTCAGAGGAAAATAATTGGTTATTCGTGCATATAACATGGTCTAGTATATTCAAAAAATGCAGCTCCCAGGTTTTGCAACATATTTGTGGTTGATGCTTCACAAAAAAGCCATTTTTCACACTCGGAAGATGGAAAATGGTTTTTTTATTGAATGAAAAGGAAAACTTTCTTCGGGAACATTGTCCGTGCTTCCAATATGCATGTTTGTGTGGAATATGGGCATATTTAAACAAACTATGCCATGGATTTGGCCATTACACGTCATTTGGCCCGAAACCCTAGAATGTTCGTAGGAGATAGCTCATTTATGTGAACATATTTTCAACACAACTGTCGTATTCCAAGTTTATTATTTTGGTGGATACTAGACATATATAATGACACCACGCGAAGGTCTTGCATCATTTTGAGGTTTTTTAAATTTTATGGAATTTTCTAAGTCGGTTTCGGGAAAAAGTCAAGACGGCGGGCATGACCGTTCGTATCTAGGGCTTGAATATTGAGAAACTCTTGGTATCTCTGATGAAATAGGTATTTGTGTACCTAAAAATGATTTTTTCAAAAATCATGAGCAAACTAGGAGGCACCTGTAGTTCAAATTTGACCCGTTTCCAGCTGAATCGGCAGAAACTTGTGTTCTTCAAAAGAGGTTGATGAAAACCTTTTCAGAGGAAAATAATTGGTTATTCGTGCATATAACATGGTCTAGTATATTCAAAAAATGCAGCTCCCAGGTTTTGCAACATATTTATGGTTGATGCTTCACAAAAAAAGCCATTTTTTCACACTCGGAAGATGGAAAATGGTTTTTTTATTGAATGAAAAGGAAAACTTTCTTCGGGAACATTGTCCGTGCTTCCAATATGCATGTTTGTGTGGAATATGGGCATATTTAAACAAACTATGCCATGGATTTGGCCATTACACCCGTCATTTGGCCCGAAACCCTAGAATGTTCGTAGGAGATAGCTCATTTATGTGAACATATTTTCAACACAACTATCGCATTCCAAGTTTATTATTTTTGGTGGATACTAGGACATATATAATGACACCACGAAAAGGTCTTGCATCATTTTGAGGTTTTTTAAATTTTCTGGAATTTTCTAAGTCGGTTTCGGGAAAAAGTCAAGACGGCGGGCATGACCGTTCGTATCTAGGGCTTGAATATTGAGAAACTCTTGGTGTATCTCTGATGAAATAGGTATTTGTGTACCTAAAAATGATTTTTTCAAAAAATCATGAGCAAACTAGGAGGCACCTGTAGTTCAAATTTGACCCGTTTCCAACTGAATCGGCAGAAACTTGTGTTCTTCAAAAGAGGTTGATGAAAACCTTTTCAGAGGAAAATAATTGGTTATTCGTGCATATAACATGGTCTAGTATATTAAAAAAATGCAGCTCCCAGGTTTTGCAACATATTTATGGTTGATGCTTCACAAAAAAAGCCATTTTTCACACTCGGAAGATGGAAAATGGTTTTTTTATTGAATGAAAAGGAAAACTTTCTTCGGGAACATTGTCCGTGCTTCCAATATGCATGTTTGTGTGGAATATGGGCATATTTAAACAAACTATGCCATGGATTTGGCCATTACACCCCGTCATTTGGCCGAAACCCTAGAATGTTCGTAGGAGATAGCTCATTTATGTGAACATATTTTCAACACAACTGTCGCATTCCAAGTTTATTATTTTTGGTGGATACTAGGACATATATAATGACACCAAGCGAAGGTCTTGCATCATTTTGAGGTTTTTTAAATTTTCTGGAATTTTCTAAGTCGGTTTCGGGAAAAAGTCAAGACGGCGGGCATGACCGTTCGTATCTAGGGCTTGAATTTGAGAAACTCTTGGTGTATCTCTGATGAAATAGGTATTTGTGTACCTAAAAATGATTTTTCAAAAAATCATGAGCAAACTAGGAGGCACCTGTAGTTCAAATTTGACCCGTTTCCAGCTGAATCGGCAGAAACTTGTGTTCTTCAAAAGAGGTTGATGAAAACCTTTTCAGAGGAAAATAATTGGTTATTCGTGCATATAACATGGTCTAGTATATTCAAAAAATGCAGCTCCCAGGTTTTGCAACATATTTGTGTTGATGCTTCACAAAAAAAGCCATTTTTCACACTCGGAAGATGGAAAATGGTTTTTTATTGAATGAAAAGGAAAACTTTCTTCGGGAACATTGTCCGTGCTTCCAATATGCATGTTTGTGGAATATGGGCATATTTAAACAAACTATGCCATGGATTTGGCCATTACACCCGTCATTTGGCCCGAAACCCTAGAATGTTCGTAGGAGATAGCTCATTTATGTGAACATATTTTCAACACAACTGTCGTATTCCAAGTTTATTATTTTTGGTGGATACTAGGACATATATAATGACACCACGCGAAGGTCTTGCATCATTTTGAGGTTTTTTAAATTTTATGGAATTTTCTAAGTCGGTTTCGGGAAAAAGTCAAGACGGCGGGCATGACCGTTCGTATCTAGGGCTTGAATCTTGAGAAACTCTTGGTGTATCTCTGATGAAATAGTATTTGTTACCTAAAAATGATTTTTTCAAAAAATCATGAGCAAACTAGGAGGCACCTGTAGTTCAAATTTGACCCGTTTCCAGCTGAATCGGCAGAAACTTGTGTTCTTCAAAAGAGGTTGATGAAAACCTTTTCAGAGGAAAATAATTGGTTATTCGTGCATATAACATGGTCTAGTTATTCAAAAAATGCAGCTCCCAGGTTTTGCAACATATTTGTGGTTGATGCTTCACAAAAAAAGCCATTTTTCACACTCGGAAGATGGAAAATGATTTTTTTATTAAATGAAAAGGAAAACTTTCTTCGGGAACATTGTCCGTGCTTCCAATATGCATGTTTGTGTGAAATATGGGCATATTTAAACAAACTATGCCATGGATTTGGCCATTACACCCGTCATTTGGCCTGTTTCCAGCTGAATCGGCAAAAACTGTCAAAATGGCCACCATGGCTATTCATCAAAAGAGTTTAATTTTTTTCTAAACTATCGATGTTTTTATGATATGGATGTCATATTTGAATTTCTCTAATTTTTCTAATCGATTTAGACATTTTATTTGTCAAATTTCGATTTATAGATTTAAAGATAAATTATTGTATATTAAATAATTTATTCACAAAATAAAGTAATTTCTAACATTATATTTTATTTAGTCAATAAATATAATTATATAATCATTGTTATTTGTTCAATATATTTTAAAATTTATACAATAGAAATGTTTAAATCATTCCCACAGTTAATATGATTGATATGATAGTAATATCAGTAAGTTCTCACATCTCATATGGAATCTAGTTTGGAAGGAACTCAAAGGTTAAGCGTGCTTGGCTGGAGGAATTTCAGGATGGGTGACCGAATGGAAGTTTGACCAAGTTAAGTATGTTGACTAGATTAATTGTGTAATTAGAGATTAGAGATTAAATATGTGGCTAAGTGAAAAATTCTGGAATAGAATGTCAAAAAAGTTCAAAATTTTTTTTTTTTTTTTTTTTTTCAAAATTCGAATTTTGGAAATATTGTGCCGACGGCTTTGCCGTCGGCATAGAGCTTAGTGTGCCGACGGCTTTGCCGTCGGCATAGCCTACGCCGACGGTTTTTTATGTGCCGACGGCCATTTGGCCATGTGCCGACGTGGGATGTGCCGACGGCACGGTGCCGACGGCGGCCGTCGGCACAGGCTGTGCCGACGGCTTTTTAGCCTGTGCCGACGGCTTATGGCCGTCGGCATATGCGGCGTTTCCTGTAGTGTGTGCTGATTTTGTCTCAGTAAGCCATGTGGACTGGGGACGATATAGGTTGAAGAGCCCGGAATTCACTTATAAAAAATCACCTTCTAAAAATATATTATCAAATTTTCTTTTAGAATAATTTCCTGAATGATGGTCCCTCGACGTCATGCACACGTGCCTCATGGGTCCACCACAATTTATCGTTCTCTTCTGCAAGCTAGATGAATAGGAGTAACGCTAACATGCATACACACCCGATCCAGAACAACATTACATTGTTTGTTCGGCAACTTGTTGAAGTTTTGTCCGAATATAGGCATGCAACTTATTGATGTTGGTCCAAATATGGCCATGCCAGATGTAGCTAGCAAAGGTATATGGCAGATCAGGCAAATTGAGGTATGGGCATAGGGCATGAGGATAGATTTATGTCGGGTTATCTCCTGGTCCCCACAAAATGCATGAAATGATAAGAAGATAACACGTGCCTACCTACCCCCATAATTTTGCATTGTTTGTCCAGGCATCCAACTTATTGTCAGGCCCAGCATACTGCATACTACCGTATTGTTTGTCCACATACAGTCATGGAGCTTGTTGCCAGATCCAGCAAGTAGCGATGTATATTTGGCCACGTACATGCATGTGCATTTCAAACCAAGATCATTTGAACCACAAAAAGTTCCTAAAACTACAACTTTCTACTGAAAATTTTCAACCAGCGCTAAACGGCACTTCTCGAACCTTTAGCTAATAATGACCCCTAAGAATTATTTTAATCAGTTCCGGCACCTCCTAAAAATGCCAATCAATCGCTGTGTAGCTATGATGAAACTTATTTCCATTTGTAAGATAATTAAGTTGTAAAAATTAACTAATTTTAAAATGCCAATCCCTCGATACGTTTGCTCTCCTGCATGTAACAGCGTGAACGAGTGGCTATGGCTAAATTGACAGTTGTAAACTAAGGTGAAACAAATTCTCTGCTTGTTCAGCCTTATGCATGCATGTTCACTTTTCTATCAGGGTTAGGATTAATTGAGTTACTATGATTTCAAATCTCAATTGGAAAATTGATTTTTCTTCATGCTAGTGGTGCAAAAAGTGGCCTAGCACATTTTCATTTTTCTAGCACACTACAAGAAATATGCTGATACATGACGCTCAATTTTCGTCACTAAATCGTCACCAAATTTCATCCATGACGATCTTATGACGAAAAACAAATCGTTGAAAACCGAGCGTCAGTAATGGTTCACCACGACGATTTTGTAGGAATCGTCATGGACATCCACGACGATACAAGAACGTCATTAATCTATGACGATCCAAAATCGTCGTGAGCAATCCGGCCAGGACAGCTCAGCGCCGACGTGGCCAATCCTACGTGGCAGAATAGTGACGAAATGAAATCGTTGTGGATTAAATTTGGCTCAGTCCATTTCGTTGGTCTACGTGGGCCTAGCCCGATAACTTCGGCCTTTGCTGGTCATTTTCTTACTTGGGCCTGAGCCTTTTTTGGCATTTTCATTGATCGATCCAATCCATTTTGTGATCCATTTTATATTTTTTTTTTCTTTTTCTAGAATGTTTTTAATCATGTAATTTGGGCTGTGGCCTTTTAGGATCCCATCTAACTTTTGGTCCAGTACTGTATTCGGTCCTTTTTAGTTTTTATTTACAATTTAAATTAGGACATTGTTTGGGCCAAGAAGTGGCATTTGTTGGTCCATTTAACTTCTCGACCGAGCTCATAGAGTTTTCAATCCATTTTTTCATCGATAGCACATAGGAAATCGAATGCGACCCATACATATATATTTATTTCAAGCAAATATTCAGGAATATGAATAACCTGCGAATTACATTCAAATAGCAGCGTTTGAATAATCGGCATTACATTGACAGTACAGAATTCAACATTTGAACAGTACATTGAACATCATAGTTCAACAAGTACTTGTTCACCAAAATGGCCAAGTTCCAATTTCCTACAGAAATAGATTTGGCAAAATCACCAAAATGGGCAAGTTTCATGTGCGCTTCTCCTCAAGCTCCTGAATCCAAAAGACAGATGGTTGTTAAGCATTATTGATAAACAATCACAAAGATGGAAAGCTAAGTTTGCTAGTAGCTACCATATGTATAGAGTAGTAAAGTTCAGGACAATGAGTATCAGATGCTCTATATGTACAAAATATTTGCTAGTAGCTACTATATGCGCATAGTAATATTTTCTAATAGCTACTATATGTACAAAGTATTTGTTGGTTAAACATCACCAGGTGGGATCACAGGCCAAAAGCTAGATAAAAAGCAACCAAGCAGTTGAAACTTGCTAACAGAATGCAATCACTGGTAAAACAATTTCCCTCAGTCACAACAGGGAGTAGTATGACAGGTTACTAAGAATATATAAAACGCAAATAAACCAAAGGATAGCATGATCTGTCACAAGTATCTAGTTTGCTAGTTGCATACACGGAGGGTACCAAGATATGGACGACAGGGACATACTTGAGGGCAGCATAGATGATAGATGACTAACAGACTATGCATGAATAGCTACCGGCAAGATAATTATAGAAGAAAAGGTGCACAATAGGGTATTGGTGTAAAGCACAACAAAAATGTCCGGTCAGAAAGGTGAAGAGCTACAAATAAAGTCAGGTGGCAACTTGAATTATGTACTAGCATGCTGACAGGATAGACCAAAAGGCTACACAATATAGCAGTACGGGGAAGGTTTAGTTTCAAAGGCTGACCTGAAGTTTTGTTGGGGGGTATCTGTAGACATCATTTATCTGGTACTTAAAACCTCTGCTCAACATCTCATCGGCTTCATCCTATCATGAAAGCAAAGCATGTTATACCAGCAGAACTTGAGCAGACAAAGAAAATAGAGCACGAATGAAGAGCACACTAACCATAATAAGGATCTTCTCTTGATCATATCGCAGACCCTGCCCGGGGTACTGGACACAACTTGCAATCCAGCTTCGAGCTTCCTAATACCCTCGCCGATGCTCTTGCCACCGACACAAGAATGCACATCCACACTCATGAACTGTGCCGTGGATTTGCTGGCAGTTTAAGACAGAGAAGCGCCCTGGTTTGACAATCAACTTATGTATGCACACGTGTAACAACATAATACATTTTTCATCAATCCAGAAGCATAATAAGGAGCTCACATATGTAGAACTAACTGGATATAGGAGTATACCACACAGAAGCAAAACTGAAACAAGCCCATGGTTGTTTTTTACATCCAGAGAAGCATTTCATATAATGAACAATACACTGACACGGGCAGATGCCATAATACATAACTAGAACCGAGTTTCATATCTAGCATGTGATTCGAAGCCTAAGAGTCATGCAGTAAATAGGTGCTCAGTTCAGATACCAAACAGTGTATTGATCAAGGCGGTGTTTCCTTGATAACCTGAATATTTATGTATGTAGTCCCAAGACAGTGGATCTCGTTGGAACTGAATAAATAAAAGAAGTGAGCAAAATATTAAATAGTACCCTCGCCAGCACAGCAGCAGCGCGCGCGAGCCAGAACAGCAGAGTCCGAGTCACTCGAGCTCCACTTCCCTACTGCCTATAACGGGCAATGAACATATAACCATCGATTAAGCAAAGCAATGTGTGGCTAGCTAAACAGAGAATGTAAATTGGTAGCAGAAAATTCCTATGTACTTTGAGCAGACTAGCAGACCATAAAAAAAGCACACCTATTTCCTGCACATCCATTGACTAGCAAAAAAAAGTTAATCAACTGAATGCTAGTATGCTATGTGAAAGGCGCACACTCATTTAGCTCTTTCATGTGTCCGTGCAAGTGCAAATGCACCGCTAAGGTGTAGCATGTAGGTGGATGTGCACTACACAGCACACTTCACAAGTTTGTGTGCAGTCCTACTGCAGCCACATCCATACAGGCTCAATCTTATTTGGAACAATAATTTTGCTTGTGTAAATTATCAACATACATTCTCCATCAGAAAAGAAATTTATTGGTCAGAGGATATACTCTCGATCACAGCAGGAAATATTTAAATACCAATAAAGTGATGCATTACTTGCAAGTACAGAAGCAGAATTTATAGTGCTAGGGAAATATTCTATACATGATAGACATGCTACAGCGCACTAGTTGCAATTATGCTCCCCAATAAGATCAATATCTTAGTGCAGAGCTACTTATGAATAGGCAACCAGTAGCGTATAAGGCGTTTATGAATTAAGTTAGAACATGGAAAGGTTAAGCTTAACAGAACGATGTTTCAAACGAGCAACCAAAGATTATTTATTTCATGTTTATATAATACAACAAACTGAGTAAGCATATGTAATCTGGAGGAATTATACAAATAAAATCAACTTGACTAGATACCAGACATCGATCTGCCGGTGAGTCATTACAGGCAGCAACTACGACGACTTCAACACAAAATAGTCTAGTATTAATATCCGATCCATACTACGCAGCTCAAATAAACAAGAAGGAGCATGGTGCGTTCATGCCAGATCTCATCAGCACTAACGCAAACTAGGGCGCAAAATCGGCTTGATCTATGGTGGGGAAGGAGAGAAGAGACCCGAGGTGACCCACCGGCTACATGGCGGCGGCAGACGCAACCTTGTTCTCCTTTGAGCTCGTCGGAGAAGAACCTCCAGGACGGAGCAGCGGCGCTGCACCAACCTGCTGCGGAGGAGGAGGGCGCCCTGTCGCCACCAGATCTCGCGGGCTCCAACACATTGAACCTGGTGTACGGTATCCCCGAGCTGCGCGTGTCGAGGATGGATGCATGGGCTGCATCGCCGCCGGCGTGTCGAGGTGGCCGGCACCACCTCGTCAACGTTGAGCGCCCTCCCAGCACACTCAGCCACGCACGCGGTCGCAGATGCCCACGGTCGACTGTGTTGGTGAAGAACCCAGAGCCTGGCTCTCCCGACACCATGAACCGCGCCGCCGGGGCGTTGGCAACCGGACGTGCAGGTTTAGAGGGAGAGGGATGGGGATTGCGGGAAGGCGGGAAGCCGGCGTTCGTGGGTGGCGTGAAAGGCGGCGTTCGTCGGTGGCGGCGATTGGATGGAGCATAGGCGCTGCTTCCGGTCTCGTGGCGGAGGACGCGGTGAAGGAGGTCGCCGCATCTCCCGGCCACCGGCGTGAGAGCCATCTCCTCCTTCCTGGGTTCCCTCCGTTGTTGGCCTGGTGGTGAGCGGTGTGCCGGTCCTGGTGGATCTGGATGGAGGAGGGATGTGAGAGATCTGGATCGAGGAGGGGGCTAGGTGACTGGGTCTGTGGGAGGGGGATGGCGGCCGAGGAAGTACGTGTTGGGGGCTAGGGTTTTGGCCTTTTGGGGTGGCCGCGCGCGCGGGGAAAAAATTCGGGAGTGAGGGAGGTAAATTAGGACTTAGGAGGGAAATTTTTTCTTTTGGTAATAATAAGGAGTAAGCAAAAGAAATGTAAGTAAGTGTGCACAAGAATAAACCAAAGAAATGAAATACCGCGCTATATATTTTAAAGTTCAGTTAAAACAAACCAACCCAGAAATGTAAGTGGCCTATTGTGTGCCTTGCAATACGGCAAATATCACGAAAAACTTTTCCCAGAATTGAGCTACCACCTATGAAAATTCCAGGTTTCGAGCCGAATGACGGTTGTTATGTCCACATTCATGGCATAGTTTCTTGAAATGTGCCAATATTCTACCCAAACATGCATATTAGAACAACGAACAATGTTGCAAGAGTTCATCAACATTCAACACCTAGGTACGAACGGTCATGCACGTCGTCTTGACTTTTTACTGAAACGGACATAGAAAATTCCAGAAAATTCAAAAAAAATCAAAATGATGCAAGACCTTCGCGTGGTGTATTATATATGTACTAGTATCCACCAAAAATAATAAACTTGTAATACGACAGCTGGGTTGAAAAGGTGTTCATAAAATGAGCTATCTCCTCCGAAGATTCTTGGGTTTCGGGCCAAATGACGATGTTATGGCCACACTCATGGCATAGTTTGTTGAAATGTGCCCATATTCTACACAAGCTGCATAATGTAACAACTAACATGTTGCGAAGAAATTTTATTTTTCATTGAATAAAAACATCATTTTCCATCTTCGGAGTGTAAAAAAAGGTTTTTGTGAAGCACCTACCAAAAATATGTTACAAAATTGTAAAAGTAAAATTCTAAATATATTATGTCATTTTTGATCTACAAATAACAAATTTACTCAATAGCTCAAAATACACCTCTTTTGAAAAAGACAAATTTCTGCGATTCCGTAAACCGGGCCAAATTTGAACTACAGGTGCCTTGTAGTTTTCTCAATTTTTTGCAAAAATCATTTTTAGATAAAAAGTACCTATTTCAATATATACCCAGATTCATCAAGATTCAACCCTAGGTACGAACGGTCATGCACGTCGTGTTGACTTTTTCCTGAAACGGACATAGAAAATTCAGAAAATTCAAAAAAAATCAAAATGATGCACGACCTTCGCGTGGTGTCATTATATGTACTAGTATCCACCAAAAATAATAAACTTGGAATACGACAGGGTTGAAAAGGTGTTCATAGAATGAGCTATCTCCTCCGAAGATTCTTGGGTTTCGGCCAAATGACGATGTTATGGCCACACTCATGGCATAGTTTGTTGAATGTGCCCATATTCTACACAAGCATGCATAATGGAACAACTAACGTTGCCGAAGAAAGTTTTATTTTTCATTGAATAAAAACATCATTTTCCATCTTCGTAGTGTAAAAAAAGGTTTTTTGTGAAGCACCTACAAAAAATATGTTACAAAATAGTAAAAGTAAAATTCTAAATATATTATGTCATATTTGATCTACAAATAAAAATTTATACCTCTCAATAGCTCAAAATACACTCTTTTGAAAAAGACAAATTTTTGCGATTCCGCTGAAACCGGGCCAAATTTGAACTACAGTACCTCGTAGTTTTCTCATTTTTTAAAAATATTTTTAGATAAAAAGTACCTATTTCAATAGATACCAGATTCATCAAGATTCAACCCCTAGCTAAAACGGTCATGCACGTCGTCTTGACTTTTTCCTGAAACGGAAATAGAAAATTCCAGAAAATTCAAAAAAATCAAATGCAAGACCTTCGTGGTGTCATTATATATGTACTAGTATCCACCAAAAATAATAAACTTGGAATACGACAGCTGGGTTAAAAGGTGTTCATAGAAATGAGCTATCTCCTCCGAAGATTCTTGGGTTTCGGGCCAAATGACGATGTTATGGCCACACTCATGGCATAGTTTGTTGAAATGTTCCCATATTCTACACACTCATGCATAATGTAACAACTAACAACGTTGTCGAGGAAATTTTTATTTTTCACAATAAAAAAATCATTTTCCATTTTCGTAGTGTCAAAAAAGGGGTTTTTTTGTGAAGCACCTACCGAAAATATGTTACAAAATTGTAAAAGTAAAATTCTAAATATATATGTCATATTTGATCTACAAATAACAAATTTATACCTCTCAATAGCTCAAAATACACCTCTTTTGAAAAAGACAAATTTCTGCGATTCCGTGAAAACCGGGCCAAATTTGAACTACAGGTGCCTTGTTTTTCTCATTTTTTTAAAAATATTTTTAGATAAACAAGTACCTATTTCAATAGATACCAGGATTTCATCAATATTCAACCCTAGCTACGAACGTCATGCACGTCGTCTTGACTTTTTCCTGAAACGGACATAGAAAATTCCAGAAAATTCAAACAAAATCAAAATGATGCAAGACCTTCGTGTGGTGTCATTATATATGTACTAGTATCCACCAAAAATAATAAACTTGGAATACGACTTGTTGAAAAGGTGTTCATAGAAATGAGCTATCTCCTCCGAAGATTCTTGGGTTTCGGGCCAAATGACGGATGTTAGGCCACACTCATGGTATAGTTTGTTGAAATGTGCCCATATTCTACACAAGCATGCATAATGGAACAACTAACAATGTTGTCGAAGAATTTATTTTTCATGAATAAAAACATCATTTTCCATCTTCGGAGTGTAAAAAAAGGTTTTTTTGTGAAGCACCTACCAAAAATATGTTACAAAATTGTACAAAGTAAAATTCTAAATATATTATGTCATATTGATCTACAAATAACAAATTTATACCTCTCAATAGCTTAATACACCTCTTTTGAAAAAGACAAATTTCTGCCGATTCCGCTGAAACCGGGCAAATTTGAACTACAGCCTCGTAGTTTTCTCTTTTTTTGAAAAAAATCATTTTTAGATAAAAACCTATTTCAATAGATACACCAGATTCATAAAGATTCAACACCTAGGTAAACGGTCATGCACGTCGTCTTGACTTTTTCCTGAAACGGACATAGAAAATTCCAGAAAATTCAAAAAAAAATCAAAATGATGCAAGACCTTCGCGTGGTGTTATTATATATGTACTATCCACCAAAAAAATAAACTTGGAATACGACACTGGGTTGAAAAGGTGTTCATAGAAATGAGCTATCTCCTCCGAAGATTCTTGGGTTTCGGGCCAAATGACGATGTTATGGCCACACTCATGCATAGTTTGTTGAAATGTGCCCATATTCTACACACATGCATAATGGAACAACTAACAAGTTCCGAAGAAAGTTTTATTTTTCATTGAATAAAAACATCATTTTCCATCTTCGGAGTGTCAAAAAAGGTTTTTTTGTGAAGCACCTACCGAAAAATGTTACAAATTGTAAAAAGTAAAATTAAATATTATGTCATATTTGATCTACAAATAAAAAATTTATACCTCTCAATAGCTCAAATACACCTCTTTTGAAAAAGACAAATTTCCGATTCCGCTGAAACCGGGCCAAATTTGAACTACAGGTACCTTAGTTTTCTCATTTTTTTTAAAAATCATTTTTAGATAAAAAGTACCTTTTCAACATAGATACCAAGATTCATCAAATTCAACACCTAGCTACGAACGGTCATGCACGTCGTCTTGACTTTTTCCTGAAACGGACATAGAAAATTCCAGAAAATTCAAAAAAATCAAAATGATGCAAGACCTTCACGTGGTGTCATTATATATGTACTAGTATCCACCAAAAATAATAAACTTGGAATACGACAGCTGGGTTAAAAGGTGTTCATAGAAATGAGCTATCTCCTCCGAAGATTCTTGGGTTTCGGGCCAAATGACGGATGTTATGGCCACACTCATGGCATAGTTTGTTGAAATGTTCCCATATTCTACACACTGCATAATGGAACAACTAACATGTTGTCGAAGAAAGTTTTATTTTCATTCAATAAAAAATCATTTTCCATTTCGGAGTGTCAAAAAGGTTTTTTGTGAAGCACCTACCGAAAATATGTTACAAATTGTAAAAGTAAAATTCTAAATATAGTATGTCATATTTGATCTACAAATAACAAATTTATACCTCTCAATAGCTCTAAATACACCTCTTTTGAAAAAGACAAATTTCTGCGATTCCGCTAAAACGGGCCAAATTTGAACTACAGTGCCTTGTAGTTTCTCTTTATTTTTTGTAAAAATATTTTTAGATAAAAAGTACCTATTTCAATAGATACACCAAGAGTTCATCAATATTCAACCCTAGGTACGAACGGTCATGCACGTCGTCTTGACTTTTTCCTAAACGGACATAGAAAATTCCAGAAAATTCAAACAAAATCAAAATGATGCAAGACCTTCGCGTGGTGTCATTATATATGTACTAGTATCCCACCAAAAATAACTTGGAATACGACAGCTGGTTGAAAAGGTGTTCATAGAAATGAGCTATCTCCTCCGAAGATTCTTGGGTTTCGGGCCAAATGACGGATGTTATGGCCACACTCGATAGTTTGTTGAAATGTGCCTATTCTGCACAAGCATGCATAATGGAACAACTAACAACGTTCGAAGAAAGTTTTATTTTTCATTGAATAAAAACATCATTTTCCATCTTCGGAGTGTAAAAAAGGGTTTTTTGTGAAGCACCTACCAAAAATATGTTACAAAATTGTACAAAGTAAAATTCTAAATATATTATGTCATATTTGATCTACAAATAACAAATTTATACTCTCTCAATAGCTCTAAATACACCTCTTTTGAAAAAGACAAATTTCTGCCGATTCCGCTGAAACCGGGCCAAATTTGAACTACAGGTACCTCGTAGTTTCTCTTTTTTTTGAAAAAAATCATTTTAGATGAAAAGTACCTTTCATAGATACACCAGAGTTTCAAGATTCAACCCTAGCTACGAACGGTCATGCAGTCGTCTTGACTTTTTCCTGAAACGGACATAGAAAATTCCAGAAAATTCAAAAATCAAAACGATGCAAGACCTTCGCGTGGTGTCATTATATGTACTAGTATCCACCAAAAAATAAAAACTTGGAATACGACAACTGGGTTGAAAAGGTGTTCATAGAAATGAGCTATCTCCTCCGAAGATTCTTGGGTTTCGGCCAAATGACGGATGTTATGGCCACACTCATGGCATAGTTTGTTGAAATGTGCCCATATTCTACACAAGCATGCATAATGTAACAACTAACGTTCACGAGAAACTTTTATTTTCATTGAATAAAAACATCATTTTCCATCTTCGGAGTGTCAAAAAGGTTTTTTTGTGAAGCACCTACCAAAATATGTTACAAAATTGTAAAAAGTAAAATTTAAATATATTATGTCATATTTGATCTACAAATAAAAATTTATACCTCAAATAGCTCAAATACACCTTTTTGAAAAAGACAAATTTTTGCCGATTCCGCTGAAACCGGGCCAAATTTGAACTACAGGTGCCTTGTAGTTTGCTCATGATTTTTTTGCAAAAACATTTTTAGATAAAAGTACCTATTTCAATAGATACCCAGAGTTCATCAATATTCAACCCTAGCTAAACGGTCATGCACGTCGTCTTGACTTTTTCCTGAAACGGACATAGAAAATTCCAGAAAATTCAAAAAAACAAATGATGCAAGACCTTCACGTGGTGTCATTATATATGTACTAGTATCCACCAAAAATAATAAACTTGGAATACGACAGCTGGGTTAAAAGGTGTTCATAGAAATGGGCTATCTCCTCCGAAGATTCTTGGGTTTCGGGCCAAATGACGGATGTTATGGCCACACTCATGGCATAGTTTGTTGAATGTGCCCATATTCTACACACTCATGCATAATGGAACAACTAAACAACGTTGTCGAAGAAAGTTTTATTTTTCACAATAAAAACATCATTTTCCATTTTTGGAGTGTCAAAAAGGTTTTTTGTGAAGCACCTACCAAAATATGTTACAGAATTGTAAAAGTAAAATTCTAAATATATTATGTCATATTTGATCTACAAATAACAAATTTATACCTCTCAATAGCTCAAATACACCTCTTTTGAAAAAGACAAATTTCTGTCGATTCCGTTGAAACGGGCCAAATTTGAACTACAGGTGCCTCGTAGTTTTCTCTTTATTTTTTGCAAAATCATTTAGATGAAAGTACCTATTTCAATAGATACCCAATTTCATCAATATTCAACCCTAGCTACGGTCATGCACGTCGTCTTGACTTTTTCCTGAAACGGACATAGAAAATTCCAGAAAATTCAAAAAAAATCAAAATGATGCAAGACCTTCGCGTGGTGTCATTATATGTACTAGTATCCACCAAAAAAAATAAACTTGTAATACGACAGCTGGGTTGAAAAGGTGTTCATAGAAATGAGCTATCTCCTCCGAAGATTCTTGGGTTTCGGCCAAATGACGATGTTATGGCCACACTCATGCATAGTTTGTTGAATGTGCCCATATTCTACACAAGCATGCATAATGGAACAACTAACAACGTTCCGAGAAAGTTTTATTTCATTGAATAAAAACATCATTTTCCATCTTCGGAGTGTCAAAAAAGGTTTTTTTGTGAAGCACCTACCGAAAATATGTTACAAATTGTAAAAAGTAAAATTCTAAAATATATGTCATATTTGATCTACAAATAACAATTTATACCTCTCAATAGCTCAAATACACTTCTTTTGAAAAAGACAAATTTTTGCCGATTCCGCTGAAACCGGGCCAAATTTGAACTACAGGTGCCTCGTAGTTTTCTCTTTATTTTTTCCAAAAATCATTTTTAGATAAAAAGTACCTATTTCAATAGATACACAAGATTTATCAATTCAACCCTAGGTAAACGGTCATGCACGTCGTCTTGACTTTTTCCTGAAACGGACATAGAAAATTCCAGAAAATTCAAAAAAATCAAAACGATGCAAGACCTTCGCGTGGTGTCATTATATGACTAGTATCCACCAAAAATAATAAACTTGGAATACGACAACTGGGTTAAAAGGTGTTCATAGAAATGAGCTATCTCCTCCGAAGATTCTTGGGTTTCGGCCAAATGACGATGTTATGGCCACACTCATGGCATAGTTTGTTGAAATGTTCCCATATTCTACACACTGCATAATGGAAACAACTAACAACGTTGTCAAAAAGTTTATTTTTCACAATAAAAAATCATTTTCCATTTCGTAGTCAAAAAAGGTTTTGTGAAGCACCTACCGAAAATATGTTACAAATTGTAAAAAGTAAAATTCTAAATATATATGTCATATTTGATCTACAAATAACAAATTTATACCTCTCAATAGCTCAAAATACACCTCTTTTGAAAAAGACAAATTTCTGCGATTCAAAACCGGGCCAAATTTGAACTACAGCCTTGTAGTTTCTCATTTATTTTTTGCAAAAATCATTTTTAGATAAAAGTACCTATTTCAACAGACACAGAGTTCATCAATTCAAACCTAGCTACGAACGGTCATGCACGTCGTCTTGACTTTTTCCTGAAACGGACATAGAAAATTCCAGAAAAATTCAAACAAATCAAAATGATGCAAGACCTTCGCGTGGTGTCATTATATATGTACTAGTATCCACCAAAAATAATAAACTTGGAATACGACAACTGGGTTGAAAAGGTGTTCATAGAAATGAGCTATCTCCTCCGAAGATTCTTGGGTTTCGGCCAAATGACGGATGTTATGGCCACACTGGTATAGTTTGTTGAGTGCCATATTCTGCACAAGCATGCATAATGGAACAACTAACAATTGTCGAAGAAAGTTTTATTTTTCATTGAATAAAAACATCATTTTCCATCTTCGGAGTGTAAAAAAGGGTTTTTTTAAGCACCTACCAAAAATATGTTACAAAATTGTACAAAGTAAAATTCTAAATATATTATGTCATATTTGATCTACAAATAACAAATTTGATACCTCTCAATAGCTCTAAATACACATCTTTTGAAAAGACAAATTTCTGCCGATTCCGCTGAAACCGGGCCAAATTTGAACTACAGTACCTCGTAGTTTTCTCTTTTTTTTGAAAAAAATCATTTTTAGATGAAAAAGTACCTATTTCAATAGATACCCAGAGTTCATCAATATTCAACACCTAGCTACGAACGGTCATGCACGTCGTCTTGACTTTTTCCTGAAACGGACATAGAATTCCAGAAAATTCAAAAAAAAAAAATGCAAGACCTTCGCGTGGTGTCATTATATATGTACTAGTATCCACCAAAAAAATAAACTTGGAATACGACAACTGGGTTGAAAAGGTGTTCATAGAAATGAGCTATCTCCTCCGAAGATTCTTGGGTTTCGGCCAAATGACGATGTTATGGCCACACTCATGCATAGTTTGTTGAAATGTGCCATATTCTACACACTCATGCATAATGGAACAACTAACAACGTTGTCGAAGAAAGTTTTATTTTTCATTCAATAAAAAATCATTTTCCATTTTTGGTGTCGAAAAAGGTTTTTTGTGAAGCACCTACCGAAATATGTTACAAATTGTACAAAGTAAAATTCTAAATATATTATGTCATATTTGATCTACAAATAACAAATTTATACCTCTCAATAGCTCAAATACACCTCTTTTGAAAAAGACAAATTTCTGTCGATTCCGTTGAAACCGGGCCAAATTTGAACTACAGGTACCTTGTAGTTTTCTCTTTATTTTTTGCAAAAAATCATTTTTAGATAAAATACCTATTTCAATAGATACCAAGAGTTCATCAAGATTCAACACCTAGGTACGAACGGTCATGCACGTCGTCTTGACTTTTTCCTGAAACGGACATAGAAAATTCCAGAAAATTCAAAAAAAAAATCAAAATGATGCAAGACCTTCGCGTGGTGTTATTATATATGCACTAGTATCCACCAAAAAAAATAAACTTGGAATACGACAACTGGGTTGAAAAGGTGTTCATAGAAATGAGCTATCTCCTCCGAAGATTCTTGGGTTTCAGGCCAAATGACGGATGTTATGGCCACACTCATGGCATAGTTTGTTGAAATGTGCCCATATTCTACACACGCATGCATAATGGAACAACTAACAACGTTTCCGTAGAAAGTTTTATTTTTCATTGAATAAAAACATCATTTTCCATCTTCGGAGTGTCAAAAAAGGTTTTTTTGTGAAGCACCTACCGAAAATATGTTACAGAATTGTAAAAAGTAAAATTATAAATATATTATGTCATATTTGATCTACAAATAAAAAATTTGATACCTCTCAATAGCTCTAAATACACTCTTTTGAAAAAGACAAATTTTTGCCGATTCCGCTGAAACCGGGCCAAATTTGAACTACAGGTGCCTCGTAGTTTTCTCTTTATTTTTTCCAAAAATCATTTTTAGATGAAAAAGTACCTATTTCAACATAGATACACCAAGAGTTCATCAAGATTCAACACCTAGGTACGAACGGTCATGCACGTCGTCTTGACTTTTTCCTGAAACGGACATAGAAAATTCCAGAAAATTCAAAAAAACTCAAAATTATGCAAGACCTTCACGTGGTGTCATTATATATGTACTAGTATCCACCAAAAATAATAAACTTGGAATACGACAACTGGGTTAAAAAGGTGTTCATAGAAATGAGCTATCTCCTCCGAAGATTCTTGGGTTTCAGGCCAAATGACGGATGTTATGGCCACACTCATGGCATAGTTTGTTGAAATGTTCCCATATTCTACACACTCATGCATAATGGAACAACTAACAACGTTGTCGAAGAAAGTTTTATTTTTCATTCAATAAAAAAATCATTTTCCATTTTCGGAGTGTCGAAAAAGGGGTTTTTTGTGAAGCACCTACCGAAAATATGTTACAGAATTGTACAAAGTAAAATTCTAAATATAGTATGTCATATTTGATCTACAAATAACAAATTTTATACCTCTCAATAGCTCTAAATACACCTCTTTTGAAAAAGACAAATTTCTGTCGATTCCGCTAAAACCGGGCCAAATTTGAACTACAGGTGCCTCGTAGTATTCTCTTTATTTTTTGCAAAAATCATTTTTAGATGAAAAAGTACCTATTTCAACATAGATACACCAAGAGTTCATCAAGATTCAACACCTAGGTACGAACGGTCATGCACGTCGTCTTGACTTTTTCCTGAAACGGACATAGAAAATTCCAGAAAATTCAAACAAAATCAAAATGATGCAAGACCTTCGCGTGGTGTCATTATATATGTACTAGTATCCACCAAAAATAATAAACTTGGAATACGACAACTGGGTTGAAAAGGTGTTCATAGAAATGAGCTATCTCCTCCGAAGATTCTTGGGTTTCAGGCCAAATGACGGATGTTATGGCCACACTCGTGGTATAGTTTGTTGAAATGTGCCTATATTCTGCACAAGCATGCATAATGGAACAACTAACAATGTTGTCGAAGAAAGTTTTATTTTTCATTGAATAAAAACATCATTTTCCATCTTCGGAGTGTAAAAAAAGGGTTTTTTTGTGAAGCACCTACCAAAAATATGTTACAAAATTGTACAAAGTAAAATTCTAAATATATTATGTCATATTTGATCTACAAATAACAAATTTGATACCTCTCAATAGCTCTAAATACACCTCTTTTGAAAAAGACAAATTTCTGCCGATTCCGCTGAAACCGGGCCAAATTTGAACTACAGGTGCCTCGTAGTTTTCTCTTTACTTTTTGAAAAAAATCATTTTTAGATGAAAAAGTACCTATTTCAACATAGATACACCAGATTCATCAAATTCAACCTAGGTACGAAACGGTCATGCATGTCGTCTTGACTTTTTCCTGAAACGGACATAGAAAATTCCAGAAAATTCAAAAAAAATCAAAAATGATGCAAGACCTTCGCGTGGTGTCATTATATATGTACTAGTATCCACCAAAAAAATAAACTTGGAATACGACAACTGGGTTGAAAAGGTGTTCATAGAAATGAGCTATCTCCTCCGAAGATTCTTGGGTTTCAGGCCAAATGACGGATGTTATGGCCACACTCATGGCATAGTTTGTTGAAATGTGCCCATATTCTACACACGCATGCATAATGGAACAACTAACAATGTTCACGAGAAAGTTTTATTTCATTGAATAAAAACATCATTTTCCATCTTCGGAGTGTCAAAAAAGGTTTTTTTGTGAAGCACCTACCGAAAATATGTTACAAATTGTAAAAGTAAAATTATAAATATATTATGTCATATTTGATCTACAAATAAAAAATTTATACCTCTCAATAGCTCAAATACACTTTTTGAAAAAGACAAATTTTGCCGATTCCGCTGAAACCGGGCCAAATTTGAACTACAGGTGCCTTGTAGTTTTCTCTTTTTTTTAAAAACATTTTTAGATACAAAGTACCTATTTCAATAGATACACCAAAGTTCATCAAGATTCAACCCTAGGTACGAACGGTCATGCACGTCGTCTTGACTTTTTCCTGAAACGGACATAGAAAATTCCAGAAAATTCAAAAAAATCAAAATGACGCAAGACCTTCGTGGTGTCATTATATATGTACTAGTATCCACCAAAAAAATAAACTTGGAATACGACAACTGGGAAAAGGTGTTCATAGAAATGAGCTATCTCCTCCGAAGATTCTTGGGTTTCGGCCAAATGACGGATGTTATGGCCACACTCATGGCATAGTTTGTTGAAATGTTCCCATATTCTACACACTCATGCATAATGGAACAACTAACAACGTTGTCGAAGAAAGTTTTATTTTTCATTCAATAAAAAAATCATTTTCCATTTTTGGAGTGTCGAAAAAGGGGTTTTTTGTGAAGCACCTACCGTAAATATGTTACAGAATTGTACAAAGTAAAATTCTAAATATATTATGTCATTTTATCTACAAATAACAAATTTATACCTCTCAATAGCTCTAAATACACCTCTTTTGAAAAAGACAAATTTTGCGATTCCGTGAAACCGGGCCAAATTTGAACTACAGGTGCCTCGTAGTTTTCTCTTTTTTTAAAAAATCATTTTTAGATAAAAAGTACCTATTTCAATAGATACACCAAGAGTTCATCAAGATTCAACACCTAGGTACGAACGGTCATGCACGTCGTCTTGACTTTTTCCTGAAACGGACATAGAAAATTCCAGAAAATTCAAACAAAATCAAAATGCAAGACCTTCGCGTGGTGTCATTATATGTACTAGTATCCACCAAAAATAATAAACTTGGAATACGACAACTGGGTTGAAAAGGTGTTCATAGAAATGAGCTATCTCCTCCGAAGATTCTTGGGTTTCGCCAAATGACGAGTTATGGCCACACTCGTGGTATAGTTTGTTGAAATGTGCCTATATTCTGCACAAGCATGCATAATGGAACAACTAACAATGTTGTCGAAGAAAGTTTTATTTTTCATTGAATAAAAACATCATTTTCCATCTTCGGAGTGTAAAAAAAGGGGTTTTTTTGTGAAGCACCTACCAAAAATATGTTACAAAATTGTAAAAGTAAAATTCTAAATATATTATGTCATATTTGATCTACAAATAACAAATTTGATACCTCTCAATAGCTCAAATACACCTCTTTTGAAAAAGACAAATTTCTGCGATTCCGCTGAAACCGGGCCAAATTTGAACTACAGTGCCTCGTAGTTTTCTCTTTTTTTGAAAATCATTTTTAGATGAAAAGTACCTATTTCAATAGATACACCAATTTCATCAAGATTCAACCCTAGGTACGAACGGTCATGCATGTCGTCTTGACTTTTTCCTGAAACGGACATAGAAAATTCCAGAAAATTCAAAAAAAAAAACAAAATGATGCAAGACCTTCGCGTGGTGTCATTATATATGTACTAGTATCCACCAAAAAAAATAAACTTGGAATACGACAACTGGGTTGAAAAGGTGTTCATAGAAATGAGCTATCTCCTCCGAAGATTCTTGGGTTTCGGGCCAAATGACGGTGTTATGGCCACACTCATGGCATAGTTTGTTGAATGTGCCCATATTCTACACACGCATGCATAATGGAACAACTAACAATTGCCGAGAAAGTTTTATTTTTCATTGAATAAAAACATCATTTTCCATCTTCGGAGTGTCAAAAAAGGTTTTTTTGTAAGCACCTACCGAAAATATGTTACAAAATTGTACAAAGTAAAATTATAAATATATTATGTCATATTTGATCTACAAATAAAAATTTATACCTCTCAATAGCTCAAATACACTTTTTGAAAAAGACAAATTTTGCCGATTCCGCTGAAACCGGGCCAAATTTGAACTACAGGTGCCTTGTAGTTTTCTCTTTATTTTTTGCAAAAAACATTTTTAGATGAAAAAGTACCTATTTCAACATAGATACCCAAGGTTCATCAAGATTCAACACCTAGGTACGACGGTCATGCACGTCGTCTTGACTTTTTCCTGAAACGGACATAGAAAATTCCAGAAAATTCAAAAAAACTCAAAATGACGCAAGACCTTCACGTGGTGTCATTATATATGTACTAGTATCCACCAAAAATAATAAACTTGGAATACGACAACTGGGTTAAAAAGGTGTTCATACAAATGAGCTATCTCCTCCGAAGATTCTTGGGTTTCAGGCCAAATGACGGATGTTATGGCCACACTCATGGCATAGTTTGTTGAAATGTTCCCATATTCTACACACATGCATAATGGAACAACTAACAACGTTGGAAGAAAGTTTTATTTTCATGAATAAAAAATCATTTTCCATTTTTGGAGTGTCGAAAAAGGGGTTTTTTGTGAAGCACCTACCGTAAATATGTTACAGAATTGTACAAAGTAAAATTCTAAATATATTATGTCATATTTGATCTACAAATAACAAATTTGATACCTCTCAATAGCTCTAAATACACCTCTTTTGAAAAAGACAAATTTTTGTCGATTCCGTTGAAACCGGGCCAAATTTGAACTACAGGTGCCTCGTAGTTTTCTCTTTATTTTTTGAAAAAATCATTTTTAGATGAAAAAGTACCTATTTCAACATAGATACACCAAGAGTTCATCAAGATTCAACACCTAGGTACGAACGGTCATGCACGTCGTCTTGACTTTTTCCTGAAACGGACATAGAAAATTCCAGAAAATTCAAACAAAATCAAAATGATGCAAGACCTTCGCGTGGTGTCATTATATATGTACTAGTATCCACCAAAAATAATAAACTTGGAATACGACAACTGGGTTGAAAAGGTGTTCATAGAAATGAGCTATCTCCTCCGAAGATTCTTGGTTTTCAGGCCAAATGACGGATGTTATGGCCACACTCGTGGTATAGTTTGTTGAAATGTGCCTATATTCTACACAAGCATGCATAATGGAAAAACTAACGACGTTGTCGAAGAAAGTTTTATTTTTCATTGAATAAAAACATCATTTTCCATCTTCGGAGTGTAAAAAAAGGGGTTTTTTGTGAAGCACCTACCGAAAATATGTTACGGAATTGTACAAAGTAAAATTCTAAATATATTATGTCATATTTGATCTACAAATAACAAATTTTATACCTCTCAATAGCTCTAAATACACCTCTTTTGAAAAAGACAAATTTCTGCCGATTCCGCTGAAACCGGGCCAAATTTGAACTACAGGTGCCTCGTAGTTTTCTCTTTATTTTTTGCAAAAATCATTTTTAGATGAAAAAGTACCTATTTCAACATAGATACACCAAGAGTTCATCAAGATTCAACACCTAGTTACGAACGGTCATGCACATCGTCTTGACTTTTTCCTGAAACGGACATAGAAAATTCCAGAAAATTCAAAAAAACTCAAAATGATGCAAGACCTTCACGTGGTGTCATTATATATGTACTAGTATCCACCAAAAATAATAAACTTGGAATACGACAACTGGTTAAAAAGTGTTCATAGAAATGAGCTATCTCCCAAAGATTCTTGGGTTTCAGGCCAAATGACGGATGTTATGGCCACACTCATGGCATAGTTTGTTGAAATGTTCCATATTCTACACACTCATGCATAATGGAACAACTAAACAACGTTGTCGAAGAAGTTTTATTTCATTCAATAAAAACATCATTTTCCATCTTCGGAGTGTAAAAAAAAGGGTTTTTTGTGAAGCACCTACCAAAAATATGGTTACAAAATTGTACAAACTAAAATCTAAATATATTATGTCATATTTGATCTACAATAACAAATTTGATACTCTCAATAGCTCTAAATACACCTCTTTTGAAAAAGACAAATTTCTACCGATTCCGCTGAAACCGGGCCAAATTGAACTACAGGGGCCTCGTAGTTTTTCTTTTTATTTTTTGAAAAAATAATTTTTTAGATGAAAAAGTACCTATTTCAACATAGATACACCAAGAGTTCATCAAGATTCAACACTAGGTACGAACGTCATGCACGTCGTCTTGACTTTTTCCTGAAACGGACATAGAAAATTCCAGAAAATTCAAAAAAAATCAAAATAATGCAAGACCTTCGTGTGGTGTCATTATATATGTACTAGTATCCACCAAAAATAATAAACTTGGAATACGACAATTGGGTTGAAAAGGTGTTCATAGAAATGAGCTATCTCTTCCGAAGATTCTTGGGTTTCAGGCCAAATGACGGATGTTATGGCCACACTCATGGCATAGTTTGTTGAAATGTGCCCATATTCTACGCAAGCATGCATAATGGAAGAACTAACAACGTTGCCGAAGAAAGTTTTATTTTTCATTGAATAAAAACATCATTTTCCATCTTCGGAGTGTAAAAAAAGGGGTTTTTTGTGAAGCACCTACCAAATATATGTTACAAAATAGTACAAAGTAAAATTCTAAATATATTATGTCATATTTGATCTACAAATAACAAATTTGATACCTCTCAATAGCTCTAAATACACTTCTTTTGAAAAACACAAATTTTTGCCGATTCCAAGGAAACCGGGCCAAATTTGAACTACAGGTGCCTCGTAGTTTTCTCTTTATTTTTTGCAAAAATCATTTTTAGATGGAAAAGTACCTATTTCAACATAGATACACCAAGAGTTCATCAAGATTCAACACCTAGGTACGAACGGTCATGCACGTCGTCTTGACTTTTTCCTGAAACGGACATAGAAAATTCCAGAAAATTCAAAAAAACTCAAAATGACGCAAGACCTTCACGTGGTGTCATTATATATGTACTAGTATCCACCAAAAATAATAAACTTGGAATACGACAACTGGGTTAAAAAGGTGTTCATAAAAATGAGCTATCTCCTCCGAAGATTCTTGGGTTTCAGGCCAAATGACGGATGTTATGGCCACACTCATGGCACAGTTTGTTGAAATGTTCCCATATTCTACACACTCATGCATAATGGAACAACTAACAACGTTGTCGAAGAAAGTTTTATTTTTCATTCAATAAAAAAATCATTTTCCATTTTCGGAGTGTCGAAAAAGGGTTTTTTGTGAAGCACCTACCGAAAATATGTTACAGAATTGTACAAAGTAAAATTCTAAATATAGTATGTCATATTTGATCTACAAATAACAAATTTTATACCTCTCAATAGCTCTAAATACACCTCTTTTGAAAAAGACAAATTTATGCCGATTCCGTTGAAACCAGGCCAAATTTGAACTACAGGTGCCTCGTAGTTTTCTCTTTATTTTTTGCAAAAATCATTTTTAGATGAAAAAGTATCTATTTCAACATAGATACACCAAGAGTTCATCAGGATGCAACACCTAGGTACGAACGGTCATGCACGTCGTCTTGACTTTTTCCTGAAACGGACATAGAAAATTCCAGAAAATTCAAAAAAAATCAAAATGATGCAAGACCTTCGCGTGGTGTCATTATATATGTACTAGTATCCACCAAAAATAATAAACTTGGAATACGACAACTGGGTTGAAAAGGTGTTCATAGAAATGAGCTATCTCCTCCGAAGATTCTTGGGTTTCAGACCAAATAACGGATGTTATGGCCACACTCGTGGTATAGTTTGTTGAAATGTGCCTATATTCTACACAAGCATGCATAATGGAACAACTAACAACGTTGCCGAAGAAAGTTTTATTTTTCATTGAATAAAAACATCATTTTCCATCTTCGGAGTGTAAAAAAAGGGGTTTTTTGTGAAGCACCTACCAAAAATATGTTACAAAATTGTACAAAGTAAAATTTTAAATATATTATGTCATATTTGATCTACAAATAACAAATTTGATACCTCTCAATATCTCTAAATACACCTCTTTTGAAAAAGACAAATTTCTGCCGATTCCGCTGAAACCGGGGAAAATTTGAACTACAGGTGCCTCGTAGTTTTCTCTTTATTTTTTGAAAAAATCATTTTTAGATGAAAAAGTACCTATTTCAACATAGATACACCAAGAGTTCATCAAGATTCAACACCTAGGTACGAACGGTCATACACGTCGTCTTGACTTTTTCCTGAAACGGACATAGAAAATTCCAGAAAATTCAAAAAAAATCAAAATGATGCAAGACCTTCGCGTGGTGTCATTATATATGTACTAGTATCCACCAAAAATAATAAACTTGGAATACGACAACTGGGTTGAAAAGGTGTTCATAGAAATGAGCTATCTCCTCCGAAGATTCTTGGGTTTCAAGCCAAATGACGGATGTTATGGCCACACTCATGGCATAGTTTGTTGAAATGTGCCCATATTCTACACACGCATGCATAATGGAACAACTAACAACGTTGCCGAAGAAAGTTTTATTTTTCATTCAATAAAAACATCATTTTCCATTTTCGGAGTGTCAAAAAAGGTTTTTTTGTGAAGCACCTACCGAAAATATGTTACAGAATTGTAAAAAGTAAAATTATAAATATATTATGTCATATTTGATCTACAAATAAAAAATTTGATACCTCTCAATAGCTCTAAATACACCTCTTTTGAAAAAGACAAATTTCTCATGATTCCGCTGAAACCGGGCCAAATTTGAACTACAGGTGCCTCGTAGTTTTCTCTTTATTTTTTGCAAAAATCATTTTTAGATGAAAAAGTACCTATTTCAACATAGATACACCAAGAGTTCATCAAGATTCAACACCTAGGTACGAACGGTCATGCACGTCGTCTTGACTTTTTCCTGAAACGGACATAGAAAATTCCAGAAAATTCAAAAAAAATCAAAATGATGCAAGACCTTCGCGTGGTGTCATTATATATGTACTAGTATCCAACAAAAATAATAAACTTGGAATACGACAACTGGGTTGAAAAGGTGTTCATAGAAATGAGCTATCTCCTCCGAAGATTCTTGGGTTCCGGGCCAAATGACGGATGTTATGGCCACACTCATGGCATAGTTTGTTGAAATGTGCCCATATTCTACACAAGAATGCATAATGGAACAACTAACAATGTTCACGAAGAAAATTTTATTTTTCATTCAATAAAAACATCATTTTCCATTTTCGGAGCGTCAAAAAAGTTTGTTTTTTGTGAAGCACCTACCGAAAATATGTTACAGAATTGTACAAAGTAAAATTCTAAATATATTATGTCATATTTTATCTACAAATAACAAATTTACTACCTCTCAATAGCTTTTCATACACCTCTTTTGAAAAAGACAAATTTCTGCCGATTTCGTTGAAACCGGGCCAAATTTGAACTACAGGTACCTTGTAGTTTGCTCATGATTTTTTGTAAAAATCATTTTTAGATACACAAGTACCTATTTCAATAGAGATATACCAATATTTTATCAATATTCAACACCTAGGTACGAACGGTCATGTCCCTCGTTTTGACCGTTTTCCGAAACCGGCATAAAAGGTTCAAATCCTATATGAAGCAATATATAAAAATGAGGTGTATTTTTATTTTATTTTGAATCAAAATGGTACTTAATAGTTAATAATAAGGTAACACATATTTAAAAAAAATCAAAACTTATTTGGTTGAAATTAGAGTTCAAAAGCAAAAGTTATAAAGGAAGACAATAAAGAAAACTGCTAAAAAAAAATTGTAAAGCCTGCCAAACTGGCCGGCCTACGTAGCAACATGGCCGATTCAAACTAGCGCGACCGGCCCATCCTAGCAGCGCCACGTATCCGTTCCCAGCGCGCCGGCCCAGCAGAGATCCCTTCCCAGCCAGGCCGGCCCAGCGCAGCAGCCCAGGACGCGTTATACTGTATATAAATCCTAAACGTCGTAACCTGTCAGAAGTCATATCGTGGCGTGGTGGTTGGTGCGCTCGGTTGGCCGTGGGAGGTCGTGGGTTCGATTCCTCCCTCCGCCCCTTTATTTCCAATCATTTTCTATTATGTGGGCGCGTTACGTACTGTATAAGTAACCTGAACGTCGAGTAACATCACAAAGCATGCGTTGGTCTGGTGGTCTGTCCGTTTGGTTGGCCGTGCGAGGTCGTGTGTTCGATTCCTCCTCCGCCCCTTTATATCTAATCATTTTCGATGATGTGGGCGCGTTAATTACTGAATAAATAACCTGAACGTCGAGTATAATCACAAAGCTTGCGTTGGTCTGGTGGTCTGTCCGCTTTGTTGGCCGTGCGAGGTCGTGGGTTCGATTCCTCCCTCCCCCCTTTAATTCCAATCATTTTCGATTATGTGGGCGCGTTATGTACTGTATAAGGAACCTAAACGTCGAGTACCATCACAAAGCATACGTTGGTCTGCTTGATAGGCTGCACGAGGTCATGGGTTCGATCCCTACCTCCTGCCCTATTATTTTCAACCATTTTAGTACGTCCAGGTAAGCGCCCTATTATTTTCAACAATTTTAGTACGTCTAGGTAAGCGATCAGTGTGTTACTTGGTCATGCCAAGTGGTATAAGTGACACGTGTCAAACGGTAGATATCCAATAGACAATGCCACGTAGGCAAAGTTGATGATGTGTCCGTTCAATCGTACACATGCATCAAGACACGTAGGCAAGGTGGAGGACGTGGCACCGCATTCTAACCACTAGATCGGTGGGTACGAATTAAGACGATCAAAATTCGTCATGAACGGCCAAAAATAAGCCCCCAGTACACATGCTCCAATCAATGACGATTTCATTTTATCTGTCTACGACGTTTTTGAACCAAATCGTCGTTAGTTTACAGAGGTTTTATCCCCTTAAATGGTCTGCGACGATCTTGTTCTAAATCGTCATAAATCTATGACGATTTCATTTTGCGTGATTGTGAGAACGTCATGTATCAACACATTTCTTGTAGTGGCAGTTTTGGGTTCAAGATGTTAGCATTTCCTTATTTAAGAAGGGGAAATTTTCATGCTCTTTGTGAAAATGACGAACTGTATAGGTCGTGCTTGGTGTGATGCCTCCGTTTTGGACATATGTATGAAATAATTTTCAGTTTTAGAGGAATGTTTTATGTTCACATTAAATCCTGGAATGAATTTTGACAGTATAATTTTTTATTTACTTTTAAAATAAAGTATTTTTAAAAGAATTTACTATGTAAATATATCTCTATGGATCTAAAATATCTTTTGAATATGTCGTAATAAAATGCATTTCTTAGAAGAAAAATGTGATAAACTGCCCCATGGTGGTGGTATCATATCCACGGCATTTGCGTAATAGTATTTCCAATAGGACGTTTTCACTAAGCTGAAATTATGATGTGGTGAAAAAGGGAATTAGTCCAATACTATCCATATCTTGTTTTGGACATGACCAAATCCATGTATAGAAATATTACAGAATGAAGACGAATACTTGTGATATTCGTCCACCTCATATAAGGCTCCCTTCAATCCCGAGGCATGTGGCAAGGGACCTAACAGAGTGGAAATTGATTAGTGACAAAGAAGTTCCCAAGACAGTGTTTGGTCGGTGGTTGGATCAGAGGAGTTACACCGCGAATACTTCGCAATAATCTTTTATTTAGCGAAGCTCAAAGATTAATGGCCGCTTGAATTTTTCGTATTTTTGAAAATACAAGAACACATGTCTTTCATGAAATACGTCGAGAAATCATTGAAGATCAATGGTCATATAATATAAAACAAAGAACCAAAGACAGTACAAATTAGGTCATGTAATGTGTTTTATTGTTAAATTCCAGGTCTACATTCAACTTTCCCTAACAAGGGAGTGACTACACAAGAGACCGAGTCGATAAATGGGCTGTAATCTACCAGAAAATTTGTCTGCATCATCACCCACACTTTCCTGACGGGTCCACCGCTTGTTCTCGTTCTTTTCTGGGAGCTAGTTGAATAGGAGTAACATGCATACATAGGAGTAACATGGAGGGGCCCATCAAATCTGCATTGTTTGTCCAGATACATTCATGCAGCTTATGGCCAGATCCAGCAAGATACGATGTATATTTGGCCACGTCCATGCATTTTGCTTCCTTTTGTCCAAAATAACAATGTAGCTTATTACCAGATCTGGCTAGTAAACTTATTGTCATGGCATAGGTTGGTACAATTAAAATCAATACATGTTAAGGTCGTCGGGTAAGGTTGTCCTAAAGCTATGCAAGTCGCCTTTTATCTATAGGCTGTCGGAGCGGCGGCTCCGGATGCTACGTCTCCGTTGTGGGGCGTCGAGTCTTTTGGTGCCGGCTTTGGTCGTTTGGGCGTCATGACCGTCGACCCGTGTGGGGCGCGGCTTCGGAGTCGGCGTGGATGTCGGAGCGGTGGCTCCGGTCTCTCACCTCCACCATGTTGCGTTGAGGAGTCCTGGTGTCGACCTTGGTTGTTTGGGCAAATTGGTCGTCGACCCGTGTGGAGCGCGGCCTCGGGGCCGGCGTGGATCGAATTGTATTTTTTCTTTTTTTAGGCCTTGTCCTACGTGTTTGCTTCTCCTATATCAATATAAAAGACAAAGATTTTGCCTCGTTCAAAAAAAATCTACAGGCTGTCCTACCACTGCATTTGTGCAATCACATGAATTGCAGATTAGATCAGAAGGCTAGGAAATGGTTAGAGAATATAAACCGTATGTAGGCCGGTTGCATGCATTTTACCAAATCACCGGCTCAAATCTGCCCGGGACCGATTGAGAATCGAACGTGACGCTCCGATCTAAACACGATTTAAAATATGACATGCCTGGGTCCGAAAATCAGTGTTATTTGTCCAGATATAGCCATGCATGCAACTCCATTATTTCCGTGTGAGGCAAGTTAAGGCATGCATGCTGCTAACAACATGGCTCCAGCATTAAGACCAGTTAATGTTGAGAGCTATGCATGTGGGCATACCTCTCAAACAAGAATATGTATATAAGAAACAGAGATATTTTTATGTTTTAAACACGCCCTTGCATACGACTTTCGCCTAATTATGGTTTCGCTATCGACCTTCAAATCTCTTGCTCCCTATTTTGTGTCATTTTCGGACCCAACCCCAAACAAGGCAAATGTGTCGGTAAGTGTAACACAAGCACAAGGCGTGGCACTTCCTCTTGGCCGCTAGTCCTATAACTTTGTATATGTAGTGTATTCTATCAGATTCTATTAGGCCAGCGAGAAGATTTTTTTCATATCTTCCCTTGACTCAATCACTAACTCAAACAAGGCCAATCACCGGCTCAAAACTATATGTGACCGCAATTGTGAAGACATCTCTTGTTGTAATTAACTAGAAGAATACCCCGCACGTTGCAGCGGGTATCTCTTTTAAAAAAAAATTATATAAACGAAATGGGTATAAGGTGTATGAAATATTTCATTACCAAGATTCAATTGATCACATAATCGATATACTAAATTTAATTCGCGTGAAATTGTTGTATATTCTGAGAAATAAATATTATTGATATGGATAATTATATGGTTGAAAAAAGATGTTATGGTTAAGTGGCATGAAATATGTAATATGAAAATTATCAGTGGAGATGACATGGATAATTGATTGGCTAAAATGGTGGATAATGTGGATAGCTTGCATGTCAAGATAGAAAATTCATAAATGCATCTTAGTGGGGTTTTGTCTTATAAGAAGTATAGATTTGGGTGCATTAGAATAAAAGACCATTCGTTATGTGTATTCTCTAAATATGCCGGTTGATGCTACTACGAGTACTGTACTTGTGGAATATCAGCGGCACCTCCAGGCCTCGTGATACAGTCCTGCAAGGTTCGACAAGTGATGGTCATGAAGATAGATCTATGTCAGGTTATCGTCATTGTGGTGTGTCCACCTCTTGTCCCGACAAAATGATATGATGAAGATGTACATCTACCTACCCCAAAAAACATTGTATTGTTTGTTCGGATATGGCCATGCAACTTGTTGGCAGACCCAGAACTAATGTATTGTTTGTCAAGATATTGCACTTGAACGCGTTGCCATACACGGCAAGTAATGGTATAAATACCGCCACGTCCATGCATAATATAAATTAAAGAGCCAATGACAGTTTCAAACTGGATAAGAGACGGAGACGATCCATGAGCATGAGTTAGTCTCCACCAACGCATGCGTGGTGTTTTGGTAAATAAAAGAACACAATTAGTCTCCAAGAACCATATTGTTACACTATTGGTGCAATCTTGTTTCACCGTAGCTAGCGTACTGATTTTGTCTCTTAGAGTTAGAGAGCGATGTGGACCGCGGCCAGTGTAGGTTGAACAGGTCCGAATTCACTTACAAAAAATGACCTTCGAAAGAAAATTACTCCCTCCGGTCCGGAATATCTGTCGGGACCTGTATACTCGTTATGTACTGTGACAGTATAATCTGCACGCCACTTTTATCGGACCGGAGGTAGTATCAAATTATGTTTCAGAATAATTTACCAGAATGGCGGTCCGCGACGTCATGCACACTTGCCTCATGGGTCCACCATGATTTCTTGTTCTCTTCTAGAATTTCGATGAATAGGAGCTAGTAGGTGATCTAGTAACATGGATGGCAGCCTGTATATACGTAGGCACGATCGACCGAATCAATCTGCATTATTGTTGTTGGCCCAGATATAGCCATGCAACTTATTGACAAATCTAGCTAGTGACCGTATATGCATATATATCATAGGCCGCTAATTGACCGCATGTGTAAGGTTATGATCAAGGTATGAATGTGACCTCTTACCTGTAGGTTAATGATCATTCATTAAATGTGATGTTGCCCCTTGCTGCTGCGAGCCAGTACTATGCAGTTGGAATAATGAGTGGAAATTGGAGGCTTCTTGCAACTTAATGGAAGATCCGGCAAGTTGAGGTATGGGCATGGGGCAGGAGGGTGGATTTATCTGGAGTGAAACCCCAATTTAGTACACCAACTTGACGCGAATGTCCGCTTTGGTCACCAAGTTTCGAAACGTGAATTTCAGATCACGAAGTTGCCAAACGCGAGCGTTTTGGTCACGTGGCAGACTGGGTTTTATGCGAATCGCCCCCTGAATTTTTATTTATTGCAATTTCTAGGTCATTTTTAATTGTTTTTTGTTTACCTTGTAGGGGGAATTTGTAAAAAAAAATATAAAAATTCAAGGGGCGATTTGCAAAAAAAATAGAATGCCACATCACGGAGTGACCAAAGTGCTCGCATGTGGTAACTTCGTGACCTGAATTTCACGTTTCGCAACTTGGTGACCAAAGCGCACATTTGCGTCAAGTTGGTGTACTAAACCGGGGTTTTACTCATTTATCTCCCGCCGTGTGTCCACATCAATGTCTCCACAAAATGAAATGATGCAAACGTACCAACTTATTGTCAGAGGAGCAATGTTTTTCAATTAGGAGGAGGAGGAGAAGAAGAAGAAGAAGATTATATATATTTACAATATTTACAGTTGGGTTTTGGCCTAGGACAAAAGACACATATGATATTAATGTGGATCATACGATGTAGAAAATCAAACAAAAGGAGGCACCTAAACTACACTACGCAAACGTGAAGAACTGTAGAAGTATGGCACGAAAATGAGAGTATCCACCCAGTCACCCAGCTCAGCTCAATCCAGCCATGCATGGGCAATCACATGTTCAAAAATGCATGGGATATTCATCATAATTATGGATCATTTTGCCTGCTGCTGTTACGAATTATGTACCGGAGGAATGTAAGTGTCACCTCTCGAGGCATGGTGATAAAGTCTAGCAAGCGGGGGCATGACTACAAGATCTGTGTCAGGTTATCTCTCCATTACGTCGTGTCGACCTTATGTTCCCAAAAAATGATATGATTAGAAAATACACCGAAAGATATTGAAGTATTGCTTGTTCAGATATGGCATGCAACTTGTTGCTACAACGAGAACAGTAGTGTATTATGTGTCCACATATCACCTTGCAACCTATTATCAGATCCAGCAAGTAACTGTGTATATGCGGCCATGCAACTTAATGGTAGATCCAGCAAGTTGATGTTTGGGATGAGGATAGAATTGTGTCAGGTTATCTAACTTGCCCACAAAATCAAATGATAAGAAGATACCACGTACCTACCTACCCCATAATTTTGCATTGTGTTTGTCCGGACATAGGCATCCAATTTATTGGCAGGCCCAGCATAGTGTGTACCTTTTAGAGAATCTCTACCGGCACCCCCTAAACGACACCGCAAACGGCCCCCCAAAGGCAGGGAGGAGCGGCGCTGGCTCGCTCGGGTGGCGAACCCATCGGCAAACTCTCCGTCGTTCTACGTCGAGGACGACGATGAGGCTGGCCTCTCCAACATGGCGGTCGATTACGACGAGGAGGAGGAGGAGGACGACGACGACGACGACGAGGAGGAGGAGGACGACGACGACGAGGAGGACGTCTTCGATAGTTTTAGGCTAGTTTTAAATTTTCCGCCATAGTTTAAATTCAAATGTAATCGTATGAATGGTTTAAATGAAAATTTCTACTCCTACCCGTCCACAAAGTGTTTGTGTCTACGCTCACTAGATAGCTGGTCCGAATTGGAGGGCGATCCTGCAGAACCGGCCCATCAAATAATCAGACATAGGTCCGGCATCCCCCGAAGGGGCTCCAATTGGGGGTGCGCCGGACACGAAAATAGTGGGTGCCGGTGGAGATGCTCCTAGTTTGTCAAGATATAGTAATGCAGACTGTGGCCAGATCCAGCAAGTAACAATGTACTCCCTCCGTCTCAAAATAATTTTTATTGAGATGGATGAATCTAGTTTTATTCAAGTACTAGAGACATGCATTTCAATCTATTTTAACGACAATTATTTTGATACGGTGGGAGTATATTTGGCCACGTCCATGCATGTATCCTCCTAACGTGCATGCTTCAACCATGTCTTTAACGACCCACTGAATTACTTTGCACATTTTTGCTAGTTGATGGCCTTATCTTCATCAAGCTTCGGACGTTTTTGTTATTTCAGCATTGCCGATATATGAATTCACAAAGCGAGCAAGCTGGTGGCCTTCATTTTCCCTCACAAAGTCCTATGGATGTTCTTTGAAATGGCATCTATTATTTATTCAGTGTGATGCGTCTGAAAAGTCATATATCTTAGAACAAACGATGGTATCTATATTAAGTCTAACATAAGTTATTTGGGACGACCATGTACCTAAAATAATTTTGTTTGCAGAACTCGAAAAAAATAGACCGGAAGGAATTTCTAGAAGGATAATTGGGATTGTCTTAGCGTAGAAGATTATACGGACTAACACATTTACATCCTATTTCGCGGAAGCCATAGGAACCCTTACGTTAAATAAGAAAAAACGGCGATGTATGAGAATTTTCACGCTAGGGTTTTGACCTTAGCCGAATGTACACATGATATTAATACGAATCATATGATGTATCCTCTGTTTCACAATATAATCATTTTTACCATAAGGAGGCACGAAACCTAGACATAGTAATGTGTATAGGGTCTCTAGCAAATCATATTGCAGTGGTAATTTTGTTGAAATCTGAAATACGCCGCCTAGATTTCTATATATATGTTATTCAATACAAGAAAACCTTATGGTTGAAACTAAATGAAGACAACTAAAATAATTGAAATAATCACCCAAAAAAAGAATCTCTAAACAGTGCCCTAGATGGAACTGAATGGAAAATAATTGGATGTGAATGTATGAATGTAGCAATTAGAAAATAAGTTATAATAGTACTTTTTTTGTGATGAGTATTGTAGTTAATCTAAATTTAAACTACGTACACTATGCATCTCTATGGTGAACTATGTATTTTAAAATTGCCTAAATTTTGTTCAAAGAAATCACCTGAATGTGCATTCCAGACGAAGACCATTTGAACCATAACAAGCTCGCAAAACTACAACTTTCTGCTGAAAACGCTGCAGCATACCATCTCTATAAACAACAGAATTTTACACTGTGAAAAATAAATGTTGCGCATGGAGAAGCATATGATTGGTCACCAATTGGTAAAATAAGAAACCATAAACTACAAGAACTTAACATGAAACATGGGACGAGTAAATTGGTAGAAAATCTCTAGGATCTACCAAAGTTCGTTGAATGGCAGCAAGAAAACTCCAAAGTAGATACTGCGATGATCACTAAATTGGTGGATAGTTACTCAAATTGATTAAGTATGTGTTTAACGTGTGCAAGAAAACTCCGAAGCGGGTAGAGAGTCTAACTCCGCATAGTAAATTGGCCACAGATTAATCGGATCTACCATGTTTGTGTTGAATGCGAGCAAGAAAACTACAAACATAAAGAGATAAACACACTACTAAGAGAAATAAATTTTGGATGAAATACCGAATTTTGGCCCGTTTGGTTAAGTGGAACCTGGTTCCTAGATCGATTTCTATCTCGAGCGACTCCAAGGTTAAGCGGAAGCGGCCAAAGCTATTCTGGCCCTCAACCCGAGGAGCTCCTAAATGCCGCTCGCGGGCGGCACTTCGCTCCCGCCGCCTGCGGGGCGGCGCTGTTGGACCGACCCACCAACAGTCTTTCCCCCCTTTTCTGTACAAAAAAACTCTAAACAAAAATAAATTTAAACAAAAACAAATTAAACAAATAAAATTGGACAAAAAATAAACAGAAAAGGAACACATAAAAACAATAGAAAAGGAAACTCTATTTCTTTTCTGTGTTCCTTTTTTCAGTTTTTTTCATTTCTTTTTTCAATTTCAATAGAAAACTTTTTATTATTCAGATTTTTTTGTACTGAAAAAGTTGGAAAAGCTTAAGTGGGTCGGCCCACCTGTTCTGCCCTACAGGCGGTGGCAGCACAACCCCTCCACCGGGAGCTCCTATTTGCCGCCCCGCCCATTTAGCCTCTCCACCCCTTATCCAGTAAAAAATAAAAAATTGAACAAAATTTTTTAAACAAAAACAAAACTAAACATAAATAAATTTAGACTAAAAAGTTCAACAAACAAAATTTAAAAAAAACTTCTAAACAGAAGAAAATTTGAAAAAAAAAGGCTTAGAAAAAAAGTTGAATAAATAAAATAAAAAATAAACAGAAAATGGACAGGTGCCGTAAATGGGCCAGCCCATCGGGCGCCCCCGCAGGCGGCGAGGCCAAATCGCGCCGGTAACAGGCGGAAAATAAGAATTGCGGGTAAATAGGAAACACGCCCTCCACCTAGGTGGTGCTCTGCCTAGCCAGCGACTATGCGGATCAGCCCAGCCCACCAGGCTGGCCTGCGGATTGGGTGGTAGGCTGCATACATGGGACCCCCTATATAGCGCCTGTAGCGAGTCATTGTAATGACTCGCCCGTATATTCTTCCTTCTTCGCTTCCCGCTTCTTCGTTCGTGAGGCGGCCCATTAAGCAAAAGAAGCCCACCAGATCGAAGTTCCCGCGCTCTGGGTAACGGACAAACATTTCGTTTGTTCCGTTCAGTTTTCTACTTCCCCGTGTAAACAGGGTTGCGAACTGAAAAAACTCCTGCTTCTCCTACTTGCTTTCTCCTATTACGGCAACAACCAGTGCTACACCAAAAAACTTTGGTTTTTCTCTCCGTTTTTGAAAGCTTCATTTTTCCAATGCATAGAGGCAGTTAAAAAAAAGACTTCTACTGTAACGGCAATAAATTGTTAAACTAATGAGAGAAAAAAAAAACTGTCCTATAAAGGAAGCGTGGTTGGGTATACTATATAAACATAGAATAGCAGATAGAATAAACATAGAACAGGAACTTATTACAGAAAAAGTACATCGCAACAAACAAAAATATACTGATGTCTTGTCCTTGTAGTTTTCCAAAGTATTTGAGGAAGAATAGCAGATAGGGGTATCTATAGCAGGGACTTCTTCAAACCATACAAGGGGATGGCTGTAAAACAAAAATAGACATAGAATGAAAAAATAAGTAGAATGAATGTTGAAAGTTGTTTCCTGAGAAGGAATTTACAACAGATTTTGAACTTACAAATCTTGACAAGAATTTTCGAATGAAAGGCATTTTTACGGTGTTGTGCCTACTCAGTACTAACAAGCTTAGATACTTCTTGCGTAATGGTTCGATGTCATCCTATAAAAGAAGAACATGAAGGATTGAATTGGTATGAATTTACAAAAGATAGTGCAGAAATGGATAGTCTGTAGGTTTCCATACTTGGGAGAAATTCTCTATTCCAATGCCATTGTAAGATATCATAAACCTCAACACGTAGATTCCAGAATCAACCCTGCAGGGCGAAAGAACCAAGAAAAAGAAATTGAACCCCATATTTTTTATTGAATTAGGACCGAAAATAATTTTTGGTAGTGTTCTTGCGAAAATAGTTTCTAATGTGTACATAAAGAAAGTTCTAGCAAAAGAAATAAAAAATTATCATGACTATACCTTACTCTTGTTTTGGGAACTTCTATGTGTTTGATGTTGAAATCTCTAATACTGAAATAAGAACAGTGAGGAAAGCTCTCGATGAAGAAAATCTTGAAGTTGTAACAGATAGCAGATATAAGGGGGGTTATTGCGTCTGAATTGTTGCTCGGATTTAGGACATCAATGGATTTATCAATGAAGTTCGCGACAACTAAGAACCAGACTGCTTGTGATTGTTGTGTTGGGAGAATGCAAGGTATGTGGACCTAACAGGTTAAGCATGTAAAAAAAAGAGGGGTGAGATTGTATGTGCTATTGCTATGAACAACATAAATTGCAGTGAATGCGAGAAGAAATGCTTAAAAATAAACTTTACTCACTAATCCTGCTTTCTCAAGTCTGAAACCAATATTAATTTCTCTGAAACAGTCTTTGTGCTCGACGTGATTGAGATGTGGATTCATGAGAAGATAGACCATTAATTTGTATCAGAAAGAACTAAGTTGTGTGAAACAACGTACGCTAGTTAAAACTGTTAAATAAGTTCAGTGAACTGTACCGAGAATTGAGAATCCACTACATATTTGATAACCTCATTGTGAAGGAACTCTCCTGTCTGTATTCTCGTATGTTGGTCACACGGAAAAAGTTCAGTGAAGCAGTCCATTACACGTCTGTATCCAACCACCAGATATCATTCATAGTGTTAGTGTCCTTTGGTCAACCCAACTACTTCCAGATTGAAATATTCGAGGACTGAAAAACAATACATTGAAATCAAATTAGAAAAAAAGGAAAACCTTCTGTTTACTCTCTAAAATTTGTTTATGCTACAGTTTTCACATTATAAAATGAAAAAGGAGCAACTAAAAACTGGTAGACATTGTACCTTGACTCCATTTTTCCTGCGAAGGACTTTATTAAATTTTATAACTCATTCTCGAAAGCATTAGAAAAAATGACTTGAGAAGAATCTAAATTTGTATTCTCCCCCACAATTCTGAAACCATCACTGTCGCTCCCAAAAAGTGTGGACTGGCCAAACTTTATTGAACTCTCTGATGGTAGAGGAGATTGTTGACACATTTTCTATGCATTAGGTGTTGAGATAGATTTTTGAGGTTCTCCGTTTGGTAGCAAGAATGACATTTTGCGTACATGTGAAGTGTTGTTGGAGACGAGACCTTTTGAAGAAAACCCATCTGGTTTGGAAGATGTGTTCACTTTGTCTACAGATAGAATAAGACCACCAGATTGGGGAGATATATTTTGATCTAGAACTGCATCATCAAAAAGATTGAAACAAGGTTCTGGACCAAATTTATCAGTGTTGTGATCATTGATCTTCCTTCCTAGAACACGCTCATTCAGTGATAAACCCCAATTGTCATCTTTACAGAACTTTTCTTCCTTAATATTAGAGGGTGTTTCTGATAGGATCTTGTCAGGTGTTAGAATTTTGTTTCTGTCTAGGTTGACTCCCACTAACAAAAAAATGTGGAAAGGAATAATTTAAGTTGGCGTGCAAAAAAAGATCAGAGAATGGACAAATTCATAAATGAAAAAGAGAAATGTAAAAATAAAAATTAACATATTGATTCAAGAATACCTTCATCATTTCCACTGAGATTGTAAAATCTTAGCGTAGACCATGAGAATTTCTGTTTAAGCAATTCATTTGCCACAACTTGAGATGGGGACGATTCTTTTTTGAACAAGTAGATCTCTGTTTCTGTAATAATAGAATAGAAGTTGGATTATTAAGTTAGTTAAGCATAACTCTAGGTGACCAAAAATATGGTGGGGCATGTAAGAAGTAAAAACAGAGAAAATAGTAGACATATATGACATAACCTTTTGTAAACTTGGACATCCTGATGTGATTATAATTTTCTATTTGATTTGCATCGAGGTACGATGTTATGCTCTGAGACCTGGGACATATTAGTTCTTCTACAGACACCGAAGGTTGTGGCATTGAAGAAGGCCCTTCGTCGAATATTTGAAACCTTGTTGCCAATTTATTGGTTATGTCAGACACTCTGTTAGTGGTTGCAAGGAGGTTCTCATCGTTTATGCAAGGGACTGGTAGTTGCATGAATGATTTTTCGAAAAAAATTGGCAAACACATCCTCTCTGGAATTGCCTTTGTTCTCTAATCCTCCAGACTTTTTATGTTGAACAACCGCATTAGAAGCCTGAGTAGTGTTATGCATATTGGTTGCACTGGGAGACTCCCCCAGTTGATTTCTTGTGTATTTGGAAGTTCATTGGTTTGAGCAAACTGCTGGAAGAATGTCATCAATGTATGCCATGACTGTTGGAAATGAGTTCTCTACCATTTTTTGAAAGAAATATTGAGATAGAGCTTTCATGTTTAATTTATCCTGCATAATAATAATTCATGATAGAGGCATCAGGGGACCAAGGAAAAAACGAAAGGAAATTTTTTTTTGTGAACAAACATTACATACAAAACGAATATTTTACCTCAAATTTTTGACCAGGAGGTAATTTTTCTTCAATATACTTGTGTAACATCTCGGGTAGTTTTTACTGATGGTTGCAAGAAAGATCAGATGTTTTGACAAGGGTAGCCGAAATGTGTTTAAGCTGTAATAGGTTTAGCAGAATGTATCATAATCTACTTTCTTCTAAAGAAAAAAATATAAAAAAATGGAAGGACATAAAAGATTGTACTCACATCTAATCTGCCAAAATCGTTCTTGGATGAAGTAGAAGAATCTAGCGCGATGTATGATCTGACAACATTTGTTGGCCACAAACAGATTCTTGGTACATTGTTTTCGAGTTTGAATTCAGAAGTGATAAGAAACTCGAAATAAGAGAACTGCATATAGTTGACAACAATGAATGCCGAACGGAAACAAATAGAAGAAAGTGACAAATTCGAACATAAGATATTCGAAACTAACCACTAACACAGGTATGCACCCCCCTGCATTAATTTGTCTTCCATCTGAGCTAGCTATTTGGAATTTTGCGATGCTAATCACCAACCAGTCAAGCACAAGAGAGTAGAGATCATACTCATAAAGAGTGTCGATGACTAAAAGTCCATCGAGATAATATGGATTTGAGGTCTGAGATGAGTTTGGGCAAAGAATAGCTTGCATAGTTACCATATAGAAAACCCGGACAAACAAATCAACTGGCATATCAGAGTTAATCATTGAACAAAGTTCCTTTACTGTTAGAGATGGTGCTTCTTTCTTTATATGATTCCTTATGAAAGCATAACTTTCAAGTGAGCACATTGTATTAATTTTCTTTCTTCCCATTGGAATGCCTAAAATTGTGTTGACTACTTCAGAATTATACAGAAAGAGAAACCGTTCTGAAGCAAAACAGTTCTGGTGGTAGTGTCAAACTGCTGTAACATCCAAGTATGAAAAACTCCCTAGTTGTTTGATTTCTTGTTTAATTTAAGCAATGCATCATATCATCATCCTCATTTCATTTCTGTTTGCATTGTTTTCATAATAAAATTCAAACATTAATCAACCTTTGTTTTCATACTTGTCTTGTTACAATCTTTTTCAAACAAAGAAATGCAAATCAAAACCTCAGTTGTTTCCAAATAATCCCATAATGATCACTTATTAAATTGTTGGGTTTAATCAAACAATTAATTCAATCAATTAATTCCAAATCATTTTCAAACTCAAATCAAATATCCAAATCAGCACCCAATTTGTATATATGAAAATCACCAATCAATTATACTCATTTAATCAAATTAAATCATAGGGGTCACCCTATTACAATGTTTGTTTTCATTAAGGTTTAATTAATATTAAAATTCATTCAATTTTTTTGGTTAAAAAGCAAACAGCAAGCAAATCTCAACATTTTTTTGAAAACAAGTCTTGGCAATTGTTGCTATTGTTCTAAATAGCTTAAACTAATATTCCTAGAATTTTTGCTAACCTAAAAGCTTTCTTTTTCTTCTATTTTGTTTCAGCAAAAAAAAAATGAAACAGAAAAAATAAAAGAAGAAAACTGCGCGCGCAGCACCTAACCTAACCAGCCCAGCCCAAACCCACCTAATCCTATCCTAGCGTGTAGCCCAGCCTCTTAACGCGCGCGCGTACCGCTTCGAAGCGCGCGCCCCCTTCTGTCTCAAGTACGGCGTGCATCGCGCACCGCCACGTCGCCGTACGGCCGATCCCGACGGCCAGGAGATGCCGCCGCGCCCTATATAGCCCCCCTCGGGCAGCGAGCGCCGCCAAACCTAACCCTAGCCACCCTAGCCCCTCTCTCGCGCCGCAATTTCCTCTCCTCGCCACGTTCCCCTCTGCCACCACCTCGCCGGAGACGATCCCCTCTGAACCTTCCATGGCAGGCGCCGCTACAGAGCCCCTCCTACCTTGTTGATCGCAGAAACGAAACCACCGTTCGCTCCTCTCCCTGTTGGACACCCGCACGAGCCCAGTTATCCTCGGTAGCCGCCCCGCTATCCACGTCGCTGCCGCTCGCCGTCGAGCTCCTCCACGGAAACCTCCCGGTGAGCCACGATCTACTCCGTCTCCTCCTCCTCTCTGACACCCTCTGCGTGCACGCGTCTGCACACGACCAGCACCTCATCCAGCATCACAGCAGCACCGCTGCGCGAGCACGACGTCGTTGCACGCCACCGGCGGGACCTCTGTCAGGTTCAGGTTGTTTCCGTCAGCGAAGTTTAGTAACGCGTTGTTGAAGCATTTCCTCACTGCGCATCTGTTGTCTGACAAACAAAGGCAGCAGCGCAGCTAGTTCAGTAACGCGCGCACGAGCGGGAGGTGCAGGGATCGAGCCCTGGCTCCCGCACCGGGAGAAAAATCCCATTTTTTCGGCTGAGTGCTGACAGGGAGGGCCCCCTGTCAGTCACTCATGTGGCCACGCAAGCACAGCGAGACTTGGGCCCCCTGGCAGTGTCTGGGTAGGTTTCCTGTGCGTATAAAACGATTTTAAACTTTTCTGTAATCAAATCCAAGTCCTTATTTTAACAGATTGGTCCCTGGTTTTAAAAACCCCATAACTTTAGTTTTATTAATCCAATAAATGAAAATAAAATATGTGGGCTAGTCTAAATTAAATTCTCTGCCCATTGGTATCATTTGCTTCCTGTTTTGAAATTTCAAAATGCAATTCGAATTTGAATTCAAATAATTCAATTGAAATTTGCTAAAATCCATAACTATTTCATTATTAATCCCATAAATGCAAACAAAATATGTTTTCCATGCTATTTTGAATAACCTTTTCAAATATAAATTTTGTTTCATTGTTTGAATAATTTAAATTGCCTAAATAATTTAATATTTGTTTAATTCATTTAAATTTGATAAAATCATAACTTGCTCAAATTAAATTATTTTTAAACATGCAAAATATGTTTTCAAACTAGAAAAGTATGAACTTTTCAAATATGAGTTTGAATTTATGTTTTGAGCAAATAAAATTCAAATAAAATTCAAACTTGTTTTAAATTCATTTAAAACTTGTTAAATATTGTTTAAGTCATAATAAATTCATCCTAACTCCTATTTCAAAATTTGAAACATGTAATCCAACTAAAATTTGAGGTTCTTTTCAAATATAAATTTTGTTATTTGTTTTGAACACTTTAACTTGATGAAAACAACAATTGTTTGTGTGACATGTTTAAGTGACCCAAAATTTCTAAACTTAATAAATGATTTCCAAACTTGTTAAATCCTTTTACCACTTGCATCTATTATTGTTATTTGTTGTTATCTTGTTGTTATCATCATGCATGCATCATTCTAACAACTTTCACATAATAATTAATTGTAAATCATTTGTTTCCACTTAATTCATGGACCCTTTTCCATGTGCAACTCAAAATTGCATAGGGGTCCATCTTATTTGTGTTACCATTTTACTTAGTTTATTTTGATGCATCTATTAAATTGACATGCATCATCCCATGGTTGTGCACTATGCCATGATAATGATTGTTTATATTTCTGCCTTGTTTGTTTGCTTCTTCTCGGATAGACGACGACATTGAGACAGACGATCTTTACAGCACCCCTTCTGAGGATCTAGCTCAGTACCCGGCTGCTGAGTTTGCAGGCAAGTTATCACTCACATGAACCATTGTGTTCCTTTCAACCCTGGTTACCGATACTTTCCGTTGTCTATTTCTGCTAGCCTTAGTGGTAGTTGTTTTTGTTACGAACCCATCACATGAATCCTTTAACCCTGATATTGCCTCACCACCACTCCTACAACCCTATTGTTTGAGCCAGTGTATTACTAGAATGCTTAGGTTGCTTTGCTCGAGTATGATACCCGTTACTTTCTGTTACTATTTCTTTTATGTTCTGGGGGCTCGATGTTCAATCAATCAGTCAATCATGCTAATGGTATTGTTAAAATAATAATTTGATGATAAGGCACCGGCAGGAGGCCCTGTGTGGTTATGAGGCCTGCTAGTGTCGACCCTAATAGGAAAAGGGTCTTGTCTACTGATCCATGATGAGCGCACTACCCGCATGTGGGAAGCGAGTATGGGCGCCCCCCTCAATTTGATTCGATTCGCATCTCGTCCAAATCATCTCATTTAGTTCGTGTTTTCCATTTGCCGCATGCATGTTTTTGCGAGCCCAGCGCAGGGTGGAACTTTTGTAGTCGGCATATATAGGGGGACACGTTCTTAGAGTGCTATGAGGGTCCATTTTCTTCTGGGCTCGATTAGCCGTGCGCCCAAGGTGCTTTGGGCTTGATGCGAAGAAGAGTTGAGTTGTGTTGAGTGCCCCGCTTGGTGGGAAGCATCCCATCTGGCGGGTTATTCATACGTGTACGGCCAAATTGGTGCAACCCTGCAGGGATAATCTTCTCGAGAAGCCGTGTTTTCCGCGGTTATGGTTAACTTGGTGAAAGTACTGGCTAACAAGTACTCAGGACAACTTAAACCTAATGATTCACAATCTCACACCCCATGATTAACAACTTGACTAGTAATAGGATTATTGTCACAATAACTTGATTCATCTTTAAGCCAACTGTGTGAGTTATCCTCGGATTGCTTATTTGGATAAGGGGCGAGATCCAGGATGGGTTTGTTTGAAGTTATCTTTCAATTGGTTACAACACTCGATCTTATCTCCTTTCTGATAGTTGGAAGTGGTAGAATCTCTGTAGTTGGTTAGTGCAGCCAGTTGCAGCATCTTTTATACCCCCTTTCCTCCGTTGAACCCAAGGCATCTGTGCTTGGTGTTGACGGGCTACACTTTGGTGAACTGTGAGTCTTGCTTGCCAGTACGTCTATGTACTGACCCCTTTGGGGCTGTGGTTTCCGCAGACTACGCTTACGAGGATCCAGGTGACGGCTACTACGTGGAGTTTGACGAGGCTGCTGACGAGTAGTTAGCGGACCCGGGCAGGATCCGAGACATCGTGGATGGGCTCCGTCTTTATTTCAGTTTCCGACTTCTTAAACCTATTTGGATTTGTCTGTACTCAGACCCTTGAATGCTTCCGCTGAGATGTAATGATGTTATGTTGGGACATGTGTCCTCTGGATGATTGTATTTGCTATCTCTGCTCTAGTGAGAGCTATTTGCAACTTATTTCAATCTTTTGTGTCTTAGAGATATGTTGTGTTATCATCTTGTTCAAAGCCGTTGACGTACCATGTGTGTATGGTATGAAGTACGTCAATGGTAGTGTCCTGATTTCTATGCGATGGTTTACGTCGACGATGAACAGATAGGGGTTGGTTGTCACACATACGTGTGTTGGCCTACTCGTAAGAGGACGCGGGTGCCGGTAAGCCCCGTAATCCAATCTACTACTGTTCAACGGGACGGCGAGTATCCTTTAGAAGTCCGGGTGCGACAAATGGTATCAGAGCCTGTCTGCCTGTAGGATCCCTTTTTACTCGTCGCAGTTGAGTCTAGAAACTATTTTGTAGCTATATAGGAAAAATGAAACGTGAGAGTAGGAATTCTGCCATTTTTCTTCTTTCCCCACCCACCCACCCTTTTCTGGTAAGGAAGTGCAACGTTGTTTTTCTCTTCTCACCTAAACTTTCAAGTTAGGATTTCACGTGTTTCGGGTTCTCCGTAGTACCTCAGGAGTTTTTGGTCTCGTGTTTCCCGATGTTGCTTCAATATCCTGTTCTTTTCAACATTCTTTTCATCCGTTGAACCTTGTTGTTGCTTTCCACTTCAGTTCTCTACCGGCGTCTAATCAAAACCTCCCAAATCATCTGCAGATGGATCTCAGGTTCTACCCGCAGGTGGTTCGGATGACTCGTTGTGAGAGCACCGCCGGTTATCCGGAGATGCTGAGAGACATGGTCACTTATCTGGGGTTCCATTGGGCACCAGAGTACCAGGTCTACGAGCAGCAGCGAGAGTTTGACCAGACCTACTACCAGGCTATCGTCTACATTCTGTCAGATGATGGCATGAGCGTTGTCCACCGCTACGAGGCAGTAGGTTCCACAGTGGATATGGCCGTGCAGCAGGCAGCTTACGTGAGTCTCACCGTCCTCCGTGCTGACTACTGGGGGTTTGACGATTCTATCTATCGCCACATCCCCTGTGGTTACATCACGTCAGCGGGAGCTCACTTCACCCTCTACGACAACCTGGATGTCTACGAGCATGATAACACCAGGCTGCCACACCGCTCAGTTTGTGAGGCACGTGACGATGTTGCCACCACACTTTCTCTCAGGAGTTGGCCTCAGTCAGGGAGCAGCTCTATCTTGCTTTGACTCGTCTGGCTATGTACACCACAGACTTTGTTGGAGATGAGCGCTTTGCCAGTTTCCATCAGAAAGTTGGACGTAGTTTACCAGATGCTGGAGGTTACGAGCCGATCAGAGGTCCACTCCTCAACCTCGGAGCTGGTTACACTGGGATTCCACGCTTTGGAGCACAGGGAGACGACGATTTCTACTTCACCACACCGAGAGTTGCTCTCAGAGCAGTCCCGATCTACGTGGATCGTCGTTCTACCTACTTCCGTGGGATTCCTCCTCACCGTATCTCTCGTCGTACTACTCACCGCCGTCCTGCGATGAGCATGGGAGTACCGATGTATCCGTTCCTAGCTATGTTTAGTTATCCTTTGTCTTTCGAACCATGTATTGGTGTGTTGGATATTCTGATGTATTGGAACATGTGATGATGTACCTGTTGGTTATCTATTCATGCGTCGGAATAATCTCTCTCTCGGTTACCAAGTCTATCCTTTTTCTGTTGTTGTGCTAAAATGAATGTCTATTCAGGATGCCGCCAACAAGGAGCAACCCGCCTGAACCACCTCCGCTCACGGAGCTGTTGACTCAGATGACTCAGGTCGTGGCTCAGATGGCCCAGATCCAGGCTAACCAACACAACAACCAGAATGCTCCGCGAGTCAGCATCAAGGAGTTTCTGAGTATGGGGCCGAGAGCTTTCGTGGCAACACGTGAGCCTCTGGATGCTGATGAATGGATCAGGGAGATGGCCAGGGCTCTGGACATTGCTCACGTTGCTGAGGAGGATAAAGTCAAGTATGCCACCTATCTACTGAAGGGTCAGGCAGCTACCTGGTGGGAGAACTACCAGACCATGAGAGCTGGCTACCCTATCACCTGGGGATGTTTCAAGGATGCCTTCCTGAAGCACCACATCCCAGATGGTCTCATGGAAAGGATGCGTGAGGAATTTTGCTCTCTCAAGCAGGGCAAGCTGGACGTCATTGGCTACCAGAACGAGTTCAATCGTCTCGCTCAATACGCTGGTGATGAGGTGTCCACTGAAGCCAAGAAGATGGCAAGGTTCCGCCGAGGTTTTAACCCGGAACTGAAGTACGCTCTAACATCAAGTGCAAGGACTTCGAGGAGCTCGTGAACACCGCGCTCAATGAGAGAATGGGCGCAAGGCGTTCGAGGAGTCCCGTAAGCACTCGCGTGAGGGTGGTTCCTCCTCCAACATGACCACCCTCCGCAGAAGCGCCGCATCTGGGTGCCAAATGCTGCTGTCACTAGGGCTCCATATGCCCAAGCTTCTCCAGGCTTTGCTCCGCCCACCCAACCCAGCTCAGATGCAGAGTCAGAGGGTTCCAATGGGGCAGCCAAGGCCAGGTCCTTCTCGTGTCGTCACTTGCTACAAGTGCAAGGATACTGGGCACTACGCTGATAAGTGCACTCAGAGGCAGCTACCTCCACCTCCTCGCCCCAACACCAACCAGGCAATGGTTCGTGCTCCCCCGGCTAAAGCCTTCAACTCCAACAACAGGCCTGTCGGGAGGACCGCGAGGGTGAATCATATCAAGGCCGACAAAGCTGAGGAAGCTGCTGACGTCGTTCTCGGTATATTACCCGTAAACTCTATTCCAGCTAAAGTGTTGTTTGATACCGGAGCATCGCATTCTTTTGTGTCAAAGATTTTTGCAAAAGCATACAACCTAGTTCTGGTTCCGCTAAGCAATCAAATGACTGTTCACTCTCCGGGACCACAAATGTTGACTTCCAAGATAAGTGTGGACAATCAGATCCTAATTGGAGGTCGCATATTCCTTGCTTCACTCATGTTACTGGGAAATTCTGACATTGATGTCATTCTGGGTATGGATTGGTTGAAGACCCACAAAGCTAAAATTTACTGTGCTCAAAAGTCAATAATTCTATCCCACCCTTCAGGCCAGATAGTCTATTCTCCGTATGGATCAAGTTCTGTTCAGCTGTTCAACCTCGATGCTAAACCTCTTCCTGCAATTGAGAATGTTCCGGTGGTTTGTGAATTCCCTGACGTTTTCCCAGAAGAGTTGCCAGGGATGCCTCCGGACAGAGCAGTTGAGTTCGTGATCGAGCTTGAGCCAGGTACTGCTCCAATCTCTAAGCATCCATACAAGATAGCTCCTCCTGAACTGAAATTGTTGAAGGAGCAAATCGATATGTACATGGGAAAGGTTACATTCAGCCTAGTTCCTCCGCTTGGGGTTGCCCAACTCTGTTTGTTGCCAAGAAGGATCAAACAAAGATTCGTGGTTGACTATCGTCCTCTCAACGAGAAACAATCAAGAACAAGTATCCAATTCCTCGTATCGATGATCTTTTTGATCAACTTGCTGGAGCCTCAATATTCTCAAAGTTGGACTTGAGGATGGGTTACCATCAGATAAAGATCAGAAAGGAAGATATTTCAAAGACAGCTTTCACCACTCGTTACGGTCTATATGAATACACCGTCATGTCCTTTGGTCTCACCAATGCACCGGCGACGTTCTCAAGACTCATGAATTCTGTCTTCCATGAATACCTCGACAAGTTTGTTATGGTATATCTCGATGACATTCTGGTCTACTCAAAATCCGAGGAAGAGCATGGAGAACACCTTCGTCTCACTCTCATGAAACTTCGCGAGCATCGTCTGTATGCCAAGTTCTCTAAATGTGAGTTCTGGATTCCAGAAGTTGCTTACCTTGGTCATATCATCTCTGCCAAAGGCATAGCCATTGACCCGGAAAAGGTTAAGGCAATTGTTGATTGGAAACCCCCTAAGACGGTAAAGCAAGTCAGAAGTTTTCTTGGCTTGGCTAGCTATTGCCGTCGTTTCGTCCAAAACTTTTCCAAGATTGCCAAACCTCTCACTGATCTCACAAAGAAGGACAAGAAGTTCGTTTGGACTCCACAATGTGATGAGAGTTTCAATCTCCTGAAGGCTAAACTCACTTCACCCCAGTTCTGGTTGGCCCAGATACTACCAAACCTTTCCAGATTCTGCGATGCATCTCTCCAAGGTCTAGGTGCGTTCTTATGCAAGAACGTCAAGTTGTGGCTTATGCTTCACGTCAGTTGAACCCACATGAGCAAAACTATCCCACACATGATCTTGAACTTGCAGCAGTTGTGTTTGCCCTCAAGAAATGGAGACAATACTTGTTGGGTAACAAAACTGAAATCTTTTCCGATCATAAGAGTCTGAAATACGTCTTCACTCAACCAGATCTAAACCTCAGGCAAAGGAGATGGATTGAAAAGATTAAAGACTTTGATCTCACCATTTCTTACACTCCAGGCAAGGCTAATGTTATGGCCGATGCTCTCAGTCGCAAATCCTATTGCAATAATCATGATCATGGAAGCCAACCTCCACTTCATGAAGAATTCCAGAAGCTGAACCTTGGTCTTGTCCCTCAAGGTTACCTTGCTAGCTTGACAGCCAGTCCAACTCTCGAGGACAAGATTCGTTCTGAACAACTTCGAGATACTGAAATCAATAAGATTGTAGAGCACATCAAGGAAGGCAATGATAAATTCAAGTCCTTCTCAATTGATGACAAGGGAACTGTGTCCTTCGAAGGACGCATTGCAGTTCCTCAGATAAAAAGTCTCAAAGATGTCATTCTCAAGGAGGCTCATGAAACTCCTCTCTCCATCCACCCTGGAAGTACAAAGATGTACCAGGATCTTAAGACTCTGTATTGGTGGCCTGACATGAAACGTGAAATTGCTCAATACGTTTCTGAATGCGACGTTTGTCAACGTGTTAAGGCAGTCCATCAGAAAACAGCCGGTCTACTTCAACCTCTGAAAATTCCTGAGTGGAAGTGGGACATGATTGAAATGGACTTCGTTACTGGGTTTCCAAAGTCCAAGAAGGGCAACGATGCAATCTTCGTTGTTATTGATCGTCTCACTAAAGTAGCTCACTTCTTTGCTGTCAAGGAAACTATCTCAGCTAGCCAGTTAGCAGAGCTCTACACAGCAAAGGTTGTTCCTCTTCATGGTGTTCCATTGGAAATAAGCTCAGACCGTGGAAGCATATTCACTTCTCATTTCTGGAAGAGTTTCCAAGAAGCATTGGGCACCAAACTTCTGTTCAACACAGCTTATCACCCTCAGTCTCAGGGGCAAGTCGAAAGAGTCAATCAGATTCTCGAGGATATGCTCAGAGCATGTGGTCTCTCCTTTGGCATGAAATGGGAGGATTGCCTTCCATATGCTAAATTCTCCTATAACAACAGCTACCAGGCAAGCCTAGGCATGGCACCATTTGAGGCATTGTATGGCCGCAGATGCAGGAGTCCAATCAATTGGTCTGGAGCTGGTGAACGTTCACTCTTAGGCCCTGACATTGTTAAGGAAGTCGAGGAGAAAGTTCGTATCATTCGCGACAATCTCAAGATTGCTCAGTCTCGTCAGAAGAGCTATTATGATAGCAAGCACAGGGATATGATCTATGCACCTGGTGACAAAGCATATCTCCGTGTAACTCCCCTCAGAGGCACTCATCGTTTTGGTGTGAAAGGAAAGCTGGCACCAAGATACATTGGTCCTTTCAACATTCTCTCAAGGCGGGCAGAAAATGCTTATCGTCTTGAACTTCCAGAAAAACTATCCAAGGTGCACGATGTGTTCCACGTGTCCCAACTCAAGAAGTGTTTCAAAGATCCAGATCGTACAGTTGATCATGATTCCATTGAACTGCAAGATGATCTATCTTATGAGGAGCACCCTATTCGTATTCTCGATGAGGCCGAGCGTAAGACTCGCAACAAGAGCACCAAGTTCTTGAAAGTGCAGTGGTCGCATCATTCCGATAAAGAGGCAACGTGGGAGACCGAAGAGGATCTTCGCAAGAAGTATTCGGACCTTTTCACTTCTCAGTAAGGAATCTCGGGGCGCGATTCCTTCAAGGGGGGGCGTTTTGTAACATCCAAGTATGAAAAACTCCCTAGTTGTTTGATTTCTTGTTTAATTTAAGCAATGCATCATATCATCATCCTCATTTCATTTTTGTTTGCATTGTTTTCATAATAAAATTCAAACATTAATCAACCTTTGTTTTCATACTTGTCTTGTTACAATCTTTTTCAAACAAAGAAATGCAAATCAAAACCTCAGTTGTTTCCAAATAATCCCATAATGATCACTTATTAAATTGTTGGGTTTAATCAAACAATTAATTCAATCAATTAATTCCAAATCATTTTCAAACTCAAATCAAATATCCAAATCAGCACCCAATTTGTATATATGAAAATCACCAATCAATTATACTCATTTAATCAAATTAAATCATAGGGGTCACCCTATTACAATGTTTGTTTTCATTAAGGTTTAATTAATATTAAAATTCATTCAATTTTTTTGGTTCAAAAGCAAACAGCAAGCAAATCTCAACATTTTTTTGAAAACAAGTCTTGGCAATTGTTGCTATTGTTCTAAATAGCTTAAACTAATGTTCCTAGAATTTTTGCTAACCTAAAAGCTTTCTTTTTCTTCCATTTTGTTTCAGCAAAAAAAAAATGAAACAGAAAAAATAAAAGAAGAAAACTGCGCGCGCAGCACCTAACCTAACCAGCCCAGCCCAAACCCACCTAATCCTATCCTAGCGTGCAGCCCAGCCTGTTAACGCGCGCACGTACCGCTTCGAAGCGCGCGCCCCCTTCTGTCTCAAGTACGGCGTGCATCGCGCACCGCCACGTCGCCGTACGGCCGATCCGACGGCCAGGAGATGCCGCCGCGCCCTATATAGCCCCCCTCGGGCAGCGAGCGCCGCCAGACCTAACCCTAGCCACCCTAGCCCCTCTCTCGCGCCGCAATTTCCTCTCCTCGCCACGTTCCCCTCTGCCACCACCTCGCCGGAGACGATCCCCTCTGAACCTTCCATGGCAGCCGCCGCTACAGAGCCCCTCCTACCTCGTTGATCGCAGAAACGAAACCACCGTTCGCTCCTCTCCCCGTTGGACACCCGCACGAGCCCAGTTATCCTCGGTAGCCGCCCCGCCATCCACGTCGCTGCCGCTCGCCGTCGAGCTCCTCCACGGAAACCTCCCGGTGAGCCACGATCTACTCCGTCTCCTCCTCCTCTCTGACACCCTCTGCGCGCACGCGTCTGCACACGACCAGCACCTCATCCAGCTTCACAGCAGCACCGCTGCGCGAGCACGACGTCGTTGCACGCCGCCGGTGGGACCTCTGTCAGGTTCAGGTTGTTTCCGTCAGCAAAGTTCAGTAACATGTTGTTGAAGCATTTCCTAACTGCGCATCTGTTGTCTGACAAACAAAGGCAGCAGCGCAGCTGGTTCAGTAACGCGCGCACGAGCGGGAGGTGCAGGGATCGAGCCCTGGCTCCCGCACCGGGAGAAAAATCCCATTTTTGCGGCTGAGTGCTGACAGGGAGGGCCCCCTGTCAGTCACTCATGTGGCCACGCAAGCACAGCGAGACTTGGGCCCCCCTGGCAGTGTCTGGGTAGGTTTCCTGTGCGTATAAAACGATTTTAAACTTTTCTGTAATCAAATCCAAGTCCTTATTTTAACAGATTGGTCCCTGGTTTCAAAAACCCCATAACTTTAGTTTTATTAATCCAATAAATGAAAATAAAATATGTGGGCTAGTCTAAATTAAATTCTCTACCCATTGGTATCATTTGTTTCCTGTTTTGAAATTTCAAAATGCAATTCAAATTTGAATTCAAATAATTCAATTGAAATTTGCTAAAATCCATAACTATTTCATTATTAATCCCATAAATGCAAACAAAATATGTTTTCATGCTATTTTGAATAACCTTTTCAAATATAAATTTTGTTTCATTGTTTGACCAATTTAAATTGCCTAAATAATTTAATACTTGTTTAATTCATTTAAATTTGATAAAATCATAACTTGCTCAAATTAAATTATTTTTAAACATGCAAAATATGTTTTCAAACTAGAAAAGTATGAACTTTTCAAATATGAGTTTGAATTTATGTTTTGAGCAAATAAAATTCAAATAAAATTCAAACTTGTTTTAAATTCATTTAAAACTTGTTAAATATTATTTAAGTCATAATAAATTCATCCTAACTCCTATTTCAAAATTTGAAACATGTAATCCAACTAAAATTTGATGTTCTTTTCAAATATAAATTTTGTTATTTGTTTTGAACACTTTAACTTGATGAAAACAACAATTGTTTGTGTGACATGTTTAAGTGACCCAAAATTTCTAAACTTAATAAATGATTTCCAAACTTGTTAAATCCTTTTACCACTTGCATCTATTATTGTTATTTGTTGTTATCTTGTTGTTATCATCATGCATGCATCATGCTAACAACTTTCACATAATAATTAATTGTAAATCATTTGTTTCCACTTAATTCATGGACCCTTTTCCATGTGCAACTCAAAATTGCATAGGGGTCCATCTTATTTGTCTTACCATGTTACTTAGTTTATTTTGATGCATCTATTAAATTGACATGCATCATCCCATGGTTGTGCACTATGCCATGATAATGATTGTTTATATTTCTGCCTTGTTTGTTTGCTTCTTCTCGGATAGACGACGACGTTGAGACAGACGATCTTTACAGCACCCCTTCTGAGGATCTAGCTCAGTACCCGGCTGCTGAGTTTGCAGGCAAGTTATCACTCACATGAACCATTGTGTTCCTTTCAACCCTGGTTACCGATACTTTCCGTTGTCTATTTCTGCTAGCCTTAGTGGTAGTTGTTTCTGTTACGAACCCATCACATGAATCCTTTAACCCTGATATTGCCTCACCACCACTCCTACAACCCTATTGTTTGAGCCAGTGTCTTACTAGCATGCTTAGGTTGCTTTGCTCGAGTATGATACCCGTTACTTTCTGTTACTATTTCTTTTATGTTCTGGGGGCTCGATGTTCAATCAATCAGTCAATCATGCTAATGGTATTGTTAAAATAATAATTTGATGATAAGGCACCGGCAGGAGGCCCTGTGTGGTTTTGAGGCCTGCTAGTGTCGACCCTAATAGGAAAAGGGTCTTGTCTACTGATCCATGATGAGCGCACTACCCGCATGTGGGAAGCGAGTATGGGCGCCCCCTCAATTTGATTCGATTCGCATCTCGTCCAAATCATCTCATTTAGTTCGTGTTTTCCATTTGCCGCATGCATGTTTTTGCGAGCCCAGCGCAGGGTGGAACTTTTGTAGTCGGCATATAGGGGGACACGTTCTTAGAGTGCTATGAGGGTCCATTTTCTTCTGGGCTCGATTAGCCGTGCGCCCAAGGTGCTTTGGGCTTGATGCGAAGAAGAGTTGAGTTGTGTTGAGTGCCCCGCTTGGTGGGAGGCATCCCATCTGGCGGGTTATTCATACGTGTACGGCCAAATTGGTGCAACCCTGCAGGGATAATCTTCTCGAGAAGCCGTGTTTTCCGCGGTTATGGTTAACTTGGTGAAAGTACTGGCTAACAAGTACTCAGGACAACTTAAACCTAATGATTCACAATCTCACACCCCATGATTAACAACTTGACTAGTAATAGGATTATTGTCACAATAACTTCATCTTTAAGCCAACTGTGTGAGTTATCCTCGGATTGCTTCTTTGGATAAGGGGCGAGATCCAGGATGGGTTTGTTTGAAGTTATCTTTCAATTGGTTACAACACTCGATCTTATCTCCTTTCTGATAGTTGGAAGTGGTAGAATCTCTGTAGTTGGTTAGTGCAGCCAGTTGCAGCATCTTTTATACCCCCTTTCCTCCGTTGAACCCAAGGCATCTGTGCTTGGTGTTGACGGGCTACACTTTGGTGAACTGTGAGTCTTGCTTGCCAGTACGTCTATGTACTGACCCCTTTGGGGCTGTGGTTTCCGCAGACTACGCTTACGAGGATCCAGGTGACGGCTACTACGTGGAGTTTGACGAGGCTGCTGACGAGTAGTTAGCGGACCCGGGCAGGATCCGAGACATCGTGGATGGGCTCCGTCTTTATTTCAGTTTCCGGCTTCTTAAGCCTATTTGGATTTGTCTGTACTCAGACCCTTGAATGCTTCCGCTGAGATGTAATGATGTTATGTTGGGACATGTGTCCTCTCGATGATTGTATTTGCTATCTCTGCTCTAGTGAGAGCTATTTGCAACTTATTTCAATCTTTTGTGTCTTAGAGATATGTTGTGTTATCATCTTGTTCAAAGCCGTTGACGTACCATGTGTGTATGGTATGAAGTACGTCAATGGTAGTGTCCTGATTTCTATGGGATGGTTTACGTCGACGATGAACAGATAGGGGTTGGTTGTCACACATACGTGTGTTGGCCTACTCGTAAGAGGACGCGGGTGCCGGTAGGCCCCGTAATCCAATCTACTACTGTTCAACGGAACGGCGAGTATCCTTTAGAAGTCCGGGTGCGACAACTGCTTCGCTAACCAGTGGAAGATTTCAGTTGGACAGATCGAGCAGTCGAAACGCGGCATTGAACCAAGACCAATGTTCTCAACAATTAACCTTTGCTCATCTGACAATGAGGACTGTAAGCTTACAAATAACTCAAATGAATCCACATAACCAGCCTGCAAAAACAAGGAAGTAAAACAAAAAAGGGAACATAATTATTATAGGTTATGAGATTAGATAATTTTCCACAGTTGTGCAAAAAACAAAAAATAAAATAAAACAAAAAGAATGACATACCTTGTTTTTCTTAGCTTGGTGCCCTGGTTGCATGTCAGAAATCTCGGATAAAGAACTACCACTTCTCTTCTTGCTCCTGTGGGTATCAATCTGTGAAATAAAAAGTTTGTTAAGGAAAATGTATTATATCAATGGCACTTGTACATGCTAATTAACCTTTGCTTTGTTGTTACAACATATCATTTGTATAAAGAACTAGCACCTCTCTTCTTGCCCATTTCTTATTCTTCCTATATAAATGTGAGGTGTTCGGATATAAAACTGCCTCCAACATAGCTGATGAGATGCATGCATATATTCCTGGGTGTATTTGATGCAAGGTTGATGTTGATGTTTCACCAGCTACGTATGTAGAAAATTCTAGCATGAGGTAAAAAAGGATTATAAAAAATCTTGAGATGTCATAAGAATAGCCCACCCCCATTGCTTGCTTTCTGGAACAACACTTTTTTAAACTAAATTATAGCTTGTTTTCCATGGTTAACAAGATACCAAATGAAGCATAGAAAAAGAAGAAGTGGTTCCTGCAATGAATCAGGCCTATTTTGGAATCCACAATGATGATGTAGTCATGTTTAGTTTACTCTTCTTGATGTGTTAGCTTCTTTTTCTTACTCAACTGTTGTCGGGGGGTTACCCCCGAGTAGGGTAAAGGCAAGTGCTAAAGGCAAGATCAGAAGGGGTGTTTGGCCGAGTAGCCGGCTACCTGGTACTCGCTACCCGGTTGACTGCTACCCGGTCTCACACCTAGACAGCCAGAAGAACGAATCAAGAGAGTTGTGCTCCTCCGAACAGAAGAGTTGGACCGAGTAGAAATGGCGGGAACCTACTCGGGCCAGAAGTCAAAGGAGCCGTTCTGACACCGAATCCCGCGTATCTCGGGTCCGTACTTGGCACTGTTCACAACACTGTTCATCTGGGGACGGCGTGCCTGACAGCGACAGTGTGTCAGCAGGGCGTCGCAGGATAGGGGGACCTACTCTGTGTTCGCACAGTGATAACAGACTGGTTACTTGGTTTTCCCAACGAGTTTCTGCATCAGGACAAGCTTAGAAGCCAAAGCTGTCAGCGGGAACTCGGAAGAAGGACGGTGTGCACACAATGTCGACACTTGTTTGTATTTGGCTGTATCCGGCTGGGCACCGGGTATATAAGGTGCTCCGCCGCCTCCTGCGCGAGGGACGAGACTTGGGCTGGATCACACGTAGAGATTCTTGACCTAATTCTACCCGGAGAGAGAAGAGTGGCTACTCGGTAGCAAGAACCATTGTACTCTGGCTACTCGGTGAGACACCAGAATACATAGAGAAAGGCAGGAGTATGGGTATTACCTCCTTACGAGGGCCCTGAACCTGGGTAGATTGTGTTGTTTGCAGTGTTTGATCTTCACCTCACGCGTCTACTCGTCGCGTGATCCCTCCCCGAGCGCCTCCAGCGTCCTTCGTCCCCACATCTTTAGCCATCCTATGGCATCTGCCGTGACACCACCACGACAGTTGGCGCCCACCGTGGGGCAACCAGCGGCGTTGGCTGGAGTTTCCGTTCGGACGGGATCGATTTCTGCTACCGGAGAGCGCGTGGTCTGTGGCCTTGTCCACAGATTCGGCTCCTTCGACTTCGTCACCGACAACGCCGGCGATTTCGGCGGCAAGGCCATGCCGGAGGGCGGCTCGGTGATCACCTTCGGCGCGCACCTCATCTACGTCGCCACCGTCGTCGACTGCGAGTACCCCGAGCTGGTGCATGACGCGGAGGATCCACCTGCGGTTATCGCCGCACGCGGGAGGCCGCTGGGCCGTTCCGCGGACGTCGCGGAGGTGATGGTAGCTGGCCTGGCTGCAGAAGCCGGGAAGGGCGCGGCTGCTACCGCTGCGGTCATCGTCGAGGATCTCGCTGGCTCTAGTGTCGGCGGGAAGACGCACAAGCCTTACGAGAAGGAGTGCAACCTCCCGCTCTCCACTACCCCGACGATCCCTGCGTCTGCTGCGCGGACGGGCATGCCGCCTCCCACCGACCTCGAGCTCCTGATCATGAAGGCGCAGCTCGACCGGCAGCGCCAAGAGCTGCTCGCTGAGCAGGCGGAGTTGGACAAGATCAGGCTAGAGCTTAGCTTAGATCAGCTTGAGTACAACAAGGCTCACGGTTTCACACCAGTTGTTAGGAGAGCTAGCAAAGTAGGCGCTACACGTCGCAACCTAGGTGCCGAGATGTCAACTGTTGTAGAGGCTCCCAGTCAGTCCGCCACCGCAAACACCTCCACCCGACCCAGATATAGCACACCCGCCAAAACACTTAGAGCTGCTGAGGCTGTAGCTGCCGAGTTGCCGCATCTAGTTGGCGACGCGCGCGTTAGGCAGCAGGAGAGGCTGAACGAGTTGGTGCTAGAGGCTGCTAGGCAGAACGAGGAGTTCCGGAAAGCCAACCCGGGTGCTGGAGCTTCGCAAGTGGTGCACTCGCATGTGGCCAGATCTAACGATCAGGCCTCATCTCCGCATCCCAGCCGCGAGAAGAGCCGCAGTGGGCGTTCTGGCAAGGACAGGCAAATGCAGGTGTACGACCCGGCTGCTGCCGCGAAACAGCTCGATGTGCCGCAGCAGCCCGGTCAGAAACACAACGCTGCAGGAGAAGGCTTTCAAGCCCACAAAGCTCAAAGCCAGGCCCGAGATGGAGAGCGACCAGGTCCTTCTCAGCACCCCGTCGCTCAGCCTACTCGGCAGAGGCAGCAGCCGCGTGCAGTGGCGCCAGTCGCCAACCCGGTGGAGCAACCTGCAGCTGTGCAGGTGGATAGATATGATGACGGCTACTCGGCCATGGAGATGGCTAGCTATGATATTCTGGATCGTGTTGGCGAGCGCGTGTTGGCGCCTGGAGATGCAAGGCACCAGCTGGACCGGATCAGCTTGTCGGCGCGGCTTGAGAACACGGGTCCCCCTGGCCCCGAGTGTTTTGGCCCGCGCATCATGAACGAGTCGTCCGTGAAGAACTTCCAGCTCGCAAGAGGCACCAAGATCTATAACGGCAGCACCAAGCCGGAAGATTGGCTCAATGACTATGTCACCGCGGTTCATATCGCGAACGGCAACCGGAGATGGGCGGTGCGGTACGTCCCGCAGATGCTAGAGGGTCCAGCTCGCACTTGGCTCAACAACTTGCCCAAGAACAGCATCAATTGCTGGCTGGATTTCTCGGACGCCTTCATCAGCAACTTCACAAGCACTTACAAGAGGCCGAATAGGCCGCAGCAGCTGTCCGCTTGCAGGCAGCAAGAAGACAAAACGGACCGCGAGTACCTTACTCGGTGGAGCACATTGAGGAACACCTGTGAAGGTGTGAATGAAGCCCAGGCCATTACTTGGTTCGCGCAGGGTTGCAGACATGGCAGTATGCTGTGGCAAAGGTTGCAGAGGGAGATGCCAAACACTCTGGCGGAGACCATCAAGATTGCGGATCAGTACGCACTCGGTGATCCTACTCAGCCCTTGATGGACTCCTCTGAGCCGAGAAGAAACTTCAACAACAGCAAGCGCAACGAGTTCGGCAACAAGCGTAGGGGTGACCGAATAGATACTCGGTACGACCCTGAAGAGGTGAATGCAGTGGCTGTTGGAGCTGGGGGTAGCCAAAGGCAGAAACCTGCTGAGCCTACGGGCAGAACCAGAACCAGGGCCAAGGCAACAAGAAACCATTACGTGCTCCTCAGTCGGGTAGCGGCAACTCCGAGCAGCCGAGGAAGTTCGTCTTTGACGACATGAAGGATGGTCCATGCAGTTTCCACACTCAGCACCCCTCAAGGCCTGCTAACCACACTACCCGACAGTGCGAGTGGTGGGATCTGATCAAGAGTGAAGGCCTGCCTCCTCCTCCTCCTCTGCCAGCGGCCAATGCTAATGTGCAGCCTGCTCGCGCACCCGCAGCTCGGCCGCCAGTGTTTCCGAGAAGGGAAAATGTGAACCAAGTGGCTTTAGGAGCCAACCGTCACTTCAACAATGAGGGCTATCGCAACAACAGCCGCAACAACAACAGAGGCAACAACAACTACCAAGGCAACAACAACAACGGCAACAATGAGGGCGGAGGCCGCAACCAGTACCAAGAGCACCACGAGAGCTACATGATCTTCACTTCCGAGCCAGTCGACAAGCAATCACAGCACAGGCGTGCTATGGAGGTCAATGCGGTGATTCCTGCTGTCCCTCACTACATGTATTGGTGTGACCAAGAGATCAGGTGGTCCCGAGTAGATCATCCCAAGGTGATGCCCAACCCGGGTAGCTACGCCTTGGTGTTGGATCCTACTTTCCTGGGTCCCGAGAAGAATGTGAGGTTCAGCAAGGTGCTAATCGACAACGGCAGCAGCATCAACATCGTGTACAAAGACACACTCGAGAAGCTTGGGCTGGCCGAGAACATGCTGCTACCCAGCAAGACCACCTTCCATGGCATTGTGCCGGGAGTCTCGTGCAACCCGATTGGACGAGTGTGGATAGATGTGCTATTCGGCACAAGGGAGAACTGCCGCACAGAGCGCCTGCAGTTCTAGGTGGTTGATCATTAGAGCCCTTACCATGCTCTACTCGGCAGGCCTGCTCTGAGCAAGTTCATGGCTTCTACGCACACTGCGTATCTGAAGATGAAGATCCCTGGTCCCAACGGTGTGATTACCATTGCTGGTGATTACAAGAAGTCCATGGAGTGTGCCTCTGCTGGTTCCCAGTTGGCGGAGTCAATGGTGATTGCTGCCGAGAAGAAGAAGATGTATGAGGTGGTGGCTATGGCGCAATCCACGCAGGCTGGTGCGCAAGGCGTGCCGAGTACCCAACACGGAACCGCGTTCCAAGCATCTCAAGAAACCAAGAAGGTTCAGGTCGACCCTGAGTTCCCCGACCGCGTAGCCATCATTGGCTCCGGGTTGGCGGAGAAATAGGAAAGCGAGCTCATCCACTTCCTCCGTGAGAATCGGGATGTATTCGCCTGGTCCAATGAAGATTTACCAGGAGTCCCGAGGGAGTTGGTTGAGCACTCATTACATGTGCGTCCTGACGCCAAGCCAGTGAAGCAGGCTATGCGCCGCTTCGGAGATGAGAGAAGGAAGGCCATTGGCGACCAGATCACCAAGTTGCTGATAAGCAATTTCATCATGGAGGTGCTGCATCCGGATTGGCTAGCCAACCCGGTCATGGTCGAGAAGAAGAAGGAGGATCCCAAGGCTGCCACTGCATGGCGCATGTGTGTCGACTACACCGACTTGAACAAGGCATGCCCCAAGGATCCATTCCCGCTACCTCGCATCGATCAGGTGATTGATTCCACTGCTGGTTGTGAACTGCTGTCTTTCATAGATGCCTACTCTGGTTTCCACCAGATTGCACTCAATCCTGCTGATCAAATAAAGACTGCTTTCATTACCCCGTACGGGGCTTATTGCTATCGTGTCATGTGTTTTGGCTTGAGGAATGCGGGTGCAACCTATCAGAGATGCATGCAGAAATGCTTGCACGATCAGCTCGGCAAGAATGTGCAGGTGTACGTAGATGACATTGTCATCAAAACGAATAAAACACATACTCTGCTTGCCGACCTGGAGGAAACCTTCATTACCCCGTACGGGGCTTATTGCTATCGTGTCATGTGTTTTGGCTTGAGGAATGCGGGTGCAACCTATCAGAGATGCATGCAGAAATGCTTGCACGATCAGCTCGGCAAGAATGTGCAGGTGTACGTAGATGACATTGTCATCAAAACGAATAAAACACATACTCTTCTTGCCGACCTGGAGGAAACCTTTGCTAACCTACGCAAGTATAAAATGAAGCTGAATCCGAGTAAATGCACCTTTGGTGTCCCAGCTGGCAGGCTACTCGGCTTCCTGGTGTCTAGTCGGGGCATTGAAGCCAATCCTTCAAAGATAAAAGCTATTGAGAGCATGTCTTTGCCGAGATCCCTGAAAGACGTGCAGAAATTCACTGGTTGCTTGGCATCTCTGAGCCGTTTCCTGGGCCGAATGGGCGAGAAGGCCCTGCCTCTGTACCAGCTGATGAAGAAAAGTGACAAGTTTGTCTGGACTCCGCAAGCGGATGTGGCATTCAACGAGCTGAAGGGAATGCTGGCTAGCGCTCCCATCTTGGCTAGTCCGCTACCCAAGGAGCCGATGCTATTATATATTGCTGCCACTAACCGAGTAGTGAGTGTGGTGATTGTGGTGGAGCGAGAAGAAGAAGGCAAGAGTGTGCAGCGCCCAGTGTACTATCTCAGTGAAGTGTTGTCTAGCTCCAAGCAAAACTACCCGCATTACCAGAAGATGACCTACGACGTGTACCTGGGCGCCAAGAAGCTAATGCATTACTTCCAAGAGCATCCTATCACGGTTGTGAGCTCTGCGCCCATCTCGGATATCATGGGCAACAAGGAGGCGAGTGGCAGAGTAGCCAAGTGGGCAATCGAGCTGGCCGCGTATGCACCCGCGTATGCGAGAAGAGAAGCTATCAAGTCTCAGATTCTGGCGGAGTTTCTGGTGGATTGGGCAGAGGTGCAGTATGAACCTCCTGCTCCAGTTTCTAATTACTGGAAGATGCACTTTGATGGCTCGAAGGTGAAGGAAGGCCTTGGTGCTGGCGTAGTGCTTACGTCACCCAAGCGAGATCAACTCAAGTATGTGCTGCAGATTCATTTCAAGGCGTCCAACAACGTAGCAGAGTACGAGGCAGTGGTGCATGGCTTGCGAGTAGCTAAGGAGGTTGGCGTGCAGCGCGTCATATGCTACGGCGATTCAGATCTGGTGGTGCAGCAAGTCTCTGGCACTTGGGATGCTCTAGATGCCAACATGGCATCATATCGCTTCCTGGTACAGTCTATGACTGGATTCTTCGAAGGCTGCGAGTTCCAGCACATTCACCGAGCAGAGAACAAAGCGGCAGACGAGTTGTCCAAGTTGGGATCTTCTCGGCAATCCATCCCGGTGGGGGTTGCCTTGGAGCACTTGAGGAAGCCATCCATCAAGCCCTCTCCCAACTCGGAATCCATATTTGTCCCTTCTCTGCCAGGCGAGGAATCTTATCCCATGGAGATTGACTGGGAGAATGCTACTGGAAACCCGGGGACTGCTGCTCCCAACTCGGGGACTGCCGTTCTCTACTCGGGGACTGCCACTCCCTACTCGGGGACTGCCACTCCCTACTCGGGGACTGCCACTCCATACTCGGGGACTGCTGTACTTAACCCGGGGACTGTCGCATTCATTGAGGAAGTCCTTGCCAATCGATCAGGGCTCCAGAGAAGTGCTCCCAACCCTAAAGAGCAACCAGAGGTGCCTGTCCCAATGGAAGTGGACGAACCAGTGTTTCCCACACGGGAGACACCGAGTTGGGCCATGCCCATATTATCCTTTCTAAGGGACGGTACTCTGCCAGAGGATGAGGTGGCCGCAAGACAGATTCAGAGAAGATACAAGGGCTGCACTATATTCCGAGATGTGCTGCACAAAAGAAGTGCCACCGGCGTGCTGCAACGTTGTGTGGACCCAGAGGAAGGAGGAGAAATTCTGCTGGAAATACACCAAGGAGAATGCGGGCACCACGCCTCTTCTCGGGCATTGGTCAAGAAAGCTTTTCGGCATGGCTTCTACTGGCTCACAGCTCTGCAGCAAGCTGAAGATATCGTGAGGAAGTGCAATGGCTGCCAGATGTTCGCGAGTAAGATTCACATGCCTGCTTCCGAGTTGAAGACAATTCCTATCACATGGCCGTTTGCCGTATGGTGCCTGGATATGGTTGGCCCCTTCAAGCCGGCTAAAGGCAACATGACACACATCTTGGTCATGGTGGACAAGTTCACCAAGTGGATTGAAGTGAAGCCTATTCGGAAGTGCGATGGGGCTACAGCTGTGAAATTCTTGAAGGATGTGATCCTGAGATACGGCTACCCGCACAGCATCATCACCGACAACGGCACAAACTTCGCAGAGGGAGCAATGGTGCGGTTCTGCAGAGATAAGCACATCCGGCTAGATATTGCATCTGTTGCACATCCCGCTTCCAATGGGCAAGTGGAAAGAGCAAACGGAATGGTACTGGCAGGCATAAAGCCAAGGCTGATCGAGCCGCTGCTGAAAACACCTGGGTGTTGGCTAGACGAGTTGCCAGCGGTGTTGTGGAGTCTAAGGACTACCCCTAACCGGTCAACCGGCTACACGCCATTCTTCTTGGTATACGGGGCTGAGGCCGTGTTGCCAATAGACTTGGAGCATGACTCTCCTCGAGTAACCCTCTACACTGAGGTGGAGGCGAAAGAAGCTCGAGAAGACGACGTTGACCTGCTTGAAGAAGCAAGAGAGCTTACTCTGTCACGTTCGGCTATCTACCAGCAAAACCTGCGGCGTTACCATAGCCGAAAGGTGAACCCAAGGGTTTTCCGAGAAGGAGACATGGTCCTCAGGCTTGTGCAGCGCACAGCCGGGATGCACAAATTGTCTCCTCCATGGGAAGGGCCCTTCATTGTGAGCAAAGCGCTGCACAATGATGCCTACTATCTCGTGGACATGCGTCCATCACAGGCGAACAGGGCAGATAAAGCTGGAGAGGAGTCCAAGCGCCCTTGGAATGTAGCCCTACTTCGTCGCTTTCATTCGTGAGCAAAGATGTGTATGTACTCTCTTATCCGAGTTAAAATTCTACCCTGCAATCTGAAACTCAGCTCGGGGACTGCCCTCGCCTAAACTCGCTCTGTGTGTTCCTACCCGGCTTTACTTTTTTTTCCACTCGGTTGCTCTGCTTAAAATTTCACGAGTACATCTAGTATTGTGTTTAAACCTACATGCCAACTCTTCGACTCTGCTGCTGTCCGAAACCCTTCATGGCAAGCAAGAGAACAAGCAAAAGGTCAATGAGCACAAGAAAAATTGCTAAGAAAAAGTGCAGGAACCGGTAGGATGCCTTTTACTGTTGTTTCTTGTTAACTCCTTCTCGGCTAAGGGTTTGCGTTACTATGAGTATTTCTAAGTGGCTAAGTATTTGCAACTCCAACTTTGAATTCTTGTGACTCGAATACCAAAAAAGCAATAAGTTGCGGGTAAGAGCTGAGATAAAAAGGAAGAGCGAATAAGAAATGCAACTCGGGGACTCGCATGATAACGCAACCCGGCATTCGAGCCAAAGTTGCTCAAATTGACTAAGTTAAAATATCAAATGTGAATAAAACTGAGTAGCAAACGACAAGGATAATTGTTTCGATACATCTGCACCCGACATCCCGGGGATCTGATAAAAGTTTCGAGAATAAAGTTGCAGGAAGTAGTCAGGTAGAAGCAGCAGTGTTCTCGGTGCTGGCCTTGGTGGCTTCATCATCAGCATTGGCTTTGGTGGCTTCATCATCAGCATGGGCCTTGTCTGTTTCAGCTTCAGCGTTGGTCTTGGCAGCATCAGCCTCCGAGTTGGCGGCGTCAGTCTTCGCGGCATCAGCATCTGGCTCAGTAGCAGCCTGCTCAGAAGTGGCTGTGGCCACCGAGCTGGAGGCCGCAGTCTGGCTGAGGAGTCGCGCCGTGTCGTGAAGAGCCGCACCTGAGGAGGTGCCGAACTCGAGAGCCGCAGTGTCGATCTCCATATCCACGCTCTCGGCCTCTTCCTCGCTGTCCGCGACGACCGCGGCCTTCCCCTTCTCGGCCTTGTAGCGTTCGCTCTCGAAGCTGCCCAGATCAGACTCGGTGGAGTCCTCGTCTTCTTCATCGTCGCCTTCGTCCACCTCAGTGTCGGGCTCAGTGAGACCGTCGATGAAGCGCGCGGTGCTTGCGTATTGGGCGATGTGACGCCCCGAGATCGGGCACTATGCAGATTTCAGCATTCCCGCCAAATCCGCATAATAACCGATTCCAGGTTGCCACTTATGATAACATTACAACAGTTCACGAATATTCCACAATTACAACAGAAACAGATAGATACAAGATGACTCAAACGAGTCAAGGATACAACTGATACAATACAAAGATCCAAATAACAGCGGAAGAAACAACATATCGTCCGTCTACGGACAAGATACAAATTGGACTAAGAGTCCTGAAGATAACCGAGAGCGTCCAATCCCTGCCCAGGCCAAGCCGGAGGGATTCCCAAGCTCACTTCGTCAGACTTCAAACCTGTTGACTGCAATATTGAATATGCAGCCACGAAAGAGATTCGTGGGTCAGTACGGTTAAGTACTGGCAAGTGGATAAACCATACTCACAAGATACCGGCGTAGCCAGTCATCACAAGATACAAATACTTTGGGATCAACGGAAAGGAAGGGGTTATTGCAAATAAGCGACAGCGGGCTGCACTAACCAACTACAGAAGGATACTACAACTTCCGGCTAACAGAAAGAAGATAAGATCGAGTATTGTAACCAACTGAAAGATAACTTCAAACAAACCCATCCTGGATCTCGCCCCTTTATCCAAAGAAGCAATCCGAGGATAACTCACACAGTTGGATTAGTGATGGTTCAGATTATTGTGTCAATAAGCCTATTACTAGTCAAGTTGTTAATCATTGGGTGTAAGGTTGTTAATCATTAGGTTTAAGTTGTCCTGGGTACTTGTTAGCCAGTACTTTCACCAAGTAATCCATAACCGCGGAAAACACGGCTTCTCGAGAAGATTATCCCTGCAGGGTTGCACCAATTTAGCCGTACACGCAAGAATAACCCGCCAGATGGGAGATCACCCCACCAAGCGAGGTAATCTACACAACTCAACTCTTCTTCGCATCAAGCCCAAAGCACCTTGGCGCACGGCTAATCGAGCCCAGAAGAAAATGGACCCTTATAGCACTCTAAGAACGTGTCCTCCTATATGCCGACTACGAAAGTTCCACCCGGGATCCAAGGGCTCGCAAGATCATGCATGCAGTAAATGGAAAACCCGAACTAAATGAGGCGATTTGGACGAGATGCGAATCGAGTCAAATTGAGGGTGGCGCCCATACTCGCTTCCCACATGCGGGTAGTGCGCTCATCATGGATCAGTAGACAAGACCCTTTTCCTATTAGGGTCGACACTAGCAGGCCTCAAAACCACAAGGGCCTCCTGCCGGTGCCTTATCATTAAATTATTATTACCATTAGCATTAACAGGATTGATTGATTAACATCGAGCCCCCAGAACATAATGAAGTAATAACAGAGAGTAACGGGTAACAGACTCGAGCAAAACAACCTAAGCATGCTAGTAAGACACGGGCACAAGCAATGGTTATAGGTGTGGAGGTGGGGCAATATCAGGGTTAAAGGATTCATGTGATAGGTTCGTAACAGAAACAACTACTACTAAGGCTAGCAAAAAGAACAACGGAAAGTATCGGTAACAAGTGATGAAAAGGCAGCCATTTGGCAGCAAGTGAGTATACTTGCCTGAGATCCCGCAAGGTAGCAGAACTTGTCGTTGCTCACATCATCTCAACGTCCTATCCGGGAAGAAGCAACGAACTAAAAGAAACACGGATGCAATAATTACTTCTACGGCAAAAATCCAGCATGATCCTACTTTATATGCATGGCATGGCAAGATGCAACAGGAAACAACTTAAGCAATTTAATCGGAACCGGAGTCCGGAGAAATAGGAATTGGTTCAAGTTGTTTAGCTAACCATCAATTTAATTGTTATTTAGCATGGCAAGCAATAAAGTAGATGAGTTAGGCAATTTAAATGGAAGGGGGAACAGTTGAATTAAATACCCCAACACATTCCATATTTATTTATTAGGTGACATTACTATACCCCGAAACCCACAAAATGCAATGCAAACATGATGCGATGACATTTTAAATATAGTTGATATGTATAGAAAATAGGGCATAGGTATAGGGTTTTAGGGTTTGGGTTCGCACGTTGGAAAAGGATCGCCGGGGTCAACGCCGGAAACTTCGGAACGTGGAGGAAGTAGTGGAAGTAGTCGTTCTCGTTCCGTAGCCGAGGTAGTCGTTCACGTCATCGGTGGTCGTGGTCGAACTTTTCATCGGGGTCCGAAGAGGAAGTAGACGTTCGTTCTCAAACCACACGATCATCATCGTCGACGTAGTCGTTCAACGTCCGGAGCCGGTGTAGTCGTAGTAGTCGTGGGCGAGCCGCTACCGCATCGTCTTCGGGGTCGGAGGTGATCGTGACGGTCCCGGTCTTCGGGCGCGCACGAAGGCGGCCAACGCAAAACGGACATGACGAAGGCGATGTAGTCGTTCACGGTTCGTCGAGGGAGTAGTCGTGCGTGGTGCTTGTCGCAGAAGATCTTGTCGATGAGGTGCGGGTCGGGGAAGAACTCGGCGTGTGCAACCCATCTTCGATGGTAACTTGTCGTCGGGAATCTTCGAGGTCACAGACACGGAACACACGGGCACGAAGGCCTCGGCCACACCAAAACGGTGACGGCATCACCATCGTCCCGTCGGCGACGGCAACACCACCACAGCAGCCAACACCACCAGACCACCCGTACACCACCATCGTGTGGCAGCGGGTCGAGGACGCCAGTAGAGAGGTCCTAGAGGCGGAGCTCACCGTCCCAGGACCCGGAGAGCGCGAACTGGCCGTCAGAGCTCAGAACGACGTCCTGGACGAAGTGTCCGTGGCCGGTGAGGCGGCGGAAGGGGACGCCGTACTCGGAGCTTGAGTCCTGAGTGGCCTGGATGGGGTTGGTGAGGTCCCAGACCAGCAGGGACTTGTCGCGGGAAGAGGAGACGATGAATGGCGAGTTGTCGATGGGAGTCGCGATGGCCGTCACCAGATCGTTGTGGCCGCGCATCACGCCGGCGTACACGAGCGACTCCGTCGCGCCGGCCATGGAGGCGACGGCCGACCATGGAGGTACGGAGGGGGAACCGGGGGGGGACAGCGAGCAGGGAGGTGGACGGGGCGCCACGGAAGGGGGGCGGCCGGAGCTCGGGGCCGTGGCCGGAGAGGAGGGAGGCGACGGCGTCCGCGGGAGGAGGCGCAGGGGATGAGAGCGGGGGGGGGGGGCGGAGGCGCACAGCACGGCGGGCGAAGGAGAGGGAGAGGAGACGAGGGGGGCAGGGAGGCGGCGGAGCATGGCCTCCTGCCGGCGAGCGAGGAAGGGAGGAGGTGAGATCGGGGATGGGATCGAAGGAGGAAGGAGACGCAGACGTCGCTGCGGTTTGGGGATCGCTCGATCCGTTTTTTTTTTGTGCGTGAGTGCGTGTGTGTTGCGTGCGTGTGTGCGTTGTGGGGATTCTGTGTGGTGTGCGTTGCGTGCATGTGTTTTCCGTGTGTGGCGTGAGTGCGGTTGGGCTAGGGTGGGCTTAGGGTTAGGTTTGGGATGGGGGATAGTAGGTGGGCTGGCTGGCCCATTGCGGCTACCTGGCCTGCCTCTTCCCCAAAACGTTTTTTTTTTCTTTCATTTTATTACTTTCAAAAAAAGAAAAGAAAGGGTTTAGGGATAAGAGAGCTCACACCAAAATTTGATTATTGAACTTTTGAGATTAAAATTTTATTAAGAAGTTATATGTATTCAAGAGGGATGCAATGCATGATGAAGAGAAAAACCAACCAAACTAATTGGGGACTAAATTCCCCGGGCGTTACAGACGACACCACTAACAAGGGATTGCGCCCTCGCAATCCACCTGCTAACCCGGGAGGGGAAAGAAGTTCGACTAACGATTCTTCATGCTTCCAGTTGATTTCCTTGACACCACTAACAAGGGATTCTTGCTCGGAGTGACGACGATGTTCTTCCACCAGGAATCTTCCGATGATCGAACCTATTAGGTTAAAGGCTCAGAAAACGTCCACCCACGTAGGATCCTAATACTTTGAAAGATAGACAAGGGGGGGAACTCCAAAACAAATAAGATGGGAGGGGAAATAGAATAGGGATAAGGAGAAAACAAGAATCCTATTGAGATGTTTTTCCAAAATAGTTTAGCAGAAATAGTTTTGACACTCTAGGAACAACGACCGTTAGCTAGGTTAACCTACAGGCTTTGCGGACCCGTTGCTTCGATAACCATTCGTATCGAAACAATCTCGGGAATCGGAACCAAGGCTCTGATACCATTTGTGACGCCCCGAGATCGGGCACTATGCAGATTTCAGCATTCCCGCCAAATCCGCATAATAACCGATTCCAGGTTGCCACTTATGATAACATTACAACAGTTCACGAATATTCCACAATTACAACAGAAACAGATAGATACAAGATGACTCAAACGAGTCAAGGATACAACTGATACAATACAAAGATCCAAATAACAGCGGAAGAAACAACATATCGTCCGTCTACGGACAAGATACAAATTGGACTAAGAGTCGTGAAGATAACCGAGAGCGTCCAATCCCTGCCCAGGCCAAGCCGGAGGGAATTTCCAAGCTAACGTCGTCAGACTTCAAACCTGTTGACTGCAATATTGAATATGCAGCCACGAAAGAGATTCGTGGGTCAGTACGGTTAAGTACTGGCAAGTGGATAAACCATACTCACAAGATACCGGCGTAGCCAGTCATCACAAGATACAAATACTTTGGGATCAACGGAAAGGAAGGGGTTATTGCAAATAAGCGACAGCGGGCTGCACTAACCAACTACAGAAGGATACTACAACTTCCGGCTAACAGAAAGAAGATAAGATCGAGTATTGTAACCAACTGAAAGATAACTTCAAACAAACCCATCCTGGATCTCGCCCCTTTATCCAAAGAAGCAATCTGAGGATAACTCACACAGTTGGATTAGTGATGGTTCAGATTATTGTGTCAATAAGCCTATTACTAGTCAAGTTGTTAATCATTGGGTGTAAGGTTGTTAATCATTAGGTTTAAGTTGTCCTGGGTACTTGTTAGCCAGTACTTTCACCAAGTAATCCATAACCGCGGAAAACACGGCTTCTCGAGAAGATTATCCCTGCAGGGTTGCACCAATTTAGCCGTACACGCAAGAATAACCCGCCAGATGGGAGATCACCCCACCAAGCGAGGTACTCTACACAACTCAACTCTTCTTCGCATCAAGCCCAAAGCACCTTGGCGCACGGCTAATCGAGCCCAGAAGAAAATGGACCCTCATAGCACTCTAAGAACGTGTCCTCCTATATGCCGACTACGAAAGTTCCACCCGGGATCCAAGGGCTCGCAAGATCATGCATGCAGCAAATGGAAAACCCGAACTAAATGAGGCGATTTGGACGAGATGCGAATCGAGTCAAATTGAGGGGGGCGCCCATACTCGCTTCCCACATGCGGGTAGTGCGCTCATCATGGATCAGTAGACAAGACCCTTTTCCTATTAGGGTCGACACTAGCAGGCCTCAAAACCACAAGGGCCTCCTGCCGGTGCCTTATCATTAAATTATTATTACCATTAGCATTAACAGGATTGATTGATTAACATCGAGCCCCCAGAACATAATGAAGTAATAACAGAGAGTAACGGGTAACAGACTCGAGCAAAACAACCTAAGCATGCTAGTAAGACACGGGCACAAGCAATGGTTATAGGTGTGGAGGTGGGGCAATATCAGGGTTAAAGGATTCATGTGATAGGTTCGTAACAGAAACAACTACTACTAAGGCTAGCAGAAAAGAACAACGAAAAGTATCGGTAACAAGTGATGAAAGGCAGCCATTTGGCAGCAAGTGAGTATACTTGCCTGAGATCCCGCAAGGTAGCAGAACTTGTCGTTGCTCACATCATCTCAACGTCCTATCCGGGAAGAAGCAACGAACTAAAAGAAACACCGGATGCAATAATTACTTCTACGGCAAAAATCCAGCATGATCCTACTTTATATGCATGGCATGGCAAGATGCAACAGGGAAACAACTTAAGCAATTTAATCGGAACCGGAGTCCGGAGAAATAGGAATTGGTTCAAGTTGTTTAGCTAACCATCAATTTAATTGTTATTTAGCATGGCAAGCAATAAAGTAGATGAGTTAGGCAATTTAAATGGAAGGGGGCAATAGTTGAATTAAATACCCCAACACATTCCATATTTATTTATTAGGTGACATTACTATACCCCGAAACCCACAAAATGCAATGCAAACATGATGCGATGACATTTTAAATATAGTTGATATGTTATAGAAAATAGGGCATAGGTATAGGGGTTTTAGGGTTTGGGTTCGCACGTTGGAAAGAGGATCGCCGGGGTCAACGCCGGAAACTTCGGAACGTGGAGGAAGTAGTGGAAGTAGTCGTTCTCGTTCCGTAGCCGAGGTAGTCGTTCACGTCATCGGTGGTCGTGGTCGAACTTTTCATCGGGGTCCGAAGAGGAAGTAGACGTTCGTTCTCAAACCACACGATCATCATCGTCGACGTAGTCGTTCAACGTCCGGAGCCAGTGTAGTCGTAGTAGTCATGGGCGAGCCGCTACCGCATCGTCTTCGGGGTCGGAGGTGATCGTGACGGTCCCGGTCTTCGGGCGCGCACGAAGGCGGCCAACGCAAAACGGACATGACGAAGGCGATGTAGTCGTTCACGGTTCGTCGAGGGAGTAGTCGTGGTCGGGGTGCTTGTCGCAAAAGATCTTGTCGATGAGGTGCGGGTCGGGGAAGAACTCGGCGTGCAACCCATCTTCGATGGTAACTTGTCGTCGGGAATCTTGTCGAGGTCACAGACACGGAACACACGGGCACGAAGGCCTCGGCCACACCAAAACGGTGACGGCATCACCGTGGTCCCGTCGGCAACGGCAACACCACCACAGCAGCCAACACCACCAGACCACCCGTACACCACCATCGTGTGGCAGCGGGTCGAGGACGCCAGTAGAGAGGTCCCAGAGGCGGAGCTCACCGTCCCAGGACCCGGAGAGCGCGAACTGGCCGTCAGAGCTCAGAACGACGTCCTGGACGAAGTGTCCGTGGCCGGTGAGGCGGCGGAAGGGGACGCCATACTCGGAGCTTGAGTCCTGAGTGGCCTGGATGGGGTTGGTGAGGTCCCAGACCAGCAGGGACTTGTCGCGGGAAGAGGAGACGATGAATGGCGAGTTGTCGATAGGAGTCGCGATGGCCGTCACCAGATCGTTGTGGCCGCGCATCACGCCGGCGTACACGAGCGACTCCTGCGCGCCGGCCATGGAGGCGACGGCCGACCATGGAGGTACGGAGGGGGAACCGGGGGGGACAACGAGCAGGGAGGTGGACGGGGCGCCACGGAAGGGGGGCGGCCGGAGCTCGGGGCCGTGGCCGGAGAGGAGGGAGGCGACGGCGTCCGCGGGAGGAGGCGCAGGGGATGAGAGCGGGGGGGGGGGCGGAGGCGCACAGCACGGCGGCGGAGAAGAGGGAGAGGAGACGAGGGGGGCAGGGAGGCGGCGGAGCATGGCCTCCTGCCGGCGAGCGAGGAAGGGAGGAGGCGAGATCGGGGATGGGATCGAAGGAGGAAGGAGACGCAGACGTCGCTGCGGTTTGGGGATCGCTCGATCCGTTTTTTTTTTTTTGTGCGTGAGTGCGTGTGTGTTGCGTGCGTGTGTGCGTTGTGGGGATTCTGTGTGGTGTGCGTTGCGTGCGTGTGTTTTCCGTGTGTGGCGTGAGTGCGGTTGGGCTAGGGTGGGCTTAGGGTTAGGTTTGGGATGGGGGATAGTAGGTGGGCTGGCTGGCCCATTGCGGCTAGCTGGCCTGCCTCTTCCCCAAAACGTTTTTTTTTTCTTTCATTTTATTACTTTCAAAAGAAGAAAAGAAAGGGTTTAGGGATAAGAGAGCTCACACCAAAATTTGATTATTGAACTTTTGAGATTAAAATTTTATTAAGAAGTTATATGTATTCAAGAGGGATGCAATGCATGATGAAAAGAAAAACCAACCAAACTAATTGGGGACTAAATTCCCCGGGCGTTACAGGCGACCTCGTACGCGACGGCCTGGCGGAGAGCCACGCAGTCGGTGTCCGTCTCCCACTTGGAGTCCTCACGCATCTCGCGGACAACCTGCAAGTTGAGGTTCTCGTACCAGCTGGTGATGAAGAGAGGCAACATATCAGCGCCTGCCCGAGCTCCAGACGCCCTCCACTTCTTCAGCTCGGCCTTCACGCCGTTCAGTTTCGCGGCAAGACCGCGGATAGTTTTTGGTGCGGAGTCCTTGGGCCAGAACACCTCATGGAGCTTGAATGCGGTGCGCACCAAGTCGGTGCCCACACCGCTTAAGCGCTGAAGCTGCCCCTGCATGACCGTGATGCTATCCTCGATCTCGGCCTTGGTGTCCATGGGTTCGTCCTTCTCAATACGAGCTGCTCGGGCCTTCGCCAGGGCAGGCTTGCAAGATGACTCGAGGTCGGGGAAGATTTCTGAAAAAGCTATTGAGAAGATCAGAAACAGAAGCCGAGTAGAAAGACAAACCGAGCAGCGGAGAAGCGCAAGAAACAAGAGAGGGGCGGGGAAGCAAGCACTTACTGTTCAAGTCGAAGAGCAGCGCCTGCAGTTTCTTCTTCCATGATTCTTCGTCAGCAACATGCTTCTCTTCCACCTTCCGGAACTGCGCCAGCTGGAGCAAAAGATCCGCATTGCTCTCTTTCAGTGACTTGCATTCCAGCTCGAGGGCCTGTCGCTTCGCTGTGGCTGCCGTTTCGGCCTTTTTCTTCTCGGCCACCGCGTTGTCCCTCTCGGTGGCTAGATCAGTGGCTTTCTTGAGAGTAGTTCGCACTTGGTCCTGCAGTGGTTTCAGCTCGGCGAGGTGCCTTTTCTTGAATTCCGCCTCAAGGGTTGCAATCTGCGCCTGCACCTCCGCGGGCTTGAGGCAGTCGAGATGCTCTTCGACAAACTTCTTATGATCTTCTGTGAAAAGCAAAGCACGGTCAGCAGAGTAGCAAAGATGGAAGCAAGAAACCAAGCCGAGAAGACAGCAACTCACCTTCCAGCCTCTTAACCGTGGCTTGTCCATTCTCAACAAAGGCACGGCAGTTCGCGTGCTCATCGGCCAGGCCTTAAACTTGCCTGCAGAGTAGGACGGGTTAGAGCAGAAAGCAAAAGCGGGCGTAAACATCAAACGCAGGAACCGCAAAGCTAAAGGCTTACCTTCCACTTCAGAAAGTCTAAGAGTGATGTTCATGACATCCTTATCCGCCGCCTCAGCGGACTTGAGCTCCTTTTCCAGGGCCTCGAGGCGCCTCCTAGCAATGTTGTGGTTCCACAGCAGTCGCCGGTACAGATTGGTTCTTTTCAGAAGGCAGTTCTGGGAGGAAGAAAGAAAAGGAGTCAGACAAAGACGGGTAGATTCAACCCGAGAAGGCGGCAACCCGGTTGAGTACCCACCTACTCGGCCAGAATCTCGGGGACTGGGGGATGGATGAGAAGAAGCAGCAGAATAGAAGAGAAATAAAATGCAACTCGGGACGGATGAAAAAAGCTTACCGCGTAAGTTTGTTCAATATCCTCCGCGGCCTTGCGATGGACGAAGAGCTTGGCGGCGAGAGTGATGGTGTTGGACGCAATAGTCATGGGTTTATAACCCATGTCTGCCTTGTTCCAGTCGACACGCATGTGGTCCAGATCGCCCAGAGATGTGCCGTGCCAGTTCGTGTTGCCGAGGACGTCGCTATCCCACTCAGCATCGATGAATCCAACCCGGTCAACTATCTGCTCGATGCCCGTGGATGTCACCTCGGTTTCTGCAACCTCGCGCGAGTAGAACGAGACGGATCGGTCTTTGTTCCTGGCTGGAGGCTTGGAGTCCACCGGCGTAGCCTGTTTGCCCCTCCGAATAGCGAGCTTCCTCTCGACTGGGGTCAATGGAATGTCGTGTTGTTGGCTCACCTTCACCATGTAAGGTGGGTAGGTGGGTGGATCCGGGAAGTTAGACCCCGCGGCCGCCTCAGGCTCATGAATGGTGAGCTGGCCAGGCTTGGCAGTTGGTCTTGGCGGCAGCATCGTGGCAGCACCACGCGTACCACTACGCGAAGGATTCCTGCGGACAGCGCCATCTGACTGGCCAGCTGGCTTCTCGGCGACCTGGGTCTCGGCAGCCTTTTTCTCGGCAGCCCTCTTCTCGGCGACATTCTTGTCAACAGCCTCCTGTTTGATCTTCTTGATAAGCTGCTGGGCTGGAGGGCTGGATGTTGTCTTAGTTTTCTTCATTGATGGAGGGCTTGGCGCGGTGGAGGAAGTGCCCTGCTGGGTAGGCGGAACCAAAGGCGCGCTACTCGGCGCGGCATCCGGCTGAGCGCTACCCTGCGCGGCCCCTGGTTGCGCGTCGCTCAGAGGGTATTGCTCCGCCTCATTGACTACTTCAACCCGCTGCTCGGCAGCGGGGTCTTGCTGTGTGGCATCTGGTCCTTCTACCCGCGGCTGGACCGCGGGGTCGTCTTGCTCAGCAGCCTTAGTCGCTGGCTGCTCCTGGTCATCTTCTCGCCGCTCAAGGGCGGCATCATCATCATGCTTCTCGGGGTCTTGATCTAGGTTCTCCTCGGCTGTAGCGGCCGGAGGAGAAAGTGGTCTGGCGTCGCGATCAGTGTCCCGCGCTTCTTGATCTGCGCGGGTATGTTGCTCCTGCTCGGCGTCGGGGGCATCGCTGTCCATATACCGAGCGTCGTCGGAGTCGTCCTCTTTCACGGGAGAGGACGCACGCGCTCCGGCTTGCGCTGCGGTTCCAGTCTCGTCGTCGAGGTCGATGAGGTTATCGACGTCGATGGCGGATTTCTTCTTAGTCACGGTGGGCGCGAGAGCGGCGTCAGCGTTCAAGGGGGCTCTGAAAAAAGAAACAGGTTCAGGAAAAAGAGCAGGACAGAGGAAATCGAGGAGAAGCAACGAAGGAGAAAATGCTTACCCTTTGCGGGTAGGGATGTTCCGCCCTCCTCGCGTCGCGGTCTTGTTGGTCGTCTTCCCGGACGTCTTCTTCTTCTTGGCGGGGGGCTCCTGAGCACCGCTACCCGCCCGTTTGCGGGTAAGAGGAGCAGCAACCGAGAGCGGCTTAACGACAAGGGCTTCCTCGTTCTCCTCTTCATCCTCTTCTTCAGCATCAGCGCCGCCTGCGAAGTTGGGAAGAAGAAAAACGACTCAAAGGCAAGGAGAAATTGGGTAGCGCGGCTTGCGACCAGGCAAGATGAGCTCAATTACCTTCGTCCTCGTCCTCGGTCCAATCACGGACAGATGCATCTACGTGATGCTTCTCTGTCTGAGCATGGGGGAGGTTGAGCCCGTCCGCGGTCTCGAAGGAGACCTCGTCGTCCTCCTCTCGGTCCGCCGACCAGTTGTCCTCAAAGCGCTCCATGCTTTCAGTAAGCTGGCGATCAAGGACCTGCAGAATAGAGAGACACCACAAGTTAGTCGAGTAGCATGAAGGCACCCTACCCGACTAGGCGTGCAAACACAAAGCACACTAAGCCTAGGGAAATTTGCTAAGCGTCCTACTCGGCAAGGCGTGCAAACACAAAGCACACTAAGCCTAAGCAGTTCTCCTAAGTGTGCTACCCGACAAGGCGTGCAAACACCAAGCACACTAAGCCTGAGCAGTTCCGTTAAGCGCCCTACTCGGCGTAGAGTGCGAATGCTAGTCGCAGCAAGGAGAGAAGGCTATCTACTCCGATCACGTATGCAAGAAGCAGAGTAAGAAGCACATACCCGTTCAATCGGCTTTGTACGGCTGTATGGGATGAAGCCATACTGCCAATTGTCTCTGAGGCCGGTGGTGAGGATGGACCGCGCATGAGCGGCGACGTCCGCGTTGCTGAGCTCGAACGTGGTTGTCCGAGTAGAATCGCGGGGGCCGCCCATGTAGCACATGGAGTGGGCGCGTTGCTGGAGCGGCAGCACCCGCTTAGAGATCCAGCAGGCAACCGGATCGTCGCTCTTGAGCCCCTCTCCGATCAGATGGGCAAGGCGCTCCTCCATCTGCGTCAGGTTCCTGTCCATGGACGGCTTCGTCTTCCAGTTCTGCCCGAAAGGAGCTCGGTTGCTCCACGGGGGCAGATTGATTCAGTCCTCCACCTTGGCTCCCTTCTTGGCGGGTATGTTCTTGACGTATAGGAACGTCCTCTGCCACTTGCGGACGGAGTCCAATCCCTTGATGCGCGGATGATTGGTTCCGGGGCGCTGCACCATCATGGCGCTGCCGGTCTCCGTTATCCGGCTGCTGGTGTCCGCGCCATCCTTCTTGCCTTTGCTCTGTTGGCGGAAGAAGAAGTACTTGGACCACGTCTCCGTCGTGGGGCGAACGCCGAGGAAGGCTTCGCACACCACAGCGTGGTAGGAGAGGAAGACGACGGTGTTCGGGGGAAGATCGTGCATCTGGAGTCCGTAGTGGTCGAGGAAGGAGCGGAGAAAGTTCGATGCGGGGAGCCCGAATCCTCGCGCGAAGTGCGCGAGGAAGACGACGTACTCTCCCTCTTCTGGAGCAAGAACGAGCTCGTCGCCGGGTTGCCGGCAGCGAACACCGGGAGGAACCCTCCGGGTGTTCACCAGCCATTGGCAGTCCTCGGCGGTGACCTCGGACCCCGCCCAGCCGGCGCGAGCGTTGTCGTCGCGGGCCATGGCGGAGAGGAAGAAATTGGAGAGAAAAGATCGAGGATTTGGTGGAGTGGAAGAGCTCGCGGCGGCGCAGTAAGTTGCGCGGCGGCGAGGAGCTCTGCGACGGCGGAGAAACGAGAAGGCAGAAGGGGAATTGCTAGCGGAATGATAAGAAGGAGTTACCGAAGGGGTATTTATACCGCTCCTCGAGTTACCGTTACGAGTTGAGGAAGTGGGATCAATCGTGGCAATAATCGTGCGGCGTGGGGTCTGTGGGCCGGTTAGAAACGCACACAGCGCGGAACGCGCGCGTAACGGCCGCATTAGATCCCACGACGAGATCGTGGGCGATTACTGCGCGTGGTGGGACGTTACGAGCTGGTGGGCCCACCCCGTGAAAACTGGGCGCATGGCCTGTCAGTTACCGGGCACCGAGACGTCGAAGTCGTGTCCGCGTGACACGTGCCCAGTTGCAGCGCCGAAAGCCGGATTGTGCTCTGTCTCACAGACATTCTGTTTCAAGATTTCACCAAGTCATTTTACTCGGCCACAGAGAAGAGAAGCGGCCCTACTCGGAAGGAAGGAAACAAGACCAAGGGCTACTCGGAGGTTTTCGCCTGGCCTCCCAAGGCTCAAGGGCAAGACTTTCAAGGTTGGTTTATAAGCTGGCAGGGCCCAATGAATGAATTCACAGGGCTCTACCAGCTTCGGGGACTGCTGTCGGGGGGTTACCCCCGAGTAGGGTAAAGGCAAGTGCTAAAGGCAAGATCAGAAGGGGTGTTTGGCCGAGAAGCCGGCTACCTGGTACTCGCTACCCGGTCGACTGCTACCCGGTCTCACACCTAGACAGCCAGAAGAACGAATCAAGAGAGTTGTGCTCCTCCGAACAGAAGAGCTGGACCGAGTAGAAATGGCGGGAACTTACTCGGGCCAGAAGTCAAAGGAGCCGTTCTGACACCGAATCCCGCGTATCCCGGGTCCGTACTTAGCACTGTTCACAGCACTGTTCATCTGGGGACGGCGTGCCTGACAGCGACAGTGTGTCAGCAGGGCGTCGCAGGATAGGGGGGACCTACTCTGTGTTCGCACAGTGATAACAGATTGGTTACTTGGTTTTTCCCAACGACTTTCCGCATCAGGACAAGCTTAGAAGCCAAAGCTGTCAGCGGGAACTCGGAAGAAGGACGGTGTGCACACAATATCGACACTTGTTTGTATTTGGCTGTATCCGGCTGGGCACCGGGTATATAAGGTGCTCCGCCGCCTCCTGCGCGAGGGACGAGACTTGGGCTGGATCACACGTAGAGATTCTTGACCTAATTCTACCCGGAGAGTGTAGAGTGGCTACTCGGTAGCAAGAACCATTGTACTGTGGCTACTCGGTGAGACACCAGAATACATAGAGAAAGGCAGGAGTAGGGGTTTTACCTCCTTACGAGGGCCCTGAACCTGGGTAGATTGTGTTGTTTGCAGTGTTTGATCTTCACCTCACGCGTCTACTCGTCGTGTGATCCCTCCCCGAGCGCCTCCAGCGTCCTTCGTCCCCACATCTTTAGCCATCCAATGGCATCTGCCGTGACACCACCACGACAACTGTTCGTTTTGATTGTAGATAATGTTGACATAAATGTATGTAGTACTTTGATTTCCGATAGATATGATCTCACCAATTCAATTTTCGAATTATCATTGATTGTTTTGTCTTCTCTGACAGTAAAATCGTGAACCTATTCACAACTAATAGATCGGTAAGGATGATATGACAAATAAGTTTGTACTCACATCAAAAGACATCTAAAACTAGATTTCATGGTGGGATTTGGAAGAAACAAAAAGGAAAAAAGTGCAATCGCATTGCGGCCGCTCGGGTGAAGGGGGTGGAGGAATGTTTGGGTACCAGTTTGAACAGGGAACTTCATAAGTTTGTAATCACTAACCGGATCTGGTGGCTCCATGCCAGGAAGAAGAATCGCTGCGGGATGTTGGGAGAGCTCCAGTGCCGCAGAGCAGGCGCGAATTTCTCCGTCGCCTGTGTACTTTGGAAATGCCGTCGAGGAGGAGAAAGTGAACGCAGACTAGCGCTGTGGACCCCGCGTGTAATGGGGATAGGTTTTCTACATACAATATAAATGCAGGTGGAAAACACAAGTTAAGTTGAGGCCCCATGTGTCAGTGAGAAAAAACGAAATAAATGTGGTGTTTCACGGTCAGAACTGGGTTGCTGCTGTAAATCACGTGAAGGGAGGCGGCCGCCACCGGGGCCGTATTTCTCGATGGATCTGGAGACTGTCGTCGCCATTTCAGGACAACCGCATCGAACTCCGGCCGTGCCGCACCTCTCCCCACCCCTACCCCCTTCTGCGGTGAGAGCTGCAACCTTCTGCGAACGCTCCTATGGATCGATTGAAGCAATGCGCACCTGTAAGTTTCAACTCCAACTCTAGAATTTCCTCTTGCCCTTCTCTTCATATGATAGCTACATTGTAATCCGTTTTTTTGATTCGTGAATTGTTCACCTTTTGAGGTTCTAAAACTATAAAATAGAAAAATATGTTCCTATGGGGATACAGTTGCTTCCCTCCCCCCCCCCCCCCATCTGAAGATTTCTCTAGGTTATGTATAGTATCCATTGATATAAAGGCATTCTATAACTTTCCCTAAACGAAACAAAAAACAAAGAGAAAAATAAACAAGAAAAACAGAGCCCCCAAAAAAATCATTACTGAACTGAAAACAGAGGCAATGCTCAATGGAGGACTGCTAGGCTAATTCTGTTGTACTAATCCTTACAAGAGTGGTAGTTGTTGTAGACAGTACTGGTGGTACTCTGCAGTGCTGTTGTCCGATGGATTAGCAACGAGGCGTCGTTTAAAAGGCATGCCATGTGGGTGTCGTTGGTGATCTTGCTGATCCAAGCAGCCGGGTGTTCAGACACGTCGTAGACGGGTGCTCCGACGCCTTGCCGACGGCCTTATCTTGCACGTAAGCTGGATAAACCGCCATGGCCAGTGCACCGTCAGTATGTTGTTATCGTGCACCTCCGGCATCGTGGGCGTTGCGCTGTGATTCATGGACAGCGGACTTGAGGTGGCAGTCCTGCGGCACCTCTGTAGTAGCCCTGGGCTGCGCTGCGGCTACCGCCGCAGAGTGTCATCTTGGAGGTTGATCAACTATAGTTGCTAACTGAGGAATACTATAACTGACCAACAAAAGACTTAAACTAAGGAAACTCAATGCGTAAACGGGTGCTCTGACGCCTTGCCGACGGCCTTATCAGGTGGTAAAAGGTAAAAAGGTAGTGGGTCTTGCGTAAACAAAGAAACCAAAAAAGAAAATGCAAGGAGATAGCATAAATGCTATGCTAACGGAAATGGTACTTCAACAAAAATTGGGACATAAACAACAATGGCAGGTGAGCAAAAGAAATGGTACGTAAAACAGAAATACAATACAAACATGAACGTAGATGAGCAGAAATGATAGATGAACAAGAATGCAATGTGGACCGTAATAGAATCTGAACATTAAATCTACGCGAAAAGAAATTGTATGTGAACGGGAAAAGGAAAGGGAATAGGAATGGTGGGTCGATAGAACTGGTAGGGGAACATGAAAGGTAATGGAAAGCCGAAACAATAAATGGTATGCGAACAGAAATGGTATGTAAACAGTAATGCTACACGAACAGTATTTGTGGGTGAACGAAAATGGTGCATGAACGGAAAATAATATATCGACAGAAATAGAAGGTGAAAATAAAATGTTATGTGAACCGGAATGCTATATGAGCAAAAATTAAATCTGAACAATAATGGCTGTTTAATGGAAGGTGAGAAAGTAGTATTGTTGAGTGAGGGAGAAATGGCGCCATCAAGATTAAGATACCGTCAGGTGGTAAAAAGTAGAAAGGTAGTGAGTCTTGCATAAACAAAGAAACCAAAAAAGAAAACACAAAAAGGAGACAGCCAGGTTAGTGGGTCTTGCATAAATGCTATGCTGACAGGAATGGTACTTCAACAAGTAATTGGAAACATAAAACAACAATGGCAGGTGCGCAAAACAAAAAGGTAGGTAAACAGAAAAACTATACGAACATGAACGTAGGTGAGCAGAAGTAATAGATGAACGGGAATCCAATGTGGACCGTAATAGAATATGAACATAAATTCTATGCGAACAGAAATTGTACGTGAAAGGGAAAGGAAGGGGAACATGAAAGGTAGCTGAAACAGTAATGGTAGGCAAACAAAAATGGTATGTAAACAGTCATGCTACGCGAACAGTATTTGTGGGTGAACGAAAATGGTACATGAACGGAGATACTATATGGACAGAAATAGAAGGTGAAAATAAAATGTTATGTGAACCGGAATGCTATATGAGCAGAAATTGAATCTGAACAATAATGGCGGTTTAATGGTATGTCAGAAAGTAGTATTGTTAAGCGAGTGAAAAGTCGCCATCATGATTAAGATACCATCAGGTGGTAAAAGGAAAAAAAACGTAGTGGGTCTTGCGTAAACAAAGAAACCAAAAAAGAAACCGCAAGGAGATAGCCAAGATAGTGGGTCTTCCATAAATGTTATGCTAACGAGAAAGGTACTTCAACAAAAATTGGGACATAAACAACAATGGCAGGTGAGCAAAAGAAATGGTATGTAAAACAGAAATACTATACGAACATGAATGTAGATGAGAAGAAATGATAGATGAACGAGAATGCAATATGGACCATAATAGAATATGAACATTAAATCTACGCGAACAAAAATTGGATGTGAACGGGAAAAGGAAATGGCATAGGAATGGTGGATCGATAGAACTGGTAGGGGAACATGAAAGGTAATGGAAAGCCGAAACAGTAAATGGTAGGCGAACAGAACTGGTATGCAAACAGTAATGCTACACGAACGGTATTTGTGGGTGAACGAAAATGGTACATGAATGGGAATACTTAATGGACAGAAATAGAAGGTGAAAATAAAATGTTATGTGAACCGGAATGCTATATGAGCAAAAATTGAATCTGAACAATAATGGCGGTTTAATGGAAGGTGAGAAAGTAGTATTGTTGAGTGAGGGAGAAATGGCGCCATCAAGATTGAGATACCGTCAGGTCGTAAAAAGTAGAAAGGTAGTGGGTCTTGCATAAACAAAGAAACCAAAAAAGAAACCACAAAAAGAAGACATCCATGTTAGTGGGTCTTGCATAAATGCTATGCTGACATGAATGGTACTTCAACAAGTAATTGGAAACATAAAACAACAATGGCAGGTGCACAAAACAAAAAGGTAGGTAAACAGAAAAACTATACGAACATGAACATAGGTGAGCAGAAGTGATAGATGAACGGGAATCCAATGTGGACCGTAATAGAATATGAACATAAATTCTACGCGAACAGAAATTGTACGTGAACGGGAAAGGAAGAGGAACTTGAAAGGTAGCTGAAACAGTAATGGTAGGCAAACAAAAAAGGTTTGTAAACAGTAATGCTACGCGAACAGTATTTGTGGGTGAACGAAAATGGTACATGAACGGAAATACTATATGGACAGAAATAGAAGGTGAAAATAAATGTTATGTGAACTGCAATGATACATGAGCAGAAATTGAAATTGAACAATAATGGTGGTTTTAATGGTACGTGAGAAAATAGTATTGTTGAGTGAGTGAAATGGCGCCATCATGATTAAGATACCATCAGGTGGTAAAAGGTAAAAAGGTAGTGGGTCTTGTCTAAACAAAGAAACCAAAAAAAGAAACCGCAAGGAGACAGCCAAGTTAGTGGGGTCTTACATAAAAATGCTATGCTAACGGGAATGGTACTTCAACAATAATTGGAACATAAAAAACAATGTCAGGTGAGCAAACAAATGGTAGTTAAAAACAGAAAAACTATACGAACATTAACGTATGTGAGCAGAAATGATAGATGAACGGGAATGCAATGTGGCCCTTGATAGAATATGAACATTAAATCTACGCGAGCAGCAATTGTATGTGAACCGGAAAGGAAGGGGAATAGGAATGGTGGGTCGATAGAACTGGTAAGTGAACATGAAAGGTAGCTGAAACAGCAATGGTAGGCAAAAATAAATGGTATGTAAACAGTAATGCTGCACGAACAGTATTTGTGCGTGAACGGAAATGGTACATGAACGGAAAATACTGTATGAACAGAAATAGAAGGTGAAAATAAAATGTTATGTGATCTGGAATGCTATATGAGCAAAAAATTGAATCTGAACAACAATGGCGGTTTAATGCAATGAGAGAAAGTAGTATTGTTGAGTGAGCGAAAAATGGCACCATCATGATTAAGATACCATCAGGTGGTAAAAAGTAAAAAGGTAGTGGGTCTTGCATAAACAAAGAAACCAAAAAAGAAACTGCAAGGAGACAGCCAGGTTAGTGGGTCTTGCATAAATGCTATGCTAATAGGAATGGTACTTCAACAAATAATTGGAAACATAAAACAACAATGGAAGGTGCGCAAACAAAAAGGTAGGTAAACAGAAAAACTATATGAACATGAACGTAGGTGAGCAGAAATGATAGATGAACGGGAATGCAATGTGGACCGTGATAGAATACGAACATAAAATCTACGCAAACAGAAATTGTACGTGAACGGGAAAGGAAGGGGAACATGAAAGGTAGCTGAAACATTAATGATAGGCAAACAGAAATGGTGTGTAAAAAGTAATGCTACGCGAACAGTATTTGTGGGTGAACGGAAAAATACTATATGAACATAAATAGTAGGTGAAAATAAAATGTTATGTGACCGGGAATGCTATCTGAGCAGAAATTGAATCTGAACAATCATGGCAGTTTAAAAAATGGTAGGTGAGGAGACAGCCAAGTTAGTGGGTCTTGCATAAATGCTATGCTAACGGGAATGGTAGGTAAAACAGAAATACTATACGAACATGAACTTAGATGAGCAGAAATGATAGATCAACGGGAATGCAATGTGGACCGTAATAGAATATGAACATTAAATCTACGCGAACAGAAATTGTATGTGAACCAGAAAGGAAGGGGAATAGGAATGGTGGGTCGATAGAACTGGAAGGGGAACATGTAAGGTAGTTGAAACAATAATGGTAGGCAAAAATAAATGGTATGTAAACAGTAATGCTGCATGAACAGTATTGTGTGTGAACGAAAATGGTACATGAACGGAAAAAACTATATGAACAGAAATAGAAGGTGAAAAGAAAATGTAATGTGAACCGGAATGCTATATGAGCAAAAATTGAATCTGAACAATAATGGCGGTTTAATCGAAGGTGAGAAAGTAGTATTGTTGAGTGAGGGAAAAATGGCGCCATCAAGATTAAGATACCGTCAGGTGGTAGAAAGTAGAAAGGTAGTGGGTCTTGCATAAACAAAGAAACCAAAAAAGAAACCACAAAAAGGAGACAACCAAGTTAGTGGGTCTCTCATAAATGCTATGCTGACAGGAATGGTACTTCCACAAGTAATTGGAAACATAAAACAACAATGGCAGGTGGGCAAAACAAAACAGTAGGTAAACAGAAAAACTATACAAACATGAACATAGGTGAGCAGAAGTGATAGATGAACGGGAATCCAATGTGGACCGTAATAGAATATGAACATAAAATCGACGCGAACAGAAATTGTACGTGAACGGGAAAGGAAGGGGAACATGAAAGGTAGCTGAAACAGTAATGGTAGGCAAACAAAAAAGGTATGTAAACAGTAATGCTACGCGAACAGTATTTGTGGGTGAACGAAAATGGTACATGAACGGAAATACTATATGGACAGAAATAGAAGGTGAAAATAAATGTTATGTGAACTGCAATGATACATGAGCAGAAATTGAAATTGAACAATAATGGCGGTTTTAATGGTACGTGAGAAAATAGTATTGTTGAGTGAGTGAAATGGCGCCATCATGATTAAGATACCATCAGGTGGTAAAAGGTAAAAAGGTAGTGGGTCTTGTCTAAACAAAGAAACCAAAAAAAGAAACCGCAAGGAGACAGCCAAGTTAGTGGGGTCTTACATAAAAATGCTATGCTAACGGGAATGGTACTTCAACAATAATTGGAACATAAAAAACAATGTCAGGTGAGCAAACAAATGGTAGTTAAAAACAGAAAAACTATACGAACATGAACGTAGGTGAGCAGAAATGATAGATGAACGGGAATGCAATGTGGCCCGTGATAGAATATGAACATTAAATCTACGCGAGCAGCAATTGTATGTGAACCGGAAAGGAAGGGGAATAGGAATGGTGGGTCGATAGAACTGGTAAGTGAACATGAAAGGTAGCTGAAACAGCAATGGTAGGCAAAAATAAATGGTATGTAAACAATAATGCTGCACGAACAGTATTTGTGCGTGAACGGAAATGGTACATGAACGGAAAATACTGTATGAACAGAAATAGAAGGTGAAAATAAAATGTTATGTGATCCGGAATGCTATATGAGCAAAAATTGAATCTGAACAACAATGGCGGTTTAATGGAATGAGAGAAAGTAGTATTGTTGAGTGAGCGAAAAATGGCACCATCATGATTAAGATACCATCAGGTGGTAAAAAGTAAAAAGGTAGTGGGTCTTGCATAAACAAAGAAACCAAAAAAGAAATTGCAAGGAGACAGCCAGGTTAGTGGGTCTTGCATAAATGCTATGCTAATAGGAATGGTACTTCAACAAATAATTGGAAACATAAAACAACAATGGAAGGTGCGCAAACAAAAAGGTAGGTAAACAGAAAAACTATATGAACATGAATGTAGGTGAGCAGAAATGATAGATGAACGGGAATGCAATGTGGACCGTAATAGAATACGAACATAAAATCTACGCAAACAGAAATTGTACGTGAACGGGAAAGGAAGGGGAACATGAAAGGTAGCTGAAACATTAATGATAGGCAAACAGAAATGGTGTGTAAAAAGTAATGCTACGCGAACAGTATTTGTGGGGTGAACGGAAAAATACTATATGAACATAAATAGTAGGTGAAAATAAAATGTTATGTGACCGGGAATGCTATCTGAGCAGAAATTGAATCTGAACAATCATGGCAGTTTAAAAAATGGTAGGTGAGGAGACAGCCAAGTTAGTGGGTCTTGCATAAATGCTATGCTAACGGGAATGGTAGGTAAAACAGAAATACTATACGAACATGAACTTAGATGAGCAGAAATGATAGATGAACGGGAATGCAATGTGGACCGTAATAGAATATGAACATTAAATCTACGCAAACAGAAATTGTATGTGAACCAGAAAGGAAGGGGAATAGGAATGGTGGGTCGATAGAACTGGAAGGGGAACATGTAAGGTAGTTGAAATAATAATGGTAGGCAAAAATAAATGGTATGTAAACAGTAATGCTGCATGAACAGTATTGTGTGTGAACGAAAATGGTACATGAACGGAAAAAACTATATGAACAGAAATAGAAGGTGAAAAGAAAATGTAATGTGAACCGGAATGCTATATGAGCAAAAATTGAATCTGAACAATAATGGAGGTTTAATCGACGGTGAGAAAGTAGTATTGTTGAGTGAGGGAAAAATGGCGCCATCAAGATTAAGATACCGTCAGGTGGTAGAAAGTAGAAAGGTAGTGGGTCTTGCATAAACAAAGAAACCAAAAAGGAAACCACAAAAAGGAGACAACCAGGTTAGTGGGTCTTGCATAAATGCTATGCTGACAGGAATGGTACTTCCACAAGTAATTGGAAACATAAAACAACAATGGCAGGTGGGCAAAACAAAACAGTAGGTAAACAGAAAAACTATACGAACATGAACATAGGTGAGCAGAAGTGATAGATGAACGGGAATCCAATGTGGACCGTAATAGAATATGAACATAAAATCGACGCGAACAGAAATTATACGTGAACGGGAAAGGAAGGGGAACATGAAAGGTAGCTGAAACAGTAATGGTAGGCAAACAAAAATGGTATATAAATAGTAATGCTACCCGAACAGTATTTGTGGGTGAACGAAAATAGTCCATGAACGGAAATACTATATGGACAGAAATAGAAGGTGAAAATAAAATGTTATGTGAACCGGAATGCTATATGAGCAGAAATTGAATTTGAACAATAATGGCGGTTTAATGGTAGGTGAGAAAGAAGTATTGTTGAGTGAGTGAAAATGTCGCCGTCGTGATTAAGATACCATCAGGTAGTAAAAGGTAAAAAGGTAGTGGGTCTTGCATAAACAAAAGAAACCAAAAAAGAAACCGCAAGGAGACAACCAAGTTAGTGGGTCTTGCATAATTGCTATGCTAACGGGAATGGTACTTCAACAATAATTGGAATATAAAAAACAATGGCAGGTGAGCAAAGAATGGTAGGTAAAACAAAAATATTGTACGAGAATGAACGTAGGTGAGCAGAAATGATAGATGAACGGGAATGCAATGTGGACCGTGATAGAATATGAACATTAAATCTACGCGAACGAAAATTGTATGTGAACCGGAAAGGAAGGGGAATAGGAATGGTGGGTCGATAGAACTGGTAAGTGAACATGAAAGGAAGCTAGAACAGCAAATGGTAGGCAAAACGAAATGGTATGTAAACAGTAATGCTACGCGTACAGTATTTGTGGGTGAACGAAAATGGTACATGAACGGAATATACTATATGGACAGAAATAGAAGCTGAAAATAAAATGTTATGTGAACCGAAATGCTATATGAGCAAAAATTGAATCTGAACAATAATGGCGGTTTAATGGAAGGTGAGAAAGTAGTATTGTTTGAGTGAGGGAGAAATGGCGCCATCATGATTAAGATACCGTGAGGTGTTAAAAAGTAAAAAGGAAGTGGGTCTTTCATAAACAAAGAAACCAAAAAAGAAACCGCAAAAGGAGACAGCCAAGTTATAATTCACCAAGTGTGTACGGTTCCGTTGGATAAAATTAAAGTTGTGTAATAATGCGAAAAAACGAAACAATTATTGCAATTTTGTTTAAAACTCTCAAAAGCCTATAAAAACATTTTATAGGAATTAGCCAAAAATCCATCAAAACATATGAAAGAATGGACAACTCAGAAAACAAAATCTATGGTAGACTAGAAAACAAATTCACTGGAAGCACGCCCCCCCAACCACATATCCAACAAAAAGGATAAAAAAATATTCCCTTTTGAAGGAAATGGAATCTAGTACATTGGTTTAGGGTTCAGTAGTTGCAAAAAAATGATAGGTGAAAACGGGGATGCTAGGTGGAACGGGAACGGTATATGAATTTTAAAAAAGTAATGTCTAGTGCCCAGACTAGTCCAGCCAAAAAGTTCCACAACAACATGCACTGCACCTACTTAGAAAAGGTTCATGCATGTGTATGCGCAAAAATAAATCCGATGGCACACGGTGACCGTGGATATACGTATACATGTTAATCTAGCTACATGTGTCATAAGTGAGCAGTAGTAGTTTTTGGATGCATGAATGAAGACACATGCAGAGCGTTTCTACCCGGTCACACCATCGAGTATCCACAATCGACACGATTAAAATTTGCCCTTCGACGCACGTATAAGCCAAAAAATAACTAGAGTCCTGATGCAAGTCTCGTGGGCAAGTCTGGTATCGAACTCGCTAAAACGCGATACATGGACGACTTAACTAAATCCCCACACATACACATATTGCATCATCACCGTGCTAAGTTTAAATTATAAGCGTAGGAAAAAAGGTCCGGTTCTATGTTTAAGTTGTCAGGTTTGTTTTGTAGTAGCCTACTAGATGCACTCTGCATACACCAAAAAAAGTTGAGAAGAAAAAAACAAACAAAAACTAAAAAGAAGGGTTATTGTGTAAAAAATACACGATTTCAATCTATGTAACAGCAAACATAATAATTGAAAAAACTTTACAAAACAAGCAAAAGTGTGAAGATTCTCTTGCCTCTTAATTACCTAAAGTGGAGCCAATAAACCTGGTAACAACTCCACTGACAGCAAAAATACTCAATCATCCAGACTATCAGATGATTTGAACTTAATTACATACTCTGGAAATCGTGAGCTCAGATTAAAACTGCCTAACATATGACCATGACACAAACGTATGATGGTGTAGCCCAGAACCCACGAGACTCTACGAAAATAAACGTCCAACCATGAACCTACACGTTTTTGTGTTTCTTAACCATCTCATAAACTTGAGCTTCAATGACATTCAGGACCGAGTGGTACATGTTGTATGCTTGCAACATTCTGTATTTTGGCACCATGTACTGCAAAAAGGCAAAACCTACTGATTATTTCTCAAGAAATTGTACTAAGGAATGAAAACCAACTCTACTTCTGCAAAATCAGGATCATAGTTTTGTTTTAGAAACAAAAAAATGTCAAAAATGTAATGTGTATTACATGCAAAAAGAACAAAGTATATAATAAAATCAGGTAATCACACTATCTACAGGCGAGGCACCGACATGAAACTGGACCTATTAAAACAAAAGCAGTATTAACTGAGATACATGGGTAAGCCCCCCCCCCCCCCCGCGATTTAAAAAGGAACAGATGGTATGGTTGGGCATGTTCTCCTAAGCATAATGCTTCCTGGTACTCAAAGGTGTAGTTTTCAACCAAGTTTGCATACACCCGAACATTTATCAACCTCAGTTTGCAACTGACCTACTTCCACTACTTGTAGTTTACAACTAAGAAAAAAGAAGAATCAAAACGAAAACACAGAACACGGAATTGATCCTAATTAGTTGTTATCAGGAAAAGAAGAAGTAATACCTTAGAGAAATCCTTCATCACTTTCCCGTTCCAGTTATCCGCATACAACATCACATAAAAGCCACAGTCATGCCTACCATAACAAATAGAAAATAAATTGTAATATAACACTACTGGATATGATATAAAACAAGATGCAATTTACAGTGTCCGAGAAAAAAAGCAATGATTTTAGCTTATAGTAAGGAGTGATAAGGGTAGTTGTGTGGGACAGTTTTCTTGAACAAATCTACATTTTTGCATAGTAAGCCGGTCTCATTGCACGCTTCTTTGAAGTTTACAGTCTGTGAACAAACAAAGAAAGAGATACAGAAATAAAGTACAAGACGGACAAGATAATGTGCATTTTTATAAAAAAGGGAAAGAGGAAACGGGCAGAACAGCCAACAAATAATAAAGTAACAGATTCTGATTAAGTCCATCTCTCTCATTTTCACTCAGCGAGCATGACAGATCGAACAGGTTTAATGAGCCAAACAAGGGGTTGATGCAGGTCAAGACCCAATGGTTTGATACAATAGCAGGGAAGTGAAGCTGGCGTGGAAAAATAAAAATAAAAAGAAGTTTAAAAAAACTCTAGAATGATTAACTATAAAACCATTCAAAACAGCAGCAAAAAACAGATCACGTAATGTTAATAACACTTATATATATAATCTCACTAACCAAGTTTTGAAATGTCAACGGTGGCTCCAATTCTTTTAAATTCAGCAACAACTGACTTTTTATCGAAGGCACTAGGAATCTCCATCAACTTTCTTTGTTAGTTCATTGAACAAAAAAAATCATTAGCTAATAGTAAAAGGGATTTGCATAGATAGTAAAAAAAAGGAAAAGGAACCATAAATTTCACAAGAACCCTTACAGCAGTGTATGAACTAAACATGTACTTCTTGATGAAAGGTTTCTTGTTACCAGCAACTATCGCTTCCTCGTTGAACAGTTGAGCTTGTGCGCACATCACATCATCTGCTACGTTGCCTATTGCTTTAAATGAGTTCACAAAAACATCATATGTCACACAGCAATCCCCAATCTGGATGAAATTGGGCCTGTCCAAAAACAGGATATAACAAAAATAACTACATTTTACAAAAACACATAAAAACACAATCACAGAAAGTTGTACCATCGAAAAGGAAAAAAATTTAAACAATATAGAGAATAGTTACATAGAAATCCACTTATGCTTCTCCTGCAGTGAACCACTTGCCCCTCATGTATTTTCTGTAAAAATCTTTGACATCCGAATTAATGGACAGAGTGGTCCTGCTAATAAACGGTGGGTTTGTTTTTGCAGCCCGTTTCTTCATGTTCTTCTTATCTGAAGAGCCTTGGCCAGCAGTATCATCAAGCACTTCAGAAAAAAAAACATAACAAAAACAGTGAGCTACCTTGTAGCGTCAGGAATGAAAAAAGAGGAAAACAAGTAAAATCATACTTTCAAATGGAGGCAAACTACCTTGTGGGGAAATCTTTACTTTATCCACATTGCCGACAATAGCTTGATTGGAGGTACCTTTGCACAAGCAGAAAACCAAAACCCAAAAATGAATGGATAAAAGAACAAAAAAGATTAAAGGATGACCAAACAGAACTACTGGAGAAATGACAAACAAACAGACCTTGGCTTGGAATCTCAACTTTGGTGTGCAGAAACTCAAACTTGTTTTCAACTTTGCAGTCGGGAAAATCATCAGCGTACGACGCAGCTATGTTGAGTAAACCATCCCCCATGAAGTTAGTAGAACCACTTGAATTCACTAACAGAAAGAACAAACTATAAGAAATGACAAAAAAAAGACAAGAAAATTATCAACTGACCAACCAAAAAAAAGAAACACACAAAAAACAAAAAGTCTGATAACTAGTTAATACCTCATACAGATAGGTCATGCATGGCCGCAGGAAGATAAATAACATTTGGCTTCTCCTCAACAATTGGATCGATACATTCAACAGAAGCAGATGCAAAAAGACTTGACAGAGGGGCAGTTGTATCAGCAGGACCAGGTGAATGAGCAAACGCTTGTACTGGGGTCTGATCATAATCAGTTGAGACAGGAAGCACAATGGCAAGTGTAGTAAAAGAACTCTCTGCACCAACGGTCGAATCAAATTTCACCTCGATGGACTCCCCGGAATAAAATGACGATGAAATCGACACAACTTCGGGACCAGCATCATACCGACCAGGGTTCGACCAACTGAAATCACGGGAAGCAATAGGTTGCTGACAGAAATCCACAAAAAATAAATGGAGGTTAAAGCACGCAATCAAAAACATATGTGATCCCCGTTAGAGAATGATACGTCAACTGGATAATACATGATCATTACCGAGATTGCGCTAGCTTCAATTGTATCTTATCCTTCATCATGATTTTGAGTTTCAGACACATCCACTTCGTTAATCATAGGGCCAGCATATGGAGTTTTAGATAAGTCTCTAAACTGTAAACAAACAATACAATAAACTGTGAAATGACCATGTATAAAACTAAAATTGTATTTTTATTGCAAAGTGTGGTTCTACAGTGTGGACATACAGCGACAGACATACAAAAGTGAGCATGGATAAAACAACAATGTAGAAAAGAAAACTGCAGCTTACAGGAAGAACTCCAAAGGATTTGCGAGACTGATTGTTGCGATCTGCTTTGACTAGGAATTTGAAATCTTCATTTTTGATAAATGACATCCTTGGGAGACATAATCAATGGCGATATTATGCCCACCGGGATCAACAAAGTCAAGGTAGGCAACCTGCACAAAAAAGATCAACAAAAATATGTAACAAAATGTAAAACAGTAAAGTTTAGAACAAAACAGCTATGAAATTGATTTCAGCAAACAAACATGAGATTGAGGAAATAAAAAAAAAACATGAAGAGAAGTAATATCAGCCATACCCCCAGTAGAGGTAAGCAACCACCAATCCATAATTCCTTGTTGTAGTTGCTAGAATCAAGAAAAAGCTTTTTCCTCCAACTTTCAATCTCTTCAAACAGATGATTGAGACATAGAGTTCCAAAATCAAAATGTTCCACTAGCACGACATCCCTATCCCGTAGTGAGTGCAGGAACTTTGGGTTCACAAAGTTGTAAGTCATAGGGCATAGAACAGTGCTGATAAAGAACAGAATGAAACTCCTCAGAAAAACAATCTCATTGTTTGATCCAAGCATTATGCTCTCTACCCTACTGACTGGGATGTTTCTTGCAACAAGATACTGCTTCCTCAGAAATTCAACTTCGTTTAAAGCATCAGCATCATCGCTCTCTAGGCGGTATGGGACAGAACTATCAGGACGAAAGCCAAAAATCTTGTCAACTAACTTCTTTGTGAGAGAGATTTCCTTCTCTTTAATCCTGATACAGTAAGATCCTAGAAGATCTGAAACGGTGTGGTCAACTAACCACTGAAGAAAGTTCATGGGGATCGACAAGTGCTTTGGAAGCTTCAAAAGATGCGACAAGTTGTGCTTTGCTAAGAGGCCCAGCTGAACAGGATTAAACTGCACTGCCGCCTTGCAAAACCTAAGAGATGAGAATCTGCTCTTTATGGTAGCCTTTGCCTGTGGAATTGCATCCTCTACATTGGATCCTGCAGAAAAAGCAAAACAACAAAAACAAGACAAAGAAAAGAAAAAGGAAATTAATAGTTGAAGAAAAACACTACTTCGATTCAAAACTACGCACCATATACAAATAAAAAGGTGATGATCTAAACTATAACACTTCAGTTGCATTGCATTGCACAAACTCTTATAACTAACCAATCTACCTCAAAAGGAATGAAAAACTGGTCGGTAAATCCCTACAGTCTATATGACACACACAAACTCGGGGTGTCTATAGCACTAGAAAAAATTGTGTTACTATAAGAGCTCAATGCAAAGCAAATTATAAAAAAAGGAAAGAAACAACCTCACAGTGCTGGAAAACATTGAAGCTTACAAAAATTATCACAAATTATACAAACATGCTGGGGTCAAAAAATAAATCAGTGGGATATAGAAGAACTTGCACCTTATGCTACTGTGATAAATAAAGCTCGTGCTCCTAGAAAGGCTAGCAGCTAGACAAATTTATCTCACAAAAACAAAAACAAAATGGTGGGGCACAAAAAAACAAAAATCTAAAAAGGGATAAGAAAAAATGTGTTCGTTTACAAAGAATAGAAGGCCTAGACTAACTATATCTTATACTTCCGTGATAGGAAAAGGTGTTAGAACTATAAAAAAAACTAGCAGCTGGGCAGATGACCATCTGGGTAACATTCCATACAAGATCCGGATGTCACTAATTTACTACAACTTTAATAGTACAAAACAAAATGCTTGATTACGCGATGGGGACAAACATATGCTTCATTCCTGGTACAGTGCGGACTCCCCAAAAATCCGCCTCTCATATATAACACCGAAGAAAAACATATCGCCAGAACTAATTCACATATACAAATCCGTGTGGGTGAGCTAAAATCAACTAAAAACCCATATAAAAATCTTAAAACTATACTTAGCAAACATATTTCGCCATCTCAACGAATCCCTATCGGAGAACACGCAGATCGAGGACAGAAACAACACGAGAACTACTATCAACTATGAGATTGGAGGGTGCGACTGCAACTACAACAAGGTTAAACGTGCTAGAAGAAAGAAGAAGGCAAATGTAAGTCAGGTCGGAGCTGAATAAAACGAACATGTGGTCGCCATGGAGAAGACAGAACAGAAAACCCTAGAGAAAAATCAGTTGCGCGAAGGGGCTGCGAAAGAAGAGGAACTGATCTAAGAAATCTCGCCTCACAAGCGGATCTATGCGACAGAGAAGTTCCCAATCATTGCGAATCCCTGTCGGAGGAAAATCTTCTCCTGCGATGAAAGAGGGGACTCGGGCTCAGACAGGAAGCGGAGACGGCGGCTTAAGACAAAGTGAGGGAGGGGTGCGGGAGGAGGAACGACCACGAAGACAAAGTGAGGGAGGGGTGCGGGAGGAGGAACGACCACGAACCGCTCAGCACCTAGTTGGGCCAGCCCGTTACAATGAAATATACAGGCGTGTCGGAGTACCGACACGCTATAAGCGTCATATAGTGGGTGCGGCATACACCGGCTCTAAGCAGGCCGACATCCAGGTCTGCGTCGCCTGGGAGGATGGTCGTCCAGCAGGCCGCCGGATCGACTATGTGTAGGCAGGAGATGGACGTTGGGCCCCCTCGTGTAGTCCCGCCTGTGAGACTTCAGCTAACAGTAGAGGCCTGCATCTTGTCGCACCCGGACTTCTAGGGGATACTCACAGTCCGTTAAACAGTAGATAAATGGCTTACGGGGCATACCGGCACCCGCATCTCAATATGAGCAGGCCAAAACGTAAACGTGTGACAACCATTCTCTTACTATTCATCGTCTGCGCAAACCATCCCGTAGAAATCCAGATACTTCCATTGACGTACTTCAAACCATACACACATGGTACGTCAACGGCGTTGAACAATTGATATCACAACAGATCTCTACGACACAAAAGATTGAAATAAGTTGCAGATAGCTGTCATTAGAGCAGAGATAGCAAATACAATCATCCAGAGGACACATGTCCCAACAATTCATCATTACATCACAGCGGAAGCATTCAACATGTCTGAGTACAGACAAGATCCAAATAGGCCTAAGAGGCCGGAAACGAAAAGACGGAGCCCATCCACGAAGTCTCGGATCCTGCCCGGGTCCGCTATCTACTCGTCAGCAGTCTCGTCATACTCCACGTAGTAGCAACCATGGGGAACCTCGGAAACGTAGTCTGCGGAAACCACAGCCCCAAAGGGGTCAGTACATAAACGTACTGGCAAGCAAGACTCACAATTCACCAAAGTGTAACCCGTCAACACCAAGCACAGATGCTTTGGGTTCAACAGAAGAAAGGGAATATAAAGGATGCTGCAACTGGCTGCTCTAACCAACTACAGAGTTCCTACCACTTCCGTCTAAACAGAAAGAAGATAAGATAGCGTATCGTAACCAACTAACAACTAACTCCAAACAAACCCATCCTGGATCTCGCCCCTTATCCAAAGAAGCAACCCGAGGATAACTCACACAGTTGGATTAATGATGGTTCAAGTTATTGTGTCAATAATACTATTACTAGTCAAGTTATCATTAGTTAGGTGTAAGTTGTTCTGAGTACTTGTTAGCCAGTACTTTCACCAAGTCATCCATAACCGCGGAAAACACGGCTTCTCGAGAAGATTTATCCCTGCAGGGGTGCACCAATTTGGCCGTACACGTAAGAATATCGCCAGATGGAATGGCCTTTCCACCAAGCGGGGCACTCAACACAACTCAACTCTTCTTCGCATCAAGCCCAAAGAACCACATGTTGTGCGTGCGCGGCTAATCGAGCCCCACGAAGAAAAGGGGACCCTCATAGCACTCTAAGACCCGCCGCCCTAAATGCCGACTACAAAAGTTCCACCCTGGCGCCAAGGGTTCGCACCTGCACATGCATGCATCAAATGGAAAGCCCGAACCAAGTGTGGCGATTTGGACGAGATGCGAATCGAATCAAATTGAGGGGGGCGCCCATACACGCTTCCCACATGCGGTTAGTGCGCTCATCATGGATCAGTAGACAAGACCCTTTTCCTAATTAGGGTCGACACTAGCAGGCCTCAAAACCACGCCGGGCCAGCTACCGGTGCCGTATCAGCAAATTATTATTACCTCAAAATTAACAGGTTGTTGTTTAACATCGAGCCCCAGAACATAATAGAAATAGTAACAGAAAGTAACGGGTAACAGACTCGAGCAAAACAACCCTAAGCATGCTAGTAAGACACGGGCACAAGCAAAGGGGTTATAGGAGTGGAGGTGAGGCAATATCAGGGTTAAGGGTAACATGTGATAGGTTCGTAATAGAAGCAACGATTCATAGGGCTAGCAAAATAGACAACGGAAAGTATCGGTAACCAATGTTGAAAGGAACACAATGGTTCATGTGAGTGAATACTTGCCTGCAAACTCAGCAGCCTGGTACTGAGCTAGATCCTCAGAAGGGGTGTCGTAAGTATCGTCGGTCTCAACGTCGTCGTGTATCCGAGAAGAAGCAAACAAACAACACAGAGAACAAACAATCAATAACATGGCATAGTGCACAATCATGGTATGATGCATGACCATTTAATTGATGCATCAGAAATAAACTAGTTGACAGGATAACATGATTAAATGGACCCATATGCAATTGGATTGCATATGGAAAGCCCATGAATTAAGGTTGAAATAATTGTTTTACAACTAAACCATATGTGAAAGTGGATTAGCATGATGCATGGATGAGGAAAACAGCAAAATAACAACAATAGAATCAATTGGAAATAAGGTTTACCAATTTTGAAATTTGTTTATTAAGTTTTGGAATTTTGGTGCCTTAAAGGTGTCACACAAGCATTTGTTGTTTTCACCAATTTTAGTTGTTCAAAATAGATAACAAAATTCATATTTGGAAAGAACACACAATTTTAGGTGGAATACATGTTTCACTTGTTGAAAAAGGATTTCAAATAAATTACTTATGAATTAAACAAGTTTAAACAAGAATTAAATGAATTTAATTCAAGTATGAAATTATTTGAAGTTTTATTTGTTCAAAACATCAAACCAAATTCATATTTGAAAATTTTATACTTTTATGGTTTGAAAACATATTTTATAAGTTCAAAAATAATTTAATTTGAGTAAGTTATGAATTTAGCAATTTTAAATGATTTAAACAAGGTTTAAATTATTTAACCAATTTTAATTATTCAAAACATGAAACAAAATTTATATTTGGAAAGGTGGTTTAATTTTGCATGGAAAACATATTTTATTTGTGGAAATTGGATTTAAAATGAGCAAGTTATTAATTTGGCAATTTTAAATGCAATAATTAAGAAACAGTTGTTTTCAGCAATTTAAAATATTCAAAACAGCAAACAAAGTTGATATTTGGAAAGTACATGAAAAATGGGATGGAAAACATGTTTAGTTTGTTGAATTTGGAATTTTTATGCCCAAGTTATGAATTTTGCAAAATTAAGTGAATTAAACAAGTTTTCAAATTTTGCACCAACTTAAAATATTCAAAACAGTAAACAAATTTTATATTTGGATAGAGAATTCAATTTGGCACAGAATACATATTTAAAAAGTTGAATTTCGAGTTAATTATTTATTCAATTTACAATATTAAGGTGTAATTCTGCCATTTAAACAATATTTAGGGACTTAGAAAAATTAACAGGGACTTGGAAATAAATTACAGGGATTTAGAAATTAACAGCAGGGACTTTTCTGTGATTACAGATTGGTGCAGGGCCTGGGAAAATAGAGAAAAAAATGTGGGGCTTTGGTGCGCAGGGGGGATCGAACCCCTGCCCTCCTGCTGCGCGCAGAGAGGCAGTAACAAGTGCGGTGGGTGCGGCTATGTTGACAGGGAACAGCTCGCAGGGGGGTTATGGTTCAGAGAACGCACTGAAACAAATCGAAAATAAGGAGCAGAAAAGGTGGGGGTGCTGGGATTCGAACTCACGAGCGCTTGGGCGCGCGCAGCGTGTGCTAACCAGTGCGGTATGCTTGCGAGTTGTGATAGGAGAGGGTCGTGGGGGGGGTTAAGATGCAGATCTGGCGTTAACTGAATTGTGTTTGCAGGTCGCTAACTGAACTCGACGGAGGCAGGCAGCGAGCGGCTGCTGCGCTCGCCGGAGGCGCTGTCCGCGGGGGGTGCGGGTGCTGTGGGGGTGCTGCGGGCCGTGTGCGAGAGGGAGGAGGGGAGGGGAGCGAGAGGGAAAAGGAGTCACCTCGAGCGATCGGACAGGAGGAGGCGGTGCAGAACAGGGAGCGACCGGCGGCGAGGGGAGGCTGGCGGCGGCGCTCCGGGCAGTCCCCGTCCGCGCCGAGGGGTTGGGGAGGTAGAGCGCGCCGGGGAGGTTCCATTCCCGCGCTCGCCCGGGCCGAAGGGAGCCTCCAACGGCGGCGATCGCCGGAGGGAAGGGGGTGCGGCTCGGTTCAGGTACAGAGAGTTTTAGTACAGAGAGGAGAAGGTGGAAGAAGGGAAATTGGAGGCGGGGGAGAGAGGAAGGAGGGAGAAGGAGAGGGCAGAGGGGAACCCTAGGGTTAGGGCTCGAGTTATAGGGGGAGGGGGAGGATGGTGGCCGTTCCCTGCTCCTCCTCTGCAACGTGTGCACTCTGGATGTCCAGCCGTACAGGGAAGAAGAAAGAGATGGTGGGTCGAAGGGGTATGGGCTAAGGGAAGTTGGGCTGGGCCTGGTGTGCCTCTCTCTGTGTGCTGTTTGTTTTATTATTTTTCTTGCTATTTTTTTTTTGCTGAAACTGAAAAAGAGAAAAAGGAAGTGTTTTTATGGTTTAGAATAATTAGGAAATTTTTTGTATAATTGGATTTTTGGTAACAGCAACATGTGCAACTTTGATTTTCAAGAAAAAATTGAATTATGGTGTTGTTTGCAAGTTTAATTGAATTTAAATAATTTTGATCTTAGATGAATAAGGGTGACATTAAGCAATTTAAAAGATTTGAATTCAGGTTTATTTGAAACAAAGGATTTAGTTGTTTTGTAATTTTCATAAAATTCAAAAGGGTTGATGTTTTGGAAAATGAATTGAATTTGAAAAGGGTTTGATATTAAATGAATTTTTGGTAGAAACAAAACAAAAATTTTGGAATCACAACTTTTATGGAAACAAATGATTGTTTTGATTTGAAATATCATTTTGGAAATTGTAACATCACAAGTATGATACAAAAGGTTTGAAATTTGGTTTGAAATTCAAATAGAAAACAAAGGAAAACAAAGGAAAACAAAGGAAAACAGTTGGAAAACAAAGCAAAACAGAGGAAAACAAATGGAAAACAAGCAAAACAAATGCAATGAACATGATGTCATGATGCAAAACATAAAATAACAGAGAGCAAACATTCTAATGGCTATTTTCATACTTGGGATGTTACACATCTTACAAATTATTTTTTATTTTTCCACTCCGAAATTATCTTCAAAATTAGTTAGGGCTAGTGTTAATATGGGGATAAACAAGAAAGACGTTCTACTTTCAAATAAGGAATCTATTAATTAACCGAAGTCTAAATTTGCATCTCCAAAGATGAATCAGACGCCACGAAAAAAACAAGCCAAATTTTCAAAATCTCCAATGCATGGTTTCCTAATGGATGACATATTTATGAATATCAGAGGTCCTAAACTTGGCTAAGCATTTTACTTTTGTTGATTACATTGAGGTTCATAACTTTGATTTCGTGGCAATTTCGAAAAGCCAGACGTGATTTCCATTTGAGTGTTTTCAATCTTCTTTCTGGTAGTTTTGACTTCACTTGGCATAACCGTTGATCGGGAGGCATTTTACTTGTTGTTAAATCGGGGTCTTTGGATAAACATTGGCCATTCTTATTCAATGCAAATCTTTATTACCAAACAACTAATTAGCTGGAAGGCAGGCGCACGACCAGTGTGATGACTTATCTAGCCAATTTTTTCCCACCCATGATTGGTTTCTTGTTAGCCAACTTTGGATCTGGATCTAGATCTGTATTCGGTCCAGGTCTAGTTACTTTTGAATGTTGAGCTGGTCCTTGACGATAAAAGCAGGACAAGCAATCTGTGGAGTAGTGATAATATATATGCCAAGATCCCCATGTCGTACCAGAAAGATCGTAGGCAGATCAATTTCGAAAAAAAAATACATATACACGTTGACTAATTAATTGTTTGGTTTATCAAAGTGTTCGCAGTTATAGGCTGCTAGAAATCAAGAAGAGTCAGGATAATTAAGAAGAAACATGTCAACATAGTTTTCGGGCAGGAGCTAAGCTGCCAAAATCAGGATAGTATGTAACATTTGTCACAAAGCCAGAATAAATAGCAGATGTCAGCTCATCTTGCCGGCGGTGAGGTGGTTTGTATTTTCGAGGAACCATATATATGTAATTTTTTTTTATATGGTTGCTTTGTCTTTGTAGAAGTGACAAAGTTTTCTGTGGTGAAAACTTCTCTCATTTGTAGGTCCTCTATGAGTGAACAGATATTTTTCATCCGTGATCCACATTACAACGGGTGGAGTATCGAATATTCTTTTGACTCATACTAAGGACAGTTTGTGGACTTGGTCACTGAATCACCATCACCCTATATTTGAATACAATGACTCTGGTATGCATGTTAGAGATTTTTGTTCAAATTTAGGAAATTCACCTTACACCCCCACCAACGCTTTGGAGAGTACTATATCAGATAAAGCCAAAAATATATTTTCCGACAGATGCGTCACTAACATCACGAGCAAAAAGGCATTACCTTCCATTGGAGCAGATATGCATAAATCAACACCGACATGTGCCAATACAGTGCACATGAAGGAACTTTATATGCATAAATCAACACCAACATGTGTTTTCTGCATGCTCTGCCTCCTCTCTTTTCTGTACTAACTGCTACATACTACCATAGAAGAGGAACCAAAGACAACGAGATCAAGCCTGAGAATAGGAGGTCGAGTCTGAAGTAAAAAAAAATAGCCTAATGTAATTTGTTGCTCTAGCTCGACACCCTTCCCTCATTTCTTGTAATCCTAGTCTGATTTGTGTTGTCACATGTATAGATCAGAAGTTAAAAGAAATGACAACTAGAGCATCGATACCCTGAGCTGGCATGAGAGGCACGCCTAACCATACGCGTAATATGTCACTAGTCTAGTGTGTGGGGATCTAGTGTCACCATATTTTGTTTTCAGAAGTTTCCTTTGGAGTAATAACTAAGTAAAATTGGATAAATAATGTTTTCTCACAAAATATGAAGTAAAAAAATGTTGCTGCAATTTCATTGGCAGTATTACATGATGGAACGCCATGGCACCAACTCGACTATCACGTCAGCATTTTCCTGCCGCGCATGCCACCCGCACCTCTAACGCTACACCCAGAGCCGAAATCACAACTCAGGCATGCACGCGGCTGCGAGAAACACAAATTGAGAGAGGTCTGCTTTGTCGGTCATACATGTAGAGGAGAGCCAAACATAGCAGGTGGTGATATGAATTCAGAAACCACCTAAGCTAAATTAGTGAAGCGGTAGATCAGAAAGAGACATGGCTATGTGCACATGGTGGCCGTGGCGGTGTGGGAGGAGGTTACGGTGGTGGTGTCGACGGGTGGTGACAGTATGTAAGACCTCACACCATTCATTCCTTTTTCTTTTTCTTGACCAATTTTTTTATATGTAATAGACTTCCACACATAATACTACTATTTATATTATATTTATAACCTAAGGATGTAACCAATTGAATTGGCTCATTCAGTTTGAGACAATTCCCACAAATTGATAGTAGGTCTAACATAAAAAACATCACATGCACATCTTACAGTTCTCGGTAGGGGTAGCCATTATTTATGGAGATCCTCCATCCGAATAAAACTACTTTGTGATGAATGTGCCCAACAACCCTCCGCGTACTTTCTTACATCCTAGGCAGTTACGAATCTAGTATATATAACCCACCGGCAGTGTGTTCTCCAAAAGTTTTACCACCTCTTTTTTTATGCCAACTCATATCGGATACAATGCAAGATAAGGGGAAAACTGTTAGGAAACATAGTTTCGGAATAGGAGCCATTGAGAACTAAAATCATGGCATGAAGCGGAAAAAGGAGTACAATGTGACGTATGCTCTAACTCCACACCTTTGTGTAGCCTCTTCTGCGCTGATTCTAACATGTAGTACCCCAAGCGCAAGGTTGCACCAAACCAAAAGATGGAAGCGCTTCTGCGAGAGCCCGTGAAGCCACAGCTTGACAGTCCTACTTGCAGCTCTAGTATCGCAAGGCCACAACTTGAGTTTTCATTAGCTTACAATTTTTTCTATAATTTCTAGAGTATCTCCTACAGCCATGCTACGGAGATGCAAATTTGAAAATAAAATTTGTGTTTTCTCACAAAAATAGGGTATACTCACGTTGATGAGTTACATTTAAGAAATAATGTTTGTGTTAGAGCACTCCATACAGGAAGAGCAGGTGGTGATCTCAACACTGAAACCAAGCTAGAGAGATCATAGGGAAACACGTGGCGGCGCTGTGGGAGGAGCTTACTTTGGCGGTGTCAACGGGGCGGGAATAGCGACAGGACATAGTCCTCCATCTGCATGTTCAGGGCGGTGTTATCCCTTGCCTGGTAGCCATCAAGCTACTGGAGGAGAACAAATGGGTCAAGGAATCTATCACAGCGCTCATAATCCTACTAACATCTCTTAGTTTCTTGGATAATCAGTCCTCTGAAGAAACTAGCATCTGTTCTTGGTTGGTAGGGTTGCATCATGAGGGCGTTGATCTTCCTAGTGAGCAGAGGGAGGTAGAGGTACTCACGTATCCATTTGACGAGCAGCTCTTCTGACCCAGGTAATCTATTTTGCTACCTGTTTTCAACACCATCATTGTGGCATGTCTTCATAATTTGCAGGTTCCAGGTAAAGAAGAAGCACTTCTTCCACAACTTCCTCACCACCATGTCCCTCGGTGTCCTCGGCGTGTTCATCCAGCAATTCTGAACTGCAGAATATCTCAAGTTGAAATAAGAAGAACTAAACTGTTACATTTGTAAAAAAAGACTAATTAAGCTGCTAAATTGGCCTGAAACATACTAATCTTGCATACTAACACTTTTTTACTACACTAAGGGGGTAATTCCATCCGTTTTTATTGTTATCACTTACTATACCATTGCTGTCAAAGTCAATGATGACTTGGGCAGATACTTTCCAATTAAAAAGGGAGATGATCCATTATCATCCATATTGTTTAATATTGTGGCTGGTATGTTTGCGATCATGATTGAACGAGCTAAAGAAAATGGTCACATTGAAGGTGTGGTTCCTCACCTAGTGGATGGAGGACTTTCCATACTTAAATATGCACACGATCAATTCTTTTTATGGATCATGATCTAGATAAATCTATAAATCTGAAATTAATTCTATCATCATTCTGGATTAAAGATAAATTTTCATAAAAGTGAATTGTTTTTCTTTGGCGAAGCCCAATAAGCAATTTCTCAGTATATCGAACTATTTGGGTGTGAGAAAAGTCAATTCCCTATTAAATATTTGGGTATACCACTACACTGTAGGAGATTGACTAATGCAGAATAGAAAGATATGTCGAAGAACAGCTACAGAAAAGTCTAGCGAGTTGGAAAGGAAAATTACTATCCCTATGTGGAAGATTGATTCTCATAAATTCAGTCATGACTGATATGGTACTGTATATGATATCTTTCTTCTGGCTACCCAAAGGAGTCTTAAAGAAACTGGATTACTTTAGATCAAAATTCTTTTGGCAAGGGATAGTGAAAAAAAAGAAATATCGAGTGTCTAGATGAGATGTGGTTTGCCGACCTAAGGATCAGGGAGGACTGGAAATTCATGACCTTCATGTCAAAAGCTCAACCCTTCTGGGTAAATGGCTTTTCAAGCTACTTACGGAAGAAAGAGTCTGGCAAACCTTCCTTAAGCGAAAATACATTGGCACTAAAGCGTTATATCAGATTTGTTTGGAAACTAGGTGATTCTCCATTTTCAGTCGGCCTAATGGCGACTAAGAAACATTTCTTTCGCTTTGGGGTATTTAACATAAAGGATAGATCTGAGATAAGATTTTGGGAGGACAAATGGTTGGGAAACACCACCCTCCAAGAAAAGTATCCGGCCTTATACAATATTGTCTGTCATAAGGGTGATACGCTTGCTACGGTTATGCAAACGTACCTGCCCAATGTGACGTTTAGATGAGATATTATTGGACCGAGACCACAGTTTTCGAATGCTTTGTTAGATAGATTGACCTTGGTCTAACTGTCATGGGGCACCGATGAGTTTCATTGGAGTCTAACCGGAAACAGTAAGATTTCGGTAGACTCTATGTATAGGGCAATGGTTCATTCTGAGGTTCCGGTCGGTAATAATGAAAAGATATGGCGTATAAAAGTACCTTTGAAGATGAAAATTTCCGCATGTACATTCGTAAGGGTGTCATATTGACTAAATATAATCTTGTCAAGCGCAATTGGCATGGGAGTACAAAGGGTGTTTCTTGTCATTTGGATGAGACAATCAGACACTTATTCTCCGAGTGCATATTTGCCCGTTCAATCTGGTCAGCTATCCAAATGGTTTCGAACCTTTATCCTCCCACATCTGTTGCTAATATTTTTGGTAATTCGTTAAATGGAATTGCTAAAAGGTTTAAAACTATTTTTAGGGTAGAAGCGCTAGTCGTTATATGGTCGCTCTAACTTCGTAGGAATGACAATATTTTTAATGATAAATTTTTTCTCGGTGCGGGTTCTATTTCGAGGCACAGTTATTCTCCGCTCGTGGTGCACATTACATCGGATGGAGTATCGAGGCCTTTTTACAGACGGTTTTGCACGTCTAGAAAAGGTGGCAAGGGATATTTTTATCCCACATGGATTCAGCATGTTGCTACAGTTATTTGTTTTCCTTCTTTTTCGGCTCGTGGCTGTGTGCATCTTGTTATGCATAGGCTGGGTGTAATGCTCAAACACTTTTAAGTAATAAATGTCCTTTATCAAAGAACTTACTATAAAATTTTCGGCACTTGTAACCAAATATTTTTCACTTTCTAAGAAATCGTTTCTATCCATTACATTAAGAAATCTGTTGTTGATATAGTGTATTTCTTGATATCAGGTTATTGCTGGCTCTCCCCACAAGTTTGTTTCTGAAAACTTGACACGGTGGACTAGGAAGGTATGCATTTCATTAAATATATATAACTATATAAAAAAATTATTAGCCACGAACTCTCGCAGTTATTTCAGAAAAAAGAGATGTTGACTCGACACTTCAACATCCAATTGATATAATTGGACATTACGATACGCAATAATTACCATAACACTCAAACCTATATAGGAATTGAAAAATGGATACGCAATAATTACCGTAACACTAAAACCTATATATTATGGATACGCAATAATCTAAAGATCTCATCAGCAGATCTGATGGTAAGTCATATATTTTACATGTAATCTTACTGAAACACCGGTTCTGCTGTATACTAGATTTAATTACTGTTAAAAATTCCATTGTTTGTAATAAAACTTTTTCTATTTGATTAATTAGATTATTTGTGCGTCTGTGCATTACTAGAGTTGCATGTTGACTGACACTGTTAGTTTATGACCCTTTTAGTATGAGGGAAATTTTCTCCACCGGTTATAGATGTTTTCATTTGTTTTTGCGGACGCATTACACGTCACTAGATGGGCTAGAGCCCGCCTAAGTTAAGCGGGTCCTAGTTAGGCTTCATTCGTAATATCGACGGCTTGCTAAATTAAGTTATCTCTAAGTGGGTGGCTCGTTAATTTTAAGTGTACTAGGCCGCCTAACAAGAAAGGACCAGCATGTTTAACATTAATGGGCCAGCCTGCTAAAAATAATGGGCCGAAGCACTAAAATTTAACGAGCCAACCCATATACCTTTAATGGGCCAACCCACTTAAGCTTAACCGGCCAAGCCACTTGACGTTAACAAACCGGCCCACTTAATCTTAACAAGCAAGCTCATGCGACCGAGTTATCTTAATTAGCCATCTCACTTAACTTAACGAGCCAGCCCACTTTATTTTAACAGGACATCCCACTTAATTTTAACAGGCCGGCCCATTAAACTTGAACATGCCTTAGTTGGGTCTCACATGTAATAGGGTGGCAGAAGAAAAGAGATGTCGGCCTGATAGCGATCTAAACGGAGTATAGCGTGCCGCTATCTACATCTAGCACAACCTTTTACGTGGTTGATGCATGAACCTTTTACGTGCGACCTCTCATGCAAAGAAATGACAAGGGAAGGATCAGCATACAAGAGAGCTGGCCCAGGAGGTGCTAAGTCTCACAATGCGACCGTTCGGAAGCAGGCAGGCCCGGGTGGTGCTAGGTCGCATCGTGTCCCCCCTCCCCCCCCCCCGGGGGGGGGGGGGCGGCATCAAAGCGATGTGTTATTTTGGGACAACGTGGAAGCCTATACACCATTTCTTCATGATCCAGACCACACAAGGCAAGCCCGATCTCCTCACTTAACGCTCTTATGGACCTAGTTCTTCAATCCGAGCATCATAAGGACCAAATTTCAACCAACATCTTTTATTTAAGAAATAGTATTTAGGTGGTTTCCTAGTGCCATCCACCATTTTGACCTCCTCCGCCATTTCCGCCTCCAGGATAGCCACCACCAGATCCTCCGCCGTAACCTCCACCCCCACCATATCCTCCGCCAGAGCCACTACCATATCCTCCGCCGGAGCCACTCCCATATCCACCATTGTTGCCACCACCATATCCAGGATTGCCTTTCCCGCCACCGTGTCCTCCGCCGTTATTTCCATATCCTCCACCATTGTTACCGTATCCTCCATTGCTTCCGTATCCTCCGCCATTGTTCCCGTATCCTCCATTATTTCCATACCCTCCACCATTGTTCCCATATCCCCCGCCATTGTTCCCGTATCCTCCATTATTTCCATACCCTCCACCATTGTTCCCATATCCTCCACCGTTGTTTCCGTATCCTCCATTATTACCGTACCCTCCACCATTGTTTCCATATCCTCCGTTATTCCCGTACCCACCACCGTTGTTTCCGTATCCTCCTCCGTTGTTTCCGTATCCTCCACCATGTCCTCCTTCAGGTTTCACATTCTTCTCCTCGGATCCTGCTTCAACACAAGAAAACAACGTTAATTTGGTGATCAATGGTTGACGTTCCGTTCAACCTACATACATATGAAAAATGAATGATATCTACAGTCGATAGTGACAGTTGATAGGGGGGTGGGGTAGTTTTGACACACCTTTGCCTTCAGTGAGCTCTCTAGCAGCAGCTGCATCCTGAGAGAGAAGCAGGAAAGAAGCCAGTAGTACACCAAGCAGAAGGAGAGACTTGACAGCCATTGTGGATAGCTTGCAAGCGTAGGATGAGATGAGATAGCTTCCAGTAATCCCCTATTTATAGAAGATGCAACTGATAATCAATGGATGGCAGCTAAAGTTGCATACCCTGATACGTACGGTTGGTTGGATGTTGTTATATCTCGCTGTCCGACTTGATTAGGGCTTTGCCCATGGAGCAGGGCATTCACACAAGCTCGTCCATGAATTTACGTGTGGTCGAGAGTGTATACAAAAGGTGCACATATATACGTGCTAGGTGTAGGCAGTCGGCAAAAGTAGTATAAGTACGTGCAGCTGGTAAATATCAGGAAAGATATATATAGGTTTCATATATCTATATCGTGACCATTGACTTCCCGGCTTGCCGCTAATTTAATATAGCTTGCCTGGATTGACTCAGCACCAGTGACAGCGAGTGCTCACTTTCCCGTGCTACGCGTGATCCATGAAATAGTCGGCAATGTGGCATTAAATGTAGTTGGGAACAAATGTTCATCTGTATAATCTAGGCAAATTATTCTTGCAGTTCAGCAAAAATTGTGTTGTATTTGTCATAGAAAAGTACTATAAAAAGGGAAAATGGTAAGTTAATAAATACTTCCTCCGTTCTAAAATACATGACTTCCATTTGTACAAATATTGATAAATGTAGACACTAAAACATGTCCACATTCATGCATGTTTTGACAAATAGAAGTCATGTATTTTTGGAACGGAGAAAGTAATTACTAGTTAATATATAAAAAATAAAAACGTGGCTCCCAAAGAAAAAGAAACATGTTTTTGATCCATATATTTATCTTTTGCATAGATAAACAAATAACATATTTCTAATGTCCCACATAAGGGCTCGAGTGAGCTCGGGTACCAATAGCCTTTTTTGCGCATCACAATACATAGCTTGAAGAACTTCCCTAGATGGGCGTTTATAAGCGATTATTTTCAGGTATATTTAATTTCTATAAATTAATTATATACGAAAAAAAACAGTGCTCATGTATGTTGAAAATACATGTTCACACATGTACATGAATAAACGTTCAAACATATCTAACGAGAAAGTTGTTTATGTGAATTAAATTTTCCTGGTGAGATTACCTTGATGTCGAGTTTCACACAACTAAATGTTCATGAGGTAAAAAATTTGTTTTTCTATATACGATAAAAAAAATGTTCATACATCCTCTCCGCAGGATGACGTTCCGGTAGGCAGTCGCTAGTCATGCCAAACCTAGTGTCTGGCGATTGATACCATGCATCCTCCAACTCGTTAACCATTACTATGATCACCGCTCATATCCCAACTTCACGTATGATGAAGAACTCAAAGACCCTAAGAACATGGACCTGATACATAGATCCAATGCTCCCTCTCACCCTCCCACCGCCGTAGCAGCTGGCGGAGGACAGGGGAACCCACGGTGGCACCGACTATTCGAGGGGAAGAACAATCAGCTCTTGATCGCCTCAGGTCCGGCGGCCCATGCGCCAGCGTTGCACCTTCCCCATGCATCATATTAATAGCGGCGCACCCGCCCCTTGGCCTACCCGGAGATATAAGACATTCATCCTCGTTCTTCGCAATGCATCTTCCTCGCATCAATCTCACCCATCCCTCCCCCCTCCTTACCCCCCCCCCCCCCCCCCCCCCCACCACCAATTCCATTTTTTGCCGGCCAGGAAAACGCCATGTCAAACAAGTAGGAGAGGGTAGTTTGGCATAAAGAGGCACACAGCCTGGCCCTACAGCAGGTGTGGAAGTTCATGCGGTTGTTCGTTCCACCGGACTTTCACTTGGCCAAGGTGTGGGTTGTCTCCATCGGTCGCCGTGTCACACATTCCACAAATGACCGAGCAGATCCAATTCGTCATTGCCTGGCCTTGGAGATGGATGACACCAAAGGGGCAAGCGCTATGGTGTCGAGGAGGCAGAGGCTGCATCATCATCATTCATGATGTCCACTAGGATAGCCACACACCTCGAGGTGGCACGGTCATCCGCGAGTTCAAGTTCTTTGCTCGGCATTCCCCAACGCGCAGCCGCCTCTTCCTGTGACTACTGAAGCAGGTGGTAAAGGAGGAGCCGCACTCATCGGCAACTCAGGAAGTAGTGCTAGAGGGCTACCGGACACATCCTGAATGCGTTTGACCTTCCTCGTCTCAAGTGCAAATTGCAGCGCACCATGCACGGATCTGGTAAGCACAAGGAGCCTGAAACTTACCCGCACCGTCAAAACTGGATAGGCCGTACATAGCTCCGGCAAGCCCAAGTGCCTGTACCCTACTCTAGAAAAAAACTAAATAGTTAGCATTATTAGGCATAATCTGTGGATAGGTTACATTATATTATACATAATCGTTGGAAAGAAGATCTGCCCAATTCACCTCAAGGTGGCACTTTCTGCCTCCCCTGGATTGTTGCTCCACTCATTTCTGGTGGTGCCTGCTGCCAATGGCCGATCATGCCAAGTGGCACATAAACACAGGATATGATGCCTTTAGTTAGTTGTTCCTTCCATGCTCAAGACCAGCCGAGAATATGGTTGTTTCATGTGTATTCCAGGTTCCAGCTCTCCCATGTTTCCAAACACAACCTTCCTTCAGCACAGATAATATAAATACATCTTCTCGGTCATAATACCATTTTCCAATGCCGCTACCGAAAGAAAACAGATAGAATCTCCTCAAAATAAAGCCCAAACCGTCTAAAATAATGCCTGAAAGTACACCTGAACCATTAAACGCTATCATGGCAACTTGTATCCAAAAGGTCACAGAACTAATAGCCATTCATCTTCACTCGGTGGCATCACTATGTAATAAAGCAGCTCATCATGATTCCCACACCCAGTTGTTGCTGCCTTTCCTGCAACACGCACCCTGGTCATAAGATTATTATAGCACAAGGAAAGAAACAAAGAAACTAGAAAATCACAGTCATGTCCCTGCTACTCATGGTCTTGTTGTTTCCCTCGACGGCGTAGTGCCTCTGCCCTGCTCTGGAACAAAAACAAAAGATGGGTCAAGAATTCGGTAGGCAAAAGGTGATTATCTATATTATTATACATGATCTGTAAAAAGAACAACTGAAGGTGTCTCTTTCTGCCTCCCCTAGATCACTCACCGATCATGGGAGCAGGAACCGTTTCCGCTGCTGCCGAGTGGCGCATAAACTAGGGGATATGATGCCTTGTGCTACCTGTTCTGTCCACCTTGCTCAAGACCGCCTGAGCCCAATCCTGGTGTTTGTTTGGACAGTAATCCCACTTTTCTGAACAGACCCGTTATTCTATTTAGCACAGAGAATATAATACATTTTTCTAAGTATAATACTACAAAGAAAAGAAAAGAATCTCAAGAGAAAACTTTGCTCCGAATATAATACAAACAGAGAACACCTGAAAGTATATCTGAACCACCAGACACTATGTCAACTTGTACCCAAAAAGTCTCAAACGGATTATCATCATGTGCAAGCAGTGATTCATCATGTTCTTCACTGGGTGGCATCACTATGTAACAAAGCAGCTCATTCTAATTCCCACACCCAGTTGTGGCCTAGCTCAACTGCAGCAGTCACCACTAGCTATATATAGAGAGACCACCCTGGTGACCATATTATAGCAAAGGAAGGAAAGAAACTAGCCATGTCCCTGCCCCTCAAGGTCCTGCTTTCCTTGACGACCGCGTCGCGGGTCGACAGCGCAAAGCCATGCGACGTCGCGAGGAGCCAGTTCCCCAAGGGCTTCCTCTTCGGCACGGCATCCTCGGCGTACCAGTATGAAGGTGCCGTCAGGGAAGGCGGTAGAGGACCCAGCATCTGGGATGCCTTCACCCACAATCACCCAGGTTATTTAAACGGCCATTAATCAGAGCTTCAGACCGGCTATGGTGATCTGTAATCAGAGTTGCATTGATTTCTCGATTCAGACAAGATAGCGAACGGAAGCAACGGAGACGTAGCTATAGACTCCTATCACCGGTACAAGGTAAGAACGCTTACACCAAACGACTGTGCTAACCAGTGACCACCAATCTATGTTTACCTCAAATGCCTAGCATTCACCAAGTGCAGGAGGATGTCAATATCATGAAGGACATGGGCTTCAGTGCCTACAGATTTTCCCTTTCTTGGTCACGGATTCTGCCTAGTAAGTGATCCTCGTAGCTATCTCTAGATTTCTACTCCGTGTAGGGGTCTATATGACCACTTAACAATAAACAGATATTGAACAGAAGCAGCTTAACTCATGTAATGCTACCATGGTGCTGCAGTGGGGAAATTGAGTGGAGGGGTCAACACGGAAGGAATCAAGTACTACAACAATCTCATCGACAATCTCATTTCAGAAGGTAAATGACTGTATCTGATTTATGATATTACTATATGTTCGCAACATAATGTCTAACTAAAAATGCAGGCGTCGAACCATTTGTGACCCTCTTTCACTGGGACCTCCCACAAGCATTAGAACAGAAATACAACGGCTTCTTGAGCCACCTTATCGTGTAAGTAAAAAAACATGACCTATCAGCTCATGAATTTTCCCACATGGACCAACTCACTACTCTAATAAATGATAAGAAGCATGTTGATATTATAAGAAAAAAAAACTCTGAACTTTACTGTGTGGTACCAACATCACCAGGCAAGATTTTCAGGACTACACCGACATCTGCTTCAGGGAGTTCGGTGACAGGGTGAAATACTGGATAACGTTCAACGAGCCTTGGAGTTTCAGTATAGGCGGCTATTCCAGTGGTACATTTGCACCTGGCAGATGCTCATCTTCGGAAAGATCAGTTTGTAACATGGGAGACTCTGGAACAGAACCTTATATAGTAGCTCATAATCAACTTCTAGCTCATGCTGCTGCAGTTAAAGTGTACAGAGACAAATACCAGGTATGAGACTTTTTCTTTCTTCATTGTGATTATATTCAGTAACAAAACGCAGGTGAAGAGCTATGGTAAAATAGAATAAAGTGCTAAGGTATTTATCCTAATACAGAAAAGAAATCTTCAAATAGCTTTCACTGCAAAACATCCATATATTTTGCCAGCTTGTTTTTTACAGTGCTAAATCAGTTTCCGTTAATCACGTAGATGGAGCAAACAGGAAAAATCAGTATTACAGTAGTTAGTAATTGGATAATTCCCTACTCAAATTCCAAGAAAGACAAGGATGCTACCAAACGTGCATTGGACTTCATGTATGGATGGTGAGTCCAATAAATCCAATATATGAGAGCAGTTTCAGCCTGAGCATTGATAGTGGATGACACTAGGAGAGTTGGGGCAATTTTCGTTGGTTTTTCTCACACAATGCCATACCAACCTGAGGGGTTGGGGGTACATATTTATAGGCTGCTAGCCAGCCAAGAGCATTCTAGATGCTAGTCTAAGATGCTGGTCAAAGGGTCCTATCCTAACAGCAGTACTTGACCCTATCCTAACAGACCGTCCTTGACATTATCCTAACGGTCCTTGACCTTATCCTAACAACCAGTCCTTGACACAAGGACCATGTGCACAAAGACCAGCCCCACAAAGACCATAGTACAAGGGCTTATCCATCATTCTCCCCCTAAGTCTTGTACGTCGTCTTGAGGGGAAGTTGAACCATCCCGATCTTGGAGCAGAGTTCGAGGAACTTGATCCTCCCAAGAGGCTTGGTGAGCAGGTCGGCCAGCTGATCCGCGGTGTTGATGTAGCTCGCCTTGACGCTTCCTTCTTCCAAGCAGCTTCGGATGAAGTGGTACCTCAGCCGGATGTGCTTGCTCCTTTCGTGGAAAACAGGGTTCTTCGCCAGGGCCAGAGCGGACTTGCTGTCCACCATGAGCTGCACCGCTCCGGTGTCCCGGCCGAGGAGATCACCAAGCAGTCGGGCGAGCCATAACGCCTGAGTGCATGCGGTGGAGGCAGCTATGTACTCGGCCTCGCAGCTTGACATGGCCACCACCTGCTGCTTGACCGACTGCCAGCTCACAAGACACTTGCCGAGGAAGAAGAGGATCCCGCTCGTGCTCTTGCTGGTGTCGATGTCGCCGGCGTGGTCGCTGTCGCTGTACCCGACGAAGTGAATCGCCCCGGGGCACCTAGGATAGTGGAGGCCATGGTCGAGAGTCCCCGCTACGTAGCGGATGATTCTCTTCACAGCCTGTTGGTGCTCCGTCGTCGGTCGCTGCATGAACCGACTAACGTAGCCGACGGGGAATGCCAAGTCCGGCCGTGTGTGGGCGAGGTAGCGAAGGCTCCCCACAAGGCGTCGGTACTGTGTAGCGTCCACTTCCTCCGTCGTGCTGTCGCGGCTCAGTTTCAGCCGCTCTTCCATCGGAGTGAGAGCTGGGTTGCAGTCGGTGAGCCCAGCCAGCTCAACGATGCGCTTGGCGTAGGCGGACTGTCGAAGCGTGATCCCGGAGTGATCCTGGTGCACCTCGATCCCTAGGTAGAAGGAGAGGAGCCCTAGATCACTCATCTGGAAGGTGGCCTTCATTTCTTCCTTGAACGCCGCCACCTCTGCATCCTTGATACCGGTGATCACCAAGTCGTCGACGTAGACACCCACCAGCAGGGCATTTCCTCCACTGCCCCGTCGGTAGACGGCCGCCTCGTGCGGGCTTTGCACGAAACCCATCATCTTTAGCGTGGAATCTAGCTTGGCATTCCACGCCCTTGGTGCCTGCCGCAGGCCATAGAGAGCCTTGCGCAGGCGGAGTACCTTGCCCTCCTTGCCGGGGATCTCAAATCCCGGCGGCTGATGCACGTAGACTTCCTCCTTCAAATCGCCGTTGAGGAACGCCGACTTGACATCCATGTGATGGACACGCCAGCCCTCCTGGGCAGCTAGCGCAAGGAGAAGTCGCACGGACTCCATCCGTGCACCCGTCGTCGAAGTCGACCCCTTCCTGCTGCAAGAAACCTCGTGCCACCAAGCGAGCCTTGTGCTTGACGATGGCGCCGGCTTCATCCCTCTTCAGCTTGAACACCCACTTCAGGGTGATCGCGCGGTGACCACGAGGAAGGTCGGCGAGCTCCCATGTGCCGTTCTGCTCGACCGCATCCATCTCCAACTGCATTGCGGCACGCCAAGCCGCGTCTCTCGCGGCCTCTGCAAAGGACCGAGGCTCGCCGTCCTCACACGCAAGTTGCAGTTGTGCCTCCAGATCGCGTGACACTAGTCCCGGCGCTGGCTGGTCGCCGAGTAGGTCCTCCATCGTGCGGTATCGTAGCGGCTCGCCGTCATGATACGCGTCGAGGCGCTCCTCGTCGTGAGAGAGCGGGGAGGCAAACTCCACCGGGCTCGGAGGAGTGGCTGTCGGTGCTGGAGTACGTGGCGCCGCCGACTGTGCTGGAGTCGGTGAAGGGCTCGTCGCAGCTGAGGTCATGGTCGGAGAGCGTGGTGTTGCCGGTGTAGTAGACGCCGGGGTCGGTGGAGACTCGGGCACTGAAGTAGGCCTGCTCGATGAAGAACTGCCTACTCCCCCAGCTTCCTTGAGGTGGACGTGCTCGACAATGAAGTCGTCATAAGTCGGAGTCGAGCCGTCGTCCACCGCCTTGTCCCACGCCCATCCTCGCCCTTCGTTGAACGCGACGTCTCGCGCCGTGCGCACACGTTGCGTCTTTGGGTCAAGGATGCGGTAGGCCTTTGAACCCTCCGCGTAGCCGATGAACACTCCCGGAGTGCTCCTGTCGTCAAGCTTGCCGATGTGGCCAAGCTCCTTGGCGAATGCCAGGCAGCCAAAGACCCGCAAGTGGGAGACCGCCGGCTTTCGCCCATGCCAAGCCTCATACGGCGTCATGCCGTCGAGTGCCTTAGTAGGCGAACGGTTGAGGATGTAGACAGCCGTCAGCACCGCCTCTCCCCAGAAGACAGCCGGCATCCCTCTCTTCTTGAGGAGAGCCCGAGCCATCCCCACAACCGTCTGGTTGCGTCGCTCGACAACGCCGTTCTGCTGCGGGCTGTACGGCGTTGAGTAGTGGCGCTGGATGCCCTCATCAGCGCAGTATGACGCGAATTCAGACGCCGTGAATTCGCCGCCGTTGTCGGTGCGCAGCACGCGCAATTTGCGGCCGCTTTCCGCCTCCGCAGCAACCTGTGCACGCCTGATGGCGTCCGCCGCCTCTCCCTTGCTGCCGAGGACCGTCACCCACATGTAGCGAGAGAAGTCATCGACGAGCAGTAGGAAGTAGCGTCGACCTCCTGGTGTGGCCGGAGTTACCGGGCCGCACAAGTCCCCGTGTACGAGCTCGAGCCTCTCCTTGGCTCGGAAGCTCGTCCGCTGGGGAAAGGGGAGTCGCCTTTGCTTCGTCAGCACGCAGACGTCGCAGAACTGCTCCACATGGTCGAGGCACGGCATGCCTCGCACCATCTCCGTGGCACCGAGCCGCTTCAGGGCCTCGAAGTGAAGATGCCCAAAGCGCTCATGCCACTGCCATGCCTCGTCGTCCCGACGAGCAGCGAGACAGAGGGGTTGTGCCACCTGCACGTCAAGGACGTAGAGACGGTTTTCACCTCTGGTTACCTTGGCGAGAAGGCGACGTCGGCGATCCCAGATGCGTAGGATCCCATCCTCGATCAGCACGCGCGAGCCATTCTCGTCCAGCTGTCCCAGGCTGATGATGGAGTTCCTCAGCGCGGGGATGTAGTAGACATCGGTGAGCAGCCGGTGCTCTCCAGTCTTGGCGGTGAAGATGACGGATCCGACACCCTTAATCTCCACGGCAGAGGCATCCCCGAACTTGACGGAGCCTCGTACGTCGGAGTCGAGCTCGGCAAAGAACTCCCGTCGACCGGTCATGTGGTGGGTGGCGCCGGTGTCGAGGCACCACCCGCTAGTCTTGTCCTTCCCGGAACCATCGCCAAGAAGGGCGTGAGCCTTTCGCTCGTCAAGGTGGAGGAGAGTCGCCGCGGGTGGTGCCGCTGCGACCGGTGCCGCTGCGGCCGGTGTCGCTGGAGGTAGCTCGATGCTTGCATGCGCCATGAACAGAGCCGTCTCCTCCTCCTCCGCCTGTGCGACATTGGCCTGGCCGTGTCGTGGCTGTCGACACTCATTGGCCCAATGGCCGCGCCGGCCACAGTTGTGGCAACTGTTGTCCTGTGCCGGCTTGGGCTTGCCAGCGGCGCCATCCCTGGCACCTTCGCGGGCGTCACCTTCAGCACATCCTTGTGCCTTGTTGTGGGCGCCTTTTCGCGCCTTGCGCGGCTTGCCGCGCTTGCGGCCGCCAGCCGTGGAAGAGGGCTCCCCCTTCTTCCTGTCGCCGAGGCCAGCATCCCACTGCTCCCGAGATAGGAGCAGCTTCCCGCTGGTGGCGATGGGCCCCGAGAGAGATGGTGGCTCGTCGATGTCGACCACCTTGAGACGACCGATCGCCTCCTCGATCGTCATCGTGGAGAGGTCCAGCAAAGACTCGATCGAGCGAGCCATCTGCTTGTACTTCTCGGGGATACACCGAAAGAGCTTCTCGACAGCTCTCTCTTCGTTGTAGGTCAGATCGCCGAACTGCACCATCTTCTGCAGCAGAGTGTTGAGACGGAGAGCAAAGTCATCGACGTCTTCACCCGGCTTGAAGGCCAGGTTCTCCCACTCCTTGCGAAGTGCCTGCAATGTGGATTTGCGAGCACGGTCACTGCCGATGCGTGCCGCGGCGATGGCGTCCCAAGCCTCCTTGGCAGTCCGCTTGTTTGAGAGCGAGAACTGCATCTCGGGCGGGACTGCGGCGATGAGGGCGTCCAGCGCCCGTCGATCCTCATGGTGGTCGACGTTGCCGTCCTGGACCGCCTCCCACATGTGCCGCACCTGGAGCCTGATCTTCATGATCGCGGCCCACTCGACGTAGTTGGTTTTGGTGAGGGTAGGCCACCCAACACCGGGACCAACATCCCTGACCACAGTCCGGACCTCGTAGAGGCCTCGGTCTTGGTCGACCCAGCCGCCGTCGCCATGCACGCTTCCTCTTGGAGCGCCACCGCGATGTGCGCCGGCTTGCTCGGCTGCCCACTGCGCCGCCCGCTCCCGCGCTGTGTCGTCGCGGTCTGCGTCGACGCTTTCGTCAGCCGAAACGGAGCTGCTGGAGCTGCTGCGGAGTGCCTTGGCCTCCGCCGTAGCCTCACGTGCTGCCTCCGCCGCCGCTGCTGCTTCTACCTCCGCTCTAGCTACTTCTAACTCCGCTTTGGCTGCTGCCAGCTCCGCCGCTGCCAGCCTCGATGCCCTTGCTGCCGCCGCAGCGGCTGCTACAGCCACTCGCTCACGCTCCTCTGCCACGGCGCGCTCGGCCTCCTGCCGACGCCGTGTGCTCGAGGTAGCCGTGTGCTGAGAGGGGCTTGCGGACATGGCTTGCTGCTGGGGGGCTGTTGCGTGGAGTAGAGGCTGACGAGCTTCTGCTCGACAGACCTGGTGGTGGAGAGTAAACAGGGGCAGTCAGAGCAGCTGCTGCTACCGGCTGGGGCTGCTCAGCTCCCGGCGAGAGAGGTGAACAGGAGATGCTCAGACTACAAGACAACTTGGCTCTGATACCACTTGAGAGCAGTTTCAGCCTGAGCATTGATAGTGGATGACACTAGGAGAGTTGGGGCAATTTTCGTTGGTTTTTCTCACACAATGCCATACCAACCTGAGGGGTTGGGGGTACATATTTATAGGCTGCTAGCCAGCCAAGAGCATTCTAGATGCTAGTCTAAGATGCTGGTCAAAGGGTCCTATCCTAACAGCAGTACTTGACCCTATCCTAACAGACCGTCCTTGACATTATCCTAACGGTCCTTGACCTTATCCTAACAACCAGTCCTTGACACAAGGACCATGTGCACAAAGACCAGCCCCACAAAGACCATAGTACAAGGGCTTATCCATCAATATACGGTTCAGCTTCGTCCATGACGTTTGAAGACACTACAACTGGTGAATTCTAGCAACTTAATATTCACGTACCTTATAAAAAAATTGAACAGGTTCATGGATCCCTTAACCAAAGGAGACTATCCACTCAGCATGAAGACACTGGTTGGAAATAGATTACCGAAATTCACAAAAGAGCAGGCAAAAGCTGTAAAAGGATCATTCGATTTCATTGGCCTCAATTACTATTCGGCAAGATATGGTCGGAATGCTAAAGGCAGTAGCAATAGCAAGAAAAGCTACAGCACTGATTCACAAACTGATCAAAGAGGTGTGTAAAGAATCTGACCTATGTTCTGTATTCTCATATATTAAGTAAACTAGTTAATAGTTTTCTCTGCATGAAACAACAGTGGAGAGAAATGGAACATATATTGGCCCAAAGGTATGACTTTCTCACGGAGATATCATCCTCTTTCATGTTTGGATTGATGTAAATCCAGTCCAATCTTATAAATAACTCTGCATCGAAAACAAATTCAAAAGGATTCCCAAAAAAGTAGCTGAAATATATTTGTCTCCAGGCTGGCTCATCTTGGCTCTACATCTATCCAAAAGGAATAGAAGAACTATTGCTATACACCAAGTGGACATACAACAACCCTACCATCTACATCACAGAAAATGGTATAGCATCCTAACTGCAAACAGCTATAATTTGCTCCACTGCTTACTTGAGGAAGCACTCATCTTGCAGGTGTTGATGAAATTAACAATGAAACCCAACCGCTTCAAGATGCCTTAAATGACAATACCAGGATTGAATTCTACAGGCAACACATATTCTATGTTCAAAGAGCTCTAATGTAAGTTTGATGCTTGAATGCATCTACTATAACTTGATTAAATAAGAGCTAATATCATAGTGCTTTCACTTGATTCAAGTTAAAACAATAAAGTGTCTACATGACATATCAGGGAAGGAGTCGATGTGCGAGGTTATTTTGCATGGTCGCTATTGGACAACTTTGAGTGGGTGGATGGCTTTAGTGTCCGATTTGGTCTTAACTACATCGACTACAAGGATGGTCTGAAAAGATACCCAAAGAGATCCAGCCAATGGTTTCAGAAGTTTCTTCATCAATAAATATGTATTGTACAAGTCTAAATTTTTATATGTAGTAAAAGTGTCAGGTAATGTACACATCATGTTGTGAAAGCCAACATTAAGCAGTCTCAGACTCTGAGTGGGTCACTGTATCCAATATGATATAGGTAGCTTGCATGTAATTGTAATTTCTGGGAACATGCTAGTGTTCCCAATCATCCAATGAAATAAGGCATAACATATTGAGTCATCCTTAAAGGCATACTGATTTAAGAAGTTTTCAGAATGAAAAGAAGAAAAACTATCAGCAAGCATACATGTTCCAATCGCTTCGTAAATTATAGCATAACAAATAGAAGCAATTTCAAGGTTCTAAAGACTGCCAGTTAGGTTGTATAAAGACTTAGATGAGGTGAATGATCAAATACCATCTAACCTTTTCTAGGACATTGACTGAAATCATTAATGAAACTGAACTTTTTGAAACCACATGACTTCCTTTGTCGGTACTCAATTTATACTTTAGAGCATAGTCGAGACCAATACTCCACAAGCAATTAAAGCCATACATTCATAATTTAAGAACATGTGTCAGCATAAACAAGACGAGAACAAAGACCATAAGTTAGGAAAGTAAATACCATAAGACAATCAACCTGTTTTAGATTTTATTTATTTTCGTTAAGGGACAAAAGATACAATCGAACATAGATGAAAGTGTTGCCTCGCAGAGCTTCTTTAGCTCTCTTGTTTTTTTTTTGTAATCGCTACCTCCCGTAACATTACAGAAGTAGGACCATTAACATACACATTGGCTACAGGAAGCACAAGGAGATCACGGAGTTTCTTCAGATTAGATATGGAAAGCAATAGTGTTTTGTGTCGTTATAGCACAATGATGCATCAAAAACTACTACTTCAGTAAATTTAAATTAAGAGCAAGAACAAGAATGGACTTGCTCATAACAGCACGATTTAGATGACAGCTTTACGGGTTATCAACAAAGCATAAGTCGCGTGAGTGCAGTCCACTGAGAGAATCTGAATGTAATCAAACAGTACGGTAGACAAAGAAATTATCCTTTACTTGGTGCGTTTTGCAGCTGCATGCAGATCAGCTAACCCAGCTCGTGGTGCTCCTCTAAGTCTGAGGTCAATACCAATCTGTCCAGAAACCTTGGGAACAGCAAAGGAAGCAATGTTAGGTTAAAGCAATGCATTTGGGAGTGAAAGTGCTTTTTTATCTGCACTTTCGAGACAATGCTAATGAATAATAATAAGTAAACCAATTTAGCAACAACCAAAGACATAAGTCGGTATCATTTGTTTAAGTACATCAGATGAGCAGAAGTGAACTTTCAGCATAAACATTCTTTACCTTTCAGAGTTGAGGATGGTTATAAGTACAAGCGTTTTCTGGTTAGCAAGCATTTCTGACCTCCCCTAAAGCGTAGGGTCAAAAGTGGTTCCATCTGTTTCAAGTGTCAGGACTTCCTGAGTTAACCTGGCAAAAAAAAAAGCAAAATTACTTCAGTAATACTACACAGGTTGGTAAAGCAGCCTTCTGCAAGTATGATAGCAGAAGTGTCATCTTGAATACTTGAAAGAGGGGTCACTGATACAAAAACAGTAAGAATTTGGTACTTCATGTATTTACAGAAGGAGTAGTTTTCTGAAGATCTAGAAGAGAATCATCCAGAACATCATTTCTGTACTCCTTCTCCCTCCAGTAACAGGTTCTTTCTTCAGATTGTCCAGATTCAGTTGGAATATTCACAATAGGGATGTCTCCGACGTATCGCTTGTAAGGCCTTCTTGGCCTCCAGGTCTCTGCAGGCAGGAAGACCGAGCGAGGGACTCAGTCACAGAATTCGTACTACCCAAGAAGCTAGTTGGTAGGGCGTGGGTGGAGGATTACCTCGGGGGTCGATGGTCGGCGGTCGTGCTTGCGGTCGACGAGCCACTCCTGCAGTCGCGCGAAGGAGATGTCGATCGGGATCTCCGACGGGTCGTCGGCGGCGGCGCCCTGAGCTGGTCGGGGAGAAGGATTTGACTATTCAGATGAGAATGATGGGCCTGGGTTCTTTTCCAGCCCAAACCATTTTCGCTAAAAGCCCATGCCACCAATAGCTTACTAACTTAGAGCACAAGTTTAATCCATGTAGTACAGTACTAATAGTAATAGCTCTAATTACAAACTTGATTAGCACTGTTTAATCCGTCTAAAGTCCTGCACGTGCTCTGCTCTGCAAACAACTAAGCAATCTTGTCGGCCATTAGCAGCTGCACGGAATACATTGTTGGGACTAATCTTTCTGGCGACACCATCCCATGCAATGCATCATTGGACAATGGCAACTCACTTTGTTTAAATACATCCATGGAATGCATCCTTGCATTTGCTTTTTCTTTGCTTCCCATACGATTAAAAAGCGCTCATCCTTTTCATCCGTTATTAATTAAGGAAGGAGCCTTTTTCGACCGACACTCCACACACAATCCCAACCCATTGACAGTCTCGCGACTCATCTCATCGACTCTATCATCTCCACTCTCCACTTCGCTGTTGTGTATCATGCCTTCCTTCCGTTGCCGCTGCCATGGCTATGTCTTAGCACGTCTTGCTCGGCGCCGCCATCAACACGTCGCGACGCCATCTCCGAATCTCCAGACAAGAATAAGTTTGGAGAAAAATAGACCGAGCATAAGAAAGAACAAATAAACAGACGAATTACTCAGCGCAACAGTTTAAATATTCAAAGTGATGTCGAAACCAAGGCACCGAGATCCAACCAACCACCGCCTGCCGCCTGCCTTTTTTCCCCACTGTCTCCCTGCTTCGCTCCTAGTTTGAGAGTCGCCTTCGCTCCTCCTTCTCCGGCCTCTCCCGTCGCCGGCGTCTTCGCTGGTTGGTGTCGAGATGGTTTAGGGTGCCGGCCCCTGCCTGTACAGAGTCTGCTTGCTTGTAGTTTAGGATTTGTTTTAACTGCTGTGGTGTATGGCGCTATGCCGTTCCCCTCCTCCCGGCGCCTGGTCGGGCTGCCTCCGAGCGGCGGCCTCGATCTGGATGAGCTTCTTCCTGGCGAGCTTCCTTGGTGGAAGATAAGGCGGGGAAGCAAATCCAAAGGTGTGTGCTTGCATAAGGTCGATGAGCTCTCTGTTTGGGGAGCTGGTTCCTATGCTGCTGCGGTGCTTTTTCTTCCTCCTGCTTCCGGCTGCCATGGAGGTAGTGCAGAGGCGGCGGAGTTGAGTGCTGTGGTGTGGGGATTCGTTGATGGAGCTCGTTTGCGGAGAAGACCCGCTCAAGGCAAGGTTGCCGAGGCGATTTCTGGTCGATGGAGACCTCTCCGTGCCGTGGTGGTGGGAGCCGACCACGGTTTCTTCTTCCTCCAGGCCATGGTGCCGATGCGGAGGATCGTGGATTTCATCGCGGCATCCAAGGCTGACGGCGACCCAAGTGGTTTCGTCCCCGGTGTGGTCGACGGCCGTCGCGGTTCGAGATCAAGTCAAAACGGCGGCAGAGAAGAAGGGCTGGATTGCTTTTTTTAGTTTTCCATCTAAGGTCCTTCTTGTAAAAGTCAGGGGTCCTTGTTTTACTTCGCATTTTGTTGTGGACCTCCATGTAAAATTTCCTGCCGCTTAATAGAGCTTCGGGGGCCTTCCAGCCCCTCCCCGTTGTTCAAAAAAAAAGAAAGGGAGGGAGCATGTCCATGCAACAACGGGACAAAAGTGACAGGCGAGATAGTACTACTAGCTAGCTAGTAGATGCTCATCTGAATAGTTATTGGGGTAGAGAGAGAGGGGGCATCATTAGCGTTAATGAGCAGCAAATTTTAGGCCTGTCTCAATGGAGGTTTCTTAGCGCGGGATCATAGACAATTTGCTTATGTGGCACACTACTTAATGATGAGAGCGAGTGAGGTTGTATCTTAGCTAAGATATAACATTGACACGCTATCATAGGTAAAAATGGTTAATAGACCTATCACATCAATGTATGAGCACCAAATCATTAAATTTAGAGACAAGCTCTAAAAAACAATGCAATGGACTCGTAGTCTCTTAAATTATTAATGCACCTATGGTAACGTGTTAAGAAACTATGCATTGGGACAGGCCTTATGTAGTCAGTCAGCGCCTTGTTATTCGGGTACCGTACAGCATAGGTAATTAAGAACCGCATCGTGGATTGAACCGCGGCGGAGCGTCGTAGACGAAGCACTCCCATCTTTGCAGATCACATCTTGGGGGCACCATAAACAACGCATGCATTGCATGCCACTACAAATTCATTGTTCAACCGAGCTCAACCCACACTGCTGGTCATTTACCATGTACATTGACCATATAACTCTTGAGCGATATGTGAAGTAATGTTGACAGGCGAGGAATGAAACCAATAGGAGACAAATTGTTTTGGGTTACTCTTGAGTGGAGTGCGATCTGCATCCCAAATAAGACAGCCGGTGCATCTGAAAGAGCGCATCTTAGGGATAGACTAATTAAATTACTAGAAACTGAGAGATCAAGTTCGCCGTGTAGGTAACGTCAACTGGCTATCAAGTTCGCATTATTAGCATTATTGAGAAGCAGATTTTATGTAGGGAGTCAGCACCTTGTTATTCGGGTACCGCACGTAAGAACGATACTCCCTCCATCTCGGTTTATTAGTCACATTTTGAGTTTATCTACAACCTAGGCAGATGAGGATTGGTCAACATAATCACTCCTAAATTAGGTAATTAATTAGGAACGACCAACAATACCCAATCATAAGTGCATGCATTGGCTTAATTAAATGGAGTATTGGCTAGATTGCATGTAGATTGGGGAGAGGAAGGGGCTGTGAGGGTTTCTAGGAGATCATCAATGCAAATTGTGCCCAACCACTACGGGAATCAGCTCAGACGCCGACGGCCCGCAGAGACGCCGATGGCCAAACATCGGCCCCCTCGGCGTAGGGTGGCCGACAGGATCGGCACGCACCGTGCCCGTCGGCGTCTGTCCGCCCCTCGGCGTATGGAACCTACGCCGAGGGCCACCGTCGGCGTACGTATCCCCCTCGGCGTAGGGGACGCCCCGTTACGCCGTTGGAATTAGGCCCGTTACGTGATGGGCTACCCCGAGGGGGTGCCGTCGGCGTATTATGAAGTTATTTTTTTTCTCCCGCGCTCGACCGTAACGTGCGCGGGCGTGTGTAACCTAGCCCTACGCCGAGGGGGTGCCGTCGGCTTAGGGTTTTTTCTTTTTTCTTTTGCATTTCGTCAATTCAAACAAGGCAGAACGGAAAAGTATATATAGTCATAAACAAGATCTAATATGAGTGGAACCTTCTTGTGCTAGGTGGATTATTAGTATCATAATCGGCGCGACAAACTCGTGTCGGTCCGCTTCTTTATCACGGGTGTCGGCAGCCCATGCTAGCTCCCCTGAACATTCTGCTATCACGGGTGTCGGCAGGCGGCCATGTGCGTGTGTGTTTTAAAAGAAACCTTTCCCTACGCCCGTGTGGTATAAATTTGTTCTAATATTAGAATTTGTTTCTTCTAATATTTTGTTTAAACGAATGCATTATCCTAGTCTTTCTAATATACCGCCACCCGCGCCCATGAAATAACACGGTGAAATCTCCCGGAGCCGACCCTATACAACACGGTTAAATAACACTAGTTCCACATTGCTACCCCCTTTCGACGCCGTTACCGCGTGTATCCGTATAAGTCCGGTATTTCTCCAGCGGGTCTAGGTTTTCACCGGAGGGGGCTACGGAGCGTCCGGGTCCCCACACAAGATAGAGGGTGGCATACCATGTTATTATATGTGTGTTGTGGTATTTGGATGGCAAATATTGCACTCCGGGGTGTGACCCGCTTCACCGGCGTCCGTTTCCCTCGTGAGTTTACATGCGCTTATAGGGTGAAAGTCCCTTATCGGACGAAACGTCGGGAATCTTTCGAAGAGTTGGGTTCTACCAACTTGTTTTATGTTCCTATGGGCTACCCTAACACAAACAAGCAGCTGGTTCCACAATGCTACCCCCTTTCGACGCCGTTACCGCGTGTATCCGTATAAGTCCGGTATTTCTCATGCGTCTAGGTTTCACCGGAGGGGGGCTACAGAGCGTCCGTAACCTTTCACAAGCTAGAGGGTGCCATACCATGTTATTATATGTGTGTTGTGGTCTTTGGATGGCAAATATTGCACTCCGGGGTGTGACCCGCTTCACCAACGTCCGTTTCTCCCTCGTGAGTTTACATGCGCTTATAGGGTGAAACTCCCTTATCGACGAAACGTCGGGAATCTTCCGAAGAGTTGGGTTCTACCAACTTGTTTTATGTTCCTATGGGCTACCCTAACACAAACAAGCAGCTGGTTCCACAATGCTACCCCCTTTCGACGCCGTTACCGCGTGTATCCGTATAAGTCCGGTATTTCTTCTGCGGGTCTAGGTTTTCACCGGAGGGGGCTACGGAGCGTCCGTAACCTTTCACAAGCTAGAGGGTGCCATACCATGTTATTATATGTGTGTTGTGGTCTTTGGATGGCAAATATTGCACTCGGGGTGTGACCCGCTTCACCGACGTCCGTTTCTCCCTCGTGAGTTTACATGCGCTTATAGGGTGAAACTCCCTTATCGGACGAAACGTCGGGAATCTTCCGAAGAGTTGGGTTCTACCAACTTGTTTTATGTTCCTATGGGCTACCCTAACACAAACAAGCAGCTGGTTCCACAATGCTACCCCCTTTCGACGCCGTTACCGCGTGTATCCGTATAAGTCGGTATTTCTCCTGTGGGTCTAGGTTTTCACCGGAGGGGGGCTACGGAGCGTCCGGATCCCCACACAAGATAGAGGGTGCCATACCATGTTATTATATGTGTGTTGTGGTCTTTGGATGGCAAATATTGCACTCCGGGGTGTGACCCGCTTCACCGACGTCGTTTCTCCCTCGTGAGTTTACATGCGCTTATAGGGTGAAACTCCCTTATCGGACGAAACGTCGGGAATCTCCGAAGAGTTGGGTTCTACAACTTGTTTTATGTTCCTATGGGCTACCATAACACAAACAAGCAGCTGGTTCCACAATGCTACCCCCTTTCGACGCCGTTACCGCGTGTATCCGTATAAGTCCGGTATTTCTCCAGCGGGTCTAGGTTTTCACCGGAGGGGGGCTACGGAGCGTCCGGAACCTTTCACAAGCTAGAGGGTGCCATACCATGTTATTATATGTGTGTTGTGGTCTTTGGATGGCAAATATTGCACTCCGGGGTGTGACCCGCTTCACCGGCGTCCGTTTCTCCCTCGTGAGTTTACATGCGCTTATAGGGTGAAACTCCCTTATCGGACGAAACGTCGGGAATCTTCCGAAGAGTTGGGTTCTACACCAACTTGTTTTATGTTCCTATGGGCTACCCTAACACAAACAAGCAGCTGGTTCCACAATGCTACCCCCTTTCGACGCCGTTACGCGTGTATCCGTATAAGTCCGGTATTTCTCCTGCGGGTCTAGGTTTTCACCGGAGGGGGGCTACGGAGCGTCCGGGTCCCCACACAAGATAGAGGGTGCCATACCATGTTATTATATGTGTGTTGTGGTCTTTGGATGGCAAATATTGCACTCCGGGGTGTGACCCGCTTCACCGACGTCCGTTTCTCCCTCGTGAGTTTACATGCGCTTATAGGGTGAAACTCCCTTATCGGACGAAACGTCGGGAATCTTCCGAAGAGTTGGTTCTACCAACTTGTTTTATGTTCCTATGGGCTACCCTAACACAAACAAGCAGCTGGTTCCACAATGCTACCCCCTTTCGACGCCGTTACGCGTGTATCCGTATAAGTCCGGTATTTCTCCTGCGGGTCTAGGTTTTCACCGGAGGGGGGCTACGGAGCGTCCGTAACCTTTCACAAGCTAGAGGGTGCCATACCATGTTATTATATGTGTGTTGTGGTCTTTGGATGGCAAATATTGCACTCCGGGGTGTGACCCGCTTCACCGGAGAGTTTGATTACTATGGGAGGTTACAAAACGTATACGAGGTGACGTACAATAATACGAACATAGAACTCAAGCTCGTCGTGTTCAGATGCCACTGGTTTGACCCAACGGAGCATGGACTGAGAAAAACCCCTTCCATTGGGTTAGTTGAAGTTAAGCCTTCAACCACCTATAGTCGATCCGATGTCTTTGTTGTGGCTCACCAAGCGAAGCAGGTTTATTATTTGCCCTACCCATGCAAGAAAGATGGACTCAATGGATGGGAAGTCGTGTTCCATGTATCACCACATGGTAAGCTACCCATGCCCTCGGACGATGATTACAACAACATCGACCCTAAAACATATGAGGGGATTTTCTACCAAGAGCAAGAGAGCTTTGGGGACTTTGGCATACAAGATCTTGTGGACCTCGAGAACGAATCACAAACAGGCGGTGAGGCAGTGATGGATCTAAAGGACATAGATATGCTCAACAAGTTTCATTCGGACATTGCCAATGATGAGCCTCCACCGTGCGATGAGCATCCACCGTACTACTCACGTGATAGTGATTCTGATAGTGACAATGAGAACACAAGATTTAACTATGAGAGTGATGGTGAGGGTCTTTTATGTTTATGCTTAGTATTAATTTCTCTCATGTAGTTTAGCTTAATACTTATTTTCCTTGCATTCTTTATTATGCTTACTATATATTTTGAACATGCTTATTAATTGTTTACCCTTTGTCAATGCAGGTGATTGAGCAATATGAGCGGCAAGGAATCCTCGGCCACCTTGAGCAAGTCGCAGCGCCGGCGGTTTGCGAACCCGCGTTACACTCAGGAGGGGGGTGAGAGAGGAGCACGACGAGGTGGAGGGGTAGCTTCTGATGCACTTCCCCAGAGGGGACGCCGAGGTGGAGGCCGAGGTGGAGGACGAGCTGGAGGACGACTAGGTGACGGGCACGAGTGGAGGAGTCTCCTGAGGCCGAGGCGGAGGAGCAGTCTCGAGACGAGGAGGTGGAGGCCGAGGTGGAGGCCGAGGTGGAGGCCGAGGTGGAGGACGAGGATTCTGGAGAGGAGAACCCCGAGGCTCCGAAGAAGCTAAAGTTACGTGGGGAATCCGGGGTACCTGATGAGTCACAGGAACCTGCACCGGAGGCGAGAACCCTCATTAAGGGCAACGGCAAAAGGTAAATGACTACCCATTTTGAACACGGTAATTTCATGTTGACGTGTATTAATGTTTCATTATTGTGCAGCACTTGGATTTTTGCACCGGGGATCAAGCGTACTCCTAACAGCCTGGTTGGATCTCTGCTTAGGAAGTATTGGCCGGGCTATTACTCTCCCGTCCCCGGTGGCGAGAGGATTCTAGCCAGCAGTTGGCACGACTATCAGGCCGCCCCTTGGGTTGGCTACGAGTCAGCTGCTGACGCTGTTATCACCAGGTTTGGGTAAGACAAACTCTTCAAATTTCTTTCATAGTTGATAGTTGATGACTCCACCATGCTACCTCATGACTCTCACAATTACTTTTATGCCTAATTTACAGAGATTCTTTAGGGTGCTTCCGGAGGATCAGGACACGGCGGACAAGACTTTGCAGGGGGCTTGTAAGAAATTGGTGCCGCAACAGTTCTATAATCAAAAGAATACGTCCATGAACTTATTCAGTTCTGAGAAGTTGGGCAAGAGGGCGCCGAAGCACGAGAATGTGGAGAATCCACCTGACATGACCTGGATGATTACATGTTGGTAAGTAAATTGTCAAAAAGTTCATATGTTGCTGCTAAGGTGCATTTGCAATTTCTGTGCTTCAAATGAGTATCGATTTTTCAGGTTCGACCCTCGTGGACCTTAGGTAGGGAAGACGCATGGGAAGCGGTGGCGGCAAAGTGGCTCGGGCAAGACGCCGAGTTCAAAGCCGTGAGCGACCGAAACAAGGCAAACCGCGGCCACGTCGGGACACACCGTGCGGGTGCCTGCTGCGGCCTTGCCAACTTCAAGGAAAAGATGGTATACATGGAACAACCTGCATCTATTTCGTGTTGTTTTCCTACTTGATGAACATAACATTTCCTCTTGTGTTCCTACTTGATACGCAGGCGCTATCTACTGGAGGGGTTGTTTCGGACGTGAAAGCATGGGAAACAATAAAGCTTAAGAAGCCCGATCCATCCAAGCCTCCTCCCGAGGTTCCCGAGTACTACGGCAACGCAAAGGACAAGTTGGATTTGTACTGCTCGACTTTCCAGGGTTTCCATCCGCATGTGGAAAACCCTTTGGAGCACGAGACCGATGTGAGAGCGTTGGTCGTGGCGGGAGGTGGCAGGGAGCATGGGCGTTACTTCCTAGCTGATACGGTGACCCCGCACATGCCTGAGTTGAGCTTGACGCGTGTCAAGTCTACCCTCACCGCCGATGACCCAAAGGTCACGCGTCATCGCCGGCCTTCCCGAGCTGACCACGATGTAAGTTGTCTCAATTTCATTCTATTTTCGACATTCGTTCCTGAGGTGTCTGTTCACGAGATTCAATCTTGGGATTGTAGCCTGCTTTCGAGGCGGCCTACGCAGCCGCTGTTGCGGAGTATGAGACGGCGTATAACGAGTGGCTGCAGGTCTCACAGGCATACGCCGAGTATAGAGAGATGCTCGATAATGTAAGTTACAACCTGTTGTTTCTACAAAATATTAGAAGTCTCATTTCCCGTGGGTTTGAACCTTCATATCTACAACGCCTAACATCTACCCTATCTTGCAGGTGACCCGCATGTTTCTTATCACTGGTGAGAGGCCGACAACGCTACCAGAGGCACCAGCGAACCCGGGGCCGGCGCCACGGGCCCCGTCGAAGGATATATTCGCTCTTGGATACTACTCATCGACTCCGGTAAAGTAATTTGGCAAACTAGTTGTGATCGATATCATGTGCATTCTAACTTGCTAACTTTTGCTCACACATGCATGTAGGGCTCGGGATGCTCCACGCATCGACCCTTTGGTCGTCCTGATGCCTCTCCCACGGGTTCCCGAGAGATCACAGCCTCGCCGAGTTCGTCTCGTCAGACCACACCGGTTCATGGCGGTGCCGGTGGTCGTGCCTCGCCGAGTTCCGGGGTTGGTTCGACGGCGGCTACCCAGCGCCGGGCGTCGCCGATTTTCACGAGGTCGGAGATGGGTACCTCGAGTGACGAGGCCGTGTAGCTAGGAGATGGTTGTGCTTGTAAGCACGGTTGAATAGTGTCGTTGGATCATGTATGCACGATGGTTGGATGATTATGTATGCACGATGGTTGGATCATGCTTTTGTGATGTTATATGATGTTTGGATTGATATGTACTATTTGTGTGAAGTCTATGATGTTTCTGTGATGTTATATGATGTGAATTGATATTGTACAGGAAAAAACAGCAACAATTCGAAAAACAGCAAAACTGCCAGGGCTACGCCGAGGGGAACCCCGTCGGCGAAGGCATTTGCCCCAGCCCAGGAAGGGGGCTACGCCGAGGGGAAGGCCGTCGGGGTAGGCCTTTGCCCAGCCCAGCTCGCCCCAGACGCCGAGGGGGTGGCCGTCGGCGTACGCAGCTGCGCTGCGTCAGCTGCCGCCACGTGCCCCAGACGCCGAGGGGGTGGCCGTCGGCGTACGCAGCTGCGCAGCGTCAGTTGCCGCCACGTGCCCCAGACGCCGAGGGGCGTGGCCGTCGGCGTACCGGGGACGTAACGGATCCGTCCTGGCACGTCTGTGGGGCCCACCAAACTATACGCCGAGGGGAAACTATACGCCGACGGCCAGAAGGGCTTCGCCGACGGACTTGTACGCCGAGGGGGCTACGCCGAGGGTGGCCGTCGGCGTATGGTTACGCCGAGGGGGAACTGGGAGACGCCGAGGGTGGCCGGCCGTCGGCGTACCGTCGCGTTCCTGTAGTGAACTATTGATATTATTTGGTTTTACAAAATTGACTAATAAACCGAGATGGAGTGAGTATTTTCCAAAGACAGAGTTGGTCGGTGCATAGTATGACAGGCCACATCTTGGGCTTGGGGAGAAGGTCGATGTGAGAAATGCATTATGGATTGAACCGCAGCGGAGCGTGAGCCTAAGCACGTGCATCTTTACAGGTCGCATCTTGGCAGATTTTATGTCTTCATTTTGCATTGTGCACTGAGCAGCAAATTTTATGTAGCCAGTAAACACCTTGTAATTTGCATCTTGGCAGATTTTTGTCTTGATTTTGCATTGTGCAGTGAGCAGAAAATTTTATGTATCCAGTAAACACCTTGTAATTCGCATCTTGGCAGATTTTTTGTCTTGATTTTGCATTGTGCAGTTAGTAGAAAATTTTATGTAGCCAGTAAACGCCTTGTAATTCGCATCTTGGCAGATTTTTTGTCTTGATTTTGCATTGTGCAGTTAGCAGAAAATTTTATGTAGCCATTCAACACCTTGTAATTCGCATCTTGGCAGATTTTATGTCTTGATTTTGCATTGTGCAGTGAGCAGCAAATTTTATGTAGCCAGTCAACACCTTGTGATTCGCATCTTGGGGGCATGCATATCAGGGCGTACTGGCCATACTATTACGACTAGTAGACATTAAAATAGTGAAATAGTTATGGGAAAATCAAGAGGACCTAATGCAGCAGGTAATCACGCTTCACTTAAGGGGCAAATTAGTACTTCGGGCCGCTGATGTGTGGCTTATGTTTCTTTGCTCTTTGCAAACTTTTTTTGCAGCCCTCTAGCATAAAATGAGGGGAGTATTATCTCACATGTTCCATCGAGTTATTCTTATGTTTAGAACATTGAGTTGGTCTTGTTCGTTAATTAAATGCAATAAATATATTGAAACAGGTGAAATTCCAATTTATTATGTAATATAAATTCCCATTAGCTCGAAGTGAGCGTTTCGAGATACCGCATTTGAATTTTGAGCGTTCTCCATGTCTACATGAAAGTCGTAGATTTTAAAGAGTAGCATGGGCTCCCACCAAAAAAGAAGATAGACCGATGTGGAGGGACAAGGGCATATATAGGAGAGCTGGAGATGCAGGACGTGCCCCGGCACCACCATCCCGAGCTCGTCGCGGAGGCCGGTGAGGTGATTTTTAGGTGGGTAAGGTAGCGGTGTCAGTGTCACCAGGGAGCTTTTTCTGAATATTTAAGTTGTGTAGCTAGCCTACACATTGCATGCCAAAATGTGTACACCGTTCATTAACCCCTCGGCTCGATGGTGTGTAAGTCGTAAATACGTACCGTGGTAAAAAACAATGGTTATAGCACCAGACAAAGTGAATATTTCTTGCATGATAAAAAAAAATCACATGGAGCAGGAATATTTTGAACTAGTATCAAGATCAAGTGCCCTCTTATTCAATACCACACTTACTTAGCTTTCTCCACCATGTCTACCACACAAAGCTGCCTACTTCCAGCCTATCTTGTGCCTATATAAATTGCCCTCTCGGTACGTCCATTTCTGCATCCCAAACACGATCGCTTCCCTAGCTAGTCTTCTTCTTCCGAGTTCCCAGCTGATACCGTCGGCCATGGCTACCCCCGTCGATTACCCAAGTGCCATTTATAGCCCAGAGCTGCAGCCCAAGGACCATGCCTTCATCTTGTACCCCATCCAGATCGGCCCCGGAAAGCCGCAAGCAAACCAAAAAGCCATAGCTGGGGGTTCTAATGTCATGATCAACTGGAAGGTAAATGATGGCCCTGCTCCAGATGCCAAACTTGTTGCACGGCTCCAAGGCATATATAATGGCGGTGAAACTACCGCAGACTTGGTGTTTACCGATGGCAGGTTTGATATATTTTTTCCCGCAAATCTTTTGTACATGTATGTCCTTACATATATATAATACTTCTCATTATTAGGTACCCCTCATCCCTGAAGATTTTTGGACAGATAGACGACACAAATGAAATGGCCATCATTGGCGGAACCGGAGAATTCTCCATGGCACAGGGCATTGTCAAGACAAAGTATTTCCAAACGCCTACGCCGGAAGGGGTAATTAGAGAGTTCCAAATCCGTGCCATGGTCCCCACCTTGCAAAAACCTGTAAGAAATTGCGATAGATTTCCTTTCTATGTATATATGTATGCGAATGTAGGGTCCCTTTTTTGAAACATCATATATATTTATTTCTAGGTGTCGACCGTAGTCACCAAGGATGGCCCATGGGGTGGGAATGGTGGGAATGTTTCAGACATCACTGATCTACCTCAACATCTCGAAAGTGTGACAATTTGTAGTGGTGATATTATTGATTCCCTTGCATTCTCTTACATGGATCAAGCTGGTAAGAGGCACACAGCTGGTCCATGGGGCGGTCCTGGTGGCCTTAAGCAGACGGTGAGTAGTTAGATAATGCACTTCCGGCATGCATGCCCTCAATTTCCTTGTTGGATGTGCCTTCAATTGCATATAGAAATAATGCATTGGATGCTCTTGCAGATCCAACTTGGTCCCACGGAGACCGTCACTAAGATAGTTGGAACCACGGGTGAATTTCAAGGAGAAACCATCGTGACATCCATCACAATTACCACCAATCTGAGGACATATGGTCCTTTTGGAAAGGAAAAGGGGAACCGTTTCGGCACCATGGACGGGAATAAGATTGTTGTAGGATTCTATGTGCGTGCTGGCCTTTACGTCGACAGTCTTGGATTTTATGTTCGTAAGAATTAGTGCCGGCAAGAAAAACTATTTACCCAATTCCACTTCCTTTTTAAGATTTTCCCGAATAAGACATGTGGGTGTGTTGTCATCATCCAATGTAAAAGTTATTTATTCCCCTTAATTCGCATCTTGTGTTCCTTTTAGCACATTTATTTATGTTGCAAGAGAAAGAAAGTTTTGTGTGCTTGATCCTTCTATCTGGATCAATGGACGCATTGTTATTACTAAAAGAGTAAACTGATGTGGTATATGAAGTTGGTGAGATTCAGCACATTGGTCAAGTACTCAAAATATGTAGCAAATTGGTCAGGAAATGCGGCAAATTCTTGTCAAGTACATGTATGTGCTGCTACGAAGCACAGGCACCGCTCGCTCCCCTCCCCAGCTGCTAGGTCCGGTCATGGAGGTCCGTCATGGAGGTCAGCCCATGTGTGGCATCTCCGTCGTGGCTCTGCACCTGTGCCCATGTGTACAATTATCAAGCTTTTTCATGTAAAATGGGTTAATCTATCATTGAATTTTATCTAGTTAATTTCTTGCAATTAATTATAAATGATTCATTGCTCAATTTCTATGTTTAGTCAGACAAAATCCGCTGGAACCTTTTTCTTCTGTGTAGGGAGTACATGTATACTAGCACACAACCTTTCACAACACGAAAGCGGCAATGGCTAACTGGCTTGCTCTGTCCCTGTGCCTTGCGCGTGAGACGCAGGTTCGATTCCTCCCCTACTCCTCGGTTAGCCCGAAACTCGCACTGGCTCGGTCCGAGCCCATTGATGCGGCTCGTGCTAGCTGGCGAGCCAGCTCGAGGCTCGCTGTTTCTGGCTTGAGCCTTCTCCAGGCTCGGCCCGAGTTGGGCCGAGCCGCGTCCAGCAAGAGATCGGAGGGAGCAGTACTTTAGATCATTGTCAGTACTTTAGATCATTGTCGTTTGGTTTCTTTCACGCCCTCTTATACGAAATGAAGGGAGTATTACCTAAAATGTTCCATCGATCTATTCTTATTTTTAGAGCAATGAGCTGGTCTTCTTTATTAATTAAACAGAATACAATATATTGAAACATTCAAAATACCAGCGGATAATAAAAATATGAAGCTTCATGAAGGTATTTGCAGTCTTACTAATAAAGGTTAGCCAGAAGAGAATGCTTCAAGATACACTACTCGAATTTTTATTGTTCTTCATGTCTACACCGATGATATAGCAGAAGAGTGAACTTGCTAACCTCATAGATTTTGAAGAGTCGCATGGGCTCACACCAAAAAAAGTTGGACCCGAAACACAGTTGCCACCCAGCAGGTTGGATGGAGGGCCGGGACGTAGGAGAGCTGGAGATGAATATGTCGGCAAATGCTTCGAAGAACCGAACACATATTATCACTTTATCACCCTCATTGCAACAATATAGCAGAGATAGTGATTGGATCCATCCCACGGTTGAATTAAACATCTGGCCATGGTAAGATTTATTTACAAAAGTTACTGGTCCTTGTTTCAGCTTGCAGGTTCCTCCTAGCCTGGTTTTAGCAGCCACAAACCTTCATCTGCATTCAGCAAATAAGCCCAGCCGAAAAGAAGACAGTGGCAGCAGCTTCTTCCAGTAATTAAGTACTCCCTCCGTCCAGAATTAAATGTCACAAAGTTCGACAAAAGTGGATGTATCTAACAATAAATTATGTCTAGATACATCTACTTTTGTGAAAGTTTGTGACATTTAATTCCGGACGGAGGGAGTACTTCCTAATACGGCTGCTGTATCGATGGACAGAGGAGCCACGGGACAGCACCAGCCAAGAGATGGTGGTGCCTGCGAGGAAGCGTGAGGCAGCCTACCATCACCAACACCAAGGAGAAGGAAATGGTGCAGAGCTGAAAGAGAACTGCTCGGATGGGAATGGTAGCAAGAGGAACATGATTAACCATCTTGACGTGGAGGAGAATAGCTCCACCAACGGCGATGGGTCCAATGGAGGTTTCCGTCTCAACGGGAGCTGCTGGAAGAGCTCGCCGCCCGCAGCAGCGTAGCTAGAGATATTTTGTCAATTCATTCACAGGACAAGCAGCAGCAGCATCAGGTGGTGGTTCCTCTCTTTTTTTCGAGAATAACGGGGGGAAGAGTTTTCCCGACCGCTTGTTGTATTGCTCGAAAAGGACCCCCTCAAGACAGGATCGACGTTCACAGTTTTACAGGAGAGAAGTGGGTGAGGGGGCGGGGGGAGAGGAGAAGGTTTTTACACGCGGTTACAGGGGAGCACCAACAGGAGCTATTCTTACACACACGCTCTGTGCATCACGTAGCCACACAGGGCAGTAGCAGATCCACGCTTTTCAGCAGGTAGTCTACGAGTACAGAAGGAGATGTCGTCAGCAGCTCGACGAAGGACATCCGGGGCGGTGCAAGTTTTGTTGTTGAAGATGACTAGTTTCATGGATTACTAGTTGTTCTGTCATGATCGCTTGGGTCTGCATTAAAATGTAAACGTTGTGTACTGATTGAATGTTTTGGTTATGGCGACTTCATATTCACAGTTAGCTGCTGTAGGTTGATCAAGCAGGTAATTCCATCCTAGTTTACATTTTGTAAACCAAGATACCCTGCTGGCACTTTATGGAGAGATAAGAATATGAGATAAGAGATATAATCACCCAAATTCATACATTGTTGAATGAGACAGGCCAGATTTTGATTCTGTGTCGACGATTGTGAGTGTGACATTTGAATTGGATTATTAATTCAGTATGCCCCCATGAGCTATCTTCTTGTTTATTATAATGACCACAAGTTATTGTCCAATCTGAATCAACTATGTATGTACATGAGCCACCAACAGATGATAGCCACTATCTCTGTATGAATGCTCCTGTAGCTAGACATTAACCTGAAACATACAACGAGGAACGTCCAAAATTGCTCCGGCAATCTCAACAAAATGATTATACATAATCTGATGAAAGGCGATATGCTTACTTCAACTGGGTGTTGCTGCAATCTCAAGGTGCCACTTTATGCCTCATCTAGACCACCCACTGCTTCTGGTGCAAACATCCTAAATCAAATTGCAGTGCACCACACCCGGATCTGGAACACACAACGGTCCTGAAACTTACTCGGACCGTCCAAACTGGATAAGAATTCCAGTGGATGGATGGATGGGTCCAAAATAGCTCCGCTCCGGCAAGACCAAGTGCTTGTGCCCTACTCTACAACAAAACAAAATTATGCTTATTAGTATTATTATACATAATATGTGGATAGGCTAGATTTGTTATATTATTATAAATAATCTGTGGAAACAAGATCTGCTCGACTCAACTGAAGGTGGCACTATCTGCCTCCCCTAGATTGTTGCTCCACTCATTTCTGGTGGTGCCTGCTGCCAATGGCTGATCATGCGAGGAGGAATCATATCCGCTGCTGCCGACTGGTGCGTCAACTCGGGGATATGAAATCTTGTGCTACTTGTTCCTTCCATGCTCAAGAAGAATTGAGTTGCTTCATTCATGTGTATTCCAGCTCTTGTTTGTTTGCAAACAGAACCGTTCTTCAGCACAGAGAAACTATATATGTACACACACATTTTCTCAATCATAATCCTACTTTCCAGTGTCGCTACCGAAAGAAAGCAGAGAGAATCTTAAGATATTGCACTACAAATTCTGCCCCCACCCGTATAATATTAGATAAGGCCTGAAAGTACACCTGAACCACTAAACACTATTATGGCCACTTGTATCCAAAAAGTCTCACACGGAATATCATCATGTGCCGGCCATTCATCGTCATTTGGTGGCATCACTGTGTAATAAAGCAGCTCACCATGATTCTTCTGCAACACAGAGCATCCTGATGACCATATTATTATAACACGAAGAAAGAAAGAAAGAAACTAGAGAAGTACAGACATGCCCCTGCTCCTCATGGTCATGTTGTTTTCCTTGACGGCGTGGTGCCTCTGCCCTACTCTAGAACAAAACCAAAAGATGGGTCAAGATTTCGCTAGGCAAAAGGTGATTATCAATATTATCTGTAAAAAGAACCTCTGGCATCGAATTATGGGAGCAGGAATCTCATCCTCTGCTGCCGAGTGGCGCATAAACTCAGGGGATATGATGCCTTGCGCTACCTGTTCTTTCCAACATGCTCAAGACCGTCTGAGCTCATTCCTGGAGCTCATTCCTGTTTGGACAGTAAATCCCACTTTTCTAAACAGACCCGTATAATACTACAAAGTAAAGAAAACAGGTAGAGAATCTCAAGATAAAACTTTGCTCCGAATATAAATACAAACAGAGGACACCTGAAAGTACATCTGAACCCCCAGACACTATGTCAACCTGCACCCAAAAAGTCTCAAACGGATTATTATCATGTGGCAGCAACAGTTCAGCACACAGCCCAGCAAAGATTTTGCTCAATTGACTGTTCTTCACTGGGTGGCATCACTGTGCAATAAAGCATCTCACTCACCGCTATATAGAGAGAGCACCCTGGTGATCAGATTATAGCAAAGGAAAGAAACCAGCCATGTCCCTGCTGCTCATGGTCCTGCTTTCATTGACGACAGCGTCACGGGCCGATAGCGCAAAGCCATGCGACGTCGCGAGGAGCCAGTTCCCCAAGGGCTTCCTCTTTGGCACGGCATCCTCGGCGTACCAGTACGAAGGTGCCGTCAGGGAAGGTGGCAGAGGACCCAGCATCTGGGACGCTTTCACCCACAATCACCCAGGTTCTTTAAACGGCTATTAATCAGAGTTTCAAGCCCGTAATCACGATCTCTAATCGAAGTTGCACTGATTTCTCAATTCAGACAAGATAGCGAACGGAAGCAATGGAGACGTAGCAATAGACTCCTACCACCGCTACAAGGTAAGAACACTTATACCGACCGACAGTGCTGGCCAGTGGCCACCAATATATGTTTTACCTCAAATGCCTAGCATTCAACAAGTGCAGGAGGATGTCAATATCATGAAGGACATGGGCTTCAGTGCCTACAGATTTTCTCTTTCTTGGTCACGGATTCTGCCTAGTAAGTGATCCTCGTAGCTGTCTCTAGTTTTCTCATGTGTGCAGGGTCCATATCCTCGGCTAAAAGTAACCGAGGAGTTAGCTATAAGCAGATATTGATCAGAAGCAACTTAGCTCATGTAATGCTACCATGGTGGTGCAGGCGGAAGATTGAGTGGAGGGGTCAACATGGAAGGAATCAAGTACTACAACAATCTCATCGACAAGCTCATTTCAGAAGGTAAATGTTTGTATATGATTTCTGATATTACTGTATGTTCGCATCATAACATCTAACCGATAATGCAGGCATCAAACCATTTGTGACCCTTTTTCACTGGGACTCTCCGCAAGCATTAGAACAGAAGTATGGCGGCTTCTTAAGCCACCTTATCGTGTAAGTAAACAAACAAGACCTATCAGCTCATGACTTTTCCCGCATGGACCCGATGTATATGAATAAGAGAACGGGGAACTAAACTTTATCGAATCGTGCCAACATTATCAGGGAAGATTTCCAGGACTACGCCGACATCTGCTTCAGGGAGTTCGGTGACAGGGTGAAATACTGGATAACATTCAACGAGCCTTGGAGTTTCAGTATTGGTGGCTATTCCAGTGGTACATTTGCACCTGGCAGATGCTCATCTTCGGAAAGATCAAGCTGCAGCATGGGAGACTCGGGAACAGAACCTTATATAGTAGCTCATAATCAACTTCTAGCTCATGCAGCAGCAGTTAAAGTGTACAGAGACAAATACCAGGTATGAGATATATTTTTCTTCTTCATTGTGATTATATCCAGTAATAAAACACAATTGAAGAGCTATGGTAACATAGAATAAAACGCAGAGGTATTTACCCTAGAATCTTCAAATAGCTTTCACTACAAAACATCCATATATTTTGCCAGCTTGTTGTTTTACAGTGGTAAATCAATTAATCGCAGATGGGGCAAAAGGGGAAAATCAGTATTACAATCGTTAGTAATTGGATAATTCCCTACTCAAATTCCAAGGAAGACAAGGATGCTGCCAAGCGTGCACTGGACTTCATGTATGGATGGTGAGTTAAATAAATTCAACATGCGGTTCAGGTTCATCGATGAAGTTTCAAGCCACTACAACTGTCAGATTCTAGCAACTTTCGTATTCACATAGCTCAGTAACAAATTGAAACAGGTTCATGGATCCCTTGACCAAAGGAGACTATCCACTCAGCATGAAAACACTGGTTGGAAACAGATTACCAAGATTCACAAAGGAGCAGGCAAAAGCTGTAAAAGGATCATTTGATTTCATCGGCCTGAATTACTATTCAGCAAGATATGCTCGGAATACTAAACACAATAACAATAGTAACAAAAGCTACAGCACTGATTCGCAAGCTGATCAAAGCGGTATGTAACCAACCTGATCTCTGTTCTGCATTCTAATACATTATGTGAGCTAATAGTTTTATCTGCAAGAAACAACAGTGGAAAGAAATGGAACATATATTGGCCCAAAGGTATCACCCTATTTTCATTTTGGATAGTTGTGACTGTCCAATCTTATAACTAATTCAACATAGAAAAACACTTCATAAGCATGCCAAAGAGTAACTGAAATATATTTGTCTCCAGGCTGGCTCTTCTTGGCTCTACATCTATCCAAAAGGCATTGGAGAACTCTTGCTATACACCAAGAATACATACAACAACCCTACCATCTACATCACAGAAAATGGTTAGCAGCCTAACTGTAAACAATGGCAATTTACGCCAGTTCTTACTTAAGAAACACTCGTCTCATACTGCAGGTGTTGATGAACTTAATAATGAAAACTTACCGCTACAAGAGGCCTTAAATGACAATACTAGAATAGAGTTCTACCAGCAACACATATTCTATGTTCAAAAGGCCCTAAGGTAAGTCTGCTGCTTGAACGCATGTATATAAGTAGGTTAAATAACAGCTAATATCACAGTGTTTTAACTTGATTCAAGTCAATAAAGTATCTATGTGACATGTCAGGGAAGGAGTCGATGTGCGAGGATATTTCGCATGGTCTCTATTCGACAACTTCGAGTGGGTGGATGGTTTTAGTGTCCGATTTGGTCTTAACTACATCGACTACAAGGATGGTCTGAAAAGATATCCAAAGCGATCCAGCCAATGGTTTCAGAAGTTTCTTCATCACTAGAAATTATACTGTACAAGTCTAATGCTTTTTACCTGGTAACAGTGTCCGGTAATGTACACTAGATGTTGTGATAGCTCACATTAAGCAGCCTTAGACTCTGAGTGGATCACTTGTATCTGATATAGTATAGGTAACTTGATTGAAATTGTAATTTGTAATAAGGTATAACATATGTAGAAAGCCTTGAAGGCATACTGATTTAAAAACTTGTCAGAATGAAAACTAGAAAACTGTAAGCAAACATCGATGTTCCAGTCGCTTCAGTTCAATCGCACCATACCAAACAGCAGGAATTTCAAGGTTCTAAAGACATACATGAGCTGAATGATGAAATACCAGCTAACCTTTTTCAGTAACTTGATTGAAATCATCAATGAAACTGAACCTTTTGAAAACCATATGACTTACTATGCCATTCATTATGCGTTTCTAGTGGCATGTGATGTAGAATTTAGAGCATAGTCAAAAGATTGAGTCCGAAACTCCACAAGAATTAAAGCCATACATTCATATTTTAAGGTCATATGTGGCAGCAAACAACAAAAGAACAAGGACCATATGTTGGAAAATTATATATACCATATGATAACATACCTGCTTTAAATATCGTTTATTTTGGTTCATGGACAAAAGATACAATCAATCAATCATCCAGCTAACTGACTAACACTCGAACTCAGTAAAAAAAATGCTCTCACAAATTGTATGCACGGTGCTGCTATCATATTAAATATAGATGAAAATGATGCCTCACATAGCTTCTTCAGTTCCGTTGTTTTTGTAATCGCTGCCTCCTGTAACATTAGAAAAGTGGAATCATTAACATAAGGAGACTACAAAGTTTCTTCAGGGTACATAAAGAGAGTAAAAGTGTTTTGGGTTATTAATTAGCACAATGATGGATGAAAAACTAATCCTTCAGTAAACTCAAATTAAGAGCACGAACAAGAATGCATTTGTGGGGGATTTACGGGTTATCAACGAACTTGTGAGGATAAAGCAATGGAAGCAATGTTAGGTTAAAACTATTGTAGCAACAATGCTATGAGGGGAACTGCTGCATTATCTGCACTTTCGATACAATGCTATGAGGAACAATAAGTTCACCACTGTAGCAAAAAAATGGAAGACACAAGTCGATATCAATTGTTTAAGTACATCAGATAGGCAGGAATGAACATTCAGAATAAACCTTCTTTCAACTTTTAGAGTTGAGGATCATTATACGGTCAAGAGTCTTGTGGTTAGTGAGCAAAGCGATTGCCAGGATACCTCCGCAAGCATATTCTCCAAACGGTCAGGAGCAAATATACTGCTGGAGAACAAAAGGCGAGTCAGCTTGCTCCTGATGCTGTAGGGACGATGTATCAGCATTTCTGACCTCCCCTAAGCGTTTCTGAGCTCCTGAAATGATTTTACCTGTTTCAAGTGCCAGAAATCTTGCATGAGCTAACCTCATGAAAAAAGAAGCTAAATTATTAGTTATTTTACTAGTTACTAAAAAGGGACAGGTTCGCAGAGCAGCCCTGAACGAGTAGGATAAGATAAGTATCATCTTGAATACTTGCGAAGAGAACTTGGATATGGTACTGATAATTGCAGCAATTACACAATATGCCTCTTTAAGGATTTGCAGTTTCAAGAAGTAGAAGGGGACATTAAAGATGTGAAGATACCTCAAGTAAATAATCCATCCAGAATGTTATTTCTGAATTCCTTTTCCAGCAACAGACTCCTTTCTTTATAATATTGCCCTGGTTGAGTTGGAGCATTCTCAATAGCGGTACTTTCTTCAAGACTGTGAGCAGAGATGTCCCAGCAAACCCGATGCATCGCACGCAAGGCCTTCTTCACCATAGATGGACTCGTGGCAACTAACGACTTCGCTCTTCATCATATTGTCCTGATTCCCGTATGGAACAATATAGTCCTGATTCAGCTGGAGCATTCTGAATAACCGCGTCACTTTCTCCAGGATTAGCAGTGGAGCAAATCTGATCCACCGAAATGTCCCAATTAATCGATATCATCAACAGTGGAGTCAACGTGCTCCCAAACCAAGAAAACCCGGGTTGGATTCCCGCGGACAAGAGAGAGGCGCGGGAGGGGGAGGGGTTACCTTGGCGGTCCAGGTGAGGAAGTCCCGGGGGAGGGAGGCGCGGATGGCGGCGAGGCGCATCCGGCAGTCGTGCTTGCGGCCGACGAGCCACTCCAGCAGGCGCGTGAAGTGCGTTTTCGACCAGGAGAGGGGCTGCGGGACGCCGACGGGTCGCGCATGGCTCATCGGCGGCGGCCGGAGGTGCTCGGGGAGAAGGATGGACATTTTTTTTTGCCGGAGACTTTGGGTACGTGGGTTCATATGCAAGATTGGTAGGCTGTGGGCTGTGGCCCATCTCGGGCCCAACCCTTTTTCTTATTTATCCTTTTTTTTCCTCTTTGAAAATAACATTATCCTAAAAAAAATGGAGCAAAATAAAATAAAAACTTGGCACATACAAGAACAGAAAAAATCCACCATTGATTAAAAAAGGAATCCACATTACAGTTGTTCTTCTCTACCTTCCCCTCCAAGGTCACAACATTTGCCCATGACTTCGCCGCGAATGTGCAACACAACGAGCCTAAGTTGTGGCCGGGGTTATCTTGTAATCGTTGTAGTTTTTTTAAACTGTTGCCGTCAAGCTTTTATTTCAACGACCAGAACGTGTCTGATTGAACATTGTCAATCAGAAAACCAGAGGAGGCATCATACACCGTTTATTAGCATCTCTCATGGCAAAACGAAAAGAAAAACCCTGAAAGTCGGAGACCCTAACTTTCATCTCCTTCAGTACCGCAGAAACCGCCAACCTATGATCCTTCTCATCATTCCACACATCAACTATTGACGGCTGTCAGTTTCCGACTCAACATGTGTCCAGCCCACGAGAGTGAGCCAGAAAAATTGCTTCACGTCAAGCCAAAACATGCTCATAACGTCGACATTCAGCGGCTAGAAAGGACCTATGTTGGTTTTGGTGAGGGTAGGCCACCCAACACCGGGACCAACATCCCTGACCACAGTCCGGACCTCGTAGAGGCCTCGGTCTTGGTCGACCCAGCCGCCGTCGCCATGCACGCTTCCTCCTGGACCGCCTCCCACATGTGCCGCACCTGGAGCCTGATCTTCATGATCGCGGCCCACTCGACGTAGTTGGTTTTGGTGAGGGTAGGCCACCCAACACCGGGACCAACATCCCTGACCACAGTCCGGACCTCGTAGAGGCCTCGGTCTTGGTCGACCCAGCCGCCGTCGCCATGCACGCTTCCTCTTGGATCGCCTTTGCTTCGTCAGCACCCAGACGTCGCAGAACTGCTCCACATGGTCGAGGCACGGCATGCCTCGCACCATCTCCGTGGCACCGAGCCGCTTCAGGGCCTCGAAGTGAAGATGCCCAAAGCGCTCATGCCACTGCCATGCCTCGTCGTCCGACGAGCAGCGAGACAGAGGGGTTGTGCACCTGCACGTCAAGGACGTAGAGACGGTTTTCACCTCTGGTTACCTTGGCGAGAAGGCGACGTCGGCGATCCCAGATGCGTAGGATCCCATCCTCGATCAGCACGCGCGAGCCATTCTCGTCCAGTTGTCCCAGGCTGATGATGGAGTTCCTCAGCGCGGGGATGTAGTAGACATCGGTGAGCAGCCGGTGCTCTCCAGTCTTGGCGGTGAAGATGACGGAGCCGACACCCTTAATCTCCACGGCAGAGGCATCCCCGAACTTGACGGAGCCTCGTACGTCGGAGTCGAGCTCGGCGAAGAACTCCCGTCGACCGGTCATGTGGTGGGTGGCGCCGGTGTCGAGGCACCACCCGCTAGTCTTGTCCTTCCCGGAACCATCGCCAAGAAGGGCCGTGAGCCTTTCGCTCGTCAAGGTGGAGGAGAGTCGCCGCGGGTGGTGCCGCTGCGACCGGTGCCGCTGCGGCCGGTGTCGCTGGAGGTAGCTCGATGCTTGCATGGCCATGAACAGAGCCGTCTCCTCCTCCTCCGCCTGTGCGACATTGGCCTGGCCGTGTCGTGGCTGTCGACACTCATTGGCCCAATGCCGCGCGCCGGCCACAGTTGTGGCAACTGTTGTCCTGTGCGGCTTGGCTTGCCAGCGGCGCCGTCCTGGCACCTTCGCGGGCGTCACCTTCAGCACGTCCTTGTGCCTTGTTGTGGCGCCTTTTCGCGCCTTGCGCGGCTTTGCGCTTGCGGCCGCAGCCGTGTAAGAGGGCTCCCCTTCTTCCTGTCGCCGAGGCCAGACCCCACTGCTCCCGAGATAGGAGCAGCTTCCCGCCGGTGGCGATGGGCCGAGAGAGATGGTGGCTCGTCGGGTGTCGACGACCTTGAGCGACCGATCGCCTCCTCGATCGTCATCGTGGAGAGGTCCAGCAAAGACTCGATCGAGCGAGCCATCTGCTTGTACTTCTTCGGGGATGCACCGAAAGAGCTTCTCGACAGCTCTCTCTTCGTTGTAGGTCAGATCGCCGAACTGCACCATCTTCCTTCAGCAAGTGTTGAGACGGAGAGCAAAGTCATGGACGTCTTCACCCGGCTTGAAGGCCAGGTTTCTCCCACATCCTTGCGAAGTGCCTGCAAGTGTCGATTTGCGAGCACGGTCATGCCGATGCGTGCCGCGGCGATGGCGTCCCAAGCCTCCTTGGCAGTCCGCTTGTTTGAGAGCGAGAACTGCATCTCGGGCGGGACTGCGGCGATGAGGGCGTCCAGCCGCCGTCGATCCTCATGGTGGTCGACGTTGCCGTCCTGGACCGCCTCCACATGTGCCGCACCTGGAGCCTGATCTTCATGATCGCGGCCCACTCGACGTAGTTGGTTTTGGTGAGGGTAGGCCACCCAACACCGGGACCAACATCCCTGACCACAGTCCGGACCTCGTAGAGGCCTCGGTCTTGGTCGACCCAGCCGCCGTCGCCATGCACGCTTCCTCTTGGAGCGCCACCGCGATGTGCGGCGCTTGCTCGGCTGCCCACTGCGCCGTCCGCTCCTCGCGCTGTGTCGTCGCGGTCCTGCGTCGACGCTTTCGTCAGCCGAAACGGAGCTGCTGGAGCTGCTGCGGAGTGCCTTGACCTCCGCCGTAGCCTCACGTGCTGCCTCGCCGCCGTTGCTTGCTTCTACCTCCGCTCTAGCTGCTTCTAACTCCGCCTTGGCTGCTGCCAGCTCCGCCGCTGCCAGCCTCGATGCCCTTGCTGCCGCCGCAGCGGCTGCTACAGCCACTCGCTCACGCTCCTCTGCAACGGCGCGCTCGGCCTCCTGCCGACGCCGTGTGCTCGAGGTAGCCGTGTGCTGAGAGGGGCTTGCGACATGGCTTGCTGCTGGGGGGCTGTTGCGTGGAGTAGAGGCTGACGAGCTTCTGCTCGACAGACCGGATGGTGGAGAGTAACCAGGGCAGTCGGAGCAGCTGCTGCTACCGGCTGGGGCTGCTCAGCTCCCGGGGAGAGATGAGCAGGAGATGCTCAGGACTACAACAACTTGGCTCTGATACCACTTGATAGCATTTCAGCCTGAGCATTGATAGTGGATGACACTAGGAGAGTTGGGGCAATTTTCGTTGGTTTTTCTCACACAATGCCATACCAACCTGAGGGGTTGGGGGTACATATTTATAGCTGCTAGCCAGCCAAGAAGCATTCTAGATGCTAGTCTAAGATGCTGGTCAAAGGGTCCTATCCTAACAGCAGTACTTGACCCTATCCTAACAGACCGTCCTTGACCTTATCCTAACGGTCCTTGACCTTATCCTAACAACCAGTCCTTGACACAAGGACCATGTGCACCCTAGTACAAAGACCAGCCCCACAAAGACCATAGTACAAGGGCTTATCCATCAAATATCATTTATTTTGGTTCATGGACAAAAGATACAATCAATCAATCATCCAGCTAACTGACTAAAACTCGAACTCAGTAAAAAAATGCTCTCTCAAATTATATGCACGGTGCTGCTATCATATTAAATATAGATGAAAATGATGCCTCGCGTAGCTTCTTCAGTTCCGTTGTTTTTGTAATCGCTGCCTTCTGTAACATTAGAAAAGTGGAATCATTAACATAGGGAGACCACAAAGTTTCTTCAGTGTACATAAAGAGAGTAGAAGTGTTTTGGGTTATTAATTAGCACAATGATGGATGAACAACTACTCCTTCAGTAAACTCAAATTAAGAGCACGAACAATAATGCATTTGTGGGGGATTTACGGGTTATCAACGAACTTGTGAGGATAAAGCAATGGAAGCAATGTTAGGTTAAAACTATTGTAGCAACAATGCTATGAGGGGAACTTCTGCATTATCTGCACATTCGATAGAATGCTATGAGGAAAAATAAGTTCACCATTGTAGCAACAATGGAAGACACAAGTCGACATCAATTGTTTAAGTACATCAGATAGGCAGGAATGAACATTGAGAATAAATATTCTTTCACCTTTTAGAGTTGAGGATCATTATACAGTCAAGAGTCTTGTGGTTAGTGAGCAAAGCGATTACCAGGATACCTCCGCAAGCATATTCTCCAAACGGTCAGGAGCAAATATACTGCTGGAGAACAAAAGGTGAGTCAGCTTGCTCCTGATGCTGTAGGGACGAAGTATCAGCATTTCTGACCTCCCCTAAGCGTATGGTCTGAAATGATTTTACCTGTTTCAAGTGCCAGAAATCTTGCATGAGCTAACCTCATGAAAAAAGAAGCTAAATTATTAGTTATTTTACTAGTTACTAAAAAGGGACAGGTTCGCAGAGCAGCCCTGAACGAGTAGGATAAGATAAGTATCATCTTGAATACTTGCGAAGAGAACTTGGATATGGTACTGATAATTGCAGCAATTACACAATATGCCTCTTTAAGGATTTGCAGTTTCAAGAAGTAGAAGGGGACATTAAAGATGTGAAGATACCTCAAGTAAATAATCCATCCAGAATGTTATTTCTGAATTCCTTTTCCAGCAACAGACTCCTTTCTTTATAATATTGCCCTGGTTGAGTTGGAGCATTCTCAATAGCGGTACTTTCTTCAAGACTGTGAGCAGAGATGTCCCAGCAAACCCGATGCATCGCACGCAAGGCCTTCTTCATCCATAGATGGACTCGTGGCAACTAACCGACTTCGCTCTTCATCATATTGTCCTGATTCCCGTATGGAACAATATAGTCCTGATTCAGCTGGAGCATTCTGAATAACCGCGTCACTTTCTCCAGGATTAGCAGTGGAGCAAATCTGATCCACCGAAATGTCCCAATTAATCGATATCATCAACAGTGGAGTCAACGTGCTCCCAAACCAAGAAAACCCGGGTTGGATTCCCGCGGACAAGAGAGAGGCGCGGGAGGGGGAGGGGTTACCTTGGCGGTCCAGGTGAGGAAGTCCCGGGGGAGGGAGGCGCGGATGGCGGCGAGGCGCATCCGGCAGTCGTGCTTGCGGCCGACGAGCCACTCCAGCAGGCGCGTGAAGGCGTTTTCGACCAGGAGAGGCTGCGGGACGCCGACGGGTCGCGCATGGCTCATCGGCGGCGGCCGGAGGTGCTCGGGGAGAAGGATGGACATTTTTTTTGCCGGAGACTTTGGGTACGTGGGGTTCATATGCAAGATTGGTAGGCTGTGGGCTGTGGCCCATCTCGGGCCCAACCCTTTTTCTTATTTATCCTTTTTTTTCCTCTTTGAAAATAACATTATCCTAAAAAAAATGGAGCAAAATAAAATAAAAACTTGGCACATACAAGAACAGAAAAAATCCACCATTGATTAAAAAGGAATCCACATTACAGTTTTCTTCTCTACCTTCCCCTCCAAGGTCACAACATTTGCCCATGACTTCGCCGCGAATGTGCAACACAACGAGCCTAAGTTGTGGCCGGGGTTATCTTGTAATCGTTGTAGTTTTTTTAAACTGTTGCCGTCAAGCTTTTATTTCAACGACCAGAACGTGTCTGATTGAACATTGTCAATCAGAAAACCAGAGGAGGCATCATACACCGTTTATTAGCATCTCTCATGGCAAAACGAAAAGAAAAACCCTGAAAGTCGGAGACCCTAACTTTCATCTCCTTCAGTACCGCAGAAACCGCCAACCTATGATCCTTCTCATCATTCCACACATCAACTATTGACGGCTGTCAGTTTCCGACTCAACATGTGTCCAGCCCACGAGAGTGAGCCAGAAAAATTGCTTCACGTCAAGCCAAAACATGCTCATAACGTCGACATTCAGCGGCTAGAAAGGACCCCGAGTCATCACGTGCCACCACTTTCGTACCTGCCAGAGCCCCTTTTTATCAATGGTCGCATCGCAGTTCAGCTTCACCCAGTTCTGGGCAGGCCGAGACCACAATATAGTCTCTGCCTCTCTTACATGCTTTGTAGGTGGTGGTATCTCCAACATCTTGATGTGTTCATCAATCAACTCCATTGATCTCAATGGTTGGTACTTTATCTCTCCATGTTTGTAGTTGTTACGGCTGCTCCAGATGGACCACATGACCGATACCACAATTGTTGCCTCCTCCTTCCGAAGAAAGCTCGTATCCAGAATATCCCTCGCCCATGTGTGGCTAGGTGCAGCCGCGGCATCTTCAACTCAAAGTGGCTATGAGCAGCTTGCCATACGCTTTTGCATGCTCACATGTAGTTATTGTCTTGGATGTGTTGGCGATAGAGCTCTACCCTCACCTTCGGCTGTAAGCTTCCAAAGAGCTTTCCACGTTGGCGCATCAGGTGTAGATGAACCTCCCGATGGTTCTGGAAAGCCTTTCCTCTAGATCATTTCTGAGCGCACAGTGTACATTCCGGTTCTATCCCAGGCCCATCCCCAAAAGTCCCCATGTTGTGTCCTTGGTTTGGGCATACGAAGAATAGCCGCATCATCCGTTGGGTGGAACACCCTCTACACCATCTCCACATCCCAGTGGTTTGATTCCAATTGATTAAGTCTGATACAAAAAGCATAGGGTCATCCGAAGCTCTCCCCAATGGTTTCTGTGACGTACTCATTTTGGAATGGTTAACTATTGTAAGGGAGAAAACTCAAATTTTAGGACCAACAACAAAAATTATGTTGATCCTTTAATTTTATGGATGATCTTGATCCATATGTAATCCCTGATGATAATCCGATATGAGAAGTTTGGGAATGTTGTCTCCTTTGTTTCTTTGTCTCTTTTATTCATCTAAAATAATTTTTCAACTTGTTCTCTTGTACATACTTTGATCCTAGGAAAACTACCTAAGATTTGGCTAAGTTTTTCCTTTTTCATTATGTTAATTCTTTCCACTTTGATCCCTTTCAATTAATTTGAAACAGAACTCAAAACATTGTTATATTTGCTGGTTATCCATCCTTGGGATATGATCTTACTCATCATGCTCAAAGCTCCATTTTTTATGTGCCATAAATATTTGTTTTCTTGCTTGTTTCCTGGCCTAGTTTATAAAACAGGCAAACAGAAAGCAGAGAAAACAGAGACATGAACTTTTCCTCTCTTGTTATCATGGCCCAAATAATTTTGCAAAAATAATCAAAGATGGGTTTATGAAAGTAGATGTCATCATCTACAATCTCCAATTTGAATTTTTCAAATTGGAATTCACTTGATATGTTTTCCATATCCAAACTTATTGCAGAAAGTAACAAGAATCCAGGACTTCGCAGTTTTTCACTGAAATTGTTAACTGAATTTTCTGACACTTTGCACATTTGACAGAAAACAAATCAACCCAAACTCATGTTTCTGATTCGAATTGAGGTGATCAACCATGTCATTGGTGATCTACATTGTGCCATCTACCAAACCTAGCATTTGGTTCATTCTAAGATGGATCAGAGAGGGATTTAGGATGATGCCAAAGAGAGAGGAAGTAGGGACGGGTTGTCATCCTCTTCGAGCTCACCCACGGCCCCACCATGCCCGTGCACCTATCAAGTGCTCTGGCACATCGTTTGATATGATGGCATGGATGTTGCCTTGCAGATACCTCGCTGTCGTGCTTGACTTCCTCCCTGGACAACAACATGGAGACGGTGGACGTCGGCACCGTTGCTGCTTCTGCCACCGCCCCTGCAACGCTACAACCCTCCTTTGTCACGATCGACACTCGCCATCGCGCCACGGCAACCCTAGGTGAACCCCTGGCCTCCCCAAGCCCGCGGTGTGCGCATACACGGTGACGCTCTGTCGCGAGGAGGACGACGACCTCGAGCTGTTCGACCCCGATCAAACGGCCCCCTTTGAACGCCTTGATGGTGCAGGAGTGCACTCGTTGGGAAACCCAAAGAGGAAGGTATGAAGAGCACAGCAGAAAGATTTTCCCTCGGAAAGAAATCAAGATTGAATCGACCAGTACGATAAAGAAATCAATTCTTAAGGTTGAAGACAACTGATGTTGGCAGGGCGCACTACCGGTTCAGCAACAACGTGGAATCTACACAACACAATCAAAGTACTTTGCCCCAACAAAACAGTGAGGTTGTCAATCTCACCGGTTTCGCTAACACAAAGGATTAGATGTATAGTGTGGAAAATAGTACTTGCTTGCAGTAATGAAAAAAGAATAGTAATTGCAGTAGTAAAACAGCGGTTGCAGTGGTTGTATTATCAGTGTAAAGAAATGGACCGGAATCCACAGTTCACTAGTGGTGTCTCTCCATAAAAGATAGATAACATGTTGGGTAAACAAATTACAGCTGGGCAATTGACAGATATAAAGACTGCACTATGGTGCATATGCATGACATGATGATTACTATGTAATTCATGCGGGAATTACAACAAGATTCATAGATCGTTAGCCAATTGCCTCTATGACTAATAATCCACCCTCGCAGCGTAATCCAATCAAACCTCGTGTATTAAGTTGCAAGCAATAGTTAATTGCATTAAGAAAAGTATTTAATGTAAACAATGTAAGCATCGTTGTTTTCTCCCTAATGGAAACAACACATCCCCCACCCGTTACATTTCGGTCACTCGAAAGTGAGTGAAAGGGAGGCATGAACCCACTATCTAGCATAAATACCCCCCTCTTGGAGTTACAAGCATCAACTTGGCCAGAGCATCTACTAGTAACGGAGAGCATGCAAGATCATGAATAACATAAAAATGAAATAACATGATAGATTGATAATCATTGGGCATAACATTCAATATTCATCGGATCCCAGCAAAACAGAACATGTAGCATTACAATAAGATGATCTTGATCATGTTGGGTAGCACACAAGATCTGAACATGAGGCATAAAGAGGAGAGAACAACCATCTAACTACTGCTATGGAGCCGTAGTCCAAGGATGAACTACTCACACATCACTCTGGAGGCAGGCATGGTGATGAAGAGCCCTCCGGTGATGATTCCCCTTCCGGCAGGGTGCTGGGGAGAGCTTCAGAACCCTCCCGAACTAGGGTTGACGATGACGGCGGCTACAGAACTTTTGGTGGAAAAAGGCTTGGGTCTTTAGGGTTAACCCGTGGAGGAGCTTAGATAGGCGAGAGGGCAATGTCGGTGGGTTGCCAGGGGGCCACACCACCTGGTGGCGCGGCCAGGGGGCGCGCCGCCCTATGGTGTGTGCCCTTGTACGTACATTTTGCATCACCATTTTATATTGTTATTTTATGTTATTCATCGATATATTTCATGTTATGATGCATCACTTATGTTATTTTATCTTATTTTGCATGTTTCATAATTTTTGGAGAATAAACACCTGGACCAGAATTCTGATGGAAAACTCACCATCAGGATACCCCTATTTCAGAAGATCGGAAGAAGAGGAGGGACACCGGAGATTTCTTAGAAGTACAGATGAGGGAGCCAGCCACGAGGAGAGCCGGAGAGGGCCACCAGGGGCCCACACCACCAGGTGGTGCCCCCCTGGGTCGCGCCGCCACGTGGTGTGGCCACCCTGGCCCACCTCTGGTCGATATTTTTCGTGTACTTGACCCCGAGGGAACCCTAAGCCCCAGACCATCATCGAAGAATTATTCCACCGCCGCCTCGGGACGGAAAACACCCTAGAGAGAAAAGCTCTCTGGCAGGGAGAAATCTGTCAGGGAAATTCCTCTCCGGGTAGGGGAAATCATCGCCATCGTCACCGTCATCGCTCCGGGCATCATCAAGATCGTCATCGTCATCATCATCACCTCATCATCCACCATCATCCCGCTGTAACAATTAGGGGCCTCTATCGTTGTTTTACATTAGATCTCTCTCCCGGTGTGGATTACTTGTTAGTAGTTGATGCTTGTGAGATTTATCGGTGTTAGCACTTTATGACCAGATTGTTATCATCCATTATATCACCTCTGATTATGATCCATATGATGTCTTGTGAGTAGTTCGTTTAGTTCTTGAGGACATGGGAGAAGTCATGATGTTAGTAGTGAAGTTATATTGAAGTAATATCTCGTGGTTCGGTATTTAAGTTGTGGTGCTATTCTTCTAGTGGTTTCATGTGAACGTCGACTACATGATACTTCACCTTTATGGGTCTAGGAAAATGCATTGTGTATTTTTCTACTAATTGTAGGGTTGCCGGACTGACAGAAACCTAAACCCCCGTTAGGAAACCAATGCACAAGGGAGCGTAGAATCCCGGAGTTTTAAGGTTGTGGTTAGTTTATCTTAATTACTTTCTTGTATTTGCGGATTCTTACGAGGGGTATAATCACACGTATGTATTAGTCCTACTTAAGCGGTGCATTAGCATAGGTCCAGCCACACAACACTTCACGAACCAATGGATATTCATCAATCATAACGAAGCGAAAACACTTGACGAAATTCCCATGTGTCCTCAAGAACATTTGGTAGTCATAAGTAACACACCCGCTTATCCTTTGCTCTCAAAAGGATTGGGCCACTCGCTGCAATATTATTTACTGCACTTTATTTACTCGCACTTTATTTATATGCTATATCAAAAACCTCCCAAAACACGTTTGCTAGTGTTTACAGTGAATCCTCTATCCAACCTGCTTGTCAACACCTTCTGCTCCTCGTTGGGTTCGACACTATTATTTATCGAAAGTACTACGATACATCCCCTATACGTGTGGGTCATCAAGACTATTTTCTGGCGCCATTGCCGGGGAGTGAAGCGCTATTGGTAAGTGGAATTGGTAAGAGAAACTTTTACTGTGAGTGATGTTTTTATTTCTGTCTGATGTTTTATTTCATTATGGAGAATACTTTTGGTTCTCTATTTAGGGGTACTTCTACCATTGCTACTAGGGTAGTTGGTAACCCGTCATCTGCTGAATTATATTTAATTATGGATCATGAAATAATTGTATATTATATTTAAGTAGGTCAAGGGGGAGCAGTGTTTGTAGGTGTTATCCGCTGTCACAAACCTGCTATCTGGCTGAGATGGCAGTTTTTTAAATCTCGAAAAATTTATGACAAGTAGCACTATTTGGAAAATAGGTTATTAGTGTGTTTTGGTTTTGGAGAATAATAACCAGTGATCCATTAGTCCCTTATCGAGTTCTACATGTTGTTGCTAGGATTTTATTTGTTACGATTTGCCATGCATTTACGAAAAAAATGGGGGCTAAACTTAATTTTTTTACCTCTGACTTAGCTAGCCATGATAAATATTATCTTCTTTATATTTAGAAGAGTGAATTATACTTTTACTCGCTAGTTATGTATTTGTGACACTAATTACACCATCTAGTGAAAAAAAAATGCAAAATTTGAAAATGGGAATCCTTGTTCAAAATTTGATATATGTTGTATTTCTGATTTTGTTTCTCCAAATGATTTAATGCGTGTCACAAATACACAACCAAGAGGTAAAAACTGGAATCAACAATCGTGTTAATAAACAGTACATTATTTGTTTCTACATATGAGACATCAGTGGAGTTCATTGCACACCAGTTCAGGTGGCTTCACCAAGGAGAGTGGGATGAGAGCAGGCACACGTGTAATATAATCACCTGGGTGGCATCTGACGCAGCTCCAAAGAAGACGGTCCTGCCGTTGGCAAGCAGGCAGAGGTTGTGGAAGAGCTCGACGATGTCGCCGCTCGGCTGGTGGACAGCGGCGACGACGGTCATGCCCTCCCTCGCTGTGACTCCGGCGATGTGGCTCATGACATGGTAGGAGGCGGCACTGTCGAGCCCGCTGGTGGGTTCGTCCAGGAAGAGCAGGCGCGGCCGGGTTAGCATCTCGATGCAGATGGTCAGCCGCTTCCTCTGCCCGCCGCTGATGCCCTTGGTCATGCGGCCGCCGATGCGTGTGTCCATGGCGTCGCCAAGGCCCATCTCCCGCATTACCTTGTCGGCGTGCTCGCGCTTCTCGGCCTCTGGCATCGTCCCAGGCAGCTGCAGCTGCGCCGAGTAGTATACGGCCTCGCGCACCGACATGGTCGACATGAGAACGTTGTCTTGGGTCACGTAAGCCTTCGGTTTTGTTCACAGTTCATAAATAAATCAGGACCATACAAAACCTAACTATACTGCCAGTTGGTGAAGCCATTGTATATATCTTACCGAGGTTCCATAGGCAAGCTTCTCGCGGCGGCCATTGATCAGAATCAACCCTGTTTCATTAACTCCAGGCCCTAGCCTTCCTGGATGCCATAGAACAGAAAATGTATTTTACGCATATTTGATGCATAAAATATGAAATTAATTCCCGATCAACCATTCTGAAACAATTAATGTTACGCGCGCGAATTCCCTAGTCAAGGCATATTGATTCCATAAAATTAATGCTCAATATATATCTTTCCTCTCTTCGAAGAGAATGTGGAATTTCTTGGCCCGGAATTTTACAGCGCAGCAGTATTCACTGGAGAATTTGGGGGGTGGGGTGGGGTGGGGCGGGGGGAGTATGTACCAACAATGCTCTACTTTCTGTGAATAATCTTTCGTCTAGGAATTGTTGCTCGCATAAATGGAAGGAACGATAGCAGGGAATCTTTGAGCTTAAATGGTACCAGCAATCCAAAGAACAATTCATTCTTGAAGGAGATGCTTAGACTGAGCTTGCATAATGTGGCCAATAACCGTCATAAAAATAAACTTAATCATTCCCTCAAATAAGATGAGAGCACAATCGAAGGCCATGAGCATGTAAAGTCCCATGTCAGCGAATATTACAAAAGTTAGTTTGGGGGCACCGGAGGCCCTAGATGATTCTAGAACATACGATATTCCTTACCTAACGGATGAGGAGAACAACTTTCATATTGCTTATTATCCTAAGGATGAAATAAGAAGATCCGTGTTCAAATCGTCAAATGGAGCACAATAAGGCCGTAGATGTGGATGGTGTTACTGATAAGTCTTACCTAATGTCTTGGGATGTCATGAAGGCAGGCTTTTAAGAGTTCTTTGGGTGTCTTCATGTCGAACAACTAAAGTTGTTTTGGTCTATTTTTGTTTATATTATTTTTTCTATAAGATCAACGTTGCTGATTGGATCCAACAATATAAACATTCTATCTCCTTAATTTTTTTGCTTCAAATTGTTTAGTAAGACTGAAACTATTAAGCTGAATTAGGTGGCGGACCATGCGGTTCGACCAACTCAAACATCTTTCAGGAAGGAGATAAATATCCTACACGAGGTGATGAGACTTCCATGAAATGAAACGATGCTAAATTTTTTTGACTCTGGTAAGGCCTAAGGAATGTCAAATGGTCATTTCAGATTGAAGGCTTTTCTGACATCTCGCCTGCTTGGATCCCTAATTCATAATTGTGTTACTGTGTCATTAAAGTCAAGAACCATGTTGTGAAGTACTTTGGAACAAAATAACCATTGGGACTAGGTGACCCATTATCACATGTATTAAGTAACATAGTAGCTTATATGTTAGCCATCTTGATTTAGAATACATAGGCAGATGGTGAAATTTAGAGGGTATTTCCACATCCAGCGGATGTTGGACATTCTATACTTAAACATGCATATACAATGATCTTTTGGGGTCATTACCTTAAAAAACATCAGGAAGATGAAATTAATATTGTCAGCGTTTGTGTAGCTATGTGAGATTAAATTTAATTTCCCTAAGAGTGAATTGTTTGTTAGTCGGGATCCTAGGATCCTAAGTCCGGTGTCAATGCATCGTCTCTTGACACGTTATGATAGGTGCATTTAAAATTTAAGAAACAACTTGTATAATGGGTTGTTTCTTATGTGGTGTATCAAAATTTAATGATTTGAGGTACATGCATGTATATTAATGGTCTAGCACATATGTTTTCCTATGGCAACGTGCAAGTGTTGTATCTTAGCTAAGAAACAACCTCATTCTTGTTCTTCATTAAATATTATGACACGTCAGCAAAATGCCTATGAAAACGTTCTAAGAAACCTCCATGGCATAGGACTAAGATTCCTCACATCCTTGTATTAATTGTGCCATAATGATTTTTTTTTCTTTTGTGCTGATCTTCGTACGCTATCAATGCAGAGGAGGCCCTACTAATCGCAATATCTTGATGCTAACTACTCCCTCTGTACTGGTTTATTGGACACAATTCCAAAAACATGCGGTCCTACCTCTTAGGCACATATGTATTAATTATCTTCTAATTAGTGGGTGGTTGGCTCTCTCCATCCATCTCCACTAATGCATGCAATATTTGAGCCCAAGTAAATGAATATCTTGGGTCTAGAGAATTGCAATATACGACTAGGACGGAGGGAGTAGAGTTTAATAAAGCTCCATTTACTAAAGAGGGATACATGTTTCGAACCTGCGAGAGTATCAAGAAGCGTGGTCTTCCCGCAGCCGGATGGCCCCATGACGGCAAGCACCTCTCCCGGCCCAGCATGCCCACTGATCCCGCTGAGGATGCTCACTGGCTGGGCACCATATGCACCGCCCGCAACCGTGACACACACATCCTCCCACGTCAGGTTCACCCCGGGTTCATCCACGGCGTCCATGCCTGCCGTCACCCTGGGCGCCGCTGCCTCCATGCCATCGAACCGGACAATGTCCGGACGATGCTGCCAGGGGAACATTCTGCCCAGCGACCAGCCCACCCCTGCTTCGCTACCGTCACCTCCGTGGCAGAGTGGCCGCGACGGGCTCGGCGTGGGCGCCCATCTTGGCAACGGTGACGAGGAGGCAACAGCCATAACACACGCTTGATGGGGGTAGCTACCTTCTTTATTGCTTGACTGGCTGCGAAGCGCTATACTAAGCAGTCGGTAGCCTACTTAGCCACCCGCGAATAAATAGCTGGAATTCTGGATGCATGAGAAGACAATACTGATTATCAAAAAAGTAATAATGGTATGAAAGTTGAACGTGTCCACGTCGGAAAGTTGGTAGCCTACTTAGCCACGCGTGTATAAATAGCTGAACTTCCGGTTGCACGAGCTGAGGAGCAAGTAGTATTGGTTAGTAGAAAGGTAATAGTGTGATTTTTTTTTCCTTTGACAATATTGATTGGCAGAAAAATAATGCTGTGAAAGTTAAACGTGTCCCCGTTAGAAAGTTTGAAGGAATTTCGAAAAGATATGATTTTCAGAGGGTTTCTAAATTTATGTGCGTTCTTCGTTCCATGTTACTATTATTATTAATTTTGATATGTTCACTTATTTTGGATGTTAAAAAATTGTAACTAGATTATATTGTACATAAAACTTATTTGACATAGTTAGCACTTCTAGTAATCTACCCTGTTATAGACTTCAGATCAACTTAATTCACCTCGAAATGCTTACAGGGTGGTGGGCCGGAAACACTTTCGGTGTGACACGAGAACATCAACGGAGTCACATGCCGATTCATCAATGACTCGTTTAGCTTTATATATTTAGATTCTTGATAGATGTACCGACCCGATGTAACCCATGAGTTATACTACTTTGTGAACCATTCTACAATAATAAAATAAAAGGGCTATGTTGGGATATATAGAATAGGTATCCCCACATCATGGAGTTATCATAACAAGCCAGGGTGAACCGAACCACTCGCAGTAATGCCGGCTGTCTTACTGGGCGGGCCAGTTTGCTATACGCCCCAAGATGGCGGCCCAACGGACTAAGTAAGTTCCAAGATGAAGCCCAGGCGTCATCTGCCTTGGTGTGAAAGACACCACATAAGCTGAATGAGGCTAGGACTCTTATCTCCTTAATCCGTTAGGACTATCCATGCACCTAGAAACAAACTGAAGTAATGATGTTCCGTAGTCTATATATGCCTCCATTGCCTCATTAGTTGACATACAGTACTTATTACTTGGGCAATGACATTGTGTTATATTTTCTGGGCCTTCTAGTTCTCTTTGAATTTTCTAGGTTAATTTTCCTTCTAAGGATGTGCAAGTGTGATTTTGTTTGCCTAAAAAATTGCTCAACATATTCACGAATTGCATGAGCACTTTCGTCAAGGAATGGACCACAAACGCCACTATTCTGGAATTAATTATTTCATTAAGTGCACATGGGCAATCGACTAGGTGCCGTTGTCTAATCAATTGAGTGTTGTGGAAGAATGGGACGCGGACTAATGACACATGGAGAACGTGGAATCTAATAAGCGAAAATATTAAATATTAAAAAATCATCAAATAATTCAAAAACTTTAAGTGCTCAAAGATATCAAGTATTTTACTCGTGTAAATTATTTGGGTAGCAAATGATTCTGATCGACTTCTGGGTAGCAAACGAGAAAAATCTAACAAAATAGCATGTCTATACTATTAACTTAGACCAAATCATTGACTCAGGGTCCAGTAATTGTTACATTTTGGAGAAATTTTTTGTACGAATATTACAATACTCACTTTCGGTATTTACATTTTTTAAAAAATTAAATATTTTTTAGATATCAAGATATATGGTAACCAGGTTGTCCTATGTATTTTCAGGAAATAATGGGAGCATCTTTTACATCTTACTTCAGTCCATATAGACTACGAGAAAAGTCACATATTTTGCAGCGTATCACAAATACTGGATAAGTATTCCCTCTGGGCAAATACTGTTAGAATTTGCAGTCACATGAAACTATATGAACACACGTACGAAGAATCTTTTGCCGAGGAAGCTGTCATGAGTGATGACTGTTCGTTTCTCTTTTGTTATCTTTTTCCCATTGTATAATCTTACACGACCTGGTTGTACGTATTTATATGTGCATAGACCTTTCACATGTTGGCAGTCCTAGCTTGCCAAAGTGTTCCTCAAGCTTAGCAACTGGGCTGCATTTTTCGTTTCGGATGGAAATCAAAATGGCAACGTGTTTTCACAATTTTCCCGACCAAACACCCCATATGTATTGGTTATATGTTAACTATATCATATGAACCCATGTGCTAATTTATATGTCTTCCTACCCGTGTGTAATTTCTAGGCTTAGTGTGATGCATTTTGAGCTTTCCTTCATTTATTTAAGAAAACTTCCTTTTTTTACGTAGAAATATAATTGTATTTTTTTTAAGGATATGGATCGGCAAAACCATGTTTTATCTCTGAATGAAATTTGTACCAATTTTTTTACTATATTTTCAATCGTTCCTTGCTAAAATAAGAAATCCAAATGTCAGCATGTCTTCATAAAAAAATTGTCAAAATTTAAATATTGCATGCACTCGTCGTACCATATGTTGCACTGGATTCTAGCCTTATGAAACCGGGAAAGGGTACATAAAAAAAATAATGCAGTCGACATTGCTCTTTTTTCCGTGATTGGCATAAGCATGACACAACCTACATTAATCCACTGTGTCCAGCACCAACGCATATAGCTATAGCTAGATAAGTATATTATTTCTTCGATTATTTCAACGTTTTTTTTTGTACAAGAGATGGCACCGAAGTGTCGATTACAGCTCAGACACATTGAACACCTGAAATAGCATTGCCCTGCAACCTAAGGGAATTGACCGTCAGGATAACAGGGCACAAGTGGCTGTCGTGAGCTAAGTTCCTGCAAGAACTAATAAGCCCCAATCCGTCAGACTGAAGGGCTTGCTGAGCGCAGTCATGAGCTAGAGTGTTGAACTCCCTGAAAGCATGGTGAACCGAGAAAGAAATATCCTTCAAAATGGCTTTAAGGTCCACCACTTGCTTCCTAATGCTCCACGGGATGAGATGAAGGTCCGTAGAGGTGACTTGAACTGCCGATTATTTCAACGTGGCGTTACATATGTGTCTAGCGCTTCTGTTGAGGACTTGGTACATGTTATTGTCGTGCGTAAATTTTAGATCGATTAATCTCAGCCATTATGATCCAAATCGCCGATTTATATATTGTAGCATATGTGGAAGAATGTGGTAGCTTTATTTTGTATTGTTTTAAGTACTTCCTTCGTCTCAAAATAAATGTCTCTCAAACGGATCTATATATTTTAAAACTAGAAACATCCGTTATAACGTGAGTTATTTTGAGATAAGCACTACTAGAAAAATGTCTATAGGTGGAGGCATAGCTATGGCGCACCACACTGTTCGTGCGCCACGCCTAAGTACCCGTCGCGCACCACATTGTGCTGCACCACGCCTAAGACCATAGCTGTGGCGCACCATCGACGTTGTGCGCCACACCTATAAGTGTGTTGTGGAGGCGGGGTGCACAGGAATAGCCATGGCGCACCAGCAGTTCAGTGCACTACGCCTAACTCCCATACCCGTGGCGTACCCCAGTTACGTGCGCCACGTCCATTCTTATAGGTGGTGGCAGCATAGCCCTGGCGCACGTATATAGGAGTTAGGCGTGGCACATGTAACTGCTGGTGCGCCACGGCTATGCCTGGCCCAAAAAATTTCACTCCACACCCCGCACCCTCCCCCGCCACCGCCTTTTCAGTTTTGTAAAAAATAAACGAAAATGCTAGACACTTGAAAAAATAAAAAATTTCCAGACCTAGTAGGTTTTAAGGTCTTGTTGCTAGAAAAATTTGAAAAATAAATTTTGACTTTCTATTCAAAAGTACCTGAAAAAAGTAAAACGTCCATAACTTTTGCATACGACGTCAAAATTTGAAGTTTAATATACCAAAAAAACTTGAGGAAAAAAGGAACTAGATTTCACTTTATTATCAATAGATAGTTGATGGGAAATCGGGCTTGTTGGCACATTATTATCAATTCCATTTCTGAATTAACCTCCAAGCTCAGTACTAGTACTGGTGCTCTAGTCCTCTTCGATGGGTACTACAACTGCCATTGATGTCAGCGGTGACGCGAATTGTAGTAGTGTCTCGCTTGTTCACGCCCCCCCCCCCCCCCCCCCCCCGAAAATGGTACACTTACCGATTCGTGGCTTATTTTAATTGGCCCTGATAACTAAACCTCCATCCTGAATTTCACTCGGGGGCCACTTAACCCACCCCCCCTCCCCCCGCGGTCACTACACCCAGACGGTGATGTCTCTATATAAGATGCTGAAAGCTCTTTACATGCAATCTTTATAATCATTCAACGAGGCGGTAAAAATAATTAAATCCGGACGTGATGTGCAATTACAAAAAGTTATTGCATCCTTATTAGTAGATTACAAGAACAGAAGCTTGCCTTTTAACTTTTTTCACTTCACGCCTACTACAATTACATGTCTACTGGCTTCTTTTTATGCTCCGGTGCGCCAAACTTGGTACATAGAGATCATAGCTTTTAGGGTCTTAATGAAAATTGTTGGGAACAGTAGTATCATACAAATTGCATTTGTTGGAGCTTGAACAAGTTTTCCGCACTTTGAATTCAAGTTAATTTGTCCTCCTGCAATCTTGTTCACCAGCACACTGTAGGAAAGGAAAGCTACAGTGAACCACACGATGTCTCCCGTTGTAAAGTACATGTTGCAGTGCTACGTACTGACAGAGTAAATCTGTTGCTTGGATATATGATTAGCACTGCATAAAGACATACAAATGTTACGTTAGAATTTGTGTATGCTTACATGAACTTATTGAGAGAGAGAGAGAGAGAGAGAGAGAATTTCTAGCATCTCGCCAGCATTCAGCAATACACCTATTGTCTGCTAACTTATTCTTGAATTCTGGATCGAATGCAATGCATACCTTAACTTATTCTTCGATTATCTAAGGATTATCTCGGAGTACAACCTTGCTTATATAGTAGACTGGAGTAACACCCCTACGGGTGTGATTGGTTGCATGGGCACTAGGCCGTGGGGCGTCTGGCCACAGAAAATGACCTCTAGGACATGTTGGGTCAGGTATTTGATCGTTCACATGCTGGGCCCATCGGAAATTGGTTGTTTGGTTACATACGCGACTGAGATGTCACTCTCAGCTCTTGTCCACACGGTAAACTTACTTCACATAGGAACATGTTACAATATAGTAGATAGATATGTATCTACTGTTTTATGACAACAAAAATGATGAACTTACAAGACAAGAATTCTGCCAACCAGAAATGCAAAGCTTCTGTACAAAGGAATGGCAAACGGTTGACCATTTGCGATCAATTTCACGAAATTCCTCTAAAAAAGTGCGAACAGGAACAAAAAAAATTTGAGATGTTCCAGTTAAAAAACTAGGAATAGATTTACGGAATGGAACAACTTGTCTATCCTTATATTTCTTCAGTAGACCTCATGAGGCAATGGTTGACAGAAATCTAAACTAGATGATCAAGAGAAAGAGTGATAGATTGAGCTACACACATAGACATGTTATACTATAACGACATAAACAGACACACGTAAACATCTAGAATATAGTGGAGAAATACATATAAATATGTATACGACCACCGAAACAAATAAATTACAACATGAGAACTGTGCGAAATTGCGAGGTGAAGTTTCTCCTTAGAGAAATTTCAATCGGTCTACCGTTTGCGATTAATTTGTGGAAATATGTTCAAAAAAGCTTCAAACTTGAGCAAGAAAATAAAGTTTAACAATCAACGCTAGTTGGAACGATCGCGGGAATGGAATCGCACTATTGGTGTGCATCTTTTTGAGTAGTGGTTTTTTTTTAATTAAGGTTATGGCGAATCTAGAAGTTTGCACTAGGGTGGAGGAACTAGACATAAAAGTATGTATTAAATTTTCAAATAGAGATTTTTTAATTTCACAATGAAATAAGAGTAAGAATAGGCTATTCAGATGTTGTAATTACCATTTGAAAAAACAGAAGTTATAAATTTGCAATGCAATAATAATAAAAATAAGAATAAACTAATACAATTTTCAAATCTGGAGATGTTGTAATTTTCCAATGCAATAGGAATAAGAATAAGTTAATCAAATCAATTTCATTTTTCAAATATATCATATATTAAACCTTTTGTCCAAATTCTTGCTGCAATATTTGGGCCCAACTAGTACAAGCCCAATAAGAAATCCTGAAATCTCAAAATGGCCCATGCGTACAAGTGAGTGGTAGGAGTGGTAAGTTTAGTCCCACATTGGAAGTTTGAGGAGTTGCACACCACCTTATAAGTTGGAGTGTTGTAGGGATTGTATGTGAGTGAGAACAAGAGAGCCTCTCGCGCACTCCTCCTCCTCCTCCGCCGTTCGACTCGACTCGACACGACACGACACGTCGCGTCGCGTGTCGTGAATCGAGCCTCGAGCCTCGACAATACTTATCTTTATTTTGCTGTTTTGGAAAATCACAGCTGAGGCGGTTCGGGTCGCTCCCGTATCGCGTGCTGCAACAGACTCGGATGTGCGGCGTGGGCCTCCTACGTCGCACGCGTTAGGGTTTTCCGAACCGCACTATAAAAGACGCGCACCATGGGCGTTGTACACACACCGAAACCAATCTAGGTTTTGCCACACCTCGTTCCTTGCGCCCCCACCGTAGTCTACTCCATCCTGTGCGCCGGCGTCCACCGGCGAACGGGAGAGCAGGTCTCCGGAACCAATTGCCTTTGTGAACCAATCTAGGTTTTGCCACACCTCGTTCCTTGCGCCCCCACCGTAGTCTACTCCATCCTGTGCGCCGGCGTCCACCGGCGAACGGGAGAGCAGGTCTCCGGAACCAATTGCCTTTGTGATCCTGTACGGGAGACGGCGAATTAGGTTTTTGGGAAGCGCGACTGCTCGCTGCTTCCACGACGGCTCGTCTGCCTAACAAGTCAGGCGGTGCTGCGTACCGTCGCCTCAAGCGTCGTCTACTCCGACCCGTCATCGCCAACATTGTCATCAACAACGTCGCTACAAACGATCGGTACGGAATCTGTGTCCTGATCTGTCTGTTTAACATGTCTACTGTTTACATGTTTAGAGAGATCGTGTTGCTATTATTCATGTTGTCTGTTGCATCTAGTATGTTCGAGTTTCACATGTTAATAGTTGCGTTTGTCATGGTTTATATTCTGGAATTAATCGTGGAAATTATGCCTAATTATTCAACAATCCAAAAACCTAATTGTAGGCAATTTGCTGAGCTGACTATGGCCCACTTAAGTGATTCAATGAAACCAGAAAGGTTCAATGGTACCACCTTTAAGAGATGGCAACTGTGAAGCCAACTGTGGCTCCAGTCCATGAAAGTGTGGGACATTGTTATGAATGGCCTTCCTGAAGGAGGTTCTGACGAGGTTCAGAATAAGTTCAAGGAAGCCAATAATAATTTCAGAGGTTGTATTCTGAGTGTCCTGGAGGGACGTCTGTGCGATGTGTATATGCACATCGAAGACGCTAAGGAGCTTTGGGATGCACTGAATACTAAATTCGGTGCGTCCGATGCTGGCAGTGAGCTGTATATCATGGAGAGCTTTAACGACTACAAGATGGTGAATAACCGTTCTGTAGTCGAACAGACTCATGAGATACAGTGCATTGCGAAGGAGCTTGATCTACTCAAGTGTGTGATTCCTGATAAGTTTGTGGCTGGATGCATTATTGCAAAACTGCCTTCTTCATGGAGGAGTTTCGCCACATCTCTCAAACATAAGAGACAGGAGATATCAATTGAAAATCTGATAGCGTCTCTTGATGTTGAGGAGAAAGCTCGGGCAAATGACACAACTGAGAGAGGTGGTGATTTGCAGTCTAGTGCAAATATGGTGCAGAAAAATCATCACATCAAGAATAACAGCAAGAACAAAGGGAACTATAAGCCCCAGTTCAATGGTCTTGTGAACACTGCTGACTTTAAGAATAATAATAAGAAGAAGGTGCTGAACAAAGGTGGGCTCGAGTGCTTTACGTGTGGAGCGCTCGGCCACTTTTCTGTTGACTGCCCAGACCGTGCAGACAAGAAAGGGAAGAAAGGCTCCAAGAATGTCAACGTGGTGACCGCTAGCAACACTGATGGGTACGGTAATATACCGATGGTACTTTCAGTTCTTCAATCTCCATGTTGGTGGATTGATACGGGTGCTAATGTTCATGTGTGTGCTGACATCTCTATGTTCACTTCTTATCAGGTCGCAAGGGATTCTTCTGTCCTAATGGGGAATGGGTCACATGCTTCTGTTCGTGGTGTTGGCACGGTAGATCTGAAGTTTACTTCGGGGAAGAATGTGCAGCTGAGGAACGTGCAGCGGCTCCCTTCTCTGCAGAGATGTGTTTAAAGTAGTGTTTGAGTCCAATAAAGTAGTTGTGTCGAGATTTGGACAATTTATTGGTAAAGGCTATGAGTGCGGAGGCTTGTTCCGCTTTTCTCTTTCCGATTTTTGCAATAAGTCAGTAAACCATATTTGTGGCAATGTTGATTCAGATTCTAGTGTTTGGTACTCTCGTTTATGTCATGTTAATTTTGATTTACTGTCGCGGCTATCCAGTTTAAGTTTAATTCCGAATTTCACCATTGCCAAAGGTTCTAAGTGCCATAGTTGTGTGCAATCTAAGCAACCTCGGAAGCCTCACACGGCAGCTGAGGAGAGACACTTGGCACCTCTAGAACTCATACATTTTGATCTATGCGAGATTAATGGTATGCTGACAAAAGGTGGAAAGAGATTGTCGAGACATCGTAGTAGTTTTCATAGACGGGGGTGCCATGAGACTACGGTAGAGACGTGGGGTAACGGGATCGCGTGGTGGACAGTGAACACAGGATTTACCCAGGTTCGGTACGTCGCGACAGTATGACGTGCCTACTCCTGCACTTCTCACTAATCAGGACTAAGCCTGGAAACAGGATTACAATGTGAGGTTTAGATCTAGCTATTCGCAGAGGATCAACTTCTCGGCGAGTTAGCCTGTGGTTTCTCTCTGTTATTCGTTGCTATTAATCTTATCTCCCGTCCGGCTTTATATAATAGCCGGATTAGGGCTTACAGAATAGGAAACCTAGAAGACTACGGTAACTTGTAACTTGGAAAGCAAGGAATCCGTCTTCTCCTCCAAGCCAGATCACGTGGGCCGTGATCCGGGTTCTTCTAGAATCCGGCTCCTGTGCGTCGAGTTACAGGGCCGCCCAATGGACCATAGCCCACTACCACTTGGGCCACCCTGTTAATCCGGCACTTTGACTACCATCTGATATACCCCTAGTTGGTATATATCCGACAGTAGCCCCCAAGAAGGATTAAAACTCTGATTCTCCTTCTTTCGCCAAGTGTGCTTTGTCCGAGAAATTGCAATCAGCAGTCTTGATTCTTCGTATTCTTCTTTTTTGAAAGAGATGGTAACATGAAACTCGGAATCCCGAAAATCTGGCTTTTCTCTCGCGATTCTTCGCGGAGAAGGAACTTCCTACGTCAGCGCTCGAGCTATGCTGACGTAAGGGACGTTTGGGTTTCACGCGGGAAACCCTGTAACGTATCTCTGACAGATTCTCACGGGAAACGAGGAGATAGCCATCATTACCCTGTCGTTTCGTTTCCCGGATTTTCCGGCGAGTGACACGCGTCGATCATCCAACGGTCAAAATAGCCGTTGGCACGTATCTTGACGGATTTCTGGCTATAAATAGCCGTCTTCGTCCCCGCTGAAAATCTTCCGCACTCTCACTGTCCACGCCATTGCCGCGCACCAGCTCTCGAGCGAAGAACCATCCCGAGCGCTCACCGCACCCAGAGCACACCGGAGACGCAACGCGCCGCCACCAAATGGCAACCTCGCCGTCTTCCCCCACTCGCTCCACCGCAAACACCATCGACGAACTCATCAGTGACCTAGATCCACAGCTAGGGTCACCAAAGCACGCCGGCGACGAGCAGGAGAAAACCACAGCCTCTGCGGCGGGTGGAGAAGGTCTTTCCGCCGCCGCGAACGTCGCGGGTTCGAGCTCCGCGCCTTCCTCGCCGTTTGCTCCTGAAACGGCGGAGGAGAAGATCTCGCCCAAGAGCGACAAGCACGCCGCTATCGGAGTTGACGAGGAAGCGGAATTCTTCGGCAACTGGAGTCCGAGTAATTCCCCTCTCCTCCTCCTTCGACGAATGTCAAAAGAGGGATTAATAGTTAAAGGCAAATGGCAGAACTCGGAAGGTGAACTCGAGCCCAAACCAAAAAACGGAGAACGTGTTCTCCTTACCTCTCATGTCACGAGAGGTATGGGTTTACCTCCTTCCGCCGTTTTCTTAGACGTCCTTAACTATTATGGCGTTCAACCACATAATCTTTCTCCCAACTCTATCCTCTATCTAGCCAGTTTCCAAGCCCTTTTCGAAGGGTACCTCGGAATAGCTCCTAGCCTAGATTTTTGGCAATATTGCTTTGAGGTGAAACATAACATCACCGAAGGTATTTCTCCTATCTGCGGAACTATATCTTTCATCCTTCGGAAATTTAGAGAAGACTGGTACCCAAAGATAAAAATGCCAGAACCCACCCAATCTTGGCTGGGCTCTTTCTTTTACCACCAGGACATCCCATTCCCTGGTAAGGAAACCGGGATTCCTCCATTTGTTAATTCCGCCGCCATCCCTCGAGAGAGTTGGACAGTTGCAGCAATTCAAACATTGCCGGAAAACCTGATGAAGATAAAACGGCGTATCGCCAAACTTACTTCCTCTCAGCCTTCTTTAACCGGGAAGGATACGGTTTTATGTTGGTTTGGACGCCGTGTTCAACCTCTTTCCTTTCGTTCCCGGCTCCTTTGTGAATACGAAGGCCCAGAAGATAGCATGAGGGGAACAACTAAGGCTTATACCAAGAATGATTTTAAAAAGCGGCTTCACCAACTGGTCGCCACCAGTGATAAAATTGAAGAAAATCTGGCAATTTATCACGTGGAAAATCTGGCCCCTAAGGTATTTTATATTTTCCTCGCTTCTAGGTTTTCTTCAGACTAACTTCCCACTTTTAACATAATGTTACTTCTCTCCTAGTTCGATGAATTTCAAGGAGTTGATCTTGCTTCCGACATCGAGCTTAGCGAATTACATGCTAGCTTTTATAATGATCGGAAACGCAAAACACAAGCGACTTTCGGGAAAACGGTAACTGTTGACGGAATTTCCATCGCCACCTCAAGGTATTTTACCGGAACTTCCGACATCGTTTTCCTTTTGGTTCTTCAAGATTTTTAATTCTCGGATATTCTTCTTTCAGCTTTGCCCCAACTCCTCTGAAGGTAAATAAGTTGAAGAAACATAAAACTGTTATCAAAGAAGAAACTTCTTCTGCAACCACGGACGTGAAGGGGAGATCGGAAACAGACGGGGGAAATCCCCAACCATCTGTTGGAAACGAACCCATCTCCAATTTGGATAGCGATATCCGGATAAAGGAGGAACCCTTCGATGACCTTGGATATATTCGTCCAGAGGCTAAGAAATTTTTCGCTCCTGCCCCTCTAATTCTCCCTTGGCCACAGGGCGGATTAGTTGTTCGCAATGATGTCATATTTTCCCCTCTCTAGGTCATACAAGATGGCCTTCATCATGTTGGGATTCTTTTCTCGGACTATGCCAAAGAATTCAACGAGACCTTGGCAGATGCCATAAACTTGGAAGTTTTTAAGAAACTTAACCTCAAGAATAGAGAAGTTAGAACCCTTCTGTCTATTATTGAGTCAAAAAGCAACGAGCTGGCTTCATCTCAGCTGCAGCTATCGGAAACAACAGGTATTTATTCTCTGCAGTTTCTATCCAGAAAATTTTCCTTGAACTGTTGAAAAGCTCGGAATATTTCTCTTGCCCTCCAGCTGATTTAGCTAAAGCCAAAGAATTAGCTGAGGACGCCATCAATGTCTCTCGACTTTGTGAGGAAAACTCGAACCTTCATAAGGAGCTTATGAAAGTTCTAGAAGACCTGGAAGCTAGTAATCTGGCCCTTGGGATATCCCAATCCAAGGCTTCTTTACAGGCGGCGGAAAATAAGTCTGTTATCGATTATTTAGGAAGTTTGTTATATCCGTGCATGAAAGAAGACACCGAATTTGACAAGGTTCTTGGTAAGTTGGCTTCTTTTACCGATTTCTTCCTATCTTACTTTCCGTGTTTTGTCGCCTAACCGTTTTTGGTTACTTTTTCCGAAAACACAGGAAATTTTCCAGGAATTTCTCGGATTGACAAAATCCGAGCTTTTGGGGAAGTATGGAACGCAATCAGACATGCAGGAATGCATTTGATTAACAAGTTCCTTCCCACAAGCACTATGAAATTCTCGGAGGTTTACAAACTTCCAGGTGCCATCATGGAGGTTGCGGAGTCGAAAGAATCCTTCCTACGCTCCGCTGCACGAGGTGGTGCACGCATGGCTCTAGGCCTTATGCGTCTGCATTATCCTGATGCGAAATCTTGGCGCGTGGCATCCGGTATCCCTCAAGGATACACAGAAGATCAGCAATCCAACATCTTTAATGAAGTCGAAGGTCATGCCACCAAGATTGCCTCTATGGTCAATATTTCCATCACCTATCCAGAAGAAGAGGTTCCCGCAGCTCCCGAAGATGATAGCAGTGAAGAAGAATCGGATGCTTGAAGGACTGCACTCAACCTGGATGGTGGATTTGTATAACAGGAGCGTTATTTTCACAATGCAATTCATATTGTAATGCTTCTATTTCATTTGTCGAAACAAGAACTCCGCCTTTTGCAGTTTTGAATTATGAAATTCCTTGCAAAGTTTCCGGGTTTGATTATTCCTTTATCTTCCAAGTTCTCTGGAATATGCGTTGTAACTGTCCTTAGTAAAAAAATGGCTTAATAGTATTATGAAACGTCATGCTGAGTAACTGGATGTGACCAATCCGTTTAGAAACTCAAAACATGGATCATACTACAGACATTTTTACAAACTAGCTTCAGTGATCAACACATGACCAATCAGATAATGCTTAGAGAATGGTAAGGAATTTTTTGAAACTTGGGCACGCAGGCACAATCCGAGTTTCCTTTAACCATTAGCAGGCTGAAATCATTCAGTTTTTAAACGCCGAGCACGCAGGCACAATTCGGGTTAACATTGAGTGTTTTTGTAAGATCATTGGGAAATAGATAAGGCGGAATCATGCTTTGTACTGTAATAAACTTGTAAAAACATGGAAACCGGAATTCCGACAACTTTATTTCATGATCTCAAAAGATGTTTACATAGAGATTGAACTAAGTATAGAAGGGACGTAACTGCTGGATGCTCCAAGGTCTCTTTGTCTCTCCTAGCTCAACATCTATCTTTCTCTTTCTTTTGCGATTCGGCTTCTTGGGATCATCTTCCGTATCCCGAATATCGACAAGATAATATGATCCATTCTTCATGGCTTTACTTATGACAAACGGTCCTTCCCATACTGGGGCTAATTTGTGCTTCCTTTGCTGCACAGCCCCACTAGGTCACCTTCTTTAAAAGAACGATGCCTGATTTTCCGACTATGATAACGTCGCAAAACTTGCTGGTAAATGGCGGATCTTTGAAGCACAAGCTCTCGTTCCTCTTCTAAGAGATCAACGGCATCCTGTCGTGCTTCTTCGGCATCTGATTCGTCGAAATCTTGCACCCTAGGACTGTCATGGATCATGTCGTTGGAAGAATAGCTTCCGCACCATAAACCAGGAAACGGGGTTTGCCGGTTGACCTATTCGGCGTCGTTCGAATACTCCAAAGCACGGAAGGTAACTCTTCTACCCATGCTCCAGCTGCTCTATGAAGAGGAGTTTCAAGTCTTGGGCGTATTCCTTGCAAGATTGAGCTATTCATTCTTTCAACCTGTCCATTGGATTGCGGGTGTGCCACAAATGCAAGATCTAGGCGAATGCCCGTTTGTCGGCAATATTTTGCCAACTCCCCAATGGAGAAATTTGTCCCGTTATCAGTTATTATGTTGTGTGGAACGCCGTATCTCATTACCATGTCAATGATGAAATTTCTAGCAGTTGCACCATCCAGCTTTTTGATGGGCTTGGCCTCCACCCATTTGGTATACTTATCCACTGCTACTAGCAGATGAGTAAGTCCGCCTCTTGCTGTTTTGAACGGTCCCATCATGTCTAGCCCCCAGACCGCAAATGGCCATGTAATGGGGATAGTTTTGAGTGCTTGGGCCGGCAAATTAGTCTGCTTGGCGTAATATTGACACCCTGCACATGTATTAACTATGTGTTCGGCATCTGTCTTGGCTGTTAGCCAGAAAAACCCAGCACAGAATGCTTTTTTAACTATGCTTTTTGATTGAGCATGATGTCCGCAATCTCCGGCGTGGATTTCTTCCAGTATTTCTCGTCCTTCTTCTAGTGAGATACACCGCAGAAAGACTCCGGAAGTACTGCGTTTATACAGGTAGTTATCTATTACCGCGTATCCTTTGCATCGATGCTGTATTTGTCTTTGCAAGACTTCATCTGCTCCTTCCGGGTACTTCTGATTAACTAAGAAGTTTAAATATGGAATTGTCCAATCTGGTGCAATGAGCATAACTTCAATGGATTCAGAATCCAGAGGATAATCGACATCACCGCCTTTTATGGATGGCTCGTGCAAGTGCTGAACAAATACCCCTGGTGGTAGGGTTTTTACCCTTTCTGATCCTGTCGTGGTGGTGTCTCGCGCAGGAGGCGGCTGGGCACCTTATATACACGATGCCCAGCCGGATACGTCCAAATACAAACAAGTGTCGACATAGTGTGCACACTGTCCTTCTTCCGGGTTCCCGCTGACAGCTTTGGCTCCCAGCCTTGGCTTCATCCGGAAAGTCGCTGGGCAAAACTAGGGGACAGGCGGCTAACATTGTACCTAGGCACAGAGTAGACCCCCCATATCCTGCCACAGCATGCTCCCATGCTGTCACTGTCAGGCACGTCGTCCCCAAATGAACAGTAGTTCACATGCCGCCAAGTACGGACCCAGGATACGCGGGATCCTGTGTCAGAACGGCTCCTTTGACTTTCTGGCCGAGTAGGTTCCCGCCAATTGTTCCCGCCAATTGTACTCGGGTCAACCTTCTACTCGAAAAGATCGAACTTGCTTGATTTCTCCTTCTGGTCATCTTGAGGTGAGACCGAGTAGCAGTCGACCGGGTAGCGAGTACCAGGTAGTCGGCTACTCGACCAAACCTCCCTTCTGTAAGCTGCCTTTACCACCTGTCTTTACCCTACTCGGGGGTAACCCCCCGACAGCAGTCCCCGAAGCTGGTTGAGTCTTGCGAACTTGTTCACTAGGCTCATCCAGCTTAAAAACCAATCTTTGCACCTCAGCCCTTGAACCTCAAGATGCCGAGAAGAACTTCCGAGTAGCTGTCTAGAAAGTACCTTGATTGTTCTCTCTTCCGAGTATCACTTGCTTTCTATTCCGTAGCCGAGTAAAAAGACTCATGGAATGTACCTTGGGTTTCCTCTCTTCCAAGTATCACTCGCTTTCTACTCTGTGTAACGTAAAAAGACTTGGAGAATTTTCTGGAATCGAGCCGTTGCGGCACAGAGCACAATCCAGCCCTTCGCGCAACAACTGCCCACGTGTCAAGCATCCAAGACCTTGTCGTTTCGTTGCCCAGGACACGACCTGCCACGCGTCCAGTTTCCACGCAGTGGGCCCACCGGCCGTCGTGTCCCATCAAGTGCAGTTATGGGCCACGATTCGGTGGTGGGATCCAATGCGGCCGTTACGCGCGCAACCTGCGCTTGTGTGCGTTTCTAACCGGCCACAGGATCCACCACACGCCACAATTGATCCCACTCCTACGATGGTAACGGAAGATCCGCAGAGGAGATATAAATACCTCCCTGGTAATTTCCTTTTCCCCTTCCTCGCACTTTTCCTTCGTCTCCTGCGCTTCTCCGCCACCGTGCTCTCCGCCGCCGCGCAAGCTCTCGCGCCGCCGCGAAACCAATCTCTCCACCAAATCCTTCAACACCTCTCACTCACCCCACCCGCAGCAATGGCCAAGGCTGGCTGGGCCGGTTCCTCCGTCACGGCTGAGGACTGCGCGTGGCTCGTCAACACCCGGCGGGTGCCTCCCGGCGTGGAGTGCCGGGCTCCAGGCAGCGAGCTCGTGCCCACTCGCGGGAGGGAGAGCGGGTGGTCTTCATGTCGCACTTCGAGCGCGGCTTTGGACTGCCCGCCTCCGACTTCCTGAGGAACTTCCTCAACCACTTCGGCATCCAGATGCACCACCTTCCCCCAACGCCGTCGTCTTCCTCGCCTACCACGCCGTGGTCTGCGAGGCCTTCCTCGGCGTCCGGCCCACATGGGAGACATGGCTCAGGTATTTCCACCTGCGCCAACAATCTACCGGGAAGAAGGACTCCGCGGGCAACGCCCGCGCCACGGACACCGGCTGCGCCATGATGGTGCAGCGGTCCGGGACGAACCACCCCCGCGTCAAGGGGCTGGACTCCGTCAAGCTCTGGCAGAAGACGTTCCTCTACGTCAAGAATGTTGCCGCCGCGGAAGGAGCCCGACTAGATGACCGCATCAACCTGCCGGTTTGGAGCAACCGCGCTCCAATCGGCTTGTACTGGAAGGACAAGCCCGTCAACGACGACGACACCATCGAGATGGAGGATCGCCTCAGCTGGCTGAAGGCGCAAGGCCTCAAGAATGACGATCCAGTGGCGTGCTGGATCCAGCGGCGAGTGCTGCCTTTGCAGGAGCGCAGCCATCTCATGTGTTACATGGGAGGCCCCCGCGACTGCACCAGGACCACCACCATCGAGATCGACAACATCGATGTTCCTCTGCACGCCAGGAACATCATGACGACAAGCCTTGGCGACCACTGGCAGTACGGGTTTACCCCGTACAGCCGTACGAAGCCGATTGAGCGGGTACGCTTTTCTTTCTCTGCATTACTTTCCGACTAGCCAAATCCTTCCCTTGCCGCCAGTAACGATCGCCTTCTGCACCGAGTAGGATACTTAGCCGGGTTGCGTAGGCTTAATGTGCTTCGTGCTTGCACGCCTTGCCGGGTAGCCTATTCGAGAATAACTCCTAGGCTTGATGTGCTTTAGACCTGCACGCCCTTCCGAGTAATTCCCTCCCGCAAACATGCTTAGGCTTAGTATGCTTTGTGCTTGCACGCCTATTCGAGTAGAATGCTTAGTACATTGCCTAGGCTTTGTGTGCTTTGTACCTGCACGCCCATCCGGGTAGAATTTCTTCCTGGTACTCGGCCAGTCTGTGATCTTTTTCTGGTTTTCAGGTTCTCACGCGCCAGCTCATCGAGAGCAACGATGTTTTCGAGAGCAACTGGACTGCTGATCGTGAGGAGGACGATGTGACTTCTCATGATGCCGCGGAGCAGTCCAACCCCTCTCGCTCCCCCGTTGCGGACAAGCGCGACGCTCTCCGCACCTGGTCCGATGAGGACTTTGATGGTAAGTATCCTTCCAATCTGATTGCTTCCGAGAAGGACCAATCCCTTGTTTGCTGTTTCTGATTCCTTCCCCTTTCTCTTGTATTTTCAGATGAAGGTGCCGCGGAGAAGGATGACGAGGACGAAGGCGAGAACGAGGGCGCGGCGCCCCTAGCCGCCAAGCCTCTGTCCGTCGCCGCTCCTGAGACCCGCAAACGGACCGGCAGTGGGGCACCAGCACCTCCTGCCAAGAGGAAGAAGCCCACCGAGAAGAAGGTGGTAGTGAAGAAGTCCAGGCGAGAGCTCAAGTCCACCACCGCGTAAGCCCTCTTCCCGGTCGCTTCCCTTCTCCCGCTGTACTATTCTCCTCAGATCTTTTCTAACTTCTGGTTTCTTCCCACTCTACAGACCTCCCATGAATGCGGACGCAGCTCTCGCGTCCGGCCAAGCTAAAGAACCACCCGTGCCTCTCATCAATCTTGATGATGACGAGGACCACACCGCCCGTGCTGCCGCTGCCAATCCGCAGGCAACTGATGCACAAGGAGCAGCGGCCGAACCAGCAGCACAGGACGCTACTATCCGCCAAGAAAGACCCCCTTCTCCTCCGGCCAGCAATGCCGAGGGGAACCAGGACCGAGAAATGCAAGACAACGCCGCCGAGGAGCGGCCAGAAGTAGAGCAAGAGCAGCCAACCACAGGGGCTGCCGCTCAAGACAGTCTTGCCACTGAGCAGCAAGTGGAAACCACCACCGCCATGGACGCCACCCCAACCAACGCCGATCCACTGAGCTGCGTGCAGCCAGGAGCTGCACAGGGCGTTGGATCTGCGGCGCCACCCACCGCACAAGGCCCTACACCGCCCAGCTCCTCCTTGTCTCCGCAACCCCAGGATGCACCTAACTCCCCTGCCGGGCGAGTAACCAGGCAGCAAGCCGCCCTGGACGCTCTGAGGAGCGAGGTTGACAGAAGGGCAGCATGCACCTCTGATAGGTTGCACCCGCATTCCTCAAGCCAAAACACATGACACGATAGCAATAAGCCCCGTACGGGGTAATGAAAGCAGTCTTTATTTGATCAGCAGGGTTGAGTGCAATCTGGTGGAAACCAGAGTAAGCATCTATAAAAGATAGCAGTTCACAGCCAGCAGTGGAATCGATCACCTGATCGATGCGGGGTAGCGGGAAAGGATCCTTGGGGCACGCCTTGTTCAAGTCGGTGTAGTCAACGCACATGCGCCATGCAGTGGCAGCCTTGGGATCCTCCTTCTTCTTCTCGACCATGACCGGGTTGGCTAGCCAATCCGGATGCAGCACCTCCATGATGAAGTTACTTATCAGCAGCTTGGTGATCTGATCACCGATGGCCTTCCTCCTCTCATCTCCGAAGCGGCGCATAGCCTGCTTCACGGGCTTGGCGTCAGGACGCACATGCAAGAGTGCTCAACCAACTCCCTCGGGACTCCTGGTAAATCTCATTGGTCCAGGCAAAAACATCCCGATTCTCACGGAGGAAGTGGATGAGCTCGCTTTCCTATTTCTCCGCCAACCCGAGCCAATAATGGCTTCGCGTCGGGGAACTCAGGGTCGACCTGAATCTTCTTCGTCTCCTTGGCAGCTTGGAAAGCAGTGCCCTGCTGGATACTCGCACACCTTGTGCGCCAGCTTGCGCGACTGAGCCATAGCCACCACATCTACATCTTCCTCTTCTCGCAGCGATCCCCATTGACTTTCCGCCAACTGGGAACCAGCAGAGGCACACTCAATGGATTTCTTGTAATCTCCCGAGATGGTGATGATGCCATTGGGACCAGATCTTCATCTTCAGGTAAGCCACATGGGTGTAGGCCATGAACTTGCTCAGAGCCGGCCTACCGAGTAGAGCGTGATACGGGCCGATGGTCCACCACCTCGAACTGCAGGCGCTCTGTGCGACAGTTCTCCCGAGTACCGAATAGCACATCAATCCACACCGGCCAATCGGGTTGCATGAGATCCCGGGCAAAATGCCATGGAAGGTAGTCTTGCTAGGCAGCATCATGTTCTCGGCCATGCCAAGCTTCTCGAGTGTATCCCTGTACACAATGTTGATGCTGCTGCCGTTGTCGATCAGCACCTTGCTGAACCTCACATTCTTCACGGGACCCAAGAAGGTAGGATCCAAGCACCAAGGCATAGCTACCCGGATTGGGCATCACCTTGGGATGATCTACTCGGGACCACCGGATCTCCTTGTCGCACCAGTACATGTAGTGAGGGACAGCAGGAATTACTGCATTGACCTCCATGGCCCGCCTGTGTTGCGACTGCTTGTCGTCAGGCTCAGAAGTGAAGATCATGTAGCTCTCATGGTGCTCTTGGTACTGATTGGAGCCATTGCCCCCATTGTTGCCATTGTTGTTGCTGCCTGGTAGTTGTTGTTGTTGCCTCTGTTGTTGTTGTTGTTGCGGTTGTAGTTGTTGTTGTTGTTGTTGCGGTATCGCTCGTTGTTGAAGTACTGGTTGGCTCCTAAAGCCACCTGGTTGACGTTCTCTCTTCTCTCGGTACACTGGCGGCCGAGCTGCAGGTGCTCGAGCAGGCTGCACATTGTCATTGGCATTGACTACTGGCAGGGGAGGAGGAGGAGGCAGGCCATCACTCTTGATTGCCTCCCACCACTCGCACTGCGAGTAGTGTGGTTAGCAGGCCTCGACGGATGGTGGGTGAAAGCTGCACGGCCATCCTTCATGTCATCGAAGACAAACTTCTTCGGCTGCTCGAGTTCCCGCTACCGACTGGGATCCGCGAAATGGCTTCTTGTTGCCTTGGCCTGGTTCTGGTTTTGCCCGTAGGCTCCAGCAGGTTTCTGCCTCTGGCCACCACTGCCTCCAATGGTCACTGTATTGACCTCCTCGGGATCATACCGGTTGTCCACCCGCGCTTGTTGCGGAACTCGTTGCGCTTGCTGCCGTTGAAGTTTCTTCTCGGCTCAGAGGAGTCCATCAGTGGCTGAGTAGGATCACCGAGTGCGTACTGATCCGCAATCTTGATGGTCTCGGCCAGGGTGTTCGGCATCTCTCTCTGCAATCTCTGCCAAAGCATGCTGCCATGCCGGCAACCCTGCGCAAACCAAGTGATGGCCTGAGCTTCATTCACACCCTCACAGGTTTTCCTCAACGTGCTCCATCGAGTAAGATACTCGCGTCCGTCTCGTCTTCTCGCTGCTTGCAGGCTGACAGCTGCTGTGGCCTATTCGGCCTCTTGTATGTACTCGTGAAGTTGCTGATGAATGCGTCCGAGAAGTCCAGCCAGCAGTTAATGCTGTTCTTGGGCAGGTTGTTGAGCCAAGTACGGCTGGACTAGCATTTGCGGCACATAGCGCACCGCCCATCTTCTGTTACCATTCGCGATGTGGACCGCGGTAACATAATCATTGAGCCAATCTTCAGGCTTGGTGCTACCATTGTAGCTCTTGGTGCCCCTTGCAAGCTGGAAACCCTTCACGGACGGCTCGTTCATGATGCGCGGGCCAAAGCACTCGGGGCCAGGAGGACCCGTGCTCTCCAGCCGCGCCGACAAGCTGATTCGGTCCAACTGATGCCTTGCATCTCCAACCGCCAACACACGGTCACCAACACGATCACGAATGTCATAGCCGGCCATCTCCATGGCCGAGTTGCCGTCATCATACCTGTCCACGCACCGCCGCAGGCTGCTCCACCGGGTTGATGACCTGTGCCCCACGCGCGGCTGCTGCCTCTGCCGAGTAGGCTGAGCTGCGGGTTGCCGAGAAGTACCCGGACGCGCGGCTTCTCGGACACGGCTTTGAGCTTGATGGGCTTGAGAGCCTGCTCTTGCAGCATTGTGTTCCTGCCCGGGCTGCTGCGGCACAGTAATCTGTCTCGCGGCAGCAGCCGGGTCATACACCTGCATCTGCCTGTCTCTGCCCGAGCGGCCGCTGCGGCTCTTCTCGCGGCTGGGATGCGGAGATGAGGCCTGATCGTTAGATCTAGCCGCGTGCGAATGCACCATCTGCGAAGCCCCAGCCCCAGGATTGGCCTTCCGGAACTCCTCGTTCTGCCTAGCAGCCTCCAACACTAACTCATTGAGCCTCTCTTGCTGCCTAACACGCGCATCGCCGTCTAGACGAGGCAACTCGGCAGCAAACCGCCTCTGCAGCTCTAAGGGTTTTGGCGGGTGTACTGTATCTGGGCCTGGTGGAGGTGTTTGCGGTGGCGGACTGAGCGGGAGCCTCTACAACCGTTGCCATCTCGGCACCAAGGTTACGACGAGTAGCAACCTACTCTGCTAGGCCTCCTAGCAACCGGCGTGAAACCGTGAGCCCTATTGTACTCAAGCTGATCTAGACTCAGCTCTAACCTCACCTTGTCCAACTCCGCCTGCTCGGCGAGCAGCTCCAAGCGTTGCCGCTCGAGCTGCTCCCTCATGGCCAGGAGCTCGACGTCGGTAGAGGCTGGCATGCCAAGCCGCGCAGCAGACGCGGGATGGCCGCAGAAGTGGAGGCGGCATGTTGCTCTCCCTCTCGTAAGGCCGGTGTACCCTGCCACCAGCCGGTACGTCCACCTCCTCGACGACGGCCGCAGCGCCAGTAGCGGCTACGCCGGCGTTTGCCGTCAAGCCCGTCACCAGCACCTCAGCGCAGTTCGCAGAGCGAGACGCGGGCCTTCCGCGAGCAGCAATTAACGCGGGAGGATCCTCCGCGTCTTGCACCCGCTCAGGATACGCGTGGTCGACGACGGTGGCGATGTAGACGAGATGAGAGCCGAAGGAGACCACCGAGCCGCCCTCCGGCATGGCCTTGCCGCCGAAACATCCGGCGTTGTCGATGACGAAGTCGAAGGAGCCGAATCTGTGGACAAGGCCACAGACTACGCGCTCCGCTGAAGAAGATCCCGTCCGAACAGTAACTCCAGCCAGCGCCGCTGCTTGCCCCACGGTGGGCGCCAACTGTCGTGGTGGTGTCTCGCGCAGGAGGCGGCTGGGCACCTTATATACACGATGCCCAGCCGGATACGTCCAAATACAAACAAGTGTCGACATAGTGTGCACACTGTCCTTCTTCCGGGTTCCCGCTGACAGCTTTGGCTCCCAGCCTTGGCTTCATCCGGAAAGTCGTTGGGCAAAACTAGGGGACAGGCGGCTAACACTGTACCTAGGCACAGAGTAGACCCCCCATATCCTGCCACAGCATGCTCCCATGCTGTCACTGTCAGGCACGTCGTCCCCAAATGAACAGTAGTTCACATGCCGCCAAGTACGGACCCAGGATACGCGGGATCCTGTGTCAGAACGGCTCCTTTGACTTTCTGGCCGAGTAGGTTCCCGCCAATTGTTCCCGCCAATTGTACTCGGGTCAACCTTCTACTCGAAAAGATCGAACTTGCTTGATTTCTCCTTCTGGTCATCTTGAGGTGAGACCGAGTAGCAGTCGACCGGGTAGCGAGTACCAGGTAGTCGGCTACTCGACCAAACCTCCCTTCTGTAAGCTGCCTTTACCACCTGTCTTTACCCTACTCGGGGGTAACCCCCCGACAGATCCCATGCGAGCTAAAGCATCCGCGTTCCAGTTTTCCTCCCTTTTGATGTGGAGTACTTCGAATCCAAAGAAACAGATGGCGAACTCGTCCACTGTTCTCCGATATTCGGCCATTATAGGGCTTTTGGCGTCCCAGGTTTGGTTAAGCTGATGCTGCACCAAAACCGAGTGGCCGTAGCACAAAATGCCCTTTACTCCTATTTCCTTCGCAATATGCAAGCCATGAAGCAAAGCTTCATATTCTGCCACGTTATTACTGGCGTTGAAGTGTATTTGTAATACGTACTCCATTGTGTCTCCCTTAGGAGATTTTAAGACTACACCAGCGCCCGCTCCCTCTTTCATCTTGGATCCATCAAAATGCATGATCCAGTACTCGGACTCCGGCATTGGTGTTTTCTCCATTGCTTCCGTCCAGTCGGCGACAAAATCTGCCAAAACCTGGGATTTTATTGCCGTCCTTGGCTGATACTTAATGTCGAAAGCTGCTAGCTCGATACCCCATTTGGCTACTCGACCAGTTGCCTCTGCATTGTTTATAATGTCCCCTAGTGGTGCGTTACATACCACTGTTATGGAATGCCCTTGGAAGTAATGGCGCAGTTTTCTAGATGCGAAAAATACGCCATATGCCAGTTTTTTATAATGTGGGTACCTTTGTTTGGATTCGGAGAAAACTTCACTTATGTAATATACCGGATGCTGGTCTGGTATGCTTTTTTCGTCCTTCTTCCGTTCCACGACAATTACGGCACTAATAACCCGGTTTGTAGCCGTGAGGTACAGTAACATGGGTTCTTCGTCTTTTGGGGACGCCAAAATCGGAGCGTGCATCAAAGTTTCCTTTAACTGGGTTAACGCTGCATCGGCCTCTTCTGTCCATTCGAATTTGTCGGATTTCTTCAGCAGCTTGTAGAGTGGTAAGGCTTTATCCCCCAGCCGACTAATAAATCTGCTGACGGCCGCGGCGGAACCCGTCAATCTTTGGACATCTTTTACGCACGTAGGCTTTGAGATGTTCAAGATGGCTTTGATCCTTTCCGGGTTAACTTATATTCCTCTGTGGGAAATGATGAAACCCAGAAGTTTTCCTGAGGGAACCCCGAATACACACTTAGATGGATTTAACTTCATCTTGTAAGTACGCAGGTTTTCGAAAGTTTCTCGCAAATCCTCAAGGAGTGTGTCTTTTTTCCTTGGTTACGACAGCAATATCGTCTACGTAAACATGGACGTTTTTGCCGATCTGACTATGCAAACAACGTTGCATGCAACGCTGGTAGGTCGCACCTGCGTTCTTCAGGCCAAATGGCATGGTTACGTAATAATACGTCCCGTACAGGGTTATGAAAGAAGTTTTGATTTGATCTTCCTTTTTCGTATTTGGTACCCGGAGTATGCATCCAAAAAGCATAAAAGCTCAGAGCCTGCAGTGGCATCTATTATTTGATCGATTCGCGGTAACGCGAACCTATCTTTCGGACACAATTTGTTTAAGCCTGTGTAATCTATACACATTCTAAGAGCGGTAGTGTCTTTCTTCGGTACTAATACCGGATTTGCGGACCACTCAGTGTGGATTACTTCTTTGATGAAGTCCGCTGCTAGAAGCCGGATAATCTCCTTGCCAATAGCCTTCCGTCTTCTTCCATCAAATCGACGGAGACCTTGTTTGACAGGTTTTGATCCTGGAATCACTTTGAGTTGGTGCTCAGCAAGTTCCCTGGGTACGCCTGGCATGTCAGCTGGAAACCAGGCAAAAATATCCCAGTTCTCACGGAGGAACTTGATGAGCTCGCCTTCCTATTTGTCGGTCATCCCAGTGTAACATCCAAGTATGAAAACAATCCTTAGAATGTTTGATTCCTTGTTTTATTTCAAGCAATGCATCATGGCATCATGTTTATTTATTGTTTGCATTTGTTTCTGTCTGTTTTATCTTGTTTTCACAACTCAAATTCAAATCTTTTTCAAACATTGCTTTCATACTTGCTATGTTACAATTTTGGAATAAAAATAACAACTAAAAACAACCATGTTATTCCTTGTTCTCAAATATTAAAATTGTTGCTTTAATTCCAACCAATAATTCAATCATTTATTCTCAAATCCTCTTTTAAATTTCAACCAAGTTTCAAATCAGTACTTGTTTTGAATCCATCAAGTTCACCATACCTTGAAATCCTAAAATCATTTGTTTTAACCTAGGGATAACCCTATTCAAATGGTTATTTTCAATAACTAAATTTAATATGAAAATACCCCAAATTTGTTTTCAAATACTAACTATGATTTTAAAATTTCATTTTTGAAATCCAAGTTGATAATGTGGTTTCTATTTAACTAAAAAGCTTAACCTAATTTTTCTAGATTTTTCCTCAAACAAAACCTTAACAAATTTGTTACAAAAGCAAATTACAAAAAAAAATAAAAGCAGAAAAAGAAAAAGGAAAGAAAGCAGCGCGCGCGCGCAGCAGATAACAAGGCCCAGCCCACCTAGCCTACGCGCGCGCAAAGCCCAGCCGCAGCAGAGCAACTTACCGGTTCGAGGGCGCCAAGATTCGTGCGAGCGCCCTCCTTCTTCGTCATCCTGTACGGCGGCCATCGGCCGGTGCCACCGCGGACCGCACGCGACGCCGGCGGCCGTTCCGTCGCTCCGCGGCCCTATAAAACTAGCCTAGGGCCTGCGCCATCTAACCCTAACCCTAGGAGCCTAGTTTCCCTCTCCGCCGCCGTCAGATGCATCTTCTCCGATGAATTCCCCCCTCTGCTGCCACCTCGCCGGAGACGGAGCTCTGAACCTCGCCCTAGCCTCGCCACCTTCCGCTTCCACCTATCCATCCACCACCTACAATCGAACCGCCTCCATCTCCTCTACGTGCTAGACACCGGAGTTCGCCAGGAGATCGCCCACAACCCCGCCGCCGTCCGCAGCATCGTCGTCGACCGGCCACCACACCGAGCCCCTGCAACGTCTGCTTACGCCGGTGAGCTCGCCACGCACCTTCCTCTCTCTCCCTGTGGATGCGCAAGCATCACTGCACCGTGCACGACTGCATCCAACCCCCCACCACGGCGCAGCACCACGGTGATCAACGACGGCGTCGTTTCTCTGACAGTCAAGCACACCTTCGTTCGTCAGTTTCGTCAGGCATTAGCCAGATCTGAACTTCAACCTATCTGCACCCCCTTATCTGTCAAGAACTCGCTCGCAGCGCAGTGGTTGCGCGCGTTATGCCCCTCCTCGCGGTCGCGGGTTCGAACCGCGGGCGCGCAGGAATTATCCCACCTTTTTGCGCTCCTAGCTGACAGGGTGGCCCCCCCCTGTCAGCCTCTCTTCTGCCACGCCAGCTCGCAAGCGCCACGCTGGCCTAGCTGGCCCGCTGCGCAGTGACTGCGTGTAGCGTGGAGCTGTGTAACAGAAGTTTCTGCACAATTCAAAAATTTATAAATTCCTTTTAAATAAACAGATTTGAATAGAAACTTGGAAATTCAATATCTCCCATTTTATAAATCCAACAAATGCAAACTTTATATCTATTCTGATCCAAATTTCATAGTCTTTTCAAATATTCAACTTGTGTTCTGTTTTGAATTTTCAAAATTCATTTAAATTTCAAATTTGAATAATTCAAATGCAAATTGAAATAATTCATAACTAATTCATACTGTTTTCAAATAATTCAAATAAAATATGTTTTTCACACCTTTTTGAATACTCTATTCAAATATAAATTTTGTTTTCTGGTTTGAATAATTTAAATTGCCTAAACTATTTAAACCATGTTTAATTCAATTAAAAAATTGTTTAATCTTGTTTAATTCATAAATAAATAATCCAAAGTCCAATTTCAAATTGTGAAACATGTAATCCAACCAGAATTTAATGTTCTTTTCAAATATCAACTTTGTTATTTGTTTTGAACATTTTAAATGGTTGAAAACAACAACTACATGTGTGATACCTTTAATGCACCCAAAATTTTCCAAAATTAATAACAAACTTTTAAATTGCTACAACCTATTCTAAGTTGGTTCTAATGTTGTTATTTTTGCTGTTTTCCTTTTGCATGCATCATACTAATCCATTATCATCTGTTGATTAGTTGGAAAACAAATAATCTAACCAAATTCCATGGGCTTTTCATATGCAACTCACAGTTGCATATCAGTCCATTTAAATTGTGTTATCATACCAACTAGTTTATCTTGTTGCATATATTAAATTGTCATGCATCATATTTGATTGTGCACAATGCCATGTCAATGTTTGTTTACATACCTGTTTTGTTTGTTTGCTTCTTCTCGGTTAGACGACGACTACGTTGAGACCGACGATCCTTATGACACCACTTCTCAGGACCTAGCCCAGTACGATACTGAGCTGCCAGGCAAGTTATCACTCACATGAATCATCGAGTTTCCTTTCCACACTTGTTGTCGATACTATCCTTTTGTCTATTATTGCTAGCCATATGTATCGTTGCTTGTTCTCCGAACCTATCACATGATTCCCTGAACCAATGATACTGCCTCACCTCCATACCTACAGCCTTTGCTTGTGCCTGTTCTACCTAGCATGCTTAGGGTTGCTTTTACTCGAGTCTGTTGTCGGTTATTACTTTTATGATCTTATTATCTGTACCGGGGCTCGATTTAATCAATCAATCCTGTTAATTGCTAATGGTAAATAATAATCTGATGATAAGGCACCGGCAGGAGGCCCATGAGAGGTTTTGAAGCCTGCTAGTGTCGACCCTAATAGGAAAAGGGTCTTGTCTACTGATCCATGATGAGCGCACTACCCGCATTTGGGAAGCGAGTATGGGCGCCCCCCTCAACTTGACCTGATACGCATCTCGTCCAAATCATCTCATTTAGTTCGTGCTTTCTAGTTGCCGCATGCATGTTTTTGCGAGCCCAGCGCAGGGTGGAACTTTTGTAGTCGGCATATAGGGGGACACGTTCTTAGAGTGCTATGAGGGTCCATTTTCTTCTGGGCTCGATTAGCCGTGCGCCCAAGGTGCTTTGGGCTTGATGCGAGGAATGGTTGGTTGTGTTGAGTGCCCCGCTTGGTGGGAGGCATCCCATCTGGCGGGATATTCATGAGTGTACGGCCAAATTGGTGCAACCCTGCGGGATAATCTTCTCGAGAAGCCGTGTTTTCCGCGGTTATGGATTACTTGGTGAAAGTACTGGCTAACAAGTACTCAGGACAACTTCAACTTAATGATCAATCATGATTCACCCACTGTTTAATAACCTGACTAGTAATAGGTTATTCACACAATAACTTGATTCACCTTATCATAACTGTGTGAGTTATCCTCGGATTGCTTCTTTGGATAAGGGGCGAGATCCAGGATGGGTTTGGTTGAAGTTATCTTTCAGTTGGTTACAATCCTCGATCTCATCTTATTCTGTTAGCCGGAACTTGTAGTTATCTTCTGTAGTTGGTTAGAGCAGCCAGCAGCAACTTTTATATCACCCCTTTCTTCCGTTGATCCCAAGCATCTATGCTTGTGTTGACGGGTAACTCTTTGATGATCTGTGAGTCTTGCTTGCCAGTACTTGGATGTACTGACCCCGTTGGGGCTGTGGTTTACGCAGAGTACGACTACGGCTACGATGCTTCCCAGGACGGCTACTTCGTGGAGTTTGACGACGCTGCAGACGAGTAGATAGCTGGACCAGGGCAGGATCCAGAACCTTCGTGGATGGGCTCCGTTTGCTTTATTTTCCTCCGGCTTCTTAAGCCTTCAGTTTTGTCTGTACTCAGACACCGTTGTTTGCTTCCGCTGATGTAATGAATGACATGTTGGGACATGTGTCCTCTGGATGATTGTATTTGCTATTTCTGCCTTAATGAAGGCCAGTTGCAACTTTATTTCAATCTTTTGTGTCTTAGAGATATGTTGTGATTATCATTCGTTCAAAACTGTTGACGTACAGTGCGTGTTTGTTATGAAGTACGTCAATGGTAGTGCCTGTGATTTCTAGTGGATAGTTTACATCGACGATGGAATAGCAGAGCTTGTGTTGTCGCGCATAAGCGCAGGCCTACCAGGAAGCTGGGACGTGGGAGCAGGTATGCCCCATAATCCAAGCATCTGCTATCCAGTTCGTGCGGTGAGTATCCCTTAGAAGTCAGGGTGCGACAAATGGTATCAGAGCCTGTCTGCCTATAGGATCCCTTTTTACTGGTCGCAGTTGAGTCTAGAAACTATTTTGTAGCTATATAGGAAAAATGAAACGTGAGAGTAGGAATTCTGTCATTTTTTCTTCTTTCCCCACCCACCCACCCTTTTCTGGTAAGGAAGTGAAACGTGTTTTCTGTTCTCACCTAAACTTTCAAGTTAGGATTTCACATGTTTTGGGTTCTCCTTAGTACCTCAGGACTTTTGGTCAAAGTTTTCCCAGTGTTGCTTCAATATCATGTTCTTTTGAACATCCTTATCGTCCGTTCAACTTTGTGGAGTTCCACATCCTTTTTCTTCTACCGGAGCCTAATCAAACCTTTCCCGATCATCTGCAGATGGATCTCAGGTTCTACCCGCAGGTGGTTAGGATGACTCGCTGTGAGGACACCGCCGGTTATCCGGAGATGCTCAGGGATATGGTTACCTATCTGGGGTTCCGTTGGGCACCAGAGTACCAGGTCTACGAGCATCAGCGCGAGTTCGAGCAGACTTTCTACCGAGCTATCGTCTACATTCTGTCGGATGATGGCAGGAGCTTTGTTCACCAGTACGAGGCAGTAGGTTCCACAGTGGATATGGCCGTGCAGCAGTCAGCGTACGTGAGTCTCACCGCTTTACGTGCTGACTACTGGGGGTTTGATGATTCCATCTATCGTCACATCCCCCGTGGTTACATCACGGCAGCGGGAGTTCACTTCACTGACCACCGCGACCTGGATACCTACGAGTCTGATAGCTCCAGGCTGCACACTACTGCCCAGTTCGTGAGGCACAGTGACGCAGCTGTTTCCGCACTTTCTCAGGAGTTAGCCTCAGCCAGGGAGCAGCTCCACCTTGCTCTCACCCGTCTGGCGACGTACACCACAGACTTTGTTGGAGATGAGCGCTTTGCACGTTGCGTTCAGTCAGCTGGGTTACCGTTACCAGATGCTGGAGGTTACGAGCCGGTCAGAGGTCCACTTCTCTACCTCGGTGCAGGTTACACGGGGATTCCTCGATATGGAGCACAGGAAGAGGATGCCTTCTACTTCACCACTCCGAGAGTTGCTCTCAGAGCATTTCCTATCTACAGGGATCGTCGTGATACCTACTTCCGTGGGGTTCCTCCTCACCGTATCTCTCGTCGTACTACTCACCGCCGTCCTGCGTGATGAGCATGGGAGTACCGATGTATCCGCTTCTAGCTATGTTTAGTTATCCTTGTCTTTCGAACCATGTGTTGGTCTGTTGGATATTCTGATGTATTTGAACATGTGATGATGTACCTGTTGGTTATCTATTCATGCGTCGGAATAATCTATCTTTCGGTTACCAAGTCTATCCTGTTGTATTGTTGTGCTAAAATGCATTTCTGTTCAGGATGCCTCCAACCAGGAACACCCCACCTCCGCCACCACCAATGGGGGAACTGTTGGCTCAGATGACCCAAGTGGTGACTCAGATGGCCCAGATCCAGGCAAATCAGCACAACAACCAGAATGCTCCGCGAGTCAGTATCAAGGAGTTTCTGAGCGTGGGTCCGAGGGCTTTCGTGGCAACACGTGAGCCTCTGGATGCTGATGACTGGATCAGGGAGATCAACAGGGCTCTGGAGATTGCTCATGTTGCTGAGGAAGATAAGGTCAAGTATGCCACCTACCTACTGAAGGGTCAGGCAGCTACTTGGTGGGAGAACTACCAGACCATGAGAGCTGGCTATCCTATCACCTGGGGATGTTTCAAGGATGCCTTCCTGAAGCACCACATCCCGGATGGTCTCATGGAAAGGATGCGTGAGGAATTCTGCTCTCTCAGACAGGGCAAGCTGGACGTCCTCGGCTACCAGAACGAGTTCAATCGCCTCGCTCGGTACGCTGGTGACGAAGTGTCCACCGAAGCCAAGAAGATGGCAAGGTTCCGCCGAGGCTTTAACCCGGAACTGAAGTACGCTCTCACCAACATCAAGCGCAAGGACTTCGTTGAGCTCGTGAACACCGCGCTCAATGAGGAGAATGGGCGCAAGGCGTTCGAAGAGTCCCGCAAGCACTCGCGCGAGGGTGGTTCCTCCTCCAACATAACCACCCCTCCACAGAAGCGCCGCATCTGGGTGCCAAATGGTGATGTCACTCGGGCTCCAAATGCCCAAGCTCCTCCAGGCTTTGGTCCCCGCCCGCCCAACCCATCTCAGATGCAGGGTCAGAGGATTCCAATGGGGCAGCCAAGGCCGGGTCCTCCTCGTGTCATCACTTGCTACAAGTGCAAGGAGACTGGGCACTACGCTGATAAGTGCACTCAGAGGCAGCTACCTCCACCTCCTCGCCCCAACACCAACCAGGCTATGGTTCGTGCTCCCCCGGCTAAAGCCTTCAACTCCAACAACAGGCCTGTCGGGAGGAACGCGAGGGTGAACCATATCAAGGCCGACAAAGCTGAGGAAGCCGCTGACGTCGTTCTCGGTATATTACCCGTAAACTCTATTCCAGCTAAAGTGTTGTTTGATACTGGAGCATCGCATTCTTTCGTGTCAAAGATTTTTGCAAAAGCATACAACCTAGTTCTGGTTCCGCTAAGCAATCAAATGACTGTTCACTCTCCGGGACCGCAAATGTTGACTTCCCAGATAAGCATGGACAATGAGATCCTAATTGGAGGACGCATATTCCTTGCTTCACTCATGTTGCTGGGAAATTCTGACATTGATGTCATTCTGGGTATGGATTGGTTGAAGACCCACAAAGCTAAAATTGACTGTGCTCAAAAGTCAATAACACTCTCTCACACTTCAGGCCAGATAGTCTATTCTCCATATGGATCAAGTTCTGTTCAGCTGTTCAACCTCGATGCCAAACCCCTTCCTGAAATTGAAAATGTTCCGGTGGTTTGTGAATTCCCTGATGTTTTCCAGAAGAATTGCCAGGGATGCCTCCGGACAGAGCAGTTGAGTTCGTGATCGAGCTTGAGCCAGGTACTGCTCCAATCTCTAAGCATCCATACAAGATAGCTCCTCCTGAACTGAAATTGTTGAAGGAGCAAATCGATATGTACATGGAAAAAGGTTACATTCAGCCTAGTTCCTCCGCTTGGGGTTGCCCAACTCTGTTTGTTGCCAAGAAGGATCAAACAAAAAGACTCGTGGTTGACTATCGTCCTCTCAACGAGAAAACCATCAAGAACAAGTATCCACTTCCTCGTATCGATGATCTCAACTTGCTGGAGCCTCAATATTCTCAAAGTTGGACTTGAGGATGGGTTACCATCAGATAAAGATCAGAAAGGAAGATATTCCAAAAACAGCCTTCACCACTCGTTACGGTCTTTATGAATTCACCGTCATGTCCTTTGGTCTCACCAATGCACCGGCAACGTTCTCAAGACTCATGAATTCTGTCTTCCATGAATACCTCGACAAGTTCGTTGTGGTATATCTTGATGATATTCTAGTCTACTCAAAATCCGAGGAAGAGCATGGAGAACACCTTCGTCTCACTCTAATGAAACTTCGCGAGCATCGTCTGTATGCCAAGTATTCCAAATGTGAGTTCTGGATTCCAGAAGTTGCATATCTTGGTCATATCATCTCTGCCAAAGGCATTGCCATTGATCCTGAAAAGGTTAAGGCAATTGTTGATTGGAAACCCCCTAAGACGGTGAAGCAAGTCAGAAGCTTTCTTGGCTTGGCTAGCTATTGCCGTCGTTTCGTCCAAAACTTTTCCAAGATTGCCAAACCTCTCACTGATCTCACAAAGAAGGACAAAAAGTTCGTTTGGACTCCACAATGTGATGAGAGTTTCAACCTCCTGAAGACTAAACTCACTTCTACACCTGTTCTAGTTGGTCCAGATACTACCAAACCTTTCCAGATATTCTGTGATGCATCTCTCCAAGGCCTAGGAGCAGTTCTTATGCAAGAACGTCAAGTTGTGGCTTATGCTTCACGTCAGTTGAACCCACATGACAAAACTATCCCACTCATGATCTTGAACTTGCAGCAGTTGTGTTTGCCCTCAAGAAATGGAGACAATACTTGTTGGGTAACAAAACTGAAATCTTTTCCGATCATAAGAGTCTGAAATACATCTTCACTCAGCCAGATCTGAACCTCAGGCAAAGGAGATGGATTGAGAAGATTAAGGACTTTGATCTCACCATTTCTTACACTCCAGGCAAGGCTAATGTTATGGCCGATGCTCTCAGTCGCAAATCTTATTGCAATAATCTCATGATCATGGAAAGCCAACCTCCACTTCATGAGGAATTCCAGAAGCTGAACCTTGGTCTTGTTCCTGAAGGATACCTTGCTAGCTTGACAGCCAGCCCAACTCTCGAGGACAAGATTCGTTCTGAACAGCTTCGTGATAATGAAATCAAGAAGATGGTAGAGCAAATCAAGGAGGGCAGTGATAAATTCAAGTCCTTCTCAATTGATGACAAGGGAACTGTGTTCTTCGAAGGACGCATTGCAGTTCCTCAGATTCAAAGTCTCAAGGATATCATTCTCAAGGAGGCTCATGAAACTCCTCTATCCATTCACCCTGGAAGTACAAAGATGTACCAGGATCTTAAGACTCTGTATTGGTGGTCTGGCATGAAACGTGAAATTGCTCAATACGTTTCTGAATGCGACGTTTGTCAACGTGTTAAGGCAGTCCATCAAAAGACAGCAGGTCTACTCCAACCTCTGAAAATTCCTGACTGGAAGTGGGACATGATTGAAATGGACTTCGTTACTGGGTTTCCAAAGTCCAGGAAAGGCAACGATGCTATCTTCGTTGTTATTGATCGTCTCACTAAGGTTGCTCACTTCTTTGCTGTCAAAGAAACTATCTCAGCTAGCCAGTTAGCAGAGCTCTACACACAAGGATTGTTCCTCTTCATGGTGTACCATTGGAAATAAGCTCAGATCGTGGAAGCATCTTCACTTCTCATTTCTGGAAAAGCTTTCAAGAAGCATTGGGCACTAAACTTCTGTTCAGCACAGCTTATCACCCTCAGTCTCAGGGGCAAGTCGAAAGAGTCAATCAGATTCTCGAGGATATGCTCAGAGCATGTGGTATCTCATTTGGCATGAAATGGGAGGATTGCCTTCCATATGAATTCTCCTACAACAACAGCTACCAGGCAAGCCTAGGCATGGCACCTTTTGAGGCACTGTATGGTCAGATGCAGGAGTCCAATCAATTGGTCTGGAGCTGGTGAACGTTCTCTTAGGCCCTGACATGGTTAAGGAAGCCGAAGAGAAAGTTCGTATCATTCGTGACAATCTCAGGATTGCTCAGTCTCGTTAGAAGAGCTATTATGATAGCAAGCACAGGGATATGGTCTATGCACCTGGTGATAAGGCATATCCCGTGTAACTCCCCTCAGAGGCACTCATCGTTTTGGTGAAAGGAAAGCTTGCACCAAGATACATTGGTCCTTTCAACATCCTCTCAAGACGTGCAGAGAATGCTTATCGTCTCGAACTTCCAGAAAAACTATCCAAGGTGCACGATGTTTTCCACGTGTCACAACTCAAGAAGTGTTTCAAAGACCCAGATCGTGCAGTTGATCATGATTCCATTGAGCTGCAAGATGATCTGTCTTATGAGGAGCACCCTATTCGTATTCTCGATGAGACCGAGCGTAAGACTCGCAACAAGAGCACTAAGTTCTTGAAAGTCCAATGGTCGCATCATTCCGATAAAGAGGCAACGTGGGAGACCGAAGAGGATCTTCGCAAGAAGTATCCGGACCTTTTCTCTTCTCAGTAGGGAATCTCGGGGCGCGATTCCTTCAAGGGGGGGCGTTTTGTAACATCCAAGTATGAAAACAATCCTTAGAATGTTTGATTCCTTGTTTTATTTCAAGCAATGCATCATGGCATCATGTTTTATTTATTGTTTGCATTTGTTTCTGTCTGTTTTATCTTGTTTTCACAACTCAAATTCAAATCTTTTTCAAACATTGCTTTCATACTTGCTATGTTACAATTTTGGAATAAAAATAACAACTAAAAACAACCATGTTATTCCTTGTTCTCAAATATTAAAATTGTTGCTTTAATTCCAACCAATAATTCAATCATTTATTCTCAAATCCTCTTTTAAATTTCAACCAAGTTTCAAATCAGTACTTGTTTTGAATCCATCAAGTTCACCACACCTTGAAATCCTAAAATCATTTGTTTTAACCTAGGGATAACCCTATTCAAATGGTTATTTTCAATAACTAAATTTAATATGAAAATACCCCAAATTTTTTCAAATACTAACTATGATTTTAAAATTTCATTTTTGAAATCCAAGTTGATAATGTGGGTTTCTATTTTAACTAAAAAGCTTAACCTAATTTTCTAGATTTTTCCTCAAACAAAACCTTAACAAATTTGTTACAAAAGCAAATTACAAAAAACAAATAAAAGCAGAAAAAGAAAAAGGAAAGAAAGCAGCGCGCGCGCGCAGCAGATAACAAGGCCCAGCCCACCTAGCCTACGCGCGCGCAAAGCCCAGCCGCAGCAGAGCAACTTACCGGTTCGAGGGCGCCAAGATTCGTGCGAGCGCCCTCCTTCTTCGTCATCCTGTACGGCGGCCATCGGCCGGTGCCACCGCGGACCGCACGCGACGCCGGCGGCCGTTCCGTCGCTCCGCGGCCCTATAAAACTAGCCTAGGGCCTGCGCCATCTAACCCTAACCCTAGGAGCCTAGTTTCCCTCTCCGCCGCCGTCAGATGCATCTTCTCCGATGAATTCCCCCCTCTGCTGCCACCTCGCCGGAGACGGAGCTCTGAACCTCGCCCTAGCCTCGCCACCTTCCGCTTCCACCTATCCATCCACCACCTACAATCGAACCGCCTCCATCTCCTCTACGTGCTAGACACCGGAGTTCGCCAGGAGATCGCCCACAACCCCGCCGCCGTCCGCAGCATCGTCGTCGACCGGCCACCACACCGAGCCCCTGCAACGTCTGCTTACGCCGGTGAGCTCGCCACGCACCTTCCTCTCTCTCCCTGTGCGCAAGCATCACTGCACCGTGCACGACTGCATCCAACCCCCCACCACGGCGCAGCACCACGGTGATCAACGACGGCGTCGTTTCTCTGACAGTCAAGCACACCTTCGTTCGTCAGTTTCGTCAGGCATTAGCCAGATCTGAACTTCAACCTATCTGCACCCCCTTATCTGTCAAGAACTCGCTCGCAGCGCAGTGGTTGCGCGCGTTATGCCCCTCCTCGCGGTCGCGGGTTCGAACCGCGGGCGCGCAGGAATTATCCCACCTTTTTGCGCTCCTAGCTGACAGGGTGGCCCCCCCCTGTCAGCCTCTCTTCTGCCACGCCAGCTCGCAAGCGCCACGCTGGCCTAGCTGGCCCGCTGCGCAGTGACTGCGTGTAGCGTGGAGCTGTGTAACAGAAGTTTCTGCACAATTCAAAAATTTATAAATTCCTTTTAAATAAACAGATTTGAATAGAAACTTGGAAATTCAATACCCATTTTATAAATCCAACAAATGCAAACTTTATATCTATTCTGATCCAAATTTCATAGTCTTTTCAAATATTCAACTTGTGTTCTGTTTTGAATTTTCAAAATTCATTTAAATTTCAAATTGAATAATTCAAATGCAAATTGAAATAATTCATAACTAATTCATACTGTTTCAAATAATTCAAATAAAATATGTTTTTCACACCTTTTTGAATACTCTATTCAAAATAAATTTTGTTTTCTGGTTTGAATAATTTAAATTGCCTAACTATTTAAACCATGTTTAATTCAATTAAAAATTGTTTAATCTTGTTTAATTCATAAATAAATAATCCAAAGTCCAATTTCAAATTGTGAAACATTCCAACCAGAATTTAATGTTCTTTTCAAATATCAACTTTGTTATTTGTTTTGAACATTTTAAATGGTTGAAAACAACAACTACATTGTGATACCTTTAATGCACCCAAAATTTTCCAAAATTAATAACAAACTTTTAAATTGCTACAACCTATTCTAAGTTGGTTCTAATGTTGTTATTTTTGCTGTTTTCCTTTTGCATGCATCATACTAATCCATTATCATCTGTTGATTAGTTGGAAAACAAATAATCTAACCAAATTCCATGGGCTTTTCATATGCAACTCACAGTTGCATATCAGTCCATTTAAATTGTGTTATCATACCAACTAGTTTATCTTGTTGCATATATTAAATTGTCATGCATCATATTTGATTGTGCACAATGCCATGTCAATGTTTGTTTACATACCTGTTTTGTTTGTTTGCTTCTTCTCGGTTAGACGACGACTACGTTGAGACCGACGATCCTTACGACACCACTTCTCAGGACCTAGCCCAGTACGATACTGAGCTGCCAGGCAAGTTATCACTCACATGAATCATCGAGTTTCCTTTCCACACTTGTTGTCGATACTATCCTTTTTTGTCTATTATTGCTAGCCATATGTATCGTTGCTTGTTCACACATGATTCCCTGAACCAATGATACTGCCTCACCTCCATACCTACAGCCTTTGCTTGTGCCTGTTCTACCTAGCATGCTTAGGGTTGCTTTTACTCGAGTCTGTTGTCGGTTATTACTTTTATGATCTTATTATCTGTACCGGGGCTCGATGTTAATCAATCAATCCTGTTAATTGCTAATGGTAAATAATAATCTGATGATAAGGCACCGGCAGGAGGCCCATGAGAGGTTTTGAAGCCTGCTAGTGTCGACCCTAATAGGAAAAGGGTCTTGTCTACTGATCCATGATGAGCGCACTACCCGCATTTGGGAAGCGAGTATGGGCGCCCCCCTCAACTTGACCTGATACGCATCTCGTCCAAATCATCTCATTTAGTTTGTGCTTTCTAGTTGCCGCATGCATGTTTTTGCGAGCCCAGCGCAGGGTGGAACTTTTGTAGTCGGCATATAGGGGGACACGTTCTTAGAGTGCTATGAGGGTCCATTTTCTTCTGGGCTCGATTAGCCGTGCGCCCAAGGTGCTTTGGGCTTGATGCGAGGAATGGTTGGTTGTGTTGAGTGCCCCGCTTGGTGGGAGGCATCCCATCTGGCGGGATATTCATGAGTGTACGGCCAAATTGGTGCAACCCTGCAGGGATAATCTTCTCGAGAAGCCGTGTTTTTCCGCGGTTATGGATTACTTGGTGAAGTACTGGCACAAGTACTCAGGACAACTTCAACTTAATGATCAATCATGATTCACCCACTGTTTAATAACCTGACTAGTAATAGGTTATTCACACAATAACTTGATTCACCTTATCATAACTGTGTGAGTTATCCTCGGATTGCTTCTTTGGATAAGGGGCGAGATCCAGGATGGGTTTGGTTGAAGTTATCTTTCAGTTGGTTACAATCCTCGACTCATCTTATTCTGTTAGCCGGAACTTGTAGTTATCTTCTGTAGTTGGTTAGAGCAGCCAGCAGCAACTTTTATATCACCCCCTTCTTCCGTTGATCCCAAGCATCTAGCTTGTGTTGACGGGTAACTCTTTGATGATCTGTGAGTCTTGCTTGCCAGTACTTGGATGTACTGACCCCGTTGGGGCTGTGGTTTACGCAGAGTACGACTACGGCTACGATGCTTCCCAGGACGGCTACTTCGTGGAGTTTGACGACGCTGCAGACGAGTAGATAGCTGGACCAGGGCAGGATCCAGAACCTTCGTGGATGGGCTCCGTTTGCTTTATTTTCCTCCGGCTTCTTAAGCCTTCAGTTTTGTCTGTACTCAGACACCGTTGTTTGCTTCCGCTGATGTAATGAATGACATGTTGGGACATGTGTCCTCTGGATGATTGTATTTGCTATTTCTGCCTTAATGAAGGCCAGTTGCAACTTTATTTCAATCTTTGTGTCTTAGATATGTTGTGATTATCATTCGTTCAAAACTGTTGACGTACAGTGCGTGTTTGTTATGAAGTACGTCAATGGTAGTGCCTGTGATTTCTAGTGGATAGTTTACATCGACGATGGAATAGCAGAGCTTGTGTTGTCGCGCATAAGCGCAGGCCTACCAGGAAGCTGGGACGTGGGAGCAGGTATGCCCCATAATCCAAGCATCTGCTATCCAGTTCGTGCGGTGAGTATCCCTTAGAAGTCAGGGTGCGACACCCAGTCCCTACGACGACAAATTTTGTCGGATCTTTGGGATCTAGGATTACCTGTCTTGTATTCTCGGACGCCTTGAAGCTGTCTGTCGGTTTCCGAGTTTCTTTTCCTGCCGGCATTTCTGTCGGCGATACTTCCTTGGCTAATTCCTTCAGTTCTTCCTTTGCTATAACTCTCTGAGCGCAAAGGGCGTTTTCTTTCTCCAACTCGTTTGCTAGCTTGAAGTCACCAGCTATGGTGATTACTCCTCCTTTGGGTCCTGACATCTTCAGCTTGTTATATATATAACAGGATCTTGCCATGAATTTGGCGAAAGCTGGACGTCCGAGTATTGCGTGATACACGCTTTCGAACGGCACTACTTCGAAGGATACTTTTTCCTGCAGAAAGTGATCTTTATCTCCGAAAGTGACATCTAGAGAAATTTCTCCTAGGGATCGTGCTTGTCTGCCAGGAACGATACCATGGAAGCGTATGTTGCTGTAATTGAGCTGGGACTCGGAAATCTTCAGATGCTTCAGTGTATCCAGGTACATAATGTTAATGCTGGATCCTCCATCCATCAGCACTCTTCTTAGCCTAGTGTTCTGGACAATAGGGCTTACCACAAGAGCTTGTGTGCCGGGTTCAGGGATATTCCCGGGATGATCAGACTGATTGTCGCACCCGGACTTCTAGAGGATACTCACAGTCCGCTAAACAGTAGATAAATGGCTTACGGGGCATACCGGCACCCGCATCTCAATATGAGTAGGCCAACACGTAAACGTGTGACAACCATTCTCTACTATTCATCGTCTGCGCAAACCATCCCATAGAAATCCGGCTACTTCCATTGACGTACTTCATAACATACACACATGGTACGTCAACGGCATTTGAACAAGGGATATCACAACAGATCTCTAAGACACAAATAAATAGAAATAAGTTGCAAATAGCTCTCACTAGAGCAGAGATAGCAAATACAATCATCCAGAGGACACATGTCCCAACAAGTCATCATTACATCACAGCGGAAGCATCCAAAGTGTCTGAGTACAGACAAGATCCAGATAGGCCTAAGAGGCCGGGAACGAAAAGGAAACGGAGCCCATCCACGAAGTCTCGGATCCTGCCCGGGTCCGCTATCTACTCGTCAGCAGCCTCGTCATACTCCACGTAGTAGCCACCAAGGGGATCCTCGGAAACGTAGTCTGCGGAAATCACAGCCCCAAAGGGGTCACTACAGACAAGTACTGGCAAGCAAGACTCACAAGATACCAAAGTGTACCTGTCAACACCAAGCACAGAGGCTTTGGGTTCAACGGAAGAATAGGTTATATAAAGATGCGGCAGCGGGCTGCACTAACCAACTACAGATACACGCTACAACTTCCGGCTAACAGAAAGGAGATAAGATAGCGTATCGTAACCAACTACAACTAACCTCAAACAAACCCATCCTGGATCTTGCCCCTTATCCAAAGAAGCAATCCAAGGATAACTCACACAGTTGGATTAGTGATGGTTCAAGTTATTGTGTCAATAAGCCTATTACTAGTCAGATTGTTAATCATTAGGTGTAAGTTGTCTGAGTACTTGTTATCCAGTACTTTCACCAAGTCATCCATAACCGCGGAAAACACGGCTTCTCGAGAAGATTTAACCCTGCAGGGGTGCACCAATTTGGCCGTACACGTAAGAATAACCCGCCAGATGGAATGGCCCTTCCACCAAGCGGGGCACTCAACACAACTCAACTCTTCTTCGCATCAAGCCCAAAGAACCACGTGTTGTGCGTGCGTGGCTAATCGAGCCCCCACGAAGAAAAGGGGGACCCTCATAGCACTCTAAGACCACGCCGCCCTAAAGGCCGACTACAAAAGTTCCACCCTGGCCTCGGGTTCGTACCTGCATATGCATGCATCAAATGGAAAGCCCGAACTAAGTGTGGCGATTTGGACGAGATGCGAATCGAATCAAATTGAGGGGGGCGCCCATACACGCTTCCCACATGCGGTTAGTGCGCTCATCATGGATCAGTAGACAAGACCCTTTTCCTAATTAGGGTCGACACTAGCAGGCCTCAAAACCACGCCGGGCCTCCTGCCGGTGCCTTATCATCAAATTATTATTAACCATAACATTAACATGATTTTTGTTTAAACATCGAGCCCCAAGACATAATAAAATATGGTAACAGAAAGTAACGGACAACAGACTCGAGCAAAAACAACCCTAAGCAAACTAGTAAGACACGGGCAACAAGCAACGGGGTTATATGTGTGGAGGTGAGGCTATATCAGGGTTAAAGGATAACATGCGATAGGATCAGAACAAAAGCAACGATTCATAAGGCTAGCAGAATAGACAACGGAAAGTATCGGTATCCAATGTGGAAAGGAACACAATGGTTCATGTGAGTGAATACTTGCCTGCAAACTCAGCAGCCTGGTACTGAGCTAGCTCCTCAGAAGGGGTGTCGTAAACCTCGTCTGTCTCAACGTCGTCGTCTATTCGAGAAGAAGCAAACAAACAACGCAGAGGGACAAACAATCAATAACATGGCATAATGCACAATCATGGGATGATGCATGACAATTTAATTGATGCATCAAAGATAAACTGCTTGACATGGTAACATAACATAATTAAATGGGCCCATATGCAATTTGGGTTGCATGTGGAAAAGCCCATTAATTAAGGTTGGATTAAATGTTATACAACTAAACAACATGTGAAAGTGGATTAGCATGATCCATGGATGAGGAAAACAAAAGGAAAACAACAATAGATCCAAATTTAAATGAAGTTTACCAAGTTTGGAATTTTACTTATTAAGTTTTGGAATTTTGGGTTTCTTAATTGAGTTGCACAAGCATTTATTTATTTTCACCAATTTTAATTGTTCAAAATAGGTAACAAAGTTCATATTTGGCAAGAACACAAAATTTTAGGTGGAATACATGTTTCATTTGTTGAAAAAGGAATTAAGATGAATTAATTATGAATTAAACAAGTTTACACAAGATTTAAATGAATTTAATTCAAGTATGAATTTATTTGAATTTTTATTTGTTCAAAACATTAAACTAAATTCATATTTGAAAAGTTTATACCTTTCTGGTTTGAAAACATATTTTATATTTGCCATTTAAATTAAATTTGAATTAGTTATGAATTTAACCAAATTTGAAATGAGTTGTTTGAATTTGAATTTTGAAAACATTTGAATTGTTAAAAACAGTAAACAAATGTTTTAAACAGGTAGAGAATTAAATTTGGGTTGGTAAACATATTTTATTTATTTTATTTGGATTTGTTATGCAAAAGTTATTCACATTTTAAACACAGGGACTAATCTGTGAATAACAGGGACTTATATTAAAAGAAAAAATGGGCAGAAAACGTTTTCCACCCCGCAGAAACCCAGCCTGGGCCGCTGACAGCGGGCCCTAGGCCACGTTGGCACCGCGTGGCAGATAGCGTCACTTACACGGGCCCCCACCTGTTAGCGCGCGAGGGCGAAAAAGGGGTGGATTTTAATCGCGCGGGCGGGGATCGAACCCTGGCCGCGGGCGTGCGTGCGCAGTGCACTGCCACTGTGCTACTGAAAGTTTCTTGTCAGTATAGGGGGCTGAGGGAGGATAAGGTTCAGTTAGCGTATAAGCCTGACGAAACTGAATTTGCTTCAGTTAACTGAACCTGTCGACGATGCGGTGGTCGCCGGCGGCGCTATGGCTCGCTGTGCTGCTGCTTGTGGTTGCTACGGTGATGCTTGACTGCAGGGGAGGTGTGCGTGCTCGCGGGCGTACAGACAGGAGAAAGAGATAGGGAGGTGGTGCTCACCGTGGTGTGGAAGGAGCAGGGGATCGTGCTCGGTGCAGGGAGGTGGCCGGCGACAGAGAGGACGGCGGCGACGACCAGGGGGTGCTCGTGCCCCTCCCTGGACACGAGGAGGACGAGGACGTCGAGGGGATTCGATCCCCGGGCTCAGCCCGCACGGAGACGCGACATGGTGACGGCGATCGCCGGGAGCGGACGGCGGTGGTGGTTTACGGTGTTTGGATTCAGAGAGAGCAGAGGGAGTACAACGGGAGAGAGGAGAGGAGAAACGACGTCGCGAGGGAGGAGGTCTAGGGCTAGGCGGAGGAGGGAGGTTAGCTAGGTTTTAAGGAGGGGAGGAGGAGCTCGTGGCCGTTCCTCCTCTGTACTGTCGACGTGGGCGTGCCCGATGGGCAGCCGTACAGAGGTAGGAGAGAGGAGGGGGTAGCAGGCCGTGGGGGAAAAGGTTTGGTGGGCTGGGCTCAGCCCACTGCCTGCCCTCTCCCTCTCTGCGTTTTTATTTTTTGTTTTTTCTTTCTCTTTTTTTGCTGAAAAGGATAGGTTTTGGGGGTTAGAAAAATTAGGAAATTTTTTGTATATGTTGTTTATTGTAACAGCACCCATTTACCAACTTTTGTTTTCCAAAAAATTTAAAATATGTTGCTATTTGTATTTTATTTGAATTTTGAGTGAATTTGATATTAATTGAGATATTGAAAGAAACAATTTAAATGGTTTGAACTTCCAAGTTATTGGGAACCATTTGATGTTTTGATTTGAATAATTTTATTTGAAAATTGTAACAAAACAAGTATGAAACAAAGATTTGAAATATGACTTGAAAATCAAATAGAAAACAAGGGAAAACAAATGGAAACAACTGAAAACAAATGCAAAATAAATGCAATGATGATGTCATGATGCAAAACAAAAATAAAACAAGAAACAAACATTCTAGGGTTGTTTTCATACTTGGGATGTTACAAAACGCCCCCCTTGAAGGAATCGCGCCCCGAGATTCCTGCTGAGAAGAGAAAAGGTCCGTATACTTCTTCCAAAGATCCTCTTCGGTCTCCCACGTTGCCTCTTTATCGGAATGATGAGACCACTGCACTTTCAAGAACTTGGTGCTCTTGTTACGATTTTTACGCTCGGTCTCATTGAGAATTCGAACAGGGTGCTCCTCATAAGAGAGATCTTCTTGCAGTTCAATGGAATCATGATCAACTGCACGATCTGGATCTTTGAAACACCTCTTGAGCTGTGACACGTGAAACACATCGTGCACCTTGGATAGTTTTTCTGGAAGTTCAAGACGATATGCATTTTCTACACGCCTTGAGAGAATGTTGAAAGGACCAATGTATCTTGGTGCAAGCTTTCCTTTTACACCAAAACGATGAGTGCCCCTGAGGGGAGTTACACGGAGATATGCTTTGTCACCAGGTGCATAGATCATATCCCTGTGCTTGCTGTCATAGTAGCTTTTCTGACGAGACTGAGCAATCTTGAGATTGTCAGGAATGATGCGAACTTTCTCTTCGGCTTCCTTAACAATGTCAGGGCCTAAAAGTGAACGTTCACCAGCTCCAGACCAATTGATTGGACTCCTACATCTGCGGCCATAGAGAGCTTCAAATGGTGCCATGCCTAGGCTTGCCTGGAAGCTGTTGTTGTAGGAGAATTCAGCATATAGAAGACATTCCTCCCATTTCATGCCAAAGGAGATACCACATGCTCTGAGCATATCCTCGAGAATCTGATTGACTCTTTCGACTTGCCCTTGAGACTGAGGGTGATAAGCTGTGCTGAACAGAAGTTTGGTGCCCGATGCTTCTTGAAAGCTTTTCCAGAAATGAGAAGTGAATAAGCTTCCACGGTCTGAGCTTATCTCCAATGGAACACCATGAAGAGGAATAATCTTTGCTGTGTAGAGCTCTGCTAACTGGCTAGCTGAGATTGTTTCTTTGACAGCAAAGAAGTGAGCTACTTTAGTGAGACGATCAATGACAACGAAGATTGCATCGTTGCCCTTCTTGGACTTTGGGAAACCCGTGACGAAGTCCATTTCAATCATGTCCCACTTCCACTCAGGGATTTTCAGAGGTTGGAGAAGACCGGCTGTTTTCTAATGAACTGCCTTAACACGTTGACAAACGTCGCATTCAGAAACGTATTGAGCAATTTCACGTTTCATGCCAGGCCACCAATACAGTGTCTTGAGATCCTGGTACATCTTTGTACTTCCAGGGTGTATGGAGAGAGAAGTTTCATGAGCCTCCTTGAGAATGACATCTTTGAGACTTTGAACTTGAGGAACTGCAATGCGTCCTTCGAAGAACACAGTTCCCTTGTCATCAATTGACAAGGACTTAAATTTCTCCTTGCCTTCTTTGATGTGTTCTACCATCTTCTTGATTTCAGCATCACGAAGTTGTTCAGCACGAATCTTGTCCTCGAGAGTTGGACTGGCTGTCAAGTTTGCAAGATAGCCTTGAGGAACAAGACCAAGGTTCAGCTTCTAGAATTCTTCATGAAGAGGAGGTTGGCTTTCCATGATCATGAGATTATTGCAATACGACTTGCGACTGAGAGCATCGGCCATAACATTAGCCTTGCCTGGAGTGTAAGAAATGGTAAGATCAAAGTCTTTAATCTTTTCAATCCATCTCTTTTGCCTGAGGTTTAGATCTGGTTGAGTGAAGATGTATTTCAGACTCTTATGATCGGAAAAGATTTCAGTGTGATTACCCAACAAGTATTGCCTCCATTTCTTGAGGGCAAACACAACTGCTGCAAGTTCAAGGTCATGAGTTGGATAATTGAGCTCATGTGCGTTCAATTGACGTGAAGCATAAGCCACAACTTGACGTTCTTGCATAAGAACTGCACCTAGACCTTGGAGAGATGCATCAAAGAAAATTTGGAAAGGTTTGGTAGGATCTGGGCCAACCAGAACTGGGGTAGAAGTGAGTTTAGTTTTCAGGAGATTGAAACTTTCATCACATTGTGGAGACCAAACGAACTTCTTGTCCTTCTTTGTGAGATCAGTGAGAGGTTTGGCAATCTTGGAGAAGTTTTGGACGAAACGACTAGCTAGCCAAGCCAAGAAAACTTCTTACTTGCTTTACCGTTTTTGGAGGTTTCCAATCAACAATTGCTTTAACCTTTTCTGGATCAATGGCTATGCCTTTGGCAGAGATGACATGACCCAGGTAAGCAACTTCTGGAATCCAGAACTCACATTTGGAGAACTTGGCATATAGACGATGCTCGCGAAGTTTCATGAGAGTGAGACGAAGATGTTCTTCATGCTCTTCCTCGGATTTGGAGTAGACAAGAATGTCATCCAGATATACCACAACGAACTTGTCAAGGTATTTGTGGAAGACAGAATTCATGAGTCGAGAGAATGTCGCCGGTGCATTGGTGAGACCAAAGGACATGACGGTGTATTCATATAGACCGTAGCGAGTGGTGAAAGCTGTTTTTGGAATATCCTCTTTTCTTATCTTTATTTGATGGTAACCCATTCTCAAGTCCAACTTGGAGAATATTGAGGCTCCAGCAAGTTGATCAAAAAGATCATCGATACGAGGAATTGGATACTTGTTTTTGATGGTTTTCTCGTTAAGAGGACGATAGTCAACAACGAGTCTCTTTGTGTGATCCTTCTTCGCAACGAACAGAGTTGGGAAACCCCAAGCCGAGGAACTAGGTTGAATGTAACCTGTTTCCATGTACATATCGATTTGCTCCTTTAACAGTTTCAGTTTAGGAGGAGCTATCTTGTATGGATGCTTAGAGATTGGAGCAGTACCTGGTTCAAGCTCGATCACGAACTCAACTGCTCTGTCCGGAGGCATCCCTGGCAACTCTTCTGGAAAGACGTCAGGGAATTCGCAAACCACCGGAACATTTTCAAGTAACGGAAGAGGTTTTGCATCGAGGGTGCACAGCTGAATGGAACTTGAATCATGTGGAGAATAGACTATCTGGCCAGAAGGGTGGAACAGAGTTATTGACTTTTGAGCACAGTCAATTCTAGCTTTATTGGCCTTCAGCCAATCCATACCCAGAATGACATCAATGTCAGAATTGCCAAGTAGTATGAGAGAGGCAAGGAATATGTGGCCTTCAATTAGGATTTGATTTCCGTGACTCATCTTAGATGTTTGCATAGTTGCTCCAGGGGAGTTTACCACTAGCGGGGAACCCAAACCAACAAAAGGGAGTTTAATTGCTGTCGCAAAGATCTTTGACACGAAAGAATGTGATGCTCCGGTATCAAACAACACTTTAGCTGGATTAGAGTTTACGGGAAATGTACCGAGAACGACGTCAGGAGATTCCTCAGCTTTGTCGATCTTGACATGATTCACCCTTGCGGTCCTCCCGACAGGCCTGTTGTTGGAGTTGAAGGCTTTAGGCGGGGGAGCACGCACCATTGCCTGGTTGGTGTTGGGACGAGGTGGTGGTGGAGGTAGCTGCCTCTGCGTGCACTTGTCAGCGTAGTGCCCCGTCTTCTTGCACTTGTAGCAAGTGACGACAGGAGGAGGCCCTGGCCTTGGCTGCCCCATTGAAGCCCTTGGATCATGCATCTGAACAGGGTTGGGTGGGCGGGGAGCGAAGCCTGGAGAAGCTGGGGCGTATCGAGCCCGAGTGACACACTACTAGGGAAAAGGCTACCGCAAGCGCACCAAATTAGGCTACCGCAGGCGAATTGCAGTTCGCCTGGGACCACATCGCCAGCGGTAATGGCTTACCCCAGGCGAATAACACAATGCGCCTGTGGTAAGTTTGCATACCCCAGGCGAATACACCTTGTGCGCCTGGGGTAAAACTCTTACCTGTGGCGAACAAGCGCTGTGCGCCTGGGGTACAGATGCGTCTGGGGTACTGTGTACTGTTCGCCTGGGGTATGGTTTTGCTGTATCAAAAAATAAAAGAAAAACCAAAATAACAGAATTACAGGAAAATGACAGAATAAGTATCAAGCTGACAGAATAACAGCAAAATCACACAATTAAGTTTTATAACATAAATATTTTCGATCATCAACACATAGTTTAACAAAATTACATAGTCTCGAAAAGAACCATGCTACCAATAAATCCAGGAGTTAGCTAGTGAAATGGAAATAATTATTTGTTCTAATTTAATTAAACTCGTCATCTACAGCTCTAGCGGGCTGATGTAGTGGATGACCATCATACTGTCCAAGTTGGGGACGTCACTATTCCTTATGGTGATCAGAATAGCTCGTCCAACCGCCATTCCAACTCTTGCGGAATGGAACTGCCTCCATGCTTGAGAGTTGAGGATGACCCGACCATCAGCATTATCCCTGGTGATCGGAACTGCGGTGACATGTCCGGATTCTCCACGGCGTACTCCAATGGTACCGGGATCCATGCCAGCACTGTCCGCTACCGCCATGGGTATTTTCTAGAACACAATTCCAAGATAGAATAAAAGCACAAAGTCACATACCGGCCACATTATAACATAAGCAACTACAGGAATAAGAAAGTGTTAAGAAACATACCATGACATGTCCATTGGAGATGTTAGTATTGGTGATGCGATGCACGAAAGGAAAACCGATGTAGCTATCTATCTCGGCAAGTTTCTGAAGGACACGGTCCTTCTCAATCTCGCTAAGATTCGCTCTTTGAGCAACCACCACATGTTTCCATGGGTCCTCCTCGTCCATATCATCCTCAGTGTCGATATCATCCTCAGTGTTCCCAATATCCTCCTCACTCCCGGCATTCTCGCTCGCAATCCCGCCCATATACACAATTTTGATACGAGGTTGTGGTCCTTCCATTGAGAAGTGAATGTAATCACTTCCGCTTAAATTGTACGTGGCGATGATAGCCTGCAACTGTTCCCCGTAGAAGTATGTCTTCGTTCTTTCTTTTTTCACTCGAAGGATGTAGGTGGTCCCGTGAACATTGAAGTCCACATTATTGCCAACTAACTGGTTGAACTCTTGGCGAATATTGCATGGAAGAATCTAAAAAAGAAATATAAAGAATAAACACAAGTCTCAAGCTAGATAGTAAAACGAAAGAACAAGTTAACATAAAAAGAATTGTTAATTACCAACGAATCAACGTCACCGTCGTGGAGCTGAAGCATAAAAGAAGTCCCACTGAATCGTCCTTTGGCACATCGGGACCGACATACGCCGCAAGCCATGTTCTATTAAATTAAGAAAGTACACATAGAGGTTAGAGGAGCATAGCTATCACAAAACAAAGACAAATGGCAGCACCTACCTCTAGTAGTATAATAAGGCAATTGACAGCAGCACAAACGAAATGGAACCTGTCGGAGAGTTTAGGTGATACTTCCAACAGTACACTTTCTTATTTAATATCACAATTCACAATTCACAGTACTCTAGTAGTATAATAAGGCAATTGACAGCAGTACACACGAAATGTTGTTATTGTGCGTGTTTTTACTCCTATTTAATCTCACAATTCACATTCCTTTTTACTAGTGAAACCTGTCAATTCACATTCACAATTCTTAGCCTTTCGGCTTGCCCACCTGTGTGTGGTGCTGTGTTTTGTTCTACGGCTTTTGCCGTTTGTAAGGAACCTGCTAAAACTTTGCTGTTCATGATTTCAATGAAATCGGGGGGCAGCCCCTTTTAGTCTAAAAAAATGCACCACAAAGATCCGCTAAGAGCACTGAATCCTGGAGATATAATGCACATTCCTCTAGATCGATCCACGACGACGGGAGCACCGCGGCCACCAGAAGCAGGCGCACATCCTCCACAACGACGACGGGAGGGCCGGAGTGGGCTGGGATGGAGGGGGGATGGGAGGGAGAGGGGCTGACCTGGATCAACGACGACGACGACGACGGAGTGGGCGACGACGGAGTGGGCGACGACCTGCTCTGCTCCTCTCGACACTGGCGACGGCGGCGGCGTGTGGGTTCGTGTGGGTGCGGGTGCGGGTGAGATCTGGTCACTTAGAATACTAAAGCATTGAGCTAAGCACATTGGCACCGGTTTCTAATACAAACCGGTTCGAAAAGGATCTGTCCACTGGGCCCCACACCCTGCCGCAAATGGCCTCATGGCCTTTAGGACCGGTTTGTGGTACCAACCGGTTCGAAAAGGATTTGTCCACTGGGCCCCACACCCTGCCGCAAATGGCCTCATGGCCTTTAGGACCGGTTTGTGGTACCAACCGGTTCGAAAAGGATCTGTCCACTGGGCCCCACACCCTGCCGCAAATGGCCTCATGGCCTTTAGGACCGGTTTGTGGTACCAACCGGTTCTAAAGGATCTGTCCCCTGGGCCCCCTACCTACCCGCAACAAATGGCGGCAGGCCTTTAGGACCGGTTTGTGATACAAACCGGTCCTAAAGGCCTGCGGCACCGCAGGCGCGTTAACTAGATAATGCGCCTGCGCTAAATTTCGTAGGATTTTGGTTTGCGAGGTCCCACATGGCATTACCCCAGGCGCATGTCCTGTCAAAAGCGCCTGTGATAAAGATTACCCCAGGCGCATTTTCTCGATGATGCGCCTGTGCTAATATTTTCTAAATTACACAGCCCCGCGGCCTGGGACACATCGAGCAATACGAATGCTATAATATGTGGCTCCCCCACGTTGGTTTTCACTTAAAAAATACATACATATGAAAGTTAACATGTGCAAAAAAAATTAATGTCGCATCGAGCGTAAATAGATTGGTTTAGCGAGATACCGCAAGTGTTTCTCTCTAAAAACACATTGTACATATAGCTATTAGCATGTTATATCGCGAGTATTTCCCTCTCTCAACCTTTCGTCACAATATTAGTCTTGCCTTTCTTGGTCGATGTTGAATACGTGACCGCCATATTGTGACTTCTTCTTGTGAATGGAAGACCTGCCCTAGGTAGTGTGGTCCTGCTTCTTCTTGTGGTGTATGGTGCATCGTCTTCACCGGGTTCTTCCATCATCGGGTCTCCGACTAAGCCGTCGAAGTTCTTCTCATCGGCGACTCCATCCATTCCGACGAGGGCCCTTTTTCCTCTCCTTACGACAACACGACTAGGCTTTGCCGGGTCGGTTATGAAGAAGCATTGCTCCACGTGCTTAGCCAATACCCAGGGCTCATTTTGCGCGGTGGGGTTCTTGGACTTGGGTTTGTTGGCTTCAGACATCGACATAGTGGTTAAATATTCGTCTTCTTTCGTGACGTTTGTAGCCCATCTGACATGGAAGATCGGCAGCTTTACCCCAACGTAGTCAAGCTCCCAGATTTCCTCGATCTTTCCGTAGTATCTTCTAACCTCTTCGCCCGTGTAAGATTCCATCGTTATAGACGAGTTTTGATAGTCGCTACTTTTGTCTCTTTCCTCCGTGTAGAATGTGTACCCATTGATGTCGTATGCTCTATAAGTCATCAGATTGGGCGCGGGGCCATATGACAAGGCCAATACAATTTTATCTTTCTCACATGTCATTGGCGGGGGATCGGCATCAATCTGCTTCTTGAACCATGTCGCGAAAGAGGAGTTGTGTGCTCTAAATATCTCATCTTCCGTCATCGGCCTGCGAGCACTGTTTTTTATCGCGGTTTTGTGCTCTTCTATCCAAGGGTCGACATCGTCGATGTGTTGTAACACTACTAGGTGGGCCCTTTCAAAGTCGGCTCTCCGACCACAAGAGTCCGCGTCCATTACCCTTTTGCCAGTGTTGTGGCCTACCCCCATGAACCTGTCAAGGTGCTTGTTCGCGGGCAAACCAACAGCTGGCTTCTCATCGCCTAGGAAATTCTTGCAGAAAGAGATGCATTCTTCGGTGAGAAATCCCTGGACAATGCTTCCATCCGGGTGTGCCCTATTACGAACGAATGATTTGATGATCCCGTTCATTCTTTCTAACGCCATCATGTTGTGCAAGAATGCCGGCCCAAGATTGGTGATATCGTCCACGATATGGACCAAGAGATGTACCATAATATCAAAGAAGGCAGGTGGGAAATACATCTCAAGCTCGCATAGGATGGTGACGATCTCTTCCTGCAGCCTTCCGAGTTTCTTCACGCTTATCGACTTCCGAGTGATGACATCGAAAAAGTTACAAAGGCCAGTGAGCGTTTGACGGACGTGCGGTTCCATTATCCCTCTGATTGCAACCGGAAGTATCTGCGTCATCATCACGTGACAGTCATGAGACTTCATCCCGCTGAAGATTTTTTTCTCCGCGTCTAGGTATCTGCTTATCAGCCCCGCGTAACCTAAGGGAAATTTCACTCCGAGGAGGCATGTGAATATTTGCGCGAGCTCGTCGGGCTTAGAGTGAAGCAAGAGGGTTTCAGGCGGTGAGTTTGGTGTTTCTTAGCCGTTTTCCACTTGCGGTCGTCCATCTCCTCCACCCCATCCTCGTCCTCCTCCGTCTGTTCACGCGTAGAAGGCGGTAAGTGAAGCTCGCTCCTGATGTTCAGGGCCATCAGGTCGTATCTTGATTTTGGCCCGTCTTTGGTCCTATCTGGCATGTTGAACAGGGTGCCAAGCAAGCTCTCACACACATTCTTCGTGATATGCATGACATCAAGGCAGTGAGGCACTCCGAGGATTGGCCAGTACCGCAAGTCCCAAAACACGGACCTCCTTTTCCATACCCCCAAGAGCGGTCCTTCTGGCGGAGGACACTTTTTCTCTCCTCGCTTCCGCTTTTGTACCTTTCCCGACGGAGGACACGTTTTCCAATTCTTCAATAGAGTATCGATCTCTTCTCCTCTTCTCTTGCGTGGAGGTAGATCGAGATCATCTTTACCGTTGAACAGGTCTCCGCGCTTTCTCCACGGGTCGTTCAGTGGTAGCCACATTCGATGCCTCATGTATACGGTTTTAGAAGATTCAGGATCCTTGTGTAGCTGTAGAAATGGGGTAAATTCCATGCACCTGACACAAGCCTTGTGTCCATGGCACACCTGACACGCAATATATCCGTATCCGAGATAGTCCTGCACCGTCGTGATCAGTGCGGCTCTCATACGAAAAGTTTCTTCTTTGAAGGCGTCCCATGTTTCCACCCCTTCCTCCCACAACGTGTCTAGCTCCTCCTTCAATAACTCGAGATACAGGTTGATATCGCTCCCTGGCTGGGTCGGCCCTTGAATCAGCATACTCATGTGTATGTACTTCCTCTTCAGACACAACCATGGGGGGAGGTTGTACATCCATACAAACACGGGCCAGGTGCTATGTTTGCTGCTCTGATTGCCAAACGGATTGAGACCGTCGGTGCTCGCACCAAGCCTGATGTTCCTTGGGTCGTTCCCGAATTCCTCATCGAATGCGTCTAATGCTTTCCACTGACGTGCATCCGAAGGGTGTGTTAGCACTGGTTTTTCAACACGTTCTGGATCGCTCAGCACCGCCTTCTTTCTGTCCTCGTGCCAGCGCATGAGCTTTGGTTCCTTGGGGTCCACGAAGTACCGCTGCAGACGGGGAATGAGTGGAAAGTACCACACAACTTTCCTAGGAGCTTTCTTCGTCCCCCTCTTGTAACGATCAACACCGCACACCGGACATTTGATCTGGTCCGCGTGCTTGTTACGGTAAATTATGCAGTCACGGACGCAAGCGTGGTATTTTGTGTGCGGTAAATCGAGGGGGCACACGATTTTCTTGGCCTCCTGTAGACTACTAGCACATGTGTTCCCTTCAGGTAAGTGCGTCTTCAGGTATCGCAGAAGATCGTCCATGCTTGTGTCGGTCCATCCGTGTTTTGCCTTCATCTCAAGAAGATCCAGAGCTACTCTCAAGCGTGACTCCTCCGCCCCGCGACTTGCGTCATACAACAGAGTTGCAGAGTCTATCTCTAGTTGCGTGATCTTAGATTTACGTCTGGCGTCGGTCGACGTGTTCTTGAGAAGAAGATCTTTAACATGAGGGTCCCGCACGACTGAAGTTAGCGGAGTGTTCATGTCCTCGTCTGCATGTTGCTGATCACCATGACTCCCTTCTTCTTCATTATAGTCGTCTCCGTGGACAGCCGCCTCTTCGTCCTCTCCATTGCCATGTTCAGACTCTTCCTGATCATCTTCACATGTCGCCGCCCAATTGGTCTCGACGTTATCATCGTCTTCATCGTCATCCATCCACTTAGTGTGGCCCTCCATGAAACTATATCTGAGCAGGTGCTTCTCCACATTACCAGAATCTGGTTTGAACAAAGACCCAAGCTTGCATTTCCGACACGGACACTCTATCTCGGTGCGGTTGTTTCGATGCATCTCGGCCGTCGCGCGTCGCACGTATTTATGCACCACGCTTTTCCTCATCGCAATGACCATTGCTACAAAATGCAAGAGAGAGAGGTTTCATTAACTAGATCCGGTTTTCACGGAAAAAATCGGCATGACCTTCCTACAAAAGGTGTAACGCGGAGCGCCAGAAATTTGCCGAAAAGGAAATGAATCAACATTTCGGCAAAACATTGGCAACTCATCCTCATGGCAACACAATAAAATGAAAAAGAGAACGAATTCTCATCCACCGACTAATCCCACACACCTATTAAGATGACACACAATGCAAAATATATAGACGCGATGACGACGTCGAAGATCACCGAAGAGACGACCGATAAGAGATTGATAGATCTAGAAGTAGCTAGTGGTGCATTTGTGGTGAGATCTAGTGTCCGGTTAGTATATCTAGTGGAGAGATTTGGAAGAGGGAAAGTGGGGTAGCATACTAGCTAAAATGTAACAAACATGATTGGTTAAATTAGCTAAAAATGGTGGAGGGGTATGGGGGATTGAGCTAGGAGCACTAATGGCTCGAGTTTGGACTAGTGAGTGAGTGAGTGGGGTGGATAGGGGTGGTGGTGGGTGGCTGGCCGCACTTATATTGGGGGAAAATATTACCCCAGGCGAATATGCTATGGGAAGCGCCTGCGCTAAGTGGTGCTACCCCAGGCTATTCTTTGTCCCAGGCGAACAACGAAACCGTGCGCCTGCGCTAAAGGGAGCTACCCCAGTCCACTTTTTACCCCAGGCGCTTCGTTGCTTACTCGCCTGTGGTATCTGTTATACCGCAGGCAAACTGGGAATCTATTCGCCTGCGGTAAAGGAAGCGTGCCAGGGTCGGCCGTGGTTGGCCCTGCCACACTTTACCCCAGGCGCTTCCGGTTTCTGTTCGCCTGGGGTAACAGTCCTACCCCAGGCGCACTTGCTGGCGCTTCGCCTGCGCTAATTAACCCAGGCGCACAGGCTTTCTTGTTAGCCTGTGGTAGGATATACTGCTATAAGCAAATCTCTAGTAGTGACAGCACCATTTGGCACCCATATGTGGCGCTTCTGCGGAGGGGTGGTCATGTTGGAGGAGGAACCACCCTCACGCAAGTGCTTGCGAGACTCCTCGAACGCCTTGCGCCCATTTTCTTCATTGAGCGCGGTGTTAACGAGCTCCTCGAAGTCTTTGGTCTTGACATTGGTGAGGGCATACTTGAGCTCCGGGTTAAAACCTCTGCGGAACCTTGCCATCTTCTTAGCTTCAGTGGACACCTCGTCTCCAGTGTATCGAGCGAGGCGATTGAACTCACTCTGATAGCCGATGACGTCCAGCTTGCCTTGCTTGAGAGAGCAAAACTCTTCACGCATCCATTCCATGAGACCATCTAGGATGTGGTGCTTCAGGAAGGCTTCCTTGAAACAACCCCAGGTGATTGGCATGCCAGCTCTCATGGTCTGGTAGTTTTCCCACCAAGTAGCTGCCTGACCCTTCAGCAGATAGGAGGCATACTTGACCTTGTCTTCCTCAGCTACGTGTGCAATCTCCAGAGCCTTGGCTATCTCACGGATCCAGTCATCAGCGTCCAGAGGCTCGCGTGTTGCCACGAAAGCTCTCGGGCCCAGACTGAGAAACTCCTTGATGCTGACTCGTGGAGCTGTCTGGTTGATGTGCTGATTAGCCTAGAATTGGGCCATCTGCGTCATGACTTGGGTCATCTGAGTCAACAGCTCCGTGATTGGCGGTGGCTCAAGCGGGGTGTTCCTTGTTGGCGGCATCCTGAATGGAAATGCATTTTAGCACAACAATAGAAAAGGATAGACTTGGCAACCAAAAGAGAGATTATTCCGACGCATGAATAGATAACCAACAGGTACATCATCACATGTTCAAATACATCAGAATATCCAACACATCACAAATGGTTCGAATGCCAAAGGATAACTAAACATAGCTAAGAATGGATACATCGGTACTCCCATGGTCATCACGCAGGACGGCGGCTAGGAGTACGGCGAGAGGTACGGTGAGGAGGACGCCCACGAAAGTATGTAGAACGACGATCCACGTAGATCTGACGTGGTCTGAGCCCGACTCTAGGTGTGGTGAAGTACATAGCATCGGCTCCCTGTGCTCCAAAGCGGGGAATCCCAGTGTAACCAGCACCAAGGTTGAGGAGTGGACCTCTGATCGGCTCGTAACCTCCAGTATCTGGCAGACGACGACCAACTGGCTGATCGAAACGTGCAAAGCGCTCGTCTCCAACAAAGTCTGTGGTGTAAGTCGCCAGACGAGTCAAAGCAAGGTAGAGCTGCTCTCTGAGTGAAGCCAACTCCTGAGATAGTGTGCGGGCAACTGCGTCAGTGTGCCTCACAAACTGGGCGGTGGTGTGCAGCCTGGAGTTATCATGCTCATAAACATCCAAGTTGTCGTAGAGAGTGAAGTGAGCTCCCTCCGAAGTGATGTAACCACGGGGGATGTGGCGATAGATAGAATCGTCAAATCCCCAGTAGTCAGCACGAAGGACGGTGAGACTCACATAAGCTGCCTGTTGCACGGCCATATCCACTGTGGAACCTACTGCCTCGTAGCGGTGTACTACGCTCATGCCATCATCTGACAGAATCTAGACGATAGCCTGGTAGTAGGTCTGGTGAAACTCTCGCTGCTGCTCGTAGACCTGGTACTCTGGTGCCCAACAGAAACCCAGAAAAGTGACCATGTCCCTCAGCATCTCCGGATAACCGGCAGTGCTCTCGCAACGAGTCATCCGAACCACCTGCGGGTAGAACCTGAGATCCATCTGCAGATGATTGGGGAAGTTTTGATTAGACGCCGGTAGAAGAACTGAAGTGGAAAGCAACAACAAGGTTTCAACGGACGAAAAGGATGTTGAGAAGAAGAGGATATCGAAGCAACATCGGGAAACACGAGACCAAAACACTCCTGAGGTACTACGGAAAACCCCATCCGGGCTTCTAAAGGATCAATATCTATTGCTTAAGGAATAGAGGATCTGCTTCCGAGGCTTACACGCCTCCGTTCTCAATCGTGAGTAGGCAACATGATAAATCATGTCACAACCACCTCCATTCCTATGGTCTAGTAGATATAACTATCCTAGAGAAACCAGGATACGTGAAATCCTAACTTGAAAGTTTAGATGAGGAGAGAAAACAACGTTGCACTTCCTTCCAGAAAAGGGAGGGTGGGTGGGGAAAGAAGAAAAAGAACAGAATTCCTACTCTCACGTTTCATTTTTCCTATATAGCTACAAAATAGTTTCTAGACTCAATTGCGACCAGTAAAAGGGATCCTACAGGCAGGCAGGATTTGATACCATTTGTCGCACCCGGACTTCTAGAGGATACTCACAGTCCGCTAAACAGTAGATAAATGGCTTACGGGGCATACCGGCACCCGCATCTCAATATGAGTAGGCCAACACGTAAACGTGTGACAACCATTCTCTACTATTCATCGTCTGCGCAAACCATCCCATAGAAATCCGGCTACTTCCATTGACGTACTTCATAACATACACACATGGTACGTCAACGACATTTGAAGAAGGGATATCACAACATATCTCTAAGACACAAATAAATAGAAATAAGTTCCAAATAGCTCTCACTAGAGCAGAGATAGCAAATACAATCATCCAGAGGACACATGTCCCAACAAGTCATCATTACATCACAGCGGAAGCATCCAAAGTGTCTGAGTACAGACAAGATCCAGACAGGCCTAAGAGGCCGGGAACGAAAAGGAAACGGAGCCCATCCACGAAGTCTCGGATCCTGCCCGGGTCCGCTATCTACTCGTCAGCAGCCTCGTCATACTCCACGTAGTAGCCACCAAGGGGATCCTTGGAAACGTAGTCTGCGGAAACCACAGCCCCAAAGGGGTCAGTACAGACAAGTACTGGCAAGCAAGACTCACAAGATACCAAAGTGTACCCGTCAACACCAAGCACAGAGGCTTTGGGTTCAACGGAAGAATAGGTGATATAAAGATGCGGCAGCGGGCTGCACTAACCAACTACAGATACACGCTACAACTTCCGGCTAACAGAAAGGAGATAAGATAGCGTATCGTAACCAACTACAACTAACCTCAAACAAACCCATCCTGGATCTCGCCCCTTATCCAAAGAAGCAATCCAAGGATAACTCACACAGTTGGATTAGTGATGGTTCAAGTTATTGTGTCAATAAGCCTATTACTAGTCAGATTGTTAATCATTAGGTGTAAGTTGTCTGAGTACTTGTTAGCCAGTACTTTCACCAAGTCATCCATAACCGCGGAAAACACGGCTTCTCGAGAAGATTTAACCCTGCAGGGGTGCACCAATTTGGCGTACACGTAAGATAACCGCCATATGGAATGGCCCTTCCACCAAGCGGGGCACTCAACACAACTCAACTCTTCTTCGCATCAAGCCCAAAGAACCACGTGCTATGCGTGCGCGGCTAATCGAGCCCCCACGAAGAAAAGGGGGACCCTCATAGCACTCTAAGACCACGCCGCCCTAAATGCCGACTACAAAAGTTCCACCCTGGCCTCGGGTTCGTACCTGCATATGCGTGCATCAAATGGAAAGCCCGAACTAAGTGTGGCGATTTGGACGAGATGCGAATCGATTCAATTTGGGGGGGCGCCCATACACGCTTCCCACATGCGGTTAGTGCGGTCATCATGGTCAGTAGACAATACCCTTTTCCTAATTAGGTTCGACTAGGCCTCAAAACCACGCCGGGCCTCCTGCCGGTGCCTTATCATCAAATTATTATTAACCATAACATTAACATGATTGTTGTTTAAACATCGAGCCCCAGGACATAATAAAATATGGTAACAGAAAGTAACGTACAACAGACTCGAGCAAAAACAACCGTAAGCATACTAGTAAGACACGGGCAACAAGCAACGGGGTTATAGGTGTGGAGGTGAGGCTATATCAGGGTTAAAGGATAACATGCGATAGGATCGGAACACAAGCAACGATTCATAAGGCTATCAGAATAGACAACGGAAAGTATCGGTATCCAATGCGGAAAGGAACACAATGGTTCATGTGAGTGAATACTTGCTGCAAACTCAGCCTGGTACTGAGCTAGCTCCTCAGAAGGGGTGTCGTAAACCTCGTCTGTCTCAACATTGTCGTCTATTCGAGAAGAAGCAAACAAACAACGCAGAGGGACAAACAATCAATAACATGGCATAATGCACAATCATGGGATGATGCATGACAATTTAATTGATGCATCAAAGATAAGCTGCTTGACATGGTAACATAACATAATTAAATGGGCACATATGCAATTTGGGTTGCATGTGGAAAAGCCCATTAATTAAGGTTGGATTAAATGTTATACAACTAAACAACATGTGAAAGTGGATTAGCATGATGCATGGATGAGGAAAACAAAAGGAAAACAACAATAGATCCAAATTGAAATGAAGTTTACCAAGTTTGGAATTTTTCTTATTAAGTTTTGGAATTTTGTTTTCTTAATTGAGTTGCACAAGCATTTGTTGTTTTCACCAATTTTAATTGTTCAAAATAGGTAACAAAGTTCATATTTGGCAAGAACACAAAATTTTAGGTGGAATACATGTTTCATTTGTTGAAACAGGAATTAAGATGAATTAATTATGAATTAAACAAGTTTACACAAGATTTAAATGAATTTAATTCAAGTATGAATTTATTTGAATTTTTATTTGTTCAAAACATTAAACCAAATTCATATTTGAAAAGTTTATACCTTTCTGGTTTGAAAACATATTTTATATGTGCCATTTAAATTAAATTTGAATTAGTTATGAATTTAACCAAATTTGAAATGAGTTGTTTGAATTTGAATTTTGAAAACATTTGAATTGTTCAAAACAGTAAACAAATGTTTTAAACAGGTATATAATTAAATTTGGGTTGGTAAACATATTTTATTTATTTTATTTGGATTTGTTATGCAAAAGTTATTCACATTTTAAACACAGGGACTCATCTGTGAATAACAGGGACTTATATTAAAAGAAAAAATGGGCAGAAAATGTTTTCCACCCCGCAGCAACCCAGCCTGGGCCGCTGACAGCGGGCCCTAGGCCACGTTGGCACCGCGTGGCAGATAGCGTCGCTGACAGGGGCCCCCACCTGTCAGCGCGCGAGGGCGAAAAAGGGGTGGATTTTAATCGCGCGGGCGGGGATCGAACCCTGGCCGCGGGCGTGCGTGCGCAGTGCACTGCCACTGTGCTACTGAATGTTTCTTGTCAGTATAGAGGGCTGAGGGAGGATAAGGTTCAGTTAGCGTATAAGCCTGATGAAACTGAATTTGCTTTAGTTAACTGAACCTGTCGACGATGCGGTGGTCGCCGGCGGCGCTATGGCTCGCTGTGCTGCTGCTTGTGGTTGTTGTGGTGATGCTTGCGTGCAGGGGAGGTGTGCGTGCTCGCGGGCGTACAGAGAGGAGAAAGAGAGAGGGAGGTGGTGCTCACCGTGGTGTGGAAGGAGCAGGGGATCGTGCTCGGTGCAGGGAGGTGGCCGGCGACAGAGAGGACGGCGGCGACGACCAGGAGGTGCTCGTGCCCCTGGACACGAGGAGACGAGGCGAGGGGTTCGGGGATTCGATCCCCGGGCTCAGCCCGCGCGGAGACGCGGCATGGTGACGGCGATCGCCGGGAGCGGACGGCGGTGGTGGTTTACGGTGGTGGGATTCAGAGAGAGAGCAGAGGGAGTACAGCGGGAGAGAGGAGAGGAGAAACGACGGCGCGAGGGAGGAGGTCTAGGGCTAGGCGGAGGAGGGAGGCTAGCTAGGTTTTAAGGAGGGGAGGAGGAGCTCGTGGCCGTTCCTCCTCTGTACTGTCGACGTGGGCGTGCCCGATGGGCAGCCGTACAGAGGTAGGATAAAGGAGGGGGGTAGCAGGCCGTGGGGGAAAAGGTTTGGTGGGCTGGGCTCAGCCCACTGCCTGCCCTCTCCCTCTCTGCGTTTTTATTTTTTGTTTTTTCTTTCTCTTTTTTTTTGCTCAAAAGGAAAGGGAAGAAAAGGATAGGTTTTGGGGGTTAGAAAAATTAGGAAAATTTTTGTATATGTTGTTTATTGTAACAGCATCCATTTGCCAACTTTTGTTTTCCAAAAATTTTAAAATATGTTATTGTTTGTATTTTATTTGAATTTTGAGTGAATTTGATATTAATTGAGATATTGAAAGAAACAATTTAAATGGTTTGAACTTCCAAGTTATTAGGAACCATTTGATGTTTTGATTTGAATAATTTTATTTGAAAATTGTAACAAAACAAGTATGAAACAAATATTTGAAATATGACTTGAAAATCAAATAGAAAACAAGGGAAAACAAATGGAAACAACTGAAAACAAATGCAAAATAAATGCAATGATGATGTCATGATGCAAAACATAAATAAAACAAGAAACAATCATTCTAGGGTTGTTTTCATACTTGGGATGTTACAAAACGCCCCCCCTTGAAGGAATCGCGCCCCGAGATTCCTACTGAGAAGAGAAAAGGTCCGGATACTTCTTGCAAAGATCCTCTTCGGTCTCCCACGTTGCCTCTTTATCGGAATGATGAGACCACTGACTTTCAAGAACTTGGTGCTCTTGTTACGAGTTTTACGCTCGGCCTCATCGAGAATTCGAACAGGGTGCTCCTCATAAGAGAGATCTTCTTGCAGTTCAATGGAATCATGATCAACTGCACGATCTGGATCTTTGAAACACCTCTTGAGCTGTGACACGTGAAACACATCGTGCACCTTGGATAGTTTTTCTGGAAGTTCAAGACGATATGCATTTTCTGCACGCCTTGAGAGAATGTTGATGTTGGAAATATGCCCTAGAGGCAATCATGTATGATGTTATTCCCACTGTATTCATAAAGTTATTAAGTTGTCCTTGTATTGAACATCTGATATATGTCATTGAATATGTGATTCGATTGTGGAACTATATATTCATGTTGTTCATACTAATTGTCCTTGGTCGTTAAGGTTGTGCTGGACACACATCCTAGACTAATGTGAGTGTTGGCTGATGACACGGTTCCACTTGTCATGGGCATGGTGATGCCATTCCAACGTTCACGGACTTGGCTAAAGAGTTTAGCAAGTCGGACTGACCCACATTGAGATGCAACGATCAAGTCGTCATTTGCATGTCTCAATCAATGTAATCCTTAGACTTGAGGTTGTCGCACAATCCGAGTTGTGGATCACCAACTTAGGTTCTGTCAAACGTTGTTCTGTGACAAGGCAACTATAAAGGCAGAGTTCGGGTCGAATGAGAAGCAAGCTGCGTGATGTGGATAATCAAGATGGGATTTTGCCCCTCCAAATGGAGAGATATTCTCTGGGCCCTCTCGAGTGATATGATTCAGGAAGCATGGCCATGCGCGACTCAGTTAAGTGTTAACTGTGTCGGTTGACTAAGAGTTAGTCAGATGAATCACATATCACGGATCGAGAAGAGAGTTGAGCTATTTAAGGGATGACGATAAATCACCTATAGCTCGACAAGGTATATCGTGAGGCAAAAGGGACTAAGATGAATATCGCATTGAAAGGTATGTCGTCATGACTCAATGGGACTTGGGAGTCGGCACGTTCTGCTAGGAGCCGCTACCGATTGATCGATTGGAAGTAGGACTCCAGTCGTGTCCAAGTCGCCATGAGCCTGCAGGGTCGCACACTTAAGAGCAGGAGCAAGTATTGGTTGGGTTGGACCCGAACCGGAAATGGACTGAGTTAGTGAGTCGGACTCACAGAGGGAATGGGCCACAAGTGTTGTGCAGCCCATTACCATACGCTATATAAAGAGGGGCGCAGGTTGCCCAGCGGGCACGTTAGTCCACTCTCCCATGCGTTGGGAACCCTAGCCCCACTCAGTCCAGCCGCCGCACCGGACCTAGCAGTCCGCCGTCGGAGCTCCTCCTCGTACGTGTGGATACTGGCAGAGGTGCTGTACGTTCAGCACTTCGACGTTCGAGGGATTGGATCGGCCGGACAGGATCGTGGGACTGCACTGCCCCGACCCGACGCGCTACATCGATAATCCGCACCTGCGCGTCTAGTGGTAATACTCGTGGCCTTCTACCTCGGCTAGATTTTGGGAGTACCGCGTAGGAAAAAGTTCTCGTTTATCTCCTCGCGCCCCAACAGTTGAAAGGACCAATGTATCTTGGTGCAAGCTTTCCTTTTACACCAAAACGATGAGTGCCCCTGAGGGGAGTTACACGGAGATATGCTTTGTCACCAGGTGCATAGATCATATCCCTATGCTTGCTGTCATAGTAGCTTTTCTGACGAGACTGAGCAATCTTGAGATTGTCACGAATGATGCGAACTTTCTCTTCGGCTTCCTTAACAATGTCAGGGCCTAAAAGTGAACGTTCACCAGCTCCAGACCAATTGATTGGACTCCTACATCTGCGGCCATAGAGAGCATCAAATGGTGCCATGCCTAGGCTTGCCTGGAAGCTGTTGTGGTAGGAGAATTCATCATATAGAAGACAATCCTACCATTTCATGCCAAAGGATGATGACATGCTCGAGAATCTAATGGACTCTTTCGACTTGCCCTTGAGACTGAGGGTGATAAGCTGTGCTGAACAGAAGTTTGGTGCCCAATGCTTCTTGAAAGCTTTTCCAGAAATGAGAAGTGAATATGCTTCCACGGTCTGAGCTTATCTCCAATGGAACACCATGAAGAGGAATAATCTTTGCTGTGTAGAGCTCTGCTAACTGGCTAGCTGAGATTGTTTCTTTGACAGCAAAGAAGTGAGCTACTTTAGTGAGACGATCAATGACAACGAAGATTGCATCGTTGCCCTTCTTGGACTTTGGGAAACCCGTGACGAAGTCCATTTCAATCATGTCCCACTTCCACTCAGGGATTTTCAGAGGTTGGAGAAGACCGGCTGTTTTCTGATGAACTGCCTTAACACGTTGACAAACGTCGCATTCAGAAACGTATTGAGAAATTTCACGTTTCATGCCAGGCCACCAATACAGTGTCTTGAGATCCTGGTACATCTTTGTACTTCCAGGGTGTATGGAGAGGAGTTTCATGAGCCTCCTTGAGAATGACATCTTTGAGACTTTGAACTTGAGGAACTGCAATGCGTCCTTCGAAGAACACAGTTCCCTTGTCATCAATTGAGAAGGACTTAAATTTCTCCTTGCCTTCTTTGATGTGTTCTACCATCTTCTTGATTTCAGCATCACGAAGTTGTTCAACACGAATCTTGTCCTCGAGAGTTGGACTGGCTGTCAAGTTTGCAAGATAGCCTTGAGGAACAAGACCAAGGTTCAGCTTCTGGAATTCTTCATGAAGAGGAGGTTGGCTTTCCATGATCATGAGATTATTGCAATACGACTTGCGACTAAGAGCATCGGCCATAACATTAGCCTTGCCTGGAGTGTAAGAAATGGTAAGATCAAAGTCTTTAATATTTTCAATCCATCTCTTTTGCCTGAGGTTTAGATCTGGTTGAGTGAAGATGTATTTCAGACTCTTATGATCGGAAAAGATTTCAGTGCGATTACCCAACAAGTATTGCCTCCATTTCTTGAGGGCAAACACAACTGCTGCAAGTTCAAGGTCATGAGCTGGATAATTGAGCTCATGTGCGTTCAACTGACGTGAAGCATAAGCCACAACTTGACGTTCTTGCATAAGAACTGCACCTAGACCTTGGAGAGATGCATCACAGAAAATTTGGAAAGGTTTGGTAGGATCTGGGCCAACCAGAACTGGGGTAGAAGTGAGTTTAGTTTTCAGGAGATTGAAACTTTCATCACATTGTGGAGACCAAACGAACTTCTTGTCCTTCTTTGTGATATCAGTGAGAGGTTTGGCAATCTTGGAGAAGTTTTGGACGAAACGACGGCAATAGCTAGCCAAGCCAAGAAAACTTCTTACTTGCTTTACCGTTTTTGGAGGTTTCCAATCAACAATTGCTTTAACCTTTTCTGGATCAATGGCTATGCCTTTGGCAGAGATGACATGACCCAGGTAAGCAACTTCTGGAATCCAGAACTCACATTTGGAGAACTTGGCATATAGACGATGCTCGCGAGGTTTCATGAGAGTGAGACGAATATGTTCTTCATGCTCTTCCTCGGATTTGGAGTAGACAAGAATGTCATCAAGATATACCACAACGAACTTGTCAAGGTATTCGTGGAAGACAGAATTCATGAGTCGAGAGAATGTCGCCGGTGCATTGGTGAGACCAAAGGACATGACGGTGTATTCATATAGACCGTAGCGAGTGGTGAAAGCTGTTTTTGGAATATCCTCTTTTCTTATCTTTATTTGATGGTAACCCATTCTCAAGTCCAACTTGGAGAATATTGAGGCTCCAGCAAGTTGATCAAAAAGATCATCGATACGAGGAATTGGATACTTGTTTTTGATGGTTTTCTCGTTAAGAGGACGATAGTCAACAACGAGTCTCTTTGTGTGATCCTTCTTCGCAACGAACAGAGTTGGGCAACCCCAAGCCGAGGAACTAGGTTGAATGTAACATTTTTCCATGTACATATCAATTTGCTCCTTTAACAATTTCAGTTCAGGAGGAGCTATCTTGTATGGATGCTTAGAGATTGGAGCAGTACATGGTTCAAGCTCGATCACGAACTCAACTGCTCTGTCCGGAGGCATCCCTGGCAACTCTTCTGGAAAGACGTCAGGGAATTCGCAAACCACCGGAACATTTTCAAGTAACGGAAGAGGTTTTGCATCGAGGGTGCACAGCTGAATGGAACTTGATTCGTGTGGAGAATAGACTATCTGGCCAGAAGGGTGGAAGAGAGTTATTGACTTTTGAGCACAGTCAATTCTAGCTTTATTGGCCCTCAGCCAATCCATACCCAGAATGACATCAATGTCAGAATTGCCAAGTAGTATGAGAGAGGCAAGGAATATGTGGCCTTCAATTAGGATTTGATTTCCGTGACTCATCTTAGATGTTTGCATAGTTGCTCCAGGGGAGTTTAACACTAGCGGGGAACCCAAACCAACAAAAGGGAGTTTAATTGCTGTCGCAAAGATCTTTGACACGAAAGAATGTGATGCTCCGGTATCAAACAACACTTTAGCTGGATTAGAGTTTACGGGAAATGTACCGAGAACGACGTCAGGAGATTCCTCAGCTTTGTCGATCTTGACATGATTCACCCTTGCGGTCCTCCCGACAGGCATGTTGTTGGAGTTGAAGGCTTTAGGCGGGGGAGCACGCACCATTGCCTGGTTGGTGTTGGGACGAGGTGGTGGTGGAGGTAGCTGCCTCTGCGTGCACTTGTCAGCGTAGTGCCCCATCTTCTTGCACTTGTAGCAAGTGACGACAGGAGGAGGCCCTGGCCTTGGCTGCCCCATTGAAGCCCTTGGATCATGCATCTGAACAGGGTTGGGTGGGCGGGGAGCGAAGCCTCGAGAAGCTGGGGCGTATGGAGCCCGAGTGACAGCACCATTTGGCACCCAGGTGTGGCGCTTCTGCGGAGGGGTTGTCATGTTGGAGGAGGAACTACCCTCACGCGAGTGCTTGCGAGACTCCTCAAACGCCTTGCGCCCATTTTCTTCATTGAGCGAGGTGTTAACGAGCTCCTCGAAGTCTTTGGTCTTGACATTGGTGAGGGCATACTTGAGCTCCGGGTTAAAACCTCTGCGGAACCTTGCCATCTTCTTAGCTTCAGTGGACACCTCGTCTCCAGCGTATCGAGCGAGGCGATTGAACTCACTCTGATAGCCGATGACGTCCAGCTTGCCTTGCTTGAGAGAGCAAAACTCTTCACGCATCCTTTCCATGAGACCATCTGGGATGTGGTGCTTCAGGAAGGCTTCCTTGAAACAACCCCAGGTGATTGGCATGCCAGCTCTCATGGTCTGGTAGTTTTCCCACCAAGTAGCTGCCTGACCCTTCAGCAGATAGGAGGCATACTTGACCTTGTCTTCCTCAGCTACGTGTGCAATCTCCAGAGCCTTGGCTATCTCACGGATCCAGTCATCAGCGTCCAGAGGCTCGCGTGTTGCCACGAAAGCTCTCGGGCCCAGACTGAGAAACTCCTTGATGCTGACTCGTGGAGCTGTCTGGTTGATGTGCTGATTAGCCTGGAACTGGGCCATCTGCGTCATGACTTGGGTCATCTGAGTCAACAGCTCCGTGATTGGCGGTGGCTCAGGCGGGGTGTTCCTTGTTGGCGGCATCCTGAATGGAAATGCATTTTAGCACAACAATAGAAAAGGATAGACTTGGCATTGAAAGAGAGATTATTCCGACGCATGAATAGATAACCAATAGGTACATCATCACATGTTCAAATACATCAGAATATCCAACACATCACAAATGGTTCGAATGCCAAAGGATAACTAAACATAGCTAAGAATGGATACATCGGTACTCCCATGGTCATCACGCAGGACGGCGGCTAGGAGTACGGCGAGAGGTACGGTGAGGAGGACGCCCACGAAAGTATGTAGAACGACGATCCACGTAGATCTGACGTGGTCTGAGCCCGACTCTAGGTGTGGTGAAGTACATAGCATCGGCTCCCTGTGCTCCAAAGCGGGGAATCCCAGTGTAACCAGCACCAAGGTTGAGGAGTGGACCTCTGATCGGCTCGTAACCTCCAGCATCTGGCAGACGACGACCAACTGGCTGATCGAAACGTGCAAAGCGCTCGTCTCCAACAAAGTCTATGGTGTAAGTCGCCAGACGAGTCAAAGCAAGGTAGAGCTGCTCTCTGAGTGAAGCCAACTCCTGAGATAGTGTGCGGGCAACTGCGTCAGTGTGCCTCACAAACTGGGCGGCGGTGTGCAGCCTGGAGTTATCATGCTCATAAACATCCAAGTTGTCGTAGAGAGTGAAGTGAGCTCCCTCCGAAGTGATGTAACCACGGGGTTTGTGGCGATAGATAGAATCGTCAAATCCCCAGTAGTCAGCACGAAGGACGGTGAGACTCACATAAGCTGCCTGCTGCACGGCCATATCCACTGTGGAACCTACTGCCTCGTAGCGGTGGACTACGCTCATGCCATCATCTGACAGAATGTAGACGATAGCCTGGTAGTAGGTCTGGTGAAACTCTCGCTGCTGCTCGTAGACCTGGTACTCTGGTGCCCAACGGAAACCCAGAAAAGTGACCATGTCCCTCAGCATCTCCGGATAACCGGCAGTGCTCTCGCAACGAGTCATCCGAACCACCTGCGGGTAGAACCTGAGATCCATCTGCAGATGATTGGGGAAGTTTTGATTAGACGCCGGTAGAAGAACTGAAGTGGAAAGCAACAACAAGGTTTCAACGGACGAAAAGGATGTTGAGAAGAAGAGGATATCGAAGCAACATCGGGAAACACGAGACCAAAACACTCCTGAGGTACTACGGAAAACCCCATTGTAACATCCAAGTATGAAAACATACCACTAGAATGCTTTGTTCCTTGTTTACTTTCAAGCAATGCATCATGTCATCATGTTTACTTATTGTTTGCATTTGTTTCTATCTGTTTTATCCTGTTTTCACAACTCAAATTCAAACCTTATTCAAACATTGGTTTCATACTTGCTCTGTTACAATTTTGGAATAAAAATAACAACTAAAAACAACCATGTTATTCCTTGTTCTCACTTATTAAATTGTTGCTTTAAATCCAACCAATAATTCAATCAATAATTCTCAAATCCCCTTTTAAATTCCCAAAACAAGTTCAAATCAGTACCTATTTGAACCCATCAAAATTCACCACACATTGTGATCCTAAAATCATTTATTTTAACCTAGGGATAACCCTATTCAAATGTTTGTTTGCAATAAATTTAATATGAAAATTCTCCCATATTTGGTTTCAAACACTAACTATAATTTTAAAATTCCATTTTTGAAATCCAAGCTTATAATGTGGTTGCTAATTACTTAAATAGCTTAACTTAATTTTTCTAGAATTTTTCTCAAATAAAACCTTAACAACTTTCTTCCAAAAGCAATCTACAAAAAAAAAAAAAACAGAAAAATAAAAACAAAGGAGAAACCAGCGCGCGCGCGAACCCTATCTACCCAGCCCAACCAATCTAACGCGCGCGCCAAGGCCCAGCCCGCCACAGCGCAACTTACCGGTTCGACGGGGCGCCAAGATTCGTGCGAGCGCCTAATCTGCTTCTTCTCGCGGTACGGCGCGCATCCGCCGGTGCCACCGCGGCCCCGAGCGACTCCGGCGGCCAGGAGAGCTCCGCGGGCCTATAAAAGCATGCCCTGGCCCCTAGCTGTGCCCTAGGCTTCTAGGGTTTCCGCCTCCACCTCGCAGCGCCGCCAACCGCCTCCGTACCGTCGACCTCCACCTCTCTCTGCAACTCGTTCCGCCGGCGATCTCTGAATCCGTCCATGGCGCCGCCGCGTGGAGCTCCCAACTAGCTATCCTCCAACTGTAATCGAGACGCCTCTCCTACCCCCTTCCATCGGACACCTGCAAGCGCCACGGTGAGTTGCCAATCGAGGACGCGATCCTCTTCTTTCCTTCCGGCTGCCGTGCCCCGTTTACTGAACCCAAGGACCTCGTCGCCGATCGCAGGGCCTAACGCCGTCGTCGAGCACGGGAAACTCCTCGCCTCTTCGTACTCTACGTGATCGACACCGTAGCCAGGCCAGAGGAGCACCGGGAGCTCGCCGCCGTCCTCATCCCCTCCGCTGAAGGCCCCGCCGTCAGAACAACCACGGCAACCGGCGGTGAGCCACCGCATCTCCTCCCTCTCCCTCTCGGTATCTCGCGCATGTTCCCGTGCACACACATCCATCTGCACCGTGCACGTCTGCATCCAACTGTGAGCGCCACCGTGCAATCGTCGCCGGCGAGCACCTCGTCTGTCCGCCGCGCAAGCTTTCGTCAGAAAGTTCAGAGTTTTGGGACTGAACAATAACCTGCTTCAGTCTCCTTATCTGTCAAGCACGCATTCGTACCGCAGTGGTACTGCACCCGTTCGCGCAAGGTTTGGTCGCGGGTTCGATACCGCGGGCGCGCAGAGAAAAACCCCCCTTTTTGCTCTTCTGTGCACGCAGCAGTGGCCCACTCGTCAGCGGGCCTGGTTGCCACGCGGGCGTTCTCTGCGCCACGTTGGCTCTGGCCCACGCAGCAGAGGCTGCGTGTAGGTGCCACCCCCGTAACAAAAGTAATTGTTTTCTGTTTCTTTTAAATAACAGATTAAGTATAAAACTTCAAAATTCAATAACTTATAATCTGTTAATCCAACAAATAAAAGTTATACATGTAATCTGATCCAAATTTTATACTCTTTCCATTTATTCAAGTTGTGTTCTGTTTTGAATTTTCAAAATACAAATTAAATTCAAATTCAAATAATTCAAATGCCATTTATAATAATTCATAACTAATTCATACTGTTTTCAAATAATTCAACTAAAATATGTTTTTCACACCTTTTTGAATGCTCTATTCAAATATAAAATTTGTTTTCTGGTTTGAATAATTTAAACTGCCTAAACTATTTAAATCTTGTTTAATTCGATTAAAACTTGTTTAAAATTGTTTAATTCATAAATAATTAATCCTAAGTCCAATTTCAAATTGTGAAACATGTAATCCAACCAGAATTTGATGTTCTTTTCAAATATCAACTTTGTTATTTGTTTTGAACATTTTAAATGGTTGAAAACAACAACTACTTGTGTGATACCTTTAATGCACCCAAAATTTTTCCTAAATTAATAACAAGACTCTAAATTGCTACAACCTATTCTAATTTGGTTCTAATGTTGTTATTTTGCTGTTATCCTGTTGCATGCATCATACTAATCCATTATCACCTGTTGATTAGTTGGAAAACAAATAATCTAACCAAATTCTATGGGCTTTTCATGCAACTCACAGTTGCATATCAGTCCATTTAAATTGTGTTGTCATATCAAGTAGTTTATTTTGTTGCATCTATTAAATTGTCATGCATCATATTTGATTGTGCATAATGCCATGTCAATGTTTGTTTACATACCTGTTTTGTTTGTTTGCTTCTTCTCGGTTAGACGACGACTACGTTGAGACCGACGATCCTTACGACACCACTCCTCAGGACCTAGCCCAGTACGATACTGAGCTGCCAGGCAAGTTATCACTCACATGAATCATCGAGTTCCTTTCCACACTTGTTGTCGATACTATCCTTTTGTCTATTATTGCTAGCCCTATGTATCGTTGCTTGTTCTCCGAACCTATCACATGATATCCTGAACCAATGATATTGCCTCACCTCCAAACCTACAGCCTTTGCTTGTGCCTGTTCTTACCTAGCATGCTTAGGGTTGCTTTTACTCGAGTCTGTTGTCGGTTACTACTTTTACTATCTTATTATTTTGTACCGGGGCTCGATGTTAATCAATCAATCCTGTTAATTGCTAATGGTAATAATAATAATTTTGATGATAAGGCACCGGCAGGAGGCCCATGAGAGGTTTTGAAGCCTGCTAGTGTCGACCCTAATAGGAAAAGGGTCTTGTCTACTGATCCATGATGAGCGCACTACCCGCATTTGGGAAGCGAGTATGGGCGCCCCCCTCAACTTGACCTGATTCGCATCTCGTCCAAATCATCTCATTTAGTTCGTGCTTTCTATTTGCCGCATGCATGTTTTTGCGAGCCCAGCGCAGGGTGGAACTTTTGTAGTCGGCATATAGGGGGACACGGTCTTAGAGTGCTATGAGGGTCCCTTTTCTTCGGGGCTTGATTAGCCGTGCGCCCAAGGTGCTTTGGGCTTGATGCGGAGAATGGTTGGTTGTGTTGAGTGCCCCGCTTGGTGGGAGGCATCCCCTCTGGCGGGATATTCATGAGTGTACGGCCAAATTGGTGCAACCCTGCAGGGATAATCTTCTCGAGAAGCCGTGTTTTCCGCGGTTATGGATTACTTGGTGAAAGTACTGGCTAACAAGTACTCAGGACAACTTCAACTTAATGATCAATCATGATTCACCCACTGATTAATAACTTGACTAGTAATAGGTTATTCACACAATAACTTGATTCACCTTATCACAACTGTGTGAGTTATCCTCGGATTGCTTCTTTGGATAAGGGGCGAGATCCAGGATGGGTTTGGTTGAATTTATCTTTCAGTTGGTTACAATCCTCGATCTCATCTTATTCTGTTAGCCGGAACTTGTAGTTATCTTCTGTAGTTGGTTAGCGCAGCCAGCAGCAACTTTTATCACCCCTTCTTCCGTTGATCCCAAGCATCTATGCTTGTGTTGACGGGTAACTCTTTGATGAACTGTGAGTCTTGCTTGCCAGTACTTGGATGTACTGACCCCGTTGGGGCTGTGGTTTACGCAGAGTACGACTACGGCTACGATGCTTCCCAGGACGGCTACTTCGTGGAGTTTGACGACGCAGAGAGTAGATAGCTGGACCAGGGCAGGATCCAGAACCTTCGTGGATGGGCTTCGTTTGCTTTATTTTCCTCCGGCTTCTTAAGCCTTTGGTTTTGTCTGTACTCAGACACCTTTGAGTGCTTCCGCTGCGATGTAATGAATGCTATGTTGGGACATGTGTCCTCTGGATGATTGTATCTGCTATCTCTGCCTTAGTGAAGGCCAGTTGCAACTTTATTTCAATCTTTTGTGTCTTAGAGATATGTTGTGATCATCATTCGTTCAAAACTGTTGACGTACCGTGCGTGTTTGATATGAAGTACGTCAACGGTAGTGCCTATGATTTCTAGTGGATAGTTTACATCGACGGTGGAATAGCAGAGCTTGTGTTGTCGCGCATAAGCGCAGGCCTACCAGGAAGCTGGGACGTGGGAGCAGTTATGCCCCATAATCCAAGCATCTGCTATCCAGTTCGTGCGGTGAGTATCCCTTAGAAGTCAGGGTGCGACAAATGGTATCAGAGCCTGTCTGCCTATAGGATCCCTTTTTACTGGTCGCAGTTGAGTCTAGAAACTATTTTGTAGCTATGTAGGAAAAATGAAACGTGAGAGTAGGAATTCTGTCATTTTTCTTCTTTCCCCACCCACCCACCCTTTTTCTGGTAAGGAAGTGCAACGTGTTTTCTGTTCTCACCTAAACTTTCAAGTTAGGATTTCACGTGTTTTGGGTTCTCTTTAGTACCTCAGGACTTTTGGTCAAGTTTTCCCAGTGTTGCTTCAATATCATGTTCTTTTCAACATCCTTATCGTCCATTGAACCTTGTTGAGTTCCACATCCTTTTTCTTCTACCGGAGCCTAATCAAAACCTTTCAAGATCATCTGCAGATGGATCTCAGGTTCTACCCGCAGGTGGTTAGGATGACTCGCTGTGAGGACACCGCCGGTTATCCGGAGATGCTGAGGGATATGGTTACCTATCTGGGGTTCCGTTGGGCACCAGAGTACCAGGTCTACGAGCACCAGCGAGTTCGAGCAGACTTTCTACCGAGCTCGTCTACATTCTGTCGGATGATGGCAGGAGCTTTGTTCACAGCTACGAGGCAGTAGGTTCCACAGTGGATATGGCCGTGCAGCAGGCAGCGTACGTGAGTCTCACCGTTCTACGTGCTGACTACTGGGGGTTTGATGATTCCATCTATCGTCACATCCCCCGTGGTTACATCACGGCAGCGGGAGTTCACTTCACTGACCACCGCGACCTAGATACCTACGAGTCTGATAGCTCCAGGCTGCACACTACTGCCCAGTTCGTGAGGCACAGTGACGCAGCTGTTTCCGCACTCTCTCAGGAGTTAGCCTCAGTCAGGGAGCAGCTCCACCATGCTCTCACTCGTGTGGCGACGTACACCATAGACTTTGTTGGAGACGAGCGCTTTGCAAGTGTCGTTCAGCCAGCTGGTCTTCCGTTGCCAGATGCTGGAGGTTACGAGCCGGTCAGAGGTCCACTTCTCCACCTCGGTGCAGGTTACACGGGGATTCCTCGCTATGGAGCACAGGGAGAGGATGCCTTCTACTTCACCACTCCGAGAGTTGCTCTCAGAGCATTTCCTATCTACAGGGATCGTCGTGATACCTACTTCCGTGGGGTTCCTCCTCACCGTATCTCTCGTCGTACTACTCACCGCCGTCCTGCGTGATGAGCATGGGAGTACCGATGTATCCGCTCCTAGCTATGTTTAGTTATCCTTGTCTTTCGAACCATGTGTTGGTCTGTTGGATATTCTGATGTATTTGAACATGTGATGATGTACCTGTTGGTTATCTATTCATGCGTCGGAATAATCTATCTTTCGGTTACCAAGTCTATCCTGTTGTATTGTTGTGCTAAAATGCATTTCTGTTCAGGATGCCTCCAACCAGGAACACCCCGCCTCCGCCACCACCAATGGGGGAACTGTTGGCTCAGATGACCCAAGTGGTGACTCAGATGGCCCAGATCCAGGCTAACCAGCACAACAACCAGAATGCTCCCGCGAGTCAGCATCAAGGAGTTTCTGAGCGTGGGTCCGAGGGCTTTCGTGGCAACACGTGAGCCTCTGGATGCTGATGACTGGATCAGGGAGATCAACAGGGCTCTGGAGATTGCTCATGTTGCTGAGGAAGATAAGGTCAAGTATGCCACCTACCTACTGAAGGGTCAGGCAGCTACTTGGTGGGAGAACTACCAGACCATGAGAGCTGGCTATCCTATCACCTGGGGATGTTTCAAGGATGCCTTCCTGAAGCACCACATCCCGGATGGTCTCATGGAAAGGATGCGTGAGGAATTCTGCTCTCTCAGACAGGGCAAGCTGGACGTCCTCGGCTACCAGAACGAGTTCAATCGCCTCGCTCGGTATGCTGGTGACGAAGTGTCCACCGAAACCAAGAAGATGGCAAGGTTCCGCCGAGGCTTTAACCCGGAACTGAAGTACGCTCTCACCAACATCAAGTGCAAGGACTTCGTTGAGCTCGTGAACACCGCGCTCAATGAGGAGAATGGGCGCAAGGCGTTCGAAGAGTCCCGCAAGCACTCGCGTGAGGGTGGTTCCTCCTCAACATGACCACCCCTCCGCAGAAGCGCCGCATCTGGGTGCCAAATGGTGCTGTCACTCGGGCTCCAAATGCCCAAGCTCCTCCAGGCTTTGGTCCCCGCCCGCCCAACCCATCTCAGATGCAGGGTCAGAGGATTCCAATGGGGCAGCCAAGGCCAGGTCCTCCTCGTGTCGTCACTTGCTTCAAGTGCAAGGAGACTGGACACTACGCTGATAAGTGCACTCAGAGGCAGCTACCTCCACCTCCTCGCCCCAACACCAACCAGGCTATGGTTCGTGCTCCCCCGGCTAAAGCCTTCAACTCCAACAACAGGCCTGTCGGGAGGAACGCGAGGGTGAACCATATCAAGGCCGACAAAGCTGAGGAAGCTGCTGACGTCGTTCTCGGTATATTACCCGTAAACTCTATTCCAGCTAAAGTGTTGTTTGATACTGGAGCATCGCATTCGTTCGTGTCAAAGATCTTTGCTACACAACGTACAATTTAGCTCTGGTTCCACTAAGCAATCAAATCTATGTGCACTCTCCGGGAACTAAAATGATTACTTCCAAGATAAGCATGGACAATCAGATCCTAATTGGAGGACGCATATTCCTTGCTTCACTCATGTTGCTGGGAAATTCTGACATTGATGTCATTCTGGGTATGGATTGGTTGAAGACCCACAAAGCTAAAATTGACTGTGCTCAAAAGTCAATAACTCTCTCTCACACTTCAGGCCAGATAGTCTATTCTCCATATGGATCAAGTTCTGTTCAGCTGTTCAACCTCGATGCCAAACCCTTCCTGAAATTGAAAATGTTCCGGTGGTTTGTGAATTCCCTGACGTCTTTCCAGAAGAGTTGCCAGGGATGCCTCCGGACAGAGCAGTTGAGTTCGTGATCGAGCTTGAGCCAGGTACTGCTCCAATCTCTAAGCATCCATACAAGATAGTCCTCCTGAACTGAAATTGTTGAAGGAGCAAATCGATATGTACATGGAAAAAGGTTACATTCAGCCTAGTTCCTCCGCTTGGGGTTGCCCAACTCTGTTTGTTGCCAAGAAGGATCAAACAAAAAGACTCGTGGTTGACTATCGTCCTCTCAACGAGAAAACCATCAAGAACAAGTATCCACTTCCTCGTATCGATGATCTTTTTGATCAACTTGCTGGAGCCTCAATATTCTCAAAGTTGGACTTGAGGATGGGTTACCATCAGATAAAGATCAGAAAGGAAGATATTCCAAAAACAGCCTTCACCACTCGTTACGGTCTATATGAATTCACCGTAATGTCCTTTGGTCTCACCAATGCACCGGCAACGTTCTCAAGACTCATGAATTCTGTCTTCCATGAATACCTCGACAAGTTCGTTGTGGTATATCTTGATGACATTCTAGTCTATTCCAAATCCGAGGAAGAGCATGGAGAACACCTTCGTCTCACTCTCATGAAACTTCGCGAGCATCGTCTGTATGCCAAGTATTCCAAATGTGAGTTCTGGATTCCAGAAGTTGCATATCTTGGTCATATCATTTCTGCCAAAGGCATTGCCAATGATCCTGAAAAGGTTAAGGCAATTGTTGATTGGAAACCCCCTAAGACGGTGAAACAAGTTAGAAGCTTTCTTGGCTTGGCTAGCTATTGCCGTCGTTTCGTCCAAAACTTTTCCAAGATTGCTAAACCTCTCACTGATCTCACAAAGAAGGACAAAAAGTTCATTTGGACTCCACAATGTGATGAGAGTTTCAACCTCCTGAAGACTAAACTCACTTCCACCCCTGTTCTGGTTGGTCCAGATACTACCAAACCTTTCCAGATATTCTGTGATGCATCTCTCCAAGGCCTAGGAGCAGTTCTTATGCAAGAACGTCAAGTTGTGGCTTATGCTTCACGTCAGTTGAACCCACATGAGCAAAACTATCCCACTCATGATCTTGAACTTGCAGCAGTTGTGTTTGCCCTCAAGAAATGGAGACAATACTTGTTGGGTAACAAAACTGAAATCTTTTCCGATCATAAGAGTCTGAAATACATCTTCACTCAGCCAGATTGAACCTCAGGCAAAGGAGATGGATTGAGAAGATTAAAGACTTTGATCTCACCATTTCTTACACTCCGGGCAAGGCTAATGTTATGGCCGATGCTCTCAGTCGCAAATCTTATTGCAATAATCTCATGATCATGGAAAGCCAACCTCCACTTCATGAAGAATTCCAGAAGCTGAACCTTGGTCTTGTTCCTGAAGGATACCTTGCTAGCTTGACAGCAAGCCCAACTCTCGAGGAAAAGATTCGTTCTGAACAACTTCGTGATAATGAAATCAAGAAGATGGTAGAGCAAATCAAAAAGGGCAGTGATAAATTCAAGTCCTTCTCAATTGATGACAAGGGAACTGTGTTCTTCGAAGGACGCATTGCAGTTCCTCAGATTCAAAGTCTCAAGGATATCATTCTCAAGGAGGCTCATGAAACTCCTCTCTCTATTCACCCTGGAAGTACAAAGATGTACCAGGATCTTAAGACTCTGTATTGGTGGTCTGGCATGAACGTGAAATTGCTCAATACGTTTCTGAATGCGACGTTTGTCAACGTGTTAAGGCAGTCCATCAAAAGACAGCAGGTCTACTCCAACCTCTGAAAATTCCTGACTGGAAGTGGGACATGATTGAATGGACTTCGTTACTGGGTTTCCAAAGTCCAAAAAGGGCAACGATGCAATCTTCGTTGTTATTGATCGTCTCACTAAGGTTGCTCACTTCTTTGCTGTCAAGGAAACTATCTCAGCTAGCCAGTTAGCAGAGCTCTACACAGCAAGGATTGTTCCTCTTCATGGTGTACCATTGGAAATAAGCTCAGATCGTGGAAGCATCTTCACTTCTCATTTCTGGAAAAGCTTTCAAGAAGCATTGGGCACTAAACTTCTGTTCAGCACAGCTTATCACCCTCAGTCTCAGGGGCAAGTCGAAAGAGTCAATCGATTCTCGAGGATGCTCAGAGCATGTGGTATCTCCTTTGGCATGAAATGGGAGGATTGCCTTCCATATGCTGAATTCTCCTACAACAACAGCTACCAGGCAAGCCTAGGCATGGCACCGTTTGAGGCACTGTATGGTCGCAGATGCAGGAGTCCAATCAATTGGTCTGGAGCTGGTGAACGTTCACTCTTAGGCCCTGACATTGTTAAGGAAGCCGAGGAGAAAGTTCGTATCATCCGTGACAATCTCAGGATTGCTCAGTCTCGTCAGAAGAGCTATTATGATAGCAAACACAGGGATATGGTCTATGCACCTGGTGATAAGGCATATACGTGTAACTCCCTCAGAGGCACTCATCGTTTTGGTGTGAAAGGAAAGCTTGCACCGAGATACATTGGTCCTTTCAACATCCTCAAGGCGTGCAGAAAATGCTTATCGTCTTGAACTTCCAAAAACTATCCAAGGTGCACGATTTTCCACGTGTCACAACTCAAGAAGTGTTTCAAAGACCCAGATCGTGCAGTTGATCATGATTCTATTGAGCTGCAAGATGATCTGTCTTATGAGGAGCACCCTATTCGTATTCTCGATGAGACCGAGCGTAAAACTCGCAACAAGAGCACCAAGTTCTTGAAAGTCCAATGGTCGCATCATTCCGATAAAGAGGCAACGTGGGAGACCGAAGAGGATCTTCGCAAGAAGTATCCGGACCTTTTCATTTCTCAGTAGGGAATCTCGGGGCGCGATTCCTTCAAGGGGGGGCGTTTTGTAACATCCAAGTATGAAAACATACCACTAGAATGCTTTGTTCCTTGTTTACTTTCAAGCAATGCATCATGTCATCATGTTTACTTATTGTTTGCATTTGTTTCTATCTGTTTTATCCTGTTTTCACAACTCAAATTCAAACCTTATTCAAACATTGGTTTCATACTTGCTCTGTTACAATTTTGGAATAAAAATAACAACTAAAAACAACCATGTTATTCCTTGTTCTCACTTATTAAATTGTTGCTTTAAATCCAACCAATAATTCAATCAATAATTCTCAAATCCCCTTTTAAATTCCCAAAACAAGTTCAAATCAGTACCTATTTGAACCCATCAAAATTCACCACACATTGTGATCCTAAAATCATTTATTTTAACCTAGGGATAACCCTATTCAAATGTTTGTTTGCAATAAAGAAATTTAATATGAAAATTCTCCCATATTTGGTTTCAAACACTAACTATAATTTTAAAATTCCATTTTTGAAATCCAAGCTTATAATGTGGTTGCTAATTACTTAAATAGCTTAACTTAATTTTTCTAGAATTTTTCTCAAATAAAACCTTAACAACTTTCTTCCAAAAGCAATCTACAAAAAAAAAACAGAAAAATAAAAACAAAGGAGAAACCAGCGCGCGCGCGAACCCTATCTACCCAGCCCAACCAATCTAACGCGCGCGCCAAGGCCCAGCCCGCCACAGCGCAACTTACCGGTTCGACGGGGCGCCAAGATTCGTGCGAGCGCCTAATCTGCTTCTTCTCGCGGTACGGCGCGCATCCGCCGGTGCCACCGCGGCCCCGAGCGACTCCGGCGGCCAGGAGAGCTCCGCGGGCCTATAAAGCATGCCCTGGCCCCTAGCTGCCCTAGCTTCTAGGGTTTCCGCCTCCACCTCGCAGCGCCGCCAACCGCCTCCGTACCGTCGACCTCCACCTCTCTCTGCAACTCGTTCCGCCGGCGATCTCTGAATCCGTCCATGGCGCCGCCGCGTGGAGCTCCCAACTAGCTATCCTCCAACTGTAATCGAGACGCCTCTCCTACCCCCTTCCATCGGACACCTGCAAGCGCCACGGTGAGTTGCCAATCGAGGACGCGATCCTCTTCTTTCCTTCCGGCCGCCGTGCCCCGTTTACTGAACCCAAGGACCTCGTCGCCGATCGCAGGGCCTAACGCCGTCGTCGAGCACGGGAAACTCCTCGCCTCTTCGTACTCTACGTGATCGACACCGTAGCCAGGCCAGAGGAGCACCGGGAGCTCGCCGCCGTCCTCATCCCCTCCGCTGAAGGCCCCGCCGTCAGAACAGCCACGGCAACCGGCGGTGAGCCACCGCATCTCCTCCCTCTCCCTCTCGGTATCTCGCGCATGTTCCCGTGCACACACATCCATCTGCACCGTGCACGTCTGCATCCAACTGTGAGCGCCACCGTGCAATCGTCGCCGGCGAGCACCTCGTCTGTCCGCCGCGCAAGCTTTCGTCAGAAAGTTCAGAGTTTTGGGACTGAACAATAACCTGCTTCAGTCCCTTATCTGTCAAGCACGCATTCGTACCGCAGTGGTACTGCACCCGTTCGCGCAAGGTTTGGTCGGGTTCGATACCGCGGGCGCGCAGAGAAAAACCCCCCTTTTTGCTCTTCTGTGCACGCAGCAGTGGCCCACTCGTCAGCGGGCCTGGTTGCCACGCGGGCGATCTCTGCGCCACGTTGGCTCTGGCCCACGCAGCAGAGGCTGCGTGTAGGTGCCACCCCCGTAACAAAAGTAATTGTTTTCTGTTTCTTTTAAATAACAGATTAAGTATAAAACTTCAAAATTCAATAACTTATAATCTGTTAATCCAACAAATAAAAGTTATACATGTAATCTGATCCAAATTTTATACTCTTTCCATTTATTCAAGTTGTGTTCTGTTTTGAATTTTCAAAATACAAATTAAATTCAAATTCAAATAATTCAAATGCCATTTATTTATTTCATAACTAATTCATACTGTTTTCAAATAATTCAACTAAAATATGTTTTTCACACCTTTTTGAATGCTCTATTCAAATATAAAATTTGTTTTCTGGTTTGAATAATTTAAACTGCCTAAACTATTTAAATCTTGTTTAATTCAATTAAAACTTGTTTAAAATTGTTTAATTCATAAATAATTAATCCTAAGTCCAATTTCAAATTGTGAAACATGTAATCCAACCAGAATTTGATGTTCTTTTCAAATATCAACTTTGTTATTTGTTTTGAACATTTTAAATGGTTGAAAACAACAACTACTTGTGTGATACCTTTAATGCACCCAAAATTTTTCCTAAATTAATAACAAGACTCTAAATTGCTACAACCTATTCTAATTTGGTTCTAATGTTGTTATTTTGCTGTTATCATGTTGCATGCATCATACTAATCCATTATCACCTGTTGATTAGTTGGAAAACAAATAATCTAACCAAATTCTATGGGCTTTTCATATGCAACTCACAGTTGCATATCAGTCCATTTAAATTGTGTTGTCATATCAAGTAGTTTATTTTGTTGCATCTATTAAATTGTCATGCATCATATTTGATTGTGCATAATGCCATGTCAATGTTTGTTTACATACCTGTTTTGTTTGTTTGCTTCTTCTCGGTTAGACGACGACTACGTTGAGACCGACGATCCTTACGACACCACTCCTCAGGACCTAGCCCAGTACGATACTGAGCTGCCAGGCAAGTTATCACTCACATGAATCATCGAGTTCCTTTCCACACTTGTTGTCGATACTATCCTTTTGTCTATTATTGCTAGCCCTATGTATCGTTGCTTGTTCTCCGAACCTATCACATGATATCCTGAACCAATGATATTGCCTCACCTCCAAACCTACAGCCTTTGCTTGTGCCTGTTCTTACCTAGCATGCTTAGGGTTGCTTTACTCGAGTCTGTTGTCGGTTACTACTTTTACTATCTTATTATTTTGTACCGGGGCTCGATGTTAATCAATCAATCCTGTTAATTGCTAATGGTAATAATAATAATTTGATGATAAGGCACCGGCAGGAGGCCCATGAGAGGTTTTGAAGCCTGCTAGTGTCGACCCTAATAGGAAAAGGGTCTTGTCTACTGATCCATGATGAGCGCACTACCCGCATTTGGGAAGCGAGTATGGGCGCCCCCCTCAACTTGACCTGATTCGCATCTCGTCCAAATCATCTCATTTAGTTTGTGCTTTCTATTTGCCGCATGCATGTTTTTGCGAGCCCAGCGCAGGGTGGAACTTTTGTTGTCGGCATATAGGGGGACACGGTCTTAGAGTGCTATGAGGGTCCCTTTTCTTCGGGGCTTGATTAGCCGTGCGCCCAAGGTGCTTTGGGCTTGATGCGGAGAATGGTTGGTTGTGTTGAGTGCCCCGCTTGGTGGGAGGCATCCCCTCTGGCGGATATTCATGAGTGTACGGCCAAATTGGTGCAACCCTGCAGGGAATCTTCTCGAGAAGCCGTGTTTTCCGCGGTTATGGATTACTTGGTGAAAGTACTGGCTAACAAGTACTCAGGACAACTTCAACTTAATGATCAATCATGATTCACCCACTGATTAATAACTTGACTAGTAATAGGTTATTCACACAATAACTTGATTCACCTTATCACAACTGTGTGAGTTATCCTCGGATTGCTTCTTTGGATAAGGGGCGAGATCCAGGATGGGTTTGGTTGAATTTATCTTTCAGTTGGTTACAATCCTCGATCTCATCTTATTCTGTTAGCCGGAACTTGTAGTTATCTTCTGTAGTTGGTTAGCGCAGCCAGCAGCAACTTTTATATCACCCCTTTCTTCCGTTGATCCCAAGCATCTATGCTTGTGTTGACGGGTAACTCTTTGATGAACTGTGAGTCTTGCTTGCCAGTACTTGGATGTACTGACCCCGTTGGGGCTGTGGTTTACGCAGAGTACGACTACGGCTACGATGCTTCCCAGGACGGCTACTTCGTGGAGTTTGACGACGCTGCAGACGAGTAGATAGCTGGACCAGGGCAGGATCCAGAACCTTCGTGGATGGGCTTCGTTTGCTTTATTTTCCTCCGGCTTCTTAAGCCTTTGGTTTTGTCTGTACTCAGACACCTTTGAGTGCTTCCGCTGCGATGTAATGAATGCTATGTTGGGACATGTGTCCTCTGGATGATTGTATCTGCTATCTCTGCCTTAGTGAAGGCCAGTTGCAACTTTATTTCAATCTTTTGTGTCTTAGAGATATGTTGTGATCATCATTCGTTCAAAACTGTTGACGTACCGTGCGTGTTTGATATGAAGTATGTCAACGGTAGTGCCTATGATTTCTAGTGGATAGTTTACATCGACGGTTAGGGATCCAAATGATAAATACAAGTTTTATATGTTTTCTGATCCAAATGAAATGATCTTTCCAAATAATCCATTTGTGTACTGTTTTGAATTTTCAAAATGCATTTAAAAATTCAAACTTGAGTAATTCAAATGTAATTTGCAAAAATCAATAACTAATTCATGCTATTTCCAACTAAGGCAAATAAAATATGTTTTCCATACCATTTTGAATAACCTATTCAAATATAATTTTTGTTTCCTGTTTTGAATAATTAAAATTGCCTAAATAATTTAATCCTTGTTTAATTCAATTAAATTTGATAAAATCATAACTTGCTCAAAATAAAATATTTTTGAACATGCAAAATATGTTTTCAAACCATCAAAGTGTGAAGTTTTCAAGTGTGAATTTGAATTTATGATTTGAACAAATAAAATTCAAATAATATTCAAACTTGTTTTAAATTCAATTAAAACTTGTTTAATATTGTTTAATTCATAAAAATCTCATCCTAATTCAAATTTCAATATTTGAAACATGTAATCCAACTAAAATGTGATGTTCTTTTCAAATATAAATTTTGTTAATTGTTTTGCACACTTTAAATTGATGAAAACAATACTTGTTGTGTGACATGTTTAAGTAACCAAATTTTCCAAACTTAATAAATAAATTCCAAACTTGTTTTATTCCTTTTCCTTTGCATCTATTATTGTTATTTGTTGTTATCTTGTTATCATCATCATACATGCATCATGATAAACCACTTACACATGTTAACTAATTGTAGATCATTGCTTCAACCTTAACATGTGCATCCATATGCAACTCACATTGCATATGGGTCCATTTAAATCTGTTTATCTTGTCAACTAGTTTACCTTGATGCATCTTTAAACTTGTCATGCATCCATATCTTGATCATGCTGGATCTTTTGCCGTAGTAGTAATTGTTGCATCGGGTGTTTGTTCGAGGTTCGTTGCTTCTTCCCGGATAGGACGTTGAGATGATGTGAGCAACGACAAGTTCTGCTACCTTGTGGGATCTCAGGCAAGTATACTCACTTTCTGCCAAATGGCTGCCTTTCATCACTTGTTACCGATACTTTCCGTTGTTCTTTTCTGCTAGCCTTAGTAGTAGTTGTTTCTGCTACGAACCTATCACATGAATCCTTTAAACCTGATAATGCCTCATCTCCCTTCCTACAACCCATTGTTTGAGCCAGTGTCTTACTAGCATGCTTAGGGTTGTTTTGCTCGAGTCTGTTACCCGTTACTTTCTGTTACTACTCTATTATGTTCTGGGGGCTCGATGTTTAATCAATCAATCAATCATGCTAATGTTATTGTTAAATAATAAATTTGATGATAAGGCACCGGCAGGAGGCCCATTGTGGTTTTGAGGCCTGCTAGTGTCGACCCTAATAGGAAAAGGGTCTTGTCTACTGATCCATGATGAGCGCACTACCCGCATGTGGGAAGCGAGTATGGGCGCCCCCCTCAATTTGACTCGATTCGCATCTCGTCCAAATCGCCTCATTTAGTTCGGGTTTTCCATTTGCTGCATGCATGATCTTGCGAGCCCTTGGTACCCGGGTGGAACTTTCGTAGTCGGCATATAGGGGGACATGGTCTTAGAGTGCTATGAGGGTCCCTTTTCTTCGGGGCTCGATTAGCCGTGCGCCCAAGGTTCTTTGGGCTTGATGCGAAGAAGAGTTGAGTTGTGTAAAGTACCTCGCTTGGTGGGTTAGCTCCCCATCTGGCGGGTTATTCTTGCGTGTACGGCTAAATTGGTGCAACCCTGCAGGGATAATCTTCTCGAGAAGCCGTGTTTTCCGCGGTTATGGATTACTTGGTGAAAGTACTGGCTAACAAGTACTCAGGACAACTTAAACCTAATCATTAACAATCTTTCACCCCATGATTAACAACTTGACTAGTAATAGGCTTATTGACACAATAATCTGAACCATCATTAATCCAACTGTGTGAGTTATCCTCGGATTGCTTCTTTGGATAAGGGGCGAGATCCAGGATGGGTTTGTTTTGGATTTACTTTCAGGTGGTTACTATACTCGATCTTATCTTCTTTCTGTAGCCGGAAGTTGTAGTATCTCTCTGTAGTTAGTTAGTGCAGCCTGCTGTCGCTTATTTGCAATAACCCCTTCCTTTCCATTGATCCTAAAGTATTTGTATCTTGTGATGACTGGCTACGCCGGTATCTTGTGAGTATGGGTTTTATCCCCCTTGCCAGTACTTAACCGTACTGACCCACGAATCTCTTTCGTGGCTGCAAATTCCAAATTGCAGTCAACAGGTTTGAAGTCTGACGACGTTAGCTTGGGAATCCCTCCGGCTTGGCCTGGGCAGGGATTGGACGCTCTCGGTTATCTTCAGGACTCTTAGTCCAATTTGTATCTTGTCCGTAGCCGGATGATATGTTGTTTCTTCCGCTGTTATTTGGATCTTTGTATTGTATCAGTTGTATCCCTGGCTCGTTTGAGTCATCTTGTATCTATCTGTTTCTGTTGTAATTGTGGATTATTCGTGAACTGTTGTAATGTTATCATAAGTGGCAACAAGGAATCGGTTATTATGCGGATTTGGCGGGAATGCTGAAATCTGCATAGTGCCCGATCTCGGGGCGTCACAAGTACCCGATCCACCGCCGCCGTCCGCTGCAAGGTCCCCGTCGCCCTCTGTCTGTCCGCCGTCAGAAACTGCCCCGACCTGCTCCTGTTCGCCTGCCTCGAGGTGAGGACCTCGTCTCCCACTCGCCTCCTCCTCTCTCCCTTGGCCCCGCAGCAGCCCCACGCCCCGGCGCCCCTCCGGCACCACTCGCGAGCAGCAGCTGGTCGCTGCCGTCCGCCGCTCGACCACGATCCCTCGTTTCTGTTCCGTGAACGTTCAGTTGCTTTTTTTTTCAGAAAAATACCGAAATCTGAACAATAACCTTCCACGCTTCCCTTTCCTTTCAACCAGCAGAACTCTACCGCAGTGGCTAGCTGTCCCTGTGCGCGCAAGCCTCAGGTCGCGGGATCGAGTCCCAGCCCCCCACCCTTTTTCCTGCTTATTATTCCGATTTGTTCCGTGGACAGTTGTTGTACCATACCCTCTCTTCGCCCCATTAACTGTCAACAAACCGCATCCCACCCCACTGGTCAACACCCCTTGCGCTTAACCCGCAGGTCCTGGGTTCGATTCCCCTAACCCCACCTTTTTCTTTCCGTTTTTCTTTTTCTGTCAGAATTTCAGCAACTCAGATCTGAACCATTACTTCTAAATTCCATATAAAATTGAATATCACTCCAATTTGAATGATTCGAAATCCTGTGGCTTGATGATTTTGTGCTCCTTCTAGTAATGTCAAGTTTGCAATATGTTTCTGTAACAATATTTGCACTAAATAATTAATTACTGAAAATGCAATAAAATTTGGAAACTTTGGAATTTCATAACTTTAATTCTACTCATCCAATTTAAGCAAACTTGGGCTCTAAAAATTTGTCTTAACAAACTCTACACATTGGTATTTTATTTGGTCACAATTGAATTAATTTTGAGCATGTTTCCCTCTGTTTACTAAAAATGTCAGAATAAGAATGATTATGGAAAATTGCATAATAAATTCAATAATCACCCAAAAATTATGTTTAATAGCTCAAAATGTTCCATGATACATTTGCTACATGTTTTAAACCTTTCAATGAAATTTGTTTACTGTTTTGAATAATTAAAATTGGTTAAATGATTTAAATCTTGTTTAATTCATTTAATATTGTTAAATTCATAACTTGATCAACTAAAATTCTTTTGGGACATATAAAATATGTTTTCCAACCATAAAAGTATAAACTTTTGAAAGATGAATTATGTTTAATGTTTTGACCAAATAAAAATTCAAATAAGTTCATGTTTGAATTAAATTCATTTAATTCTTGCTTACACTTGTTTAATTCATAAATAATTTATTTGAAATCCTTTTTCAACAAGTGAAACATGTATTCCACCTAAAATTGTGTGAACTTTCCAAATATAAACTTTGTTATCTGTTTTTAACAATTTAACTTGGTGAAAAAAACAAATGCTTGTGTGACACCTTTAAGTAACCAAAATTTCCTAACTTAATAACTGAAATTCCAAACTTGTTAAACCTTATTTCCAGTTGCTTCTATTGTTGTTATTTTGTTGTTTTCCTCATCCATGCATCATGCTAATCAACTTTCACAAGATGATTAGTTGTAGAACAATTATTTCAACCATAATTCATGGGCTTTTCATATGCAATCCAATTGCATGTGGGTCCATTTAATCATGTTGCTATCTTGTCAACTAGTTTATTTTGATCAATTAAATGGTCATGCATCATCCCATGTTTGTGCACTATGCCATCTTATTGATTGTTTATCTTTCTGCATTGTTTGTTTGCTTCTTCTCGGATATACGACGACGTTGAGACCGACGATCCTTACAACACCCCTTCTAAGGAGTTAGCTCAGTACCAGGCTACTGGGTTTTGCAGGCAAGTTATCACTCACATGAACCACTGTGTTCCTTTCAACATTGGTTACCGATACTTTTCCGTTGTCTATTCTGCTAGCCCTGTGAATAGTTGCTTCTGTTACGAACCCATCACATGAATCCCTTAACCTTGATATTGCCTCACCTCCACTCCTATCACCCCTTTGGTTGAGCCAGTGTCTTACTAGCATGCTTAGGTTGTTTTGCTCGAGTCTGTTACCCGTTACTTTCTGTTACTATTCCATTATGTTCTGGGGGCTCGATGTTTTAATCAATCAATCATGCTAATGCTACTATTAATAATAAATTTGATGATAAGGCACTGGCAGGAGGCCCAGGGTGGTTTTGAGGCCTGCTAGTGTCGACCCTAATAGGAAAAGGGTCTTGTCTACTGATCCATGATGAGCGCACTAACCGCATGTGGGAAGCGAGTATGGGCGCCCCCCTCAATTTGATTCGATTCGCATCTCGTCCAAATCGCCACACGTAGTTCGGGCTTTCCATTTGCTGAATGCATGATCTTGCGAGCCCAGGCCAGGGTGGAACTTTTGTAGTCGGCATTTAGGGCGGCGTGGTCTTGCAGTTCTATGAGGGTCCCCTTTTCTTCGTGGGGCTCGATTAGCCGCGCACGCACAGCACGTGGTGCTTTGGGCTTGATGCGAAGAAGAGTTGAGTTGTGTAGAGTACCCCGCTTGGTGGGAGGCATCCCATCTGGCGGGTTATTCTTGCGTGTACGGCCAAATTGGTGCACCCTGCAGGGTAAATCTTCTCGAGAAGCCGTGTTTTCCGCGGTTATGGTTAACTTGGTGAAAGTACTGGCTAACAAGTACTCAGGACAACTTAAACCTAATGATCCACAATCTCACACCCAATGATTAACAACTTGACTAGTAATAGGATTATTGACACAATAATCTGCTTCATCTTTAATCCAACTTTGTGAGTTATCCTCGGATTGCTTCTTCGGATAAGGGGCGAGATCCAAGATGGGTTTGTTTGAAGTTATCTTTCAGTTGGTTACAATACTCGATCTTATCCCCTTTCTGTTAGTTGGAAGTTGTAGTTCTCTGTAGTTGGTTAGCGCAGCCAGTTGCAGCATCTTTTATATCCCCTTTCTTCCGTTGAACCCAAGGCATCTGTGCTTGGTGTTGACAGACTACATTTTGGTGAACTGTGAGTCTTGCTTGCCAATACGTTTATGTACTGACCCCTTTGGGGCTGTGGTTTCCGCAGACCTACGTTTCCGAGGATCTACATGGTGGCTACTACGTGGAGTATGACGAGACTGCTGACGAGTAGATAGCGGACCCGGGCAGGATCAGAGACTTCGTGGATGGGCTCCGTCTGTTCGTTTCCGGCCTCTTAGGCCTATTTGGTTCTTGTCTGTACTCAGACATGTTGAATGCTTCCGCTGTGATGTAATGATGAATTGTTGGGACATGTGTCCTCTGGATGATTGTATTTGCTATCTCTGCTCTAATGAGAGCCATTTGCAACTTATTTCAATCTTTTGTGTCGTAGAGATCTGTTGTGATATCACTTGTTCCAATGCCGTTGACGTACCATGTGTGTATGTTTTGAAGTACGTCAATGGAAGTATCCTGATTTCTGTGGGATAGTTTACTTCGACGCTGAACAGATAGGGGTTGGTTGTCACACATACGTGTGTTGGCCTACTCGTAAGAGGACGCGGGTGCCGGTAAGCCCCGTAATCCAATCTACTACTGTTCAACGGAACGACGAGTATCCTTTAGAAGTCCGGGTGCGACAAATGGTATCAGAGCCTGTCTGCCTGTAGGATCCCTTTTTACTGGTCGCATTTGAGTCTAGAAACTATTTTGTAGCTATATAGGAAAAATGAAACGTGATAGTATGAATTCTGTTCTTTTTCTTCTTTCCCCACCCACCCTCCCTTTTCTGGTAAGGAAGTGCAACCTTGTTTTCCCCTTCTCATCTAAACTTTCAAGTTAGGATTTCACGAATTCTGGTTTCTCTAGGATGGTTATATCTACTAGACCATAGGAATGGAGGTGGTTGTGACATGATTTTTTATGTTGCCTACTCACGATTGAGAACGGAGGCGTGTAAGCCCCGGAAGCAGATCCTCTATTCCTTAAGCAGTAGATATTGATCCTTTAGAAGCCCGGATGGGTTTTTCCGTAGTACCTCAGGAGTTTTGTTCTCGTTTTCCCCGATGTTGATATCCTGTTCTTCTCAACATCCTTTTCGTCCGTTGAAATCTTGTTGTTGTTTTCCACTTCAATTCTTCTACCGGCGTCTAATCAAAACTTCCCAAATATCAAGTCTATCTGGCCAGAAAGGTTGTTGTTGTTGTTGTTGTTGTTGTTGTTGTTGATTCCAGGCTATGAGAGCTGGCATTCCTATCACCTGGGGTTGTTTCGAGGAAGCATTCCTGAAGCACCACATTCCAGATAGTCTATTCTCCAAATGAATCAAGTTCTATCCAGCTATACACCCTCCATGCAAAACCTCTCCTTTTACTTGAAAATGTTCCGGTGGTTTCCAAATTCCCTGACATCTTTCCAGAAGAGTTGCCAGGAATGCCTATCGTTTTGAACTTCCAGAAAAAACTATCCAATGTGCACGATGTGTTTCACGTGTCACAGCTCAAGAGGATCTTCCCAAGAAGTATCCGGACCTTTTCCCTTCTCAGTAGGAATCTCGGGGCGCGATTCCTTCAAGGGGGGCGTTTTGTAACATCCCAAGTCTGAAAAATAGCCATTAGAATGTTTTGCTCTCTGTTATTTTATGTTTTGCATCATGGCATCATGTTGATTGCAATTGTTTTGCTTGTTTTCATTTGTTTTCCAACTGTTTTCATTTATTTTCCTTTGTTTTCTATTTGAATTTCAACTCAAATTTCAAACCTTTGTTTCATACTTGTGATGTTCAATTTCTAAAAAGATATTTCAAAATAAAACAATTGTTTGTTTCCATTAAAGTGTGATTTCAAAACTGTTGTGTTGTTTCTATAAAAATGCATCCAATAATCAAACCCTTTCCAAACTCAATTTGTTTTCTATTTGAAATTCCAAACCAATTTCCAAATGCCTTGTTCATACTTGTTATGTTACAAATTTCCAACTAAAAGTTTCAATTAAAACAACTAGTGGTTTCTATTTAAATAGAACCATTAACTTGTTATTTCTATTTAATAACTCATTTGAATCAATTCACATTCAAATCCAAATCACATTGTCCAAAACATCAACCATGTTGATCTTATAAAAATTGCAACACCATTATTAATCATTTGTTTCCAAATAAAATCATTTGATCACCCTAATTAAATCTTGTTTTCTATAGATCACTTAATAATCAAATTCAGTCAAATTCACTCAAATTTCAAACAGCACATGGTTCAAGTATTTTTGAAATCAAAAACTTACAAGTAGTTGCTGTTACAAAAAATGAAACAATATAACAATTTTTCCTAATTTTCTACACCCCAAAAACCTAGCTTTTCCTCCTATCTCTTCTCAGCAAAAAATAAATAAAACCGAAACAAATAATAAAAAGAAGCCAGGGAGAGAGGAGCACACAAGGCCCAGTCCATTCTTTTCCCCTTCTGGCCCAGTACCCCCTCCACCCTTGTCGTCTTCCTCCTCCCTCTGTACGACTGCCTCAAACACCACACGATCCTCTCCTCCCACCCTCTGATGCTTGCCGTACCACCTCCTCCCCCTCCATAAAACTCTGGCCTCCTCCCCTCTGCCTAACCTAAGCCCTAACCCTAGCCTAGCGCCGCCATCCTCTTCCTCCCTCATCTCCTCTCTCTCCCATCTCTCTTCCCTCTGTACTCCTTCTGTAACTGAAACCTCAACAAGAAGCTTCCTCCTTTTGGCTCCGGTGGTCGCCGGCCGTCCGGGCCCCCTCCGGCCGCGGTGAGGGCGGGAATGGAAAGCCCTCACCGCGGGCTTCCTCTCCATCACCTCGGCGCGGACCGGGAGTACCCGAGCCGCCACCGCCGTCCGCTGCAAGGTCGCCGTCGCCCTCTGTCTGTCCGCCGTCAGAAACTGCCCCGACCTGCTCCTGTTCGCCTGCCTCGAGGTGAGGACCTCGTCTCCCACTCGCCTCCTCCTCTCTCCCTTGGCCCCGCAGCAGCCCCACGCCCCGGCGCCCCTCCGGCACCACTCGCGAGCAGCAGCTGGTCGCTGCCGTCCGCCGCTCGCCCACGATCCCTCGTTTCTGTTCCGTGAACGTTCAGTTGCTTTTTTTCCAGAAAAATACCGGAATCTGAACAATAACCTTCCCCGCTTCCCTTTCCTTTCAACCAGCAGAAATCTACCGCAGTGGCTAGCTGTCCCTGTGCGCGCAGGCCTCAGGTCGCGGGATCGAGTCCCAGCCCCCCACCCTTTTTCCTGCTTATTATTCCGATTTGTTCAGTGGACAGTTGCTATACCATACCCTCTCTTCGCCCCCATTAACTGTCAACAAACCGCATCCCACCCCACTGGTCAACACCCCTTGCGCTTAACCCACAGGTCCTGGGTTCGATTCCCCTAACCCCACCTTTTTCTTTCCGTTTTTCTTTTTCTGTCAGAATTTCAGCAACTCAGATCTGAACCATTACTTCTAAATTCCATATAAAATTGAATATCACTCCAATTTGAATGATTCAAAATCCTGTGGCTTCATAATTTTGTGCTCCTTCTAGTAATGTCAAGTTTGCAATATGTTTCTGTAACAATTTTTGCACTAAATAATTAATTACTGAAAATGCAATAAAATTTGGAAACTTTGGAATTTCATAACTTTAATTCTACTCATCCAATTTAAGCAAACTTGGGCTATAAAAATTTGTCTTAACAAACTCTACACATTGGTATTTTATTTGGTCACAATTGAATTAATTTGGAGCATGTTTCCCTCTGTTTACTAAAAATGGCAGAATAAGAATGATTATGGAAAATTGCATAATAAATTCAATAATCACCCAAAAATTATGTTTAATAGCTCAAAATGTTCAATGATACATTTGCTACATATTTTCAACCTTTCAATGAAATTTGTTTACTGTTTTGAATAATTAAAATTGGTTAAATGATTTAAATCTTGTTTAATTCATTTAATATTGTTAAATTCATAACTTGATCAACTAAAATTCTTTTGGGACATATAAAATATGTTTTCCAACCATAAAAGTATAAAATTTTGAAATATGAATTTGGTTTAATGTTTTGAACAAATAAAAATTCAAATAAGTTCATGTTTGAATTAAATTCATTTAACTCTTGCTTACACTTGTTTAATTCATAAATAATTTATTTGAAATCCTTTTTCAACAAGTGAAACATGTATTCCACCTAAACTTGTGTGAACTTTCCAAATATAAACTTTGTTATCTGTTTTGAACAATTTAACTTGGTGAAAACAACAAATGCTTGTGTGACACCTTTAAGTAACCAAAATTTCCTAACTTAATAACTGAAATTCCAAACTTGTTAAACCTTATTTCCAGTTGCTTCTATTGTTTTTATTTTGTTGTTTTCCTCATCCATGCATCATGCTAATCAACTTTCACAAGATGATTAGTTGTAGAACAATTATTTCAACCATAATTCATGGGCTTTTCATATGCAATCCAATTGCATGTGGGTCCATTTAATCATGTTGCTATCTTGTCAACTAGTTTATTTTGATGCATCAATTAAATGGTCATGCATCATCCCATGTTTGTGCACTATGCCATCTTATTGATTGTTTATCTTTCTGCATTGTTTGTTTGCTTCTTCTCGGATATACGACGACGTTGAGACCGACGATCCTTACGACACCCCTTCTAAGGAGTTAGCTCAGTACCAGGCTACTGGGTTTTGCAGGCAAGTTATCACTCACATGAACCACTGTGTTCCTTTCAACATTGGTTACCGATACTTTTCCGTTGTCTATTCTGCTAGCCCTATGAATAGTTGCTTCTGTTACGAACCCATCACATGAATCCCTTAACCTTGATATTGCCTCACCTCCACTCCTATCACCCCTTTGGTTGAGCCAGTGTCTTACTAGCATGCTTAGGTTGTTTTGCTCGAGTCTGTTACCCGTTACTTTCTGTTACTATTCCATTATGTTCTGGGGGCTCGATGTTTTAATCAATCAATCATGCTAATGTTACTATTAATAATAAATTTGATGATAAGGCACCGGCAGGAGGCCCAGGGTGGTTTTGAGGCCTGCTAGTGTCAACCCTAATAGGAAAAGGGTCTTGTCTACTGATCCATGATGAGCGCACTAACCGCATGTGGGAAGCGAGTATGGGCGCCCCCCTCAATTTGATTCGATTCGCATCTCGTCCAAATCGCCACACGTAGTTCGGGCTTTCCATTTGCTGCATGCATGATCTTGCGAGCCCAGGCCAGGGTGGAACTTTTGTAGTCGGCATTTAGGGTGGCGTGGTCTTCCAGTGCTATGAGGGTCCCCTTTTCTTCGTGGGGCTCGATTAGCCGCGCACGCACATCACGTGGTGCTTTGGGCTTGATGCGAAGAAGAGTTGAGTTGTGTAGAGTACCCCGCTTGGTGGGAGGCATCCCATCTGGCGGGTTATTCTTGCGTGTACGGCCAAATTGGTGCACCCCTGCAGGGTAAATCTTGTCGAGAAGCCGTGTTTTCCGCGGTTATGGTTAACTTGGTGAAAGTACTGGCTAACAAGTACTCAGGACAACTTAAACCTAATGATCCACAATCTCACACCCAATGATTAACAACTTGACTAGTAATAGGATTATTGACACAATAATCTGCTTCATCTTTAATCCAACTGTGTGAGTTATCCTCGGATTGCTTCTTTGGATAAGGGGCGAGATCCAGGATGGGTTTGTTTGAAGTTATCTTTCAGTTGGTTACAATACTCGATCTTATCCCCTTTCTGTTAGTTGGAAATTGTAGTTCTCTGTAGTTGGTTAGCGCAGCCAGTTGCAGCATCTTTTATATCCCCTTTCTTCCGTTGAACCCAAGGCATCTGTGCTTGGTGTTGACGGGCTACATTTTGGTGAATTGTGAGTCTTGCTTGCCAGTACGTTTATGTACTGACCCCTTTGGGGCTGTGGTTTCCGCAGACCTACGTTTCCGAGGATCTACATGGTGGCTACTACGTGGAGTATGACGAGACTGCTGACGAGTAGATAGCGGACCCGGGCAGGATCCGAGACTTCGTGGATGGGCTCCATCTGTTCGTTTCCGGCCTCTTAGGCCTATTTGGTTCTTGTCTGTACTCAGACATGTTGAATGCTTCCGCTGTGATGTAATGATGAATTGTTGGGACATGTAAGCCCCGTAATCCAATCTACTACTGTTCAACGGAACGGCGAGTATCCTTTAGAAGTCCGGGTGCGACAATACACACATGGTACGTCAACGACATTTGAACAAGGGATATCACAACAGATCTCTAAGACACAAATAAATAGAAATAAGTTGCAAATAGCTCTCACTAGAGCAGAGATAGCAAATACAATCATCCAGAGGACACATGTCCCAACAAGTCATCATTACATCACAGCGGAAGCATCCAAAGTGTCTGAGTACAGACAAGATCCAGACAGGCCTAAGAGGCCGGGAACGAAAAGGAAACGGAGCCCATCCACGAAGTCTTGGATCCTGCCCGGGTCCGCTATCTACTCGCCAGCAGCCTCGTCATACTCCACGTAGTAGCCACCAAGGGGATCCTCGGAAACGTAGTCTGCGGAAACCACATCCCCAAAGGGGTCAGTACAGACAAGTACTGGCAAGCAAGACTCAGAAGATACCAAAGTGTACCCGTCAACACCAAGCACAGAGGCTTTGGGTTCAACGGAAGAATAGGTGATATAAAGATGCGGCAGCGGGCTGCACTAACCAACTACAGATACACACTACAACTTCCGGCTAACAGAAAGGAGATAAGATAGCGTATCGTAACCAACTACAACTAACCTCAAACAAACCCATCCTGGATCTCGCCCCTTATCCAAAGAAGCATTCCAAGGTTAACTCACACAGTTGGATTAGTGATGGTTCAAGTTATTGTGTCAATAAGCCTATTACTAGTCATATTGTTAATCATTAGGTGTAAGTTGTCTGAGTACTTGTTAGCCAGTACTTTCACCAAGTCATCCATAACCGCGGTAAACACGGCTTCTCGAGAAGATTTAACCCTGCAGGGGTGCACCAATTTGGCCGTACACGTAAGAATAACCCGCCAGATGGAATGGCCCTTCCACCAAGCGGGGCACTCAACACAACTCAATTCTTCTTCGCATCAAGCCCAAAGAACCATGTGCTGTGCGTGCGCGGCTAATCGAGCCCCCACGAAGAAAAGGGGGACCCTCATAGCACTCTAAGACCACGCCGCCCTAAATGCCGACTACAAAAGTTCCACCCTGGCCTCGGGTTCGTACCTGCATATGCGTGCATCAAATGGAAAGCCCGAACTAAGTGTGGCGATTTGGACGAGATGCGAATCGAATCAAATTGAGGGGGGCGCCCATACACGCTTCCCACATGCGGTTAGTGCGCTCATCATGGATCAGTAGACAAGACCCTTTTCCTAATTAGGGTCGACACTAGCAGGCCTCAAAACCACGCCGGGCCTCCTGCCGGTGCCTTATCATCAAATTATTATTAACCATAACATTAACATGATTGTTGTTTAAACATCGAGCCCCAGGACATAATAAAATATGGTAACAGAAAGTAACGGACAACAGACTCGAGCAAAAACAACCCTAAGCATACTAGTAAGACACGGGCAACAAGCAACGGGGTTATAGGTGTGGAGGTGAGGCTATATCAGGGTTAAAGGATAACATGCGATAGGATCGGAACACAAGCAACGATTCATAAGGCTAGCAGAATAGACAACGGAAAGTATCGGTATCCAATGCGGAAAGGAACACAATGGTTCATGTGAGTGAATACTTGCCTGCAAACTCAGCAGCCTGGTACTGAGCTAGCTCCTCAGAAGGGGTGTCGTAAACCTCGTCTGTCTCAACATCGTCGTCTATTCGAGAAGAAGCAAACAAACAACGCAGAGGGACAAACAATCAATAACATGGCATAATGCACAATCATGGGATGATGCATGACAATTTAATTGATGCATCAAAGATAAGCTGCTTGACATGGTAACATAACATAATTAAATGGGCCCATATGCAATTTGGGTTGCATGTGGAAAAGCCCATTAATTAAGGTTGGATTAAATGTTATACAACTAAAAAACATGTGAAAGTGGATTAGCATGATGCATGGATGAGGAAAACAAAAGGAAAACAACAATAGATCCAAATTGAAATGAAGTTTACCAAGTTTGGAATTTTACTTATTAAGTTTTGGAATATTGGGTTTCTTAATTGAGTTGCACAAGCATTTGTTGTTTTCACCAATTTTAATTGTTCAAAATAGGTAACAAAGTTCATATTTGGCAAGAACACAAAAGTTTAGGTGGAATACATGTTTCATTTGTTGAAACAGGAATTAAGATGAATTAATTATGAATTAAACAAGTTTACACAAGATTTAAATGAATTTAATTCAAGTATAAATTTATTTGAATTTTTATTTGTTCAAAACATTAAACCAAATTCATATTTGAAAAGTTTATACCTTTCTGGTTTGAAAACATATTTTATATGTGCCATTTAAATTAAATTTGAATTAGTTATGAATTTAACCAAATTTGAAATGAGTTGTTTGAATTTGAATTTTGAAAACATTTGAATTGTTCAAAACAGTAAACAAAAGTTTTAAACATGTAGAGAATTAAATTTGGGTTGGTAAACATATTTTATTTATTTTATTTGGATTTGTTATGCAAAAGTTATTCACATTTTAAACACAGGGACTAATCTGTGAATAACAGGGACTTATATTAAAAGAAAAAATGGGCAGAAAACGTTTTCCACCCCGCAGCAACCCAGCCTGGGCCGCTGACAGCGGGCCCTAGGCCACGTTGGCACCGCGTGGCAGATAGCGTCGCTGACAGGGGCCCCCACCTGTCAGCGCGCGAGGGCGAAAAAGGGGTGGATTTTAATCGCGCGGGCGGGGATCGAACACTGGCCGCGGGCGCGCGTGCGGAGTGCACTGCCACTGCGCTACTGAATGTTTCTTGTCAGTATAGGGGGCTGAGGGAGGATAAGGTTCAGTTAGCGTATAAGCCTGACGAAACTGAATTTGCTTCAGTTAACTGAACCTGTCGACGATGCGGTGGTCGCCGGCGGCGCTATGGCTCGCTGTGCTGCTGCTTGTGGTTGCTGCGGTGATGCTTGCATGCAGGGGAGGTGTGCGTGCTCGCGGGCGTACAGAGAGGAGAAAGAGAGAGGGAGGTGGTGATCACCGTGGTGTGGAAGGAGCAGGGGATCGTGCTCGGTGCAGGGAGGTGGCCGACGACAGAGAGGACGGCGGCGACGACCAGGAGGTGCTCGTGCCCCTCCCTGGACACGAGGAGGACGAGGATGTCGAGGGGATTCGATCCCCGGGCTCAGCCCGCGCGGAGACGCGGCATGGTGACGGCGATTGCCGGGAGCGGACGGCGGTGGTGGTTTACGGTGGTGGGATTCAGAGAGAGAGAGCAGAGGGAGTACAGCGGGAGAGAGGAGAGGAGAAACGACGGCGCGTGGGAGGAGGTCTAGGGCTAGGCGGAGGAGGGAGGCTAGCTAGGTTTTAAGGAGGGGAGGAGGAGCTCGTGGCCGTTCCTCCCCTGTACTGTCGACGTGAGCGTGCCCGATGGGCAGCCGTACAGAGGTAGGAGAAAGGAGGGGGGTAGCAGGCCGTGGGGGAAAAGGTTTGGTGGGCTGGGCTCAGCCCACTGCCTGCCCTCTCCCTCTCTGCGTTTTTATTTTTTGTTTTTTCTTTCTCTTTTTTTTGCTGAAAAGGAAAGGGAAGAAAAGGATAGGTTTTGGGGGTTAGAAAAATTAGGAAAAAATTTGTATATGTTGTTTATTGTAACAGCACCCATTTGCCAACTTTTGTTTTCCAAAAATTTTAAAATATGTTGTTGTTTGTATTTTATTTGAATTTTGAGTGAATTTGATATTAATTGAGATATTGAAAGAAACAATTTAAATGGTTTGAACTTCCAAGTTATTGGGAACCATTTGATGTTTTGATTTGAATACTTTTATTTGAAAATTGTAACAGAACAAGTATGAAACAAAGATTTGAAATTTGACTTGAAAATCAAATAGAAAACAAGGGAAAACAAATGGAAACAACTGAAAACAAATGCAAAATAAATGCAATGATGATGTCATGATGCAAAACATAAATAAAACAAGAAACAAACATTCTAGGGTTGTTTTCATACTTGGGATGTTACACTGATCCCAGGTAATTGGTGTGTTGGAGTACTTCAAGAATTTCGGGGTTGCCGGAACAACCGCGTTTATTTCTCGAAGTGTTCTTTTGGCCACCTTTGCTGACGGAGTTGCTAAGAATGTTAGCATTGCTTCTCCATCAACTCTCGGAAATTTGGGTTCGCCCTTTCGCTGTTGTTCCTGGATTTTTTCGTCAGTGTCCGATTCACTGTCTTCTTTGTCAGCTTCTGGCTTTTGTTTGGCTGGTTTCCTTTTGGAACCCTTCCCCTTATTTCCGGATTCTGCATTGCCTTTCATGTGCTTATTCAGCCGGCATTGCGCGTTTGTATGGGTGGGTCTCCCAAATTGCGAATGGTGGACACAGGGTTCCGACTTAATCCTCTCCCACTCCTATGGAGTGTAGTTGATTGGATCTGGACTGCGTCCTTTCCACTTGTTCCCTTTTTCATTTCCAAAGGCTATGTTGACCTCTTTGGATTTTAACGTCGTTTCTGGAGTTCCTTTTTTGTCAGAACGAGGGGTTTTCTTGGCGAGTATCAGTGATTCGATATTGCCTCCTCTTGCTCTGATGTCGTCTTCGGCTGCAGCGTGTTCGTTGGCGGTTGTAAGCATAGATCCGAGATCTTTGTGCTGTTTGGAACCAACCATGAACGGTACAAGTCCGGGTTTTAGGCCATTGACGAAAGCATGCATAGCTTGTACGCCAGTTACTCCAGAACAACTATTCTTCATTGCCGTCCATCTGGAGATGAAATCCACGTATATTTCGTCTTCAAATTGGGTACATCGGTTCAGCTGGTTGATGTTGTTCGGGCGTTTGTACGTTCCCCGGAAATGCTGAGTGAAAACTCTAGCCATATCATCCCAGCTGTCTACAGTTCTTGATGGTAATCCATTGATCCAATCTCTGTCTCCGTCCAGTAACATTAGGGGAAGAAACTTGACAGCTTCCAGGTCTGTCCCATTGTTGATCTGGACGGCTGTATAGTAGTCTGAGAGCCAGGTATCCGGGTTTGTGCTACCGGTGTATTTCTGGTACGTTGGACCGACCTTGGCAAAGCCAGAATGCAGGGTTATCCTTTGGATCCTGTCAGTGAAACACTTAGGACCAAAGTATAGATCATCCTTTTCCTCTCTATCAATGTGTGCGGAATATCTTCCAGCTGAATGGACAGAAGGGGATCTGCTCCTTTCTTTTCCATTGTTGCGCGGACGCGCTTTTTCGGGGTCGTTTCTATTTCTTCCTAGATCACGTCCTTTGGGGTTAGGCGGAGTTCTACTCCTGTGCCTTTCATTATTCTTAGGAGGTGTCCGAGATCTCTCACGTCTGTGAGGTATATCATATCTTCCGGCTTTCTCAGCTGGGTTTCTCGGAGGTGGCATTGTTTTGCCATCGTTCCGGTATTTTTCTTCCCGATTGTGGGTTTTATGTCCATCTTTCGGGAGATGGGATCCAGTTCTTGACGCTTCATCCCTATTGTCGGGGTTTTTCTTGTCTTTTCTTGGATCCTCTTTTTTATCCTTTGAATTGTCTGAATCTCAAGGTTCTTCTGGTACAGGTGCTCCAGCGGCGCAAGTAGCTATTTTACATAGCGCGGAGTTATCGTGCAACCTCCCTGATCGCTCTTGGCCCCGCTGTTGTTGTTGCAATGCTTTTCCTAAGAAAGCATACACCCCTTGAAGTTTTCACCGTTGGAGTACAGATCATTATTGAGGATGGCGAACGCTGCTTCCGCGTTTTCTGCTGCGGTTTTGTATATTGGTTCGCCTCTGGCATCTTTGTCGTTTACCTGCTTTTGCCAAGATGGGTTGTGATACCTTTCCTTTGGCGGCAGTACTTCCGGTTTTGCTATTCCGGGTAACCTTGTAGGTTTTATGGCAGATCTATTCTTTCTCTCGTACTCCTCGATTTCTTCCTTCATGACTTTGATGTCATTCTGGGTTTTTTGGAGGTGTTCCCGAGATCTGAGTAGACGCTGTTGTTGCTGTTGGAAAGCTTGTCTCCTGGCTTCCAGCATCTCAAGGGGTTCGTTTACTCCCACTGGCGTTTGCAATAGATCCTGTTCTTCTTGTTCTGTCATGGGCATAACAAGGATTTCTTTTTTCTTCTCCGCAGGCTTTTCTCCGCTCGCTTCTCCTATTTCTGGGCTTTCTTCAGCTGGATCAGCTGGTTTTTTCTTCCGGAGTTTTTTAGCGGACTTGTGCCTTTTCTTGGAAGAGGGAGTTTTTTGGCAGGCTCATCCTCCGTTAGTTCATTGACATTAGGAAATATCGGAGAGGTTTCTCCATCTTCTCTCTCTTCCTCTGGCGGAGGGGTTTTAGGGCTTTCCTGACTGCCGGCATCCGTGGATTCAGCCGGTTTTGCCATTAGTACTTCATGGAATCCCTCTTGAAAAGATTTAACCTTTCTTTCGAAGGCGTCCTCATCTTCATCTTCGGAGTCGAAGTTATCCGATCTGGTTTCCGACTCCAATCTCGCCTCAATGGCGGCTAGTACAGACTCGGCTTCCGAGTTCATCGTCATGCTGACAGATGTCGGATCGTCCGCCTGCATGACGGGTATCGGATCTTCCGTCTCTATGACGGGTGTGTTGTTGTCTGCCTCTTGCACGGGATTTCCGTCATCCGTGTTTTCGGCGACTTCGGATTGCACCATGCCAATAAAGTTTGTATCACTTTTTTGTCGGCGATCTGAGCAAAATCCGGTATCATAGTCATCTTCAACTGGGTATAGGGCGGGTGGGATAAATTTGCTTCCACCGCAAAACCCCATTGCTTCTGCAGTTAGTCCGATGAAAATGTTAGCAGATCCAATCGGTAACACGCAGGCACTTACCAGGTGGTTTTGCGCCGGTATGTATGATCTGTTGTCGAGGAAGCGCCCGACGTCGTCATCGAACTCCAAGCTTCCGACAGGGATTGATCTTCCGATTCCGCCAAGTATCCCAGATCGGAACTTCACGCCTGACGTCGTTTGCCCCACTGTGGGCGCCAACTGTCGAGACATCGTAGTAGTTTTCATAGACGGGGGTGCCATGAGACTACGGTCGAGACGTGGGGTAACGGGATCGCGTGGTGGACAGTGAACACAAGATTTACCCAGGTTCGGTACGTCGCGACAGTACGACGTGCCTACTCCTGCACTTCTCACTAATCAGGACTAAGCCTAGAAACAGGATTACAATGTGAGGTCTAGATCTAGCTATTCGCAGAGGATCAACTTCTCGGCGAGTTAGCCTGTGGTTTCTCTCTGTTATTCGTTGCTATTAATCTTATCTCCCGTCCGGCTTTATATAATAGTCGGATTAGGGCTTACAGAATAGGAAACCTAGAAGACTACGGTAACTTGTAACTTGGAAAGCAAGGAATCCGTCTTCTCCTCCAAGCCAGATCACGTGGGCCGTGATCCGGGTTCTTCTAGAATCCTGCTCCTGTGCGTCGAGTTACAGGGCCGCCCAATGGACCATAGCCCACTACCACTTGGGCCACCCTGGTAATCCGGCACTTTGACTACCATCTGATATACCCCTAGTTGGTATATATCCGACAGAGATATATCATGACACTCATTGATGATGCTACTAGAATCTGCTATGTTTATTTGTTGCAAACTAAAGATGAGGCTTTAGACTACTTTAAAATCTATAAGGCTGAAGTTCAAAATCAATTAGAGAGAAAGATCAAGCGTTTTAGGTCGGATCATGGTGGAGAGTATTTCTCTAAAGTATTTGATGAATTCTGTGAGGAACACGGTATTATTCACGAGAGGACGCCTCCCTATTCGCCACAATCAAACGGAATGGCTGAGAGGAAAAACCGCACGCTGACCGGATTGGTGAATGCCATGTTGGACACTGCTGGTTTATCTAAGGCATGGTGGGGGGAGGCTCTGTTGACTTCGTGTCATGTCCTGAATAAAGTTCCTAACAAGAATAAAGAGAAAACCCCTTATGAGGAGTGGGTTGGGCGAAAACCATCACTTTCCTATTTGCGTACTTGGGGATGCTTGGCGAAAGTCAATGTTCCAATTCCAAAGAAACGCAAACTCAGACCGAAAACAGTGGATTGTATCTTTCTAGGTTATGCTCAGCGTAGCATTGGTTATAGATTTCTAGTGGTTAAATCCGAGGTACCTGATATGCATGTTGATACTATTATGGAATCTCGCGATGAAACACTTTTTGAGAATATGTTTCCTATGAAAGATATGCATAGCTTTGCTAAATTTTCTTCTGAATTAATTCCGGAATCTAGTACATCTAGTGATCATACTGAACAACCACATGATGAGAACGTCCTTAAGAAGGATGACAATTAAGCTCCTAAACGGAGTAAGAGACAGATGATTGAAAAATCCTTTGGTGATGATTTCATTGTGTACCTTGTGGACAATACTCCTACGTCTATTGCAGAGGCATTTGCATCTCCAGATGCAGATGACTGGAAAGAAGATGTCCATAACGAGATGGACTCTATTCTTTCTAATGGGACGTGGGAGTTATCTGAACGACCTTATGGTTGTAAGCCAGTGGGCTGTAAGTGGGTGTTCAAGAAGAAGCTAAGGCCTGATGGTACTATTGAGAAGTACAAGGCACGGCTTGTAGCCAAGGGCTACACTCAGCGAGAAGGCGAAGATTATTTTGACACCTATTCACCTGTTGCTAGACTGACCACCATTCGTGTACTACTTTCCCTGGCTGCCTCTTATGGTATTATCGTTCATCAAATGGACGTAAAGACAGCTTTCCTTAACGGAGAGTTGGAAGAGGAAATTTATATGGATCAGCCTGATGGGTTTGTGGTAAAAGGTGAAGAGAGAAAGGTGTGCAAATTGTTAAAATCTTTGTATGGACTGAAACAAGCACCTAAGCAATGGCATGAGAAGTTCGACAGAACTTTAACTTCTGCGGGCTTTGTCATTAATGAGGCCGACAGGTGTGTATACTACCGCCATGGTGGGGGCGATAGTGTTATATTATGCTTGTATGTTGACGACATACTGATTTTCGGTACAAGCATAAGTGTGATCAATGAGGTCAAGTCTTTTCTATCAAAGTGTTTTGATATGAAAGATCTGGGAGAAGCTGATGTAATTCTGAACATCAAGCTTATTAAGGATGAGAGTGGGATTACATTGACGCAATCAGACTATGTTGAGAAGATCTTGAGCCGTTTCAGCTTTATTGATAGCAAGCCTTCTCCAACACCTTATGATCCTAGTGTGACGCTTCGAAAGAACAAGAGGATTACGAAAGATCAATTGAGATACTCTCAAATAATCGATTCACTCATGTACCTTGCGAGCGCGATGAGGCCTGACATCTCTTTTGCTGTGAGCAAATTGAGCAGGTTCATGTCAAACCCGGGTAATGATCATTGGAATGCACTTGAAAGGGTCATGCGCTATCTGAATGGTACTATGAGCTATGGGATTCATTATTCAGGGCACCCTGCTGTGCTTGAGGGATATAGTGACTCCAACTGGATCTCAAATGTAGATGAGCTCTACGCCACAAGTGGATATTCATTTCCTCTTGGAGGTGGCGCGGTGTCATGAAGGTCTTGTAAACAAACCATATTGACGAGGTCAACCATGGAAGCAAAACTTACTGGTTTTGATACAGCCACTGTTGAGGCAGAATGGCTGCGTGAGCTCTTGATGGACTTGCCGGTGGTTGAGAAACCATTACCGGCTATCCTCATGAACTGTGACAATCAAACGGTGATTGCCAAGGTGACCAGTTCTAAGGATAATGTGAAGTCATCAAGACACGTCAAAAGACGTTTGAAGTCTGTCAGGAAGTTGAGAAACTCCGGAGTAATTACTGTTACGTATATTCAAACAGACAAAAACCTGGCAGATCCCTTTACGAAGGGACTATCACGAAATGTGATAGATAGTGCATCGAGAGAGATGGGTATGAGACCCGTAAGCGTTACACCATAGTGGTAACCCAACCTATGTGATCGGAGATCCCGTGAATTAGGACCTGAGAAGAACAAGCTAGTGGTTTGACTGAGGAGAGTACTTGATAAACCCTCTCTAAGTGATGATGCATAACTCTCAAAGAGGTGTAAGGCAGGTTGCTAACATGCCTTAATGTGTTTATGTTGGTTATTCATAGCAAAGATGTTGTCCTACAGAGCATTCTTGAAAAAACACACTTATGTGAGTCCGATTGTAACCGTCGCAGTCTATGAGATTTGGGTGATCTCTAGTAAACTCATGAAGAGACCACGGAGTATGACAGATATGCTCCACCCGCGGGGTAGGCTACTGGCAGCCAAGTACTAGTTATGACTTTGAGTAAAGTCTATTGGCACAAAACTTGCAATTCAAGGCATAATCCATTGTTCAAGTTGCTGATAGATGTAGCTTAAGGCTCTAGGCGGAAGTTCAACTTAACAGTCTCTGCTGAAACACTGGTATATAAACAAGTAGCGATGATTGGCAAATCTTCAAATGGGCATTTGAGATCTGGTGGGGGATTGATGAAATATTTGGGCCCAACTAGTACAAGCCCAATAAGAAATCCTGAAATCTCAAAATGGCCCATGTGTACAAGTGAGTGGTGGGAGTGGGAAGTTTAGTCCCACATTGGAAGTTTGAGGAGTTGCACACCACCTTATAAGTTGGAGTGTTGTAGTGATTGTATGTGAGTGAGAACAAGAGAGCCTCTCGCGCACTCCTCCTCCTCCTCCTCCGCCGCTCGCTCGTCTCGACTCGACACGACACGTCGCGATCGCGTTTCGTGAATCGAGCCTTGAGCCGAGACAATACTTATCTTTATTTTGCTGTTTTGGAAAACCGATTTCGTAGTCGTGAAGGACGCGTCACAGCTGAGTTGGTTCGGGTCGCTCCCGTATCGCGTGCTGCAACCGACTCGGATGTGCGGCGTGGGCCTCCTACGTCGCACGCGTTAGGGTTTTCCGAACCGCACTATAAAAGACGCGCACCGTGGGCGCTGTACACACCGAAACTGTAACATCCCAAGTATGAAAATACCCCTAGAATGTTTGATTCCTTGTTTTATTTCAAGCAATGCATCATGTCATCATTTCATTGCATTGTTTTATTATTGTTTGCATTGTTAATATTTGTTTTGCATCTGTTTTATCTTGTTTTCATAATTCAAACTCAAACAAATTCAAATGGTTATTTTCATACTTGCTCTGTTACAACTTTTGGAATAAAAATAACAAACAAAAACAACCATTTTATTCCTTGTTTTTCACTCATTAAATTGTTGCTTTAAATCAACCAATTAAATTCCACCAATTAATTCAAATCATCTACAATTGCAAATCCAAGTCATCAAACAACAACCCACTTGAGTTTTTGAAATCTCTAAACAAATCAACTAATTTCAAACCTTTAATATATAGGGGTCACCCTATTAAAATGCTTGTTTTTCATAATGTTTAAGTAATATTAAAATGCCTTCAATTTTGGTTTAATTCCTAAACAGCAATAACTTTGAAAACTTTGTAAAAACCAAAGTTAGTATTTGCTTGCTACTAACCTAATAAGATTAACCTCATTTTTCTACAAATTTTACTAACCCTATTCCAAAGCATGTTTTTCTTAATGGTTTAATATTAAAATTCCTCTAAATTTGGGTTCAATACCAACTATCATCTCACATCTCAATTTTTTTGAAATCCAATCTTACCATATGGTTTCTAATTACATAACAAGGCTAAACTAATTTTTTCTGTAATTTTTACTAACTAAAACCTTAACTTTTTCTTCCAAAAGCAATCTACAAAAAAAAAAAATATATAAAACAGAAAAAATAAAATAAAATTAGAAAAGAGAGGGGTGAGCTGAGAGGCAGGCCAAGCCCACCTACAACCAGCCCACCCCTAAGCCAGCAGCCCACCAGGAGCCCCCCTTGTCGTCTTCCTCACGAGGAGGTACAGTACGTGGCCATGGTCCCCTCCAGCCCCCCCTCCTTATCTACCAGGGGGAGGATCCCAAACCCTAGCCCTAGCCTCTCCCTCTCCCTTCTCCCCCCTCCAGCCGCCGCCACCCCTTCCTCTTCGTCCTCTGCTATCCCTCCTCCTCTCTGTTTATTCTTTTCTGATTCATCGAGGGACCTCCATGGATGTACTTCGTGAGCTCGTGCACCGCCGTGTGGCCGCCGTGGAGGGCTACTGTGAGCGGGAATGGAACCTCCACAGCCACCCCTTCCGCCTCATGGAGTCAGGAGGCGAGGAGAGGGATCGGAGGGAGGGCCTCGTCGAGCGCTGCCCGTGACAGTCACCATGGCCATCCTCGACACCTGCACCTGCCACGGGAGGGAACACCCACGCCAACCACCGTTGTGAGTCACCATCCCTCGGGACTCCTCCTCTCCAACCTCCCTCTCGCTCTCTGTGCTTGCCGTCGAGCAGCACCACGCGCACGTCGCCCGCTGTTGATCGCTGTCGACTGCATCTGTCCGCCATCGCCACCCACGTTTGTTTCGTTCAGTTTCGTCAGGAGCTTTCCGCCGAAATCAACTACAAAAAGAACTTAGCCTAGATCTATCACAACCACCGCAGAACCGCACTGGTTCCTAACCCTTGCGCTCGCAGCCGAGGGGGTGGGTTCGAATCCCACCCCCCACGGGTTTAACCCCAGTTTTTCCAAAAAAAATTTCACATCCCCAAACAAACAGCTAATCCCACCCAGGTCCCTGTTAAGTAATTCTAGATCCCTGGAAATATTTTTCTAAGTCCCTAAATATTGTTTAATTGGCAGATTACACCTTAATATTGGAAATTGCATAACTAAATCATATTAACTCCAAATTCCACTTTTTAAACATGTATTCTGCACCAAATTGAATTCTCTAACCAAATATAAAATTTGCTTACTGTTTTGAATATTTTAAATTGGTGCAAAATTTGAAAACTTGTCAAATTCACTTAAACTTGCAAAATTCATAACTTGTTCATAAAAATTCCAAATTCCACAAACTAAATATGTTTTCCAATCAACTTTTCATGTACTTTCCAAATATAAATTTTGTTTGCTGTTTTGAATAATTTAAATTGCTGAAAACAACTGTTTCTTGTTTATTGCATTTAAAATTGCCAAAATAATAACTTGCTCATTTTAAATCCAATTTCCACAAATGAAATATGTTTTCCATGCAAAATTAAACCCTCTTTCCAAATATAAATTTTGTTTCATTGTTTGAATAATTAAAATTGCCTAAACAATTTAAATCTTGTTTAATTCAATTAAAACTTGTTTAATATTGTTTAATTCATAATTAAATAATCCAAAGTCCAACTTCAAAATGTGAAACATGTAATCCAACTAAAATTTGATAACCTTTTCAAATATCAACTTGTTATTTGTTTTGCACCCTTTAACTTGATGAAAACAATCACTACTTGTTTAACACCATTAAGTAACAATAATTTCCAACCTTGGTTAATGTTTTCTAAAAATGTTTAACTATCATTCCAATTGCATTTAAATTGTTATATTCTTGTTATTCATCATGCCTGCATCATGCTAACTCACCAACACCTGATGCTTAGTGTTAGAACAATTAATTCAACTCTAAGGCATGGGTTGCCATATGCAATCTTTGCATATGGAATCCATTTAAACTTGTGTATCATATCCACTAGTTTATTTTGGTGCATATATTAAACATGACATGCATCATCTTTGATTGTGCACAATGCCATCATAATGATTGTTTTCTTTCTGCCTTGCTTGTTTGCTTCTTCTCGGATAAACGACGACGTTGAGACCGACGATCCTTACGACATCCCTTCTAAGGAGTTAGCTCAGTACCAGGCTACTGGGTTTTGCAGGCAAGTTTATCACTCACATGAACCATTGTGTTCCTTTCAACATTGGTTACCGATACTTTCCGTTGTTCTTTTCTGCTAGCCTTAGTAGTAGTTGTTCTGTTACGAACCTATCACATGAATCCCTTAAACCTGATATTGCCTCATCTCCCTTCCTACAACCCATTGTTTGAGCCAGTGTCTTACTAGCATGCTTAGGTTGTTTTGCTCGAGTCTGTTACCCGTTACTTTCTGTTACTACTTATTTATGTTCTGGGGGCTCGATGTTTAATCAATCAATCATGCTAATGTTACTATTAATAATAAATTTGATGATAAGGCACCGGCAGGAGGCCCATGAGAGGTTTTGAAGCCTGCTAGTGTCGACCCTAATAGGAAAAGGGTCTTGTCTACTGATCCATGATGAGCGCACTACCCGCATTTGGGAAGCGAGTATGGGCGCCCCCCTCAACTTGACCTGATTCGCATCTCGTCCAAATCGCCTCATTTAGTTCGTGTTTTCCATTTGCCGCATGCATGTTTTTGCGAGCCCAGGCCAGGGTGGAACTTTCGTAGTCGGCATATAGGGGGACACGGTCTTAGAGTGCTATGAGGGTCCCTTTTCTTCGGGGCTTGATTAGCCGTGCGCCCAAGGTTCTTTGGGCTTGATGCGAAGAATGGTTGGTTGTGTAGAGTACCCCGCTTGGTGGAAGTGCATTTCCATCTGGCGGGTTATTCTTGAGTGTACGGCCAAATTGGTGCAACCCTGCAGGGATAATCTTCTCGAGAAGCCGTGTTTTCCGCGGTTATGGATTACTTGGTGAAAGTACTGGCTAACAAGTACTCAGGACAACTTAAACATAATGATCAAACATGTTACACCCAATGATTAACAACTTGACTAGTAATAGGCTTATTGACACAATAATCTGAACAATCATTATATCACTGTGTGAGTTATCTTCGGATTGCTTCTTTGGATAAGGGGCGAGATCCAGGATGGGTTTGTTTGAAGTTATCTTTCAGTTGGTTACAATCCTCGATCTTATCTCCTTTCTGTTAGCCGGAAGTGGTAGAATCTCTGTAGTTGTTTAGAGCAGCCAATTGCAGCATCTTTTATATCCCCTTTCTTCCGTTGAACCCAAAGCATCTGTGCTTGGTGTTGACGGGTTACACTGTGGTGAACTGTGAGTCTTGCTTGCCAGTACGTTGGTGTACTGACCCCTTTGGGGCTGTGGTTTACGCAGACGACGTGTTCGAGGATCTACATGGTGGCTACTACGTGGAGTATGACGACGAGACTGCTGACGAGTAGATAGCGGACCCGGGCAGGATCCGAGACTTCGTGGATGGGCTCCGTCCTTTCGTTTCCGGCCTCTTAGGCCTATTTGGTTCTTGTCTGTACTCAGACATGTTGAATGCTTCCGCTGTGATGTAATGATGTTATGTTGGGGCATGTGCCCTCTGAATGATTGTATTTGCTATCTCTGCTCTAATGAGAGCTATTTGCAACTTATTTCAATCTTTTGTGTCGTAGAGATCTGTTGTGATATCACTTGTTCCAATGCCGTTGGCGTACCATGTGTGTATGTTTGAAGTACGTCAACGGAAGTATCCTGATTTCTACGGGATAGTTTACATCGACGGTGAACAGTAACGGTTGGTTGTCGCACATAAGTGCTGGCCTACCCGTAAGGGGACGCGGGAGCCGTTAAGCCCCGTAATCCAACCAAAATACTGTTCAGTTCGTACGGTGAGTATCCTCTAGAAGTCTGGGTGCGACAAATGGTATCAGAGCCTGTCTGCCTGTAGGATCCCTTTTTACTGGTCGCAGTTGAGTCTAGAAACTATTTTGTAGCTATATAGGAAAAATGAAACGTGAGAGTAGGAATTCTGTTCTTTTTCTTCTTTTCCCCACCCTCCCTCCCTTTTTCTGGTAAGGAAGTGCAACGCTGTTTTCCCTTCTCACCTAAACTTTCAAGTTAGGATTTCACGTATCCTGGTTTCTCTGGGATAGTTATATCTACTAGTCCATAGGAATGGAGGTGGTTGTGACATGATTTATCATGTTGCCTACTCACGATTGAGAACGGTGGCAAATAGGCCCCGGAAGCAGATCCTCTATTCCTTAAGCAGTAGATATTGATCCTTTAGAAGCCCGGATGGGTTTTCCGTAGTACCTCAGGAGTTTTGTTCTCGTTTTCCCCGATGTTGATATCCTGTTCTTCTCAACATCCTTTTCGTCCGTTGAAATCTTGTTGTTTCCACTTCAATTCTTCTACCGGAGTCTAATTAAGTTTCCCCGTTCATTTGCTAAACTCTATTCCAGCTAAAGTGTTGTTTGATACCGGAGCATCACATTCTTTCGTGTCAAAAATCTTTGCCACAACAAACTACCTAATTCTGGTTCCACTAAGCAATCAAATCACCGTTCACTCTCCGGAATCTGAAATGTTGACTTCCAAATTCAGACACAGAAATCAAATTCTAATGGGAGGCCACATATTCCTCGTTACTCTCATGTTGATGATTCTGACATTGATGTCATCCTTGGTGTTCCATTGATGTCAATAACCCTGTTCCACCCTCATTACAGATAGTCTATTCTCCAAATGAATCAAGTTCCATCCAGCTATACACCCTTGGTACAAAAACCTCTCCCTTTACTTGAAAATGTTCCGGTGGTTTGCTAATTCCCTGACGTCTACCCAAGAAGTTTCCGGACCTTTTCTTTTCTCAGTAGGAATCTCGGGGCGCGATTCCTTCAAGGGGGGGCGTTTTGTAACATCCCAAGTATGAAAATACCCCTAGAATGTTTGATTCCTTGTTTTATTTCAAGCAATGCATCATGTCATCATTTCATTGCATTGTTTTATTATTGTTTGCATTGTTAATATTTGTTTTGCATCTGTTTTATCTTGTTTTCATAATTCAAACTCAAACAAATTCAAATGGTTATTTTCATACTTGCTCTGTTACAACTTTTGGAATAAAAATAACAAACAAAAACAACCATTTTATTCCTTGTTTTTCACTCATTAAATTGTTGCTTTAAATCAACCAATTAAATTCCACCAATTAATTCAAATCATCTACAATTGCAAATCCAAGTCATCAAACAACAACCCACTTGAGTTTTTGAAATCTCTAAACAAATCAACTAATTTCAAACCTTTAATATATAGGGGTCACCCTATTAAAATGCTTGTTTTTCATAATGTTTAAGTAATATTAAAATGCCTTCAATTTTGGTTTAATTCCTAAACAGCAATAACTTTGAAAACTTTGTAAAAACCAAAGTTAGCATTTGCTTGCTACTAACCTAATAAGATTAACCTCATTTTTCTACAAATTTTACTAACCCTATTCCAAAGCATGTTTTTCTTAATGGTTTAATATTAAAATTCCTCTAAATTTGGGTTCAATACCAACTATCATCTCACATCTCAATTTTTTTGAAATCAAATCTTACCATATGGTTTCTAATTACATAACAAGGCTAAACTAATTTTTTCTGTAATTTTTACTAACTAAAACCTTAACTTTTTCTTCCAAAAGCAATCTACAAAAAAAAAAATATATAAAACAGAAAAATAAAATAAAATTAGAAAAGAGAGGGGTGAGCTGAGAGGCAGGCCAAGCCCACCTACAACCAGCCCACCCCTAAGCCAGCAGCCCACCAGGAGCCCCCCTTGTCGTCTTCCTCACGAGGAGGTACAGTACGTGGCCATGGTCCCCTCCAGCCCCCCTCCTTATCTACCCGGGGGAGGATCCCAAACCCTAGCCCTAGCCTCTCCCTCTCCCTTCTCCCCCTCCAGCCGCCGCCACCCCTTCCTCTTCGTCCTCTGCTATCCCTCCTCCTCTCTGTTTATTCTTTTCTGATTCATCGAGGGACCTCCATGGATGTACTTCGTGAGCTCGTGCACCGCCGTGTGGCCGCCGTGGAGGGCTACTGTGAGCGGGAATGGAACCTCCACAGCCACCCCTTCCGCCTCATGGAGTCAGGAGGCGAGGAGAGGGATCGGAGGGAGGGCCTCGTCGAGCGCTGCCCGTGACAGTCACCATGGCCATCCTCGACACCTGCACCTGCCACGGGAGGGAACACCCACGCCAACCACCGTTGTGAGTCACCATCCCTCGGGACTCCTCCTCTCCAACCTCCCTCTCGCTCTCTGTGCTTGCCGTCGAGCAGCACCACGCGCACGTCGCCCGCTGTTGATCGCTGTCGACTGCATCTGTCCGCCATCGCCACCCACGTTTGTTTCGTTCAGTTTCGTCAGGAGCTTTCCGCCGAAATCAACTACAAAAAGAACTTAGCCTAGATCTATCACAACCACCGCAGAACCGCACTGGTTCCTAACCCTTGCGCTCGCAGCCGAGGGGGTGGGTTCGAATCCCACCCCCCACGGGTTTAACCCCAGTTTTTCCAAAAAAAAATCACATCCCCAAACAAACAGCTAATCCCACCCAGGTCCCTGTTAAGTAATTCTAGATCCCTGTTAAGTCCCTAAATATTGTTTAATTGGCAGATTACACCTTAATATTGGAAATTGCATAACTAAATCATATTAACTCCAAATTCCACTTTTTAAACATGTATTTTGCACCAAATTGAATTCTCTAACCAAATATAAAATTTGCTTACTGTTTTGAATATTTTAAATTGGTGCAAAATTTGAAAACTTGTCAAATTCACTTAAACTTGCAAAATTCATAACTTGTTCATAAAAATTCCAAATTCCACAAACTAAATATGTTTTCCAATCAACTTTTCATGTACTTTCTAAATATAAATTTTGTTTGCTGTTTTGAATAATTTAAATTGCTGAAAACAACTGTTTCTTGTTTATTGCATTTAAAATTGCCAAAATAATAACTTGCTCATTTTAAATCCAATTTCCACAAATGAAATATGTTTTCCATGCAAAATTAAACCCTCTTTCCAAATATAAATTTTGTTTCATTGTTTGAATAATTAAAATTGCCTAAACAATTTAAATCTTGTTTAATTCAATTAAAACTTGTTTAATATTGTTTAATTCATAATTAAATAATCCAAAGTCCAACTTCAAAATGTGAAACATGTAATCCAACTAAAATTTGATAACCTTTTCAAATATCAACTTTGTTATTTGTTTTGCACCCTTTAACTTGATGAAAACAATCACTACTTGTTTAACACCATTAAGTAACAATAATTTCCAACCTTGGTTAATGTTTTCTAAAAATGGTTAACTATCATTCCAATTGCATTTAAATTGTTATCTTCTTGTTATTCATCATGCCTGCATCATGCTAACTCACCAACACCTGATGCTTAGTGTTAGAACAATTAATTCAACTCTAAGGCATGGGTTTGCCATATGCAATCTTTGCATATGGAATCCATTTAAACTTGTGTATCATATCCACTAGTTTATTTTGGTGCATCTATTAAACATGACATGCATCATATTTGATTGTGCACAATGCCATGATAATGATTGTTTTCTTTCTGCCTTGCTTGTTTGCTTCTTCTCGGATAAACGACGACGTTGAGACCGACGATCCTTACGACATCCCTTCTAAGGAGTTAGCTCAGTACCAGGCTACTGGGTTTTGCAGGCAAGTTATCACTCACATGAACCATTGTGTTCCTTTCAACATTGGTTACCGATACTTTCCGTTGTTCTTTTCTGCTAGCCTTAGTAGTAGTTGTTCTGTTACGAACCTATCACATGAATCCCTTAAACCTGATATTGCCTCATCTCCCTTCCTACAACCCATTGTTTGAGCCAGTGTCTTACTAGCATGCTTAGGTTGTTTTGCTCGAGTCTGTTACCCGTTACTTTCTGTTACTACTTATTTATGTTCTGGGGGCTCGATGTTTAATCAATCAATCATGCTAATGTTACTATTAATAATAAATTTGATGATAAGGCACCGGCAGGAGGCCCATGAGAGGTTTTGAAGCCTGCTAGTGTCGACCCTAATAGGAAAAGGGTCTTGTCTACTGATCCATGATGAGCGCACTACCCGCATTTGGGAAGCGAGTATGGGCGCCCCCCTCAACTTGACCTGATTCGCATCTCGTCCAAATCGCCTCATTTAGTTCGTGTTTTCCATTTGCCGCATGCATGTTTTTGCGAGCCCAGGCCAGGGTGGAACTTTCGTAGTCGGCATATAGGGGGACACGGTCTTAGAGTGCTATGAGGGTCCCTTTTCTTCGGGGCTTGATTAGCCGTGCGCCCAAGGTTCTTTGGGCTTGATGCGAAGAATGGTTGGTTGTGTAGAGTACCCCGCTTGGTGGAAGTGCATTTCCATCTGGCGGGTTATTCTTGAGTGTACGGCCAAATTGGTGCAACCCTGCAGGGATAATCTTCTCGAGAAGCCGTGTTTTCCGCGGTTATGGATTACTTGGTGAAAGTACTGGCTAACAAGTACTCAGGACAACTTAAACATAATGATCAAACATGTTACACCCAATGATTAACAACTTGACTAGTAATAGGCTTATTGACACAATAATCTGAACCATCATTATATCACTGTGTGAGTTATCTTCGGATTGCTTCTTTGGATAAGGGGCGAGATCCAGGATGGGTTTGTTTGAAGTTATCTTTCAGTTGGTTACAATCCTCGATCTTATCTCCTTTCTGTTAGCCGGAAGTGGTAGAATCTCTGTAGTTGTTTAGAGCAGCCAATTGCAGCATCTTTTATATCCCCTTTCTTCCGTTGAACCCAAAGCATCTGTGCTTGGTGTTGACGGGTTACACTTTGGTGAACTGTGAGTCTTGCTTGCCAGTACGTTGGTGTACTGACCCCTTTGGGGCTGTGGTTTACGCAGACGACGTGTTCGAGGATCTACATGGTGGCTACTACGTGGAGTATGACGACGAGACTGCTGACGAGTAGATAGCGGACCCGGGCAGGATCCGAGACTTCGTGGATGGGCTCCGTCCTTTCGTTTCCGGCCTCTTAGGCCTATTTGGTTCTTGTCTGTACTCAGACATGTTGAATGCTTCCGCTGTGATGTAATGATGTTATGTTGGGGCATGTGCCCTCTGAATGATTGTATTTGCTATCTCTGCTCTAATGAGAGCTATTTGCAACTTATTTCAATCTTTTGTGTCGTAGAGATCTGTTGTGATATCACTTGTTCCAATGCCGTTGGCGTACCATGTGTGTATGTTTGAAGTACGTCAACGGAAGTATCCTGATTTCTACGGGATAGTTTACATCGACGGTGAACAGTAACGGTTGGTTGTCGCACATAAGTGCTGGCCTACCCGTAAGCGGACGCGGGAGCCGTTAAGCCCCGTAATCCAACCAAAATACTGTTCAGTTCGTACGGTGAGTATCCTCTAGAAGTCCGGGTGCGACAGAAACCAATCTAGGTTTTGCCACACCTCGTTCCTTGCGCCGCCACGGTAGTCTACTCCATCCCGTGCGCCGGCGTTCACCGGCGAACGGGAGAGCAGGTCTCCGGAACCAATCGCCTTTGTGATTCTGTACGGGAGAGGGCGAATTAGGTTTTTGGGAAGCGCTTCGCGCGACTGCTCGCTGCTTCCACGACGGCTCGTCTACCTAACAAGTCAGGCGGTGTTGCGTACCGTCGCCTCAAGCGTCGTCTACTCCGACCCGTCATGGCCAACGTTGTCATCAACAACGTCGCTACAAACGATCGGTACGGAATCTGTGTCCTGATCTGTCTGTTTAACATGTCTACTGTTTACATGTTTAGAGAGATCGTGTTGCTATTATTCATGTTGTCTGCTGCATCTAGTATGTTCGAGTTTCACATGTTAATAGCTGCGTTTGTCATGATTTATATTCTGCAATTAATCATGGAAATTATGCCTAATTATTCAACAATTCTTAGTCCCACCCTTCCACCCTGTGGATCCGCCCATTAATTGGAGAATTTTTTTTTCCGTTGATTAGAAAAGATGTGACAATGTAGATTAAATAGTGAGTGGAAGCAACTTCACATAGTAGGTTAAATGATTGGAGCCAGGAGTGAGGTTATATGGACGGTAACGGCCAAATCGAGCGTTTCTAGCAAACTTAGCAACGAGCGGGCAAGACACAACACAGAGCTAATCTAAAAAGAGTTACTAATCCTGAAAGTTGGATTCTGCATCCAAAATGTTGGATTCTGCATCCAACATGCTTGGTTTTTTTTAGAGTTACTAATCCTGAGCTATATTATATCCGTAACATCAAATACCGCTGGAGCACCAGTATTACTACGGAACTTGGAGATTAATTCAAATAATGACAGCGAGTCGATTGCGCATGTGCACTTAAGATAATAGACAATGACTGCTCGAATAGACAATCCAAAAATCGATGATCACAGACGCAACTTTTCTGGAAGATGGTGAGCTTGTATGTCCATGCGTGTGGCTATGCACAACAGTCTACAAAATGATTGTCATATATCATTTGGACATAATTTGAGAGTTATATTTACTATTAAAGGGTAGTTCGTACGTGCAGTGTCCACTTGCACATCGCTCCGTCGATTGTCTGCCCATGCTCGACCCAGCAAACATTATCTTTACTATTAAATGGCAGTTCGACGTACGTTGGTACGTCGTGGTCTGCCATCGTCCGCTCTGCGCGCTCCCCGACCGCACACATGGGCCAAGGCCCAAACTCGGTCTTTGCGTCCGTCTCGTCCTCAACACTCCGCACGAAGCCGCCACCACAAACCCTAACGAGCCGGGCGTCCTCCCTGCGACCCCGATGAGCTCGGACTTCTCTCCACGCGAACACATAGATCTCACCGTCCTTCCCCCACTGTAGTCTCCGCCTTCAACTTCACAGGCTTGCCAAGGCGGTGAAGCTTGATGGCCTCATCGGCTATCCCATCATTGGCCGATGTATGTGATGTGTATGAGCTCGCGTCCGCTTCCTCTTCACAGCCCACAAGCATCACCGATCCGTTCCTAGAGGACCAGCGCAGAGGCTCCCTCAACCTTCATAGCTGGCAGGTAGGTGATAGCTCAAAGATCCGATTCCCTCTTTGCCTGGTAGATGTGTGTTCAGTTCTGAATTTATTTTTCTCCGTTCAATGTCTGAATGTTCGGTGCACAACTTAGCTGAATCTCCGGGAGCAACAATGATGCGTTATCTACCAAGAAAAAAAATGCACAAACCGTAGCGTTTCATAACTATTGTATTACAAAATTAATAGTTCATTACTTTATTTCTCTTCGTAGAAAATTGATATCACATGATTTTGCTCATTGTTGTCATGATTAACGTGGATAGACAAATATTTTTCCATCACATGATTATTCCTCCCTCTGACATGCTCACATCCAACACGTCGGGATGTAGTTTTATGTCTTTGTAATGGAATTGATCACCGTCTATTTGATGCCCATGTAATTGAAGCATGAGGGGCTTGACCTTGGTTGCTTGGAGGTTGATGGTGCTCATGAAAATGGAGGTGGATTCATCGAGAAAGAAGATGGGGGTCATTTGGTTCCGTTCAGGTGTATGTTATCTTCATCAAGGTAGTTTTCTGAGTACAAATGATATCCTGTTATATTTCTGTCATCTGATGTGTGGGCGAGAGAAAGAGAGCAATATTTAAATGGGAAAGGAAACAATTGTCGAAGTCCTATTTCCATAAGATATTCAGGGATCTTGTTCTTGGGCTCGTATACAAATATGCATGCCCAGACGATCATAATATTCATTGTATTATCATCACCAGCAGAGAACAAATTACGTTAGTGTCATTCTATTTTTTTCCCAACTAGAAACAGAGGGAAGTTCAGTAAAGAGTACAGGTTTAAACAGGGGAGCCTTTGTTCTGCAGATTGGTAAATTGAGAGGGTATATGTTATTTTAAATGTCTGCAGTTAAGAGTAACAGTATGATGCTATAGTTTCAGGATACACATGCCACAAGCATAGTTGAATCAATATCTTACATGAAGTATGGGTGACTAAGTGAACAATCCTACACATATTTTTTTAACCGATGATGCATCTAAGCTCTTATTCCTGATAGCCCAGAATAAATTTGATTTATTTGTGTATGATGGCCTTGGTTTCAGGGTTAGCTGAATGTGGTGTATAGTAAGAAATGATTTGGTTGAACCATGTTAATTTGTAAGAAGATAAAAGGCATTTGCATATTTTCTTATCAACAGTTACTAATTGTATAGTAGTATCTCATATCCATGTTTACGTTATTTGTAGCATTGTCAAGTATAAAAATGCCAACCCTTCGGTCATGTTAATTCCAGATATTACGGGTTGCAGTCCAACCTTGTGCCAATAATGTACTTCCATTTGTTGCAGTCCAACCTCTCTCATGTGCATATTTACCTCGGTTTTGTACTAACTTTGGTGCAACCCAGCTAATCTTTTCATGTAACACAAGCGGCGGTACCATCCATCTAATTTTATCCAGATATTTATATTTGCCTTGCGACAACAAGAATATAAGTTATGCACCTTCCGTTCCTCATTTCCAGTTATATATGAAATCTCATAAAGGTCATATCAGTGCATTGAGCCGGCCATTGAAGCATACTGACATTTAACCACGCTTCCTACACTTTCAGCTCGTGGAGAATATTAGTTCCTTTGACCGGTTGGCTGCATATCACTTTGTAATGAGGACCTTGGTGGACGATGTGCATTTCTTGAGGTATTGAACTTCTGTTGCACCAAAACCAGAGCTTAGATGATATAAATATAAAATCAGCATACTAATTTTGACTGAACATTACATTCATCATCATTACACAGAAGGCATATGCTGGACTCAACGGGATGAAGCTTGGTGGATGCATCATAACCGCTGCTCAGTTGTTTCCTAATCATGTCGAGGTACAACCATTCTCATGCACGGTCATGACGTGTCTTGTAGCCATTTCATTATTTCTAATGATTCATACTGCTCCCATGCATTCCAGGCGCACAATGAAGGTTCCCCAATTTTTTTTCTGAAGTTGTCTTGATTTTCTTTTTCTAGCGAAGCTTACAAACTATCTTAGGATGCAACAAGGCATATTTGACTGGGATGATTTCTATAAGATTTTTTAATAAGTGTTGCAAATGATTACGAAGCAGCGACACTGCAATTACGAGCGGATGAGAAAGACCTGGTTCCGATGAGGACATCATGTACGAAATTGCAGTATTCTTGCTTTTGCAGATGATCTTGCTAAGTAAGTAACCTGCTTGAAGTTAGTTTGATTTTTTTCTATCAAAAGGTCTTGGAAATCAGCGGCATCCTAAAATATGTCCGGAATGGTCCCTGTTTTCTCAGTTCATGTTTGAGTGCAAGTCAATGAAGTGCAGGTATTTAGCCAACCCTTTGTGGACATGAGAGCTTGATGGCGCTTTGAACTTCTGTCCGGCAAGGCTTCTCCGCCTCTGCTAGCTTGTCATGTGGACCCGCCCTCTGTCCAGACCTGGCACTATCCCGTCTTGCTTCTTCAGTTGAGTTGACCCACCTCCATGGCCTCATCACCCACAGTTGGTCAAGTGCCTGGACGTCACCCACAATGATCACCCCATGCCAAACAAACTCCCCCAGCAGAACCTGCTGCCCTTTGGCATGCTCCCGCCGAACAAGTTGTGAAGCAGGTGAGTGGTAATCGACTCCTCCAGACTGCACTTGCGCGACCTATTCTCATTAGCAGTGCTGATTCTTTCGTGGACAATCACAGGTGTTGCGCTCTTGCAATATTAAAAGTGAGCAATTCTGTCCACGTAGGTACGATTATTTGCTTATATCAGATACCAAATTGCTTGTCAAAGAGCATGTTCCGTGATGGAGGAAGAGGAAGAAAGTTGTAGGTGCATATTGTTCATCGGGAGAAGTAGTTTCTTGGTACAATATGCTCAAAGCTGAGTTCATATTGTAAGCTCTCAAAAACGTGAATTAATAATAAAAATGTAAATTAACTGTTTTATCTTATCAGTACTTTAATTTATTTGTATAAAGTGGAAATAATTGTTTTGCGTGGATCCATAACAGCATTGTGCCCATCATAACTGGTACCTTTTTTTGTTTCTCCCCATTTGTGCGGGACAAAGTTTGTTTCATTTAACCAAGAATTCTAAGCATGTTTAGACACAATATCACTTCCGTATTCTTTATCTTTGTACATGTATAACATAACATGATGAAATTGTTCTTTTTTTCCCAATACTCTTAAGATGATTGACAGCAAGTTTCTACAAAAAAAAAAATGAGCATCCTCATTTATGAATTTTGATCTAACAATCCCTTATATTTCTTCCTCGTCTTTTGAAAATAGCTTACACCGTGATATCAGAGATCAATTTTAGGATTGCATCTCCACTAGATGAACGCATTTCGAAGTTGATTTTGAATCGTAATCATGTGTAAAATTTCTTCTCTCATGGAAGATTGCCACCCGTAGCAACGCACGGGCATTCAACTAGTCACACATAGCTTTCGATGCTAAATTCCCTAAAAAAAGCTCTCCGTGCTAAAAAAAAACCAATTAGTAGTCCTCGCGTAACAACCCTGCTTCTATTCTCCCGAACACATTGCACATCGAACGTGGGAGGATGAAAGCCGAAGTTCAAAACTTTTGAAGTAGAAAGTACAAGTAACCAAGTACATGAATAACGAAACTCGAAGTACAAAAGTATTGTAATCCGAAATACAAAATACCGCTAGCGCGAAGTACAGAAGTACACTAAAATCCACCGAAAGATGAAACCCAAAGTAAAATTATTCAACATTTTGAAGCTCAAAAAAAACTTTCACGAAACGTATCAACATGGGCTCTAGTTGTAAAGATCTCAAGTCGAGAATCTCAAATATAAAACGGTTCGTAATTTGGATAAAGAGTTTTCAAGATATTTTGTTTGAAGAAACAAATCTCAAAAATAAATGCGCTTATAGCTTGGCATCCCTTCTCGCTTGGGTTGGAGAAATCCCACCAATATTCTCTCGTTGTGACACTTGTCGCACATGCAGGCTCCAAATGGTCTCTATAAAAGAAGAAGCCAACACTGAGCATACGAGAAGTGAAAATGCGATGGTTGGCGCGACGACAGTGTGCGCGGTTTTTCTTCTCAAAGGTTTCGTTTTTTCTAGTGATTTTGTAACATGACATGTACAAATTATTGTTATATCCGGTGCGATCCAACTGAATGCCCCACCTGCTGGCCTATCAAGGTCCAAGAAGCCCACGGAGCTGTGGATGCATCGGTACTTTGTAATACTAGCAAAATATGACTTTTATCCAGCAAATTACAATTTTTGGGATAAAGTACCACAATTTTTTTTTGCAATATGCACTCTGGAGTATGTATTTCTGTCGGACATACACTCTAGGCATATCAATCGCATGTAAAACACACCATATATACATTATGTGGATTATTTTTGTATTTTTTATATGGACGGAACTTTTTGCTTCAATCAAACCGTTTTTTACTCACAGCAGCAAAAGCGGGATTTGGAGAGATTTTTGTGAATTGCTACAATAGACTAAGATTCTTACTTCAATGAACCGGTTTTTTTTTGCTCACAGCAGCAAAAGCGGGATTTAATTATTTGGCGGGACACGTGTCGGCTTCGGGATCCGGAGGATTTTTGGGCGGAATCCTCCGGGGACGTCCAGCACTTCCCATCCAACAATGCTGGAGCACCGGTACTACTGCTGATTATCCTGTGCACTTGATGAGAATCTTGAAACTGATGACCATCCATGCATCGCACATGACCATCACTTATAAAAAGTAGGCATTGCATAAAATCGTAGTAGAAAATGCTTTATTTCTCATAATAAAAGTAGAGCCCTATTTTGAACATATTGGGAAATAATGGATTGCCCATATACACAACCATTTGGAATAGTTTCGTAGGTGAGCCATGCTATGCGTACGACATATCTCGTACTCGTAGTACTTGACGTATACTTCTGTTGATAGGTGATGAGACTGTACGTCCTGATGAGATAAAGAATGACCATGCCGCACTCAGTGAACATAAAATTTGAGTGACTATCCATGAATAGAACAGGTCATTGGTCATTTTGAATATGTGATGCATGTCCGGTCCTAACTAACTATTTGGTGATTGCGCCGGTGGATAATAACCGGCCACTTCAACAAACCAGATCCAGTATTTAGTTTTTTTTTAAAAAGTGTAGTACTTAGTATTTAGCAGTAGGCACTACACAGGAAATATCCATTTACGTGTAAGGCCTCTCACGGCTACACCATGGAGGCGCCAGGGGTACCCAGGCACCGCCAGCAACACCCCCTGCGTCACTGGATCCGCTCGCCAACGCTGCCGCCGGCCCTCGTTGTGGCGTTGGCGGCTTCACTCACTGCTAAATGCGACATGAGGAGGCACTAGTGGAAACTAGGCCTTTTGTCTAGGGGTGGCCAAGCCATCAATCCCGGTTTAGCTACGAACCCGGATGAATGATATGTATTCGTCCCGGTTCGTGCGGCCAGGCTCTGCCAAGCCTACCGTCCCGGCTTAGAAGGGTGCATTGGTCTCGGTTCATGGTTAGAACCGGGAAAAATGCCCGGTCAGACGACAAGTGGCCAGCGCAGGGGCATTGATCCCGGTTCTAGCCACGAACCGAAACGAATAGCCCTGTCCCTATATATACCAGCCACCCAGCTCCTTGTTTCATCTTATTTTTTTCTGATAGGAGGGTGTGAGAGGTGGTTCTAGTCTTTGTGTATCTTTGCTATGCACACGAGGTGTTCGACGAAATACCGGAGCCACACTTAAGTTCACACAAAATGATATCCTCGATCGAGGTTAGCATTCTTATCATTTTCATCTATAATTGAAACACAAATATTATAATTGTTGATGTCCGGTGGCCATTTCGCATATTTTTTTATAAACTTAATTATACGATGCAGATGGATGCACGACAGCGATGGATAGAGGGTGACCGACATACTTTCGAGTATATGGCAGGCCTGAATGAATTTCTCGGTGTAGCTCAGGCGAACAAAGATAATAGCTTTATGTGTTGCCCATATGTTGATTGTCGGGATGTCAGAGAGCACTCTTCCTCGAGGGTCCTTCACGGCCATCTACTTTGGAGAGGTTTCATGCCCAGCTATAATCGTTGGACCAAGGAGAAAGAGGGGTTGTGATGGAAGACAATGAAGAAGAAGATGATCCTTCGTTTCCTGAATATGGTGATACTGCAATGGAAGACAATGCAGAAGAAGGAGGTGATCAAGTACGGGCATCATATGAGCCCGATGATGATCTTGGACGAGTTATTGCTGATGCAAGGGAGAACTGTGAATGTGAATTGGAGAGGTTGAAACTGGACAGCATGTTACAGGATCACAAAAAGTTGTTGTACCCAAATTGCGAAGATGGCAGCACAAATCTCGGTACCACACTGGAGTTGCTGAAATGGAAGGCACAAAACCGTGTGACTGACAAGACATTTGAGAGTTTACTTCAACTAATGAAGCCGAAGCTTCCAAAGGATATAGAATTGCTTGACAGTACGTACGAAGCAAAGAAATATCTCTGCCCTCTAGGATTAGCTCTGCAGAAGATACATGCATGCATTAATCACTGCATCCTCTACCGCGGTGAGAAGTACGAGAATTTGGATGAATGTCCGGTATGCACTGCACTGCGGTATAAGATCAGACCAGATGACCCAGGTGATGTTGACGGCGAGACCCTCCCCCCGTAAGAGGGTTCCTGCAAAGGTGATGTGGTATTGCTCCTATAATACCACGGTTGAAACGTCTGTTTAGAAACAAAGAGCATGCTAGATTGTTGCGATGGCACAAAGAAGACCGTAAGAAAGACTGAAAGTTGAGACACCTCGCTGATGGATAGCAGTGGAGAAAAATCGAGAGAGGCTTCCTGGACTTTACAGGAGAGGCAAGAAACTTATGGTTTGTTCTAAGTACATATGGCTTTTAATCCTTTTAGGGAGCAGAGCTCCAGTCATAGCACCTGGCCCATGACTCTATGTATCTACAACCTTCCTCCTTGGTTGTGCATCAAGCGCAAATTCATTATGATGCCAGTGCTCATCCAAGCCCTGAGGAAATCTGGCGACAACATTGATGTGTATGTAAGGCCATTAGTGGAAGAACTCTTACAATTGTGGGACAAACCAGGTGTACGTGTGTGGGATAAGAACGAACAAAAGCCATTTGACCTACGGGCGTTGCTTTTCGTAACAATCAATGATTGACCTGCCCTTAGTAACATTTTCAGACATACAAACAAGTGATACAATGCATGCACACATTGTTTAGATAAGACAGATAGTGTATATTTGGATAAATGTAAGAAGGTTGTATACCTGGGGCATCGTAGATTTGTTACGATCAAGCATCCCGTAAAAAAGAAAGGAGAGAAGCATTTCAGAGGTGAGGCAGATACCCGGAAGAAGTATGACCTCCGTAGTGGTAATGATGTATTCGATATGGTCAAGGACCTAAAAGAAATTTTTGGGAAGGGTGATGGCAGCCAACCTGTTCCGAACGGTCCTGATAAGCGCGCACCCATGTGGAAGAAGAAATCTATATTTTGGGAGCTATCCTAACTGCTCGAATAGACAATCGAGAAATCGATGATCATAGACGCAACTTTTCTAGAAGATGGTGAGCTTGTATGTCCATGTGTGTGACTATGCACCACACAAGAGCCACCTCGCCACTAACAGTCTACAAAATGATTGCCCTATATCATTTGGACATCTTTTGAGGGTTATATTTACTAGTAAGGGGTAGTTCGTGCGTCCAGTGTCCACTTGAACATCGCTCCCTCGATTGTCTGCTCGCGCTCAGCCCATGCTCAGCCCAGCAAACACTATCACACATAGATTTTGATGCTAAATTCCTTAAAAAAAAGCTCTCGGTACTAAAAAACAATTAGCAGCCCTCGCATAACAACCCTGCTTCTATTCTCCCTAACACATTGCACATCGAACATGGGAGGTAGGGTTCAAACTTCAAAAGCACTGCCGCGTAGGCCTCTCTCAACCGTGTTCTATCGCTGCATGTAGGTTCCTCTGCGCCGCCTCCAAGATTCTGATGCACCGCCGCAGAAGCATATCTCTACCACGTCCCATCGTAACTAGAAAAAGGGTATGATTATGAAAAGAGAAACCTTTTCTAAGCTTACTGAACACATACGTAGCGCGAGAGAGCAGTCTAGAACCTTTTTCGCTTTTCCTTTTTTTTACAAGTATACAGAAACAGGAAGTACAAAAGCATTAAAAACAGATATACTGAAAGCCGAAGCTCAAAACTTTTGAAGTTCAAAGTACAACTAACCAAGTACAAGAATAACGAAACTGAAAGTACAAAAGTATTGAATTCTGTAATAAGAAAACACGCTAGCGCGAAGTACAGAAGTACACTAAAATCCACTGAAAGTTGAAACCCAAAGTACATGTGTTTTTTCCGGCAAATTAAGACTTTTCAGATAAAATACTACTAATTTTCTGCAACATGCTCTCTGGAGTATGTATTTTATCGGACATATAATCTAGGCATATCAATCGCATGTAACACACATTATCAGACATTATGTGCCTTAGATGCTCCCATTCTTCCTATTTCACTAGTAGAAACAAGGCCAAAGGATTTTACCTTTAGTACCTGTTCAATTACGAACCGGTACTAAAGGTATAATTAGTACCGGTTCCAGAGCATAGGGCGCCGGAAACCTTCAACACCGGTTCGTTCGGGGTTTTTAGTACCGGCTCATGACACGAACCGGTACTAAAGGTTTTCGCGCCAAATTTGCAGCGGATGTGGGGCCGGCGCTGCACCTTTAGTACTGGTTTGTATCACGAACCGGTTCTAAAGGGTTTCCAGACTATTTCTCAACACGAGCACACCCGAGAGCACAGCTAGCTCTCCAATTTTTTTCATTCCAACACATTTCCAATAAAATTCTCTCCTCTCACACTCCAACGAATCTTCATTTTTCTTGACCATTTTGTTGAGATTGGCAGCAACGATCTATACAAGGGTTAGCAACATTATCCTTTCTTCCGGCATTCCTAATTTAGCTTATTTCCTATAGTTTAACTCATTTCATTTTTTAGTGCTAGCAAGGTGTTTGATGAGATATTTAAGTTAGGGATTTCATTTGTTTTATATGCAATTTGATCTTAAATTAAAATATGTTTTGTTGGTTTTAGTATCTTCTCTGTCCTCACCGCCATCGATCGCCAGCATCATCCCTAGCCGGCATCACCTCGGTGAGCCTACTTGTTTTTATGTTTTATAAAAAAACTTAGTTTTATTTGATAGATGCATATATATTACTTTATAATTTCTTAAATGTATGATTGTTTTTCTATGTATAGTGCCATGGTTTTGATATCCTTCCCCGTCGACCCTCATCCGGTCTATTATTCGGATGTGGTATAATTTTATAACTATTTGTTTCATTTCGTTTTATGACAGTTATGCCGACCAACTTGACATAGATATTTTATCTAGGAGGTAGTTGAACCAGAATTTCCAACCGACCCTCTGGTCGAGATGCTAAATTTATTTGAGAAAGAAAATAATGATTTGAAAGAAAAAATGAAAACAAGTGAATATCTTCGTTTGATTGCCTGGAAGAGAAGATGAAATTGGACTTGAAGCTTGCCGACGTCGTCGATGATCACCAGATCAAGATGGATGCAATGCGCTTGAGATTAAAAAGATTAGAAAATATTTCATTAATCAAGAGGCTTGGTATCATTATGCTGTAGGTTCAGTAGTTACCTTAGTTGCGATTTTCATCGTATTTTTTGTTGGTTTTATTTTTTTTAGATAGTTGTATATTAGTTTGAGTGTATGTTTTATTAGAACTATGTATTACATTTGCTCAGTACTCTACCTTACTTTTAATCTTATGGACCTGTATATTAATTAATTTGGTCACCCATCTATGATGTGTGTAATGAATGGTTTTTAATATACTTATATAATGCAGATGAACTGGCAATGGATGTACGGTGACCGACGTTCTCCCGACTTTCTTAATGGCAAGCATAATTTTCTCCACGTGGCTGAGGCGAGCAAGCGGTCGAATGGTTTCATGTGTTGTCCATGTAGTGCATGCAAGAATATGAAGGATTACTCTAACTCAAGAACTATTCACTTCCACCTGTTTGAGAACGGTTTCATGCTCGACTATAATTGTTGGACAAAGCACGGAGAAAGTGGGGTTATAATGGAAGACAACGAAGAAGAAGAGGATAATGAAAACTATGCGATGTTCACTGAACACGGTGATAGGACAATGGGGGTGACGAAGATGAAGAAGAGCACATTTTTTATGAGCCCAATGACGATTTAGGTCGGGCCATTCGTGATGCGAAGATTAACCGCGGAAGTGAAAACGTGAAGTTGAAGTTGGAGAGAATGTTAGAGGATCACAACAAATTGTTGTACCCAAATTACGAAGATGGATAGATAAAACTGGGTACCACGCTAGAATTGCTGGAATGGAAGGCAGAGAATGGTACTTCTGACAAGGGTTTTGAAAAGTTGCTGGAAATAATAAAGAAGATGCTTCTAGGGGAGAATGTATTGCCCTCTAGTACTTACGAAGCAAATAAGGTTGTCTTCCCTCTAGGATTTGAGGTGCAGAAGATACATGCATGCATCAATGACTGCATCCTCTACCGCGGCGAGAAGTACGAGAATTTGAATGCATGCCCGGTATGTGGTGCATTGCGGTATAAGGTCAGGTGAGATGACCCTGGTGATGTTGACGGCGAGCCGCGACCTAGGAAGAGGGTTCCTGCCAAGGTGATGTCGTATGCTCCTATAATACCACGGTTGAAACGTTTGTTTCAAAACAAAGAACTTGCCAAGTTGTTGTGATGGCACAAAGAAGACCGTAAGAAAGAAGTGATGCTCAGACACCCTGCTGATGGCTCGCAGTTGAGAAAAATTGACAGAGAGTTCAAGACATTTGCAGATGACGCGAGGAACTTAAGATTTCGTCTAAGTAGAGATGGATTTAATCCTTTCGGGGAGCATAGCTCCAGTCATAGCACCTGGCCGGTGACTCTATGTATCTAAAACCTTCCTCCTTGGTTGTGCATGAAACAGTAGTTCATTATGATTCCAGTGCTTATCCAAGGCCCGAGGCAACCCGGCAATGACATTGATGTGTACCTGAGGCCATTGGTTGAAGAACTTTTACAGTTGTGGCATAAATAAGGTGTACCTGTGTGGGATGAGAACAAACCAAAGGAATTTAACCTACGAGGGTTGTTGTTCGTAACCATCAATGATTGGTCTGCTCTCAGTAACTTTTCAGGAAAATCAAACAAGGGATACAATGCATGCACCCACTATTTAGGTGATACTGACAGTATACATTGGGGAAACAAGAATGTGTACCTGGGGCATCGTCGATTTCTATCATAACACCATTCTGTAAGAAAGAGAGGAGGCAAGCATTTCAGAGGTGAGACAGATCACCAGACAAAACCTACCCGCCCTACTGGGGATGTTATATATGATATGGTCAAAGATTTAAAAGTGATCTTTGGAAAGGGTCCTAACGGACAATCTGTTCCGAATGACAGTGTCGGACACGTACCCATATGGAAGAAGATGTCTATCTTGGGGAGCTACCCTATTGGAAAATCCTAGAGGTTCACTCTTCAATCGACGTGATGCACATGACGAAAAATCTTTGTGTGAACCTGCTAAACTTCTCGGGAGTGTATGGGAAGACAAAAGATACACCGGATGCACAGCAGGAACAGCAACGTATGCACGAACAAGACAACCTGAATCCAGTGAAGTATCAAGGTCCTGCCAGCTACACTATTAGAAAATGAGAGATGGAGATATTTTTTGTAGTCCTGAGCAGCATCAAGGTACCGTCTGGCTTCTCGTCGAATATAAAGAGAATAATAAACATGATAGAGAAAAAGTTTCAAAACCTAAAGTCTCATGACTGCCACATCATTATGACACAATTACTTCCGGTTGCAATGCGGGGGCTTCTGCCAGAAAATATTCGAGTACCCATTGTGAAGCTTTGTGCATTTCTCAATGCAATTTATCAGAAGGTGATCAATCCACTAACTCGTGCAATGTCTTGTCAGCTTCGAGTTGGTGTTTCCACCATCCTTCTTCAGTATTATGACGCACCTCATAGTTCACCTAGTCAAAGAGATTCATGTTCTCGGTCCTATATTTATACACAACATGTTCCCATTTGAGAGATTCATGGGAGTCTTGAAGAAAATTATCAGCTAGGCTAGAAGGAAGCATCTCTAAGGGCTATGGAACAGAAGGGGTCATTGAGTTTTGTGTTGACTTTATTCCTGACCTGAAGCCGATCGGTGTTCCCGAATCTTGTTATGAGGGGAGACTGCATGGAAAATACACGCTAGGAAAGAGATCAAAAATAAGTATGGACGTACATTCTTTCACTAAAGGACACTACATAGTCCTACATAATTCCAGCTTGGTGGCTCCATATATAGTAAAACACAAGAATATTTTACGCTCAATATACCCAGAGCAGGGTGAAGATTGGATTCATGGAGAACACCAGAAGACTTTTGGCGGTTGGTTGCAAACACATCTCATTAATGACACCACTGTTGAAGAACAAGTATACTTGTTGGTCAAGCAACCATCTTTTTGTATATTGACTTTTCAAGGGTACGAGATAAATGGGAATAGATTTTACACGATCGCCCAAGATCGAAAGAGCACAAACCAAAACAGTGGTGTCCGATTTGATGCAGCAGACGACAATGGGAAGAAGGTCACATATTATGGCTACATAGAGGAGATATGGGAACTTGACTATGGACCTACTTTCAAGATCACTTTGTTCCGGTGCAAATGGTTAAACCTGAAAGACGGGGTACAGGTAGACTCACAGTACGAAATGACTACAGTGGATCTGAAGAATCGAGGATACGAGACCGAGCCATTCGTGCTAGCCAGTGAAGTGGCTCAGATTTTGTATGTGAAGGACATGTCTATAAAACTAAAAAAAGGCAAGAGGAGACATCATATGATGAGCCAAAGCGCCACATAGTTTTTTCAGGAAAAAGAAACATCGTGGGGGTGGAGGACAAGACAGACATGTTAGAAGATTATAATAAGTTTGATTACATTTCACCCTTCAAGGTTAAAGCTGACCCAAGCATCGTGTTAAATAACGAAGAGTGTCCATGGTTGCGGCGCAATCAGAAGAAAGGGAAACACATGAAGAAAACTCAGAATACTAGATAGGGATGATGTTCTTGGTGATGTGTAATAATAAACTTGAAATACGACAGTTGTACTTAAAACGTGTTCACAAAAAACAAGTTGTATCTAACCTTATATGTCGGAGATAGAACAAAACAATCGGTATCGCTAGCATACAGCCCGACTGTGGCTCCTGAGTGCATATATACATATCAAATGCATAGACGGACATATGCTGGCTCATATGATTTGTATTCAGTCGATGAACTGAACGATGTATCAAACGTTTTTTCAAACCTTTTATGCTGGAGGTAGAACAAAACAATCGGTATCGCCAGCATACAGCCCCAACGTGGCTCCTGAGTGCATATATGCATATCAAATGCACGGTAGGACGTATGCTTGCGAATCCGGATGATTTGTATTCGGTCGATGAACTGAATGATGTATGCAGGGAATCCGAGAGGTGGGCTATATATAGGGTCCTCTGACTCACAAAGTGTTGTGATACAGTTTCGATCCAACGGTTAAAGCGCTCGAAAGAATCACACCCCTTCTCCAACGACCCACAAGAGGTAGAAAGAAACACACGATCCGTGTGATTCTTTCTGATTGGTGGGATTCAAACGCTCGAGAACTACCACTGATCCAACGACTCACAAGATCTAGAAAGAAACACAACCCCTAATCCAACGACTCACAAGAGCTAATCCCTCCGGTCCCAAAAATGTGTCGGCAGGACTATGTAAAGTTGTACTTGATTTGTTGATTTCCTACGACAGTTAATACGGATCGGAGGTAGTAGAAAGAAACACACGATCTGTGTGATTCTTCCTGATTGGTGGGATTCAGATGCTCGACAACTACCCCTGATCCAACGGCTCACAAGAGCTATCTCCTCCTAACATTCTAGGGGTTTCTGTTGAAATGACGGGTGTTATGTCCAAATACATGGCATAGTTTGTTATAATGAGCCCATATTGCACACAAACATGCATCTTGGAAGCACGGACAATGTTGACGAATGAAGTTTTTTTAACTGAACAAAAAATCCATTTTCCATTTTCGGAGTGTCAGAAATGGGTTTTTTGTAAACGACCTACCACAAACATGTTGCCAAACTTGGCGGCTTAAGTTTTTGAACATTCTAGGACACGTAATATGCACAAATAAACAATTTTTTTTCTAAGAAAAGATTTCCATCCGTCTCTTTTGAAAATCACAATTTTATGCCGATTCAGTTGGAAACGGGACAAATTTGAACTACGGGTGCCTCGTAATTTGCTCAAGAATTTTGGCAAAAATCATGTTAGGTACTCCACTACCTATTTCAATAGAGATCCACAATGAGTTGCTGAATATATAACCCCTAGCTATGAACGGTCATGCCCGCCGTCTTGACTTTCTCCTAAAACGGGTTGAGAAATTTCGAGAGAATTAAAAAAAACCCTAAATAACGCGATACCTTCACCTGGTGTCATTACATATGCCCTAGTATTTACCAAAAATAATAAACTTGGAATACGACAGTTCTGTTGAAAAAGTGTTCACAAAAAAGAGCCATCTCCTCCTAACATTCTAGGGTTTCTGTTGAACTGACGGGTGTTATGGCCTAATACATGGCATAGTTTATTATAATGAGCCCATATTGCACGCAAACATTCATCTTGTAAGCACGGACAACGTTGACGAAGAATTTTTTTTTTAACGAAATAAAAAAACCATTTTCCATTTTCGGAGTGTCAGAAATGGGGTTTTGTGAAGGACCTACCACAAACTTGTTGCAAAAATTGGGGGCTTAATTCTTTGAACATGCTAGGACATGTGATGTGCACAAATAAACAATTTTTTTTCTAAGAAAATATTTACATCCACCTCTTTTGAAAATCACAAGTTTCTGCCGATTCAGCTGGAAACGGGACAAATTTGAACTTCAGGTGCCTCATAATTTTGCTCATGAATTTTGGAAAAAACATTTTTAGGTACTCAACTACTTATTTCAATAGAGATCCACCATGAGTTTCTGCATATACATCCCCTAGCTATTAACGGTCATGCCCACCGTTTTGACTTTCTCCTAAAACGGGCTGAGAAAGTTCCTGAGAATTCAAAAAACCCCTAAATAACGCGAGACCTTCGTCTGGTGTCATTACATATGTCCTAGTATCCACCAAAAATAATAAACTTGGAATAAGATAGTTTTGTTGAAAAAGTGTTCACAAAAAAGAGCTATCTCCTCCTAACATTCTAGGGTTTTGGTTGAAATGACGGGTGTTATGGCCAAATACATGGTATAGTTTGTTATAATGAGCCCATATTGAACACAAACATGCATCTTGGAAGCACGGACAATGTTGAATAAGAGTTTTTGAATATACAACCCCTAGCTATGAACGGTCGCGTGGCGCGGGAGTTGTGTCGCGTGGCCGTGTGGCGCGGGAGTTGTGCCGCGTGGCCGCGAGCGTGCGGCATAAAATGCCGCGCCTCGAGCGACTTCTCGTCTCCACGTGTCCACTCCTCTCCCTCTCTCCTCTCAACGCACTGCTGTGCTGTCGCCATGCCTCTGAGGGATAACAACACCACCGGCTTTCGCGGCGTCCGAGCGTGGCCAAACGGAATGTTCATAGCGGAGATTCGCTACGGGGACGACCGCATCCCCCTCGGCTCCTTTGCGGCGGCGGCGAAGGCCGCCCACGCCTCGGACGCGGCGGCTTGGTGCCTCAACCGCTCGCAGTCGCTGATGAATTTCAACGACTGCCACACTCTCCGGGAAGCGGAGGCCAGGGCGCCGACGCTGCCGATCGTCACCGCCGCCGACCACCGCCACCTCCGACGCCGCACGTTAAAGGGCCTTGTCGACGTTAGGAACGAGCGCTCCGTCCGCGAGTATTACCGGAACAATCCGGAGGAGTAGCGCGCCGACGAGGAGCTCTGGCAGATCCGCGCGGCTGAGCGGGCGTAGCGCCGCCTCGAACGCCACCTCGTGTTAGAGGCTGCCCGGCAGGCGAGGACAAAGGCGCTGCAAGAGATCCACCGGGCCGACTACGCCGGCGAAGTATGGGCCTCCGACGATCCGAGGTGGGAGCCTATGTCGGACATGATATCGTGCACCTCCTCCTCCGACGAGGAGGTCACCGACGAGTTTGCCGACAACGACGACTGCGAGGAGGTCACCGATGACGACTGATACGTCGAACACGTATCTCCTTTGCCGAACACTTTTCCTATTGTTTTGCTCTAAACTTGTGTGTTTTGAATGCAACTAACACGGACGAACGCTGTTTTCAGCAGAATTACCTTGGTGTCTTGTTTTCGTGCAGAAAAATCAACTTTCGGGAAATTGCCCAGAAAAGACCCCATTGGTCTTAAACCACCGGAAGACCCCGGGAGCCAAAAGGGGCCAGGAGAGGGACCAGAGGGGGCCACACCAACCCCTGTCGCCCTCCTAGGCTGCGCCACCTGGTGGTGTGGGCCACCCAGAGCCCCCCTCGGTCTTCCCTTTTGACTACAAATAGCCTTCAACCACTGGTAGAAAATAGGCCTACCATACGCCCCCATTAGTCCCCAAAACAATCGAACCGCGATTAAAGGGGTCTTTGGTCGCGGTTCGGGAGGAGACCCGCGACCAACTATCTGGGCCCAGCGCGCTGGGTCGACAGCTGGCGGACCGGAGGGGCTTTAGTCCTGGTTGGCCAGGCCAACCGGGAGTAAAGGTCCTCAGGCTGGCCCGAAGGCCTTTAGTCGCGGTTGGCCAGGCCAACCGGGACTAAAGGACCATCCCTATATATGACTCAGCTCACTTCCCTTAGCCACATTTGGTGTCACTTCTATTCACAATATTCACAAGGGGGTTGGTGGGTTTGCTTTTGGTTCCTCCTATGCACACAAGGTGTTCGATGAAATGCTCGAGTGCATGAAACAAACATGATATGAAGTGTCCGAGCCACACTTGAGCTTTCTCATTTATTTTCCCTCCGCGATCGCGGTTAGCAACTTGAACCTTTCATGATTTGTATTATTTCTAGCTAGTTAGTTTAACAAATGCATGATGGTTAATTATATACTTTATATAATAATAATGCAGATGAATCGGCAATGGATGTACGGTAACCGACTCTCCGGCGAGTTCACTACGGGTTTGAAAGATTTCCTCGCAGTGGCAAATGCGAACAAGCAGCGAGGTTTTATTATCTGTCCATGTGCTTTCTGTAAGAATCAGAAGGGTTACTCCTCCTCAAGAGACGTTCACATGCAACTGCTTCGGCACGGTTTCATGCCAAGCTATAATTGTTGGACCAAGCATGGAGAAAGGGGTTAGAATGGAAGATGAAGAAGGGATGATATCGATGACAACTATCATGAGGCTTTCGGTGATACTTTCATGGAGGATGATGCTGAAGGTGGGAAAGGGTTAGGTGAAGGTGAAGAAGAGGCACATGATGAGCCCGTTGATGATCTTGGTCGGACCATTGCTGATGCACGGAGACGCTGCAAAACCGACAAGGAGAGGGAGAATTTGGATCACATGTTAGAGGATCACACGAAGTCACTGTACAGAGGATGCGACAATAGTCTGAAAAAGCTGGGCTGCACACTGGATTTGCTAAAATGGAAGGCACATGAATGTGTAGCTGACTCATCATTTGAAAATTTGCTAAAAATGTTGAAGAATATGTTTCCGAAGAATAATGAGTTGCCCGCAAGTACGTACGAAGCAAAGAAGGTGGTATGCCCTCTAGGTTTAAAGGTTCTGAAGATACATGAATGCATTAACGACTGCATCCTCTACCGCGGTGAATACGAGAATTTGAATGAATGCCCTGTATGCACTGCATTGCGTTATAAGATCAGAGGCGATGACCCTGGTGATGATGTTGAGGGCGAGAAACCCAGGAAGAGGGTTCTCGCCAAGGTGATGTGGTATGCTCCTATAATACCACGGTTGAAACGTCTGTTCAGGAACAAAGAGCATGCCAAGTTGTTGCGATGGCACAAAGAGGACCGTAAGTCCGATGGGGAGTTGAGACACCCCGCTGATGGAACGCAATGGATAAAGATCGACAGAGAGTTCAAAGATTTTGCAGCCGACGCAAGGAACATAAGATTTGGTCTAAGTACTGATGGGATGAATCCTTTTGGCGAGCAGAGCTCCAGCCATAGCACCTGGCCCGTGACTCTATTCATCTACAACCTTCCTCCTTGGTTGTGCATGAAGCAGAAGTTCATTATGATGCCAGTGCTCATCCAAGGTCCGGAGCGACCCGACAACGACATCGATAAGTACCTAAGGCCATTAGTTGATGAACTTTTACAGTTGTGGGGCAGACCTGGTGTACGTGTGTGGGATGAGCACAAAGAAGAGGAATTTGACCTACGAGCGTTGCTTTTTGTAACCATCAACGATTGGCCTGATCTCAGTAACTTTTCAGGACAGACAAATAAGGGATACAAAGCATGCACACACTCCTTACATGATGCTGAAAGTGTATATTTGGATAATTGTAAGAAGAACGTGTACCTGGGTCATCGTCGATTTCTTCCCCGAAATCATAACGTAAGAAAGAAAGGCAAGCATTTCAACGGCAAGGCAGATCACCGAACGAAGCCTGCGGAACGTACTGGTGCTGAGATATTTGATATGGTCAAGGATTTGAAAGTCATCTCTGGAAAGGGTCCTGGCGGACAATCAGTTCCGCTGGGAGTTTACGGGCACGCACCCATGTGGAAGAAGAGATCTATATTTTGGGAGCTACAATATTGGAAAGTCCTAGATGTCCGATCTGCAATCGACGTGATGCATGTTACGAAGAATATATGCGTGAACCTGCTAAGTTTCTTGGGTGTGTATGGGAAGACAAATGATACAAAGGAAGCACGGCAGGACCAACAACTTTTGAAAGACCCAGATGACCGGCATCCGGAATGGTTTCAAGGTCGTGCCAGCTACGCTCTTACCAAAGAAGAGAAGGTCATTTTTTTTGATTGCCTGAGCAGTATGAAGGTCCCGTCTGGCTTCTTGTCGAATAGAAAGGGAATAATAAACATGGCAGACAAAAAGTTCCAAAACCTGAAGTCTCACGACTGCCACGTGATTATGACGCAATTGCTTCCAATTGATTTGAGGGGGCTCCTACCGGAAAATGTTCGAGTAGCCATTGTGAAGCTATGTGCATTCCTCAATGCAATCTCTCAGAAGATCTACCACAGTTACAGAACGATGTGGTCCAATGTCTTGTCAGTTTCGAGTTGGTGTTCCCACCATCCTTCTTCAATATTATGACGCACCTCCTGCTCCACGTAGTCGAAGTGATTTCCATTCTCGGTCCTTTATTTATACACAATATGTTCCCCTCTGAGAGGTTCATGGGAGTATTAAAGAAATATGTTCGTAACCGTGCTAGGCCAGAAGGAAGCATCGTCAAGGGCTATGGAAATGAGGATGTAATAGAGTTCTGTATTGACTATGTTCCTAACCTTAAGCCAATTGGTATTCCTCAATCGCGGCAAGAGGGGAGACTAAGTGGAAAAGGCACGATCGGAAGGAAATCAACGATATGTATAGACAGTCATTCTATGACTGAAGCACACCACACAGTTCTGGAAAATTCCATCTTGGTGGCTCCGTACTTCAAGCAACACAAGAATATTTTACGCTCGGACAACCCGGGGAAGCCTGAATCATGGATTAGAAAGTCCCACATGGAGACTTTCGGCAGTTGGTTGCAAAAACATTTAATGAATGACAATGATGTTGGAGATCAGCTGTACATGTTGGCCAAGACACCATCTTCGACTATAACGACTTTCCAAGGGTACGAGATAAATGAGAATACATTTTACACGATCTCCCAAGATAAAAAGAGCACCAACCAAAATAGTGGTGTCCGCTTTGATGCAGCAACGGAGAATGGGCAAAAGGTCACATATTATGGTTACATAGAGGATATATGGGAACTTGACTATGGACCCTCCGTTAAGGTCCCTTTGTTCCGGTGCAAATGGTTCAAGCACTAGTACAGAAAGCCTTATCAGTGGCGCACAATTTTCCAATTCTGTGGCGCACCTAGGGGCCAGAGGGGTGCGCCACAGAATTCACGCCATAGATTTTTTTTTCTGTGGCGCACCGTGGCCGTGCGCCACAGAAATGTCAATTCTGTGGCGCACCTCAGCCGTGCACCACAGAAATTTGCAATTCTGTGGCACACCAAGGGGGGTGCGCCACATAATTTTTTTTTGAATTTCAAAAAAAAAAGGCGGCCAGATCTGGCCGCGGGAATTTTTTGAAATTTCGTCGGATCTCGTCGGATGCTCACCGGAGTTGGTGTGTGGAGGATGGGGGTCACCGGAGTTGGTGGGGAGGAGAAGGAGGAGCTCGCCGGAGGTGGTGGTGGTGGTGGTGGTGGTGGTGGAGGAGGAGGAGGAGAGGTGGTGGTGGAGGAGGAGAAGGAGAGGTGGTGGTGGAGGAGGAGAAGGAGGAGGAGAGGTGGTGGTGGAGGAGGAGGAGGAGGAGCTCGCTGGAGTTGGTGGAGAGGAGAAGGAGGAGGAGGAGAGGTGGTGGTGGAGGAGGATGAGCTCGCCGGAGGTGGTGGTGGAGGAGGAGGAGGGGTGGTGTTGGTGGTGGTGGTGGAGAAGGAGGAGAGGTGGAGTAGTAGGTGGAGGAGAGGAGAGAAGTGGAGAGGTAGAAGAGAGAAGGGAAGATGAGAAGTGGAGGAGAAGTGGAGGGGAGAAGGGAAGAAGAGGAGAAGGGAAAGAAGAGGAAGAAGAGGAGGGGAGGAGGCAGGATTCGAAATCCTGCCTCAAGAATTATGTGTCGCACCAAACGAAGGGGTGCGCCACAGATTTTTATTTTTTTTTCTAGTCAAAATCTTCAAACGGTCATAACTTTTGTTCCTTTTGGAATTTGGCGATTCTAAAAAAAGCTCATAGGCCGATTTTACTTTTTTTAACGAACTTTTTCTCTCTAGTTTTTTTTTTGATATCTTGATCATTTTTTTTCGACATCGTATGCAAAAGTTATGCCCATTTTACGTTTTTAACGAACTTTTGCTAGGAAAGTCGAAATTCATATTTCAAAATTTGATAAAAAAGTAGACCTTAAACTCTCTGTGCATCTATAAGGGATTTAATTTTTTATGCTTTTTAGACCGCCAACTCTTCCGTCAAAAACTAGAAAAGGCGTTCCCGGGGGGGGGGGGGGTGTGGAGGGAAGAAAAAATTTCTGTGGCTCCACGTGTGGCAGAAATGTTGGATTCTGTGGCGCACCAATCCCCGTGCGCCATAGAATTGCTTATTTCTGTGGCGCACCAGATTACGTGCGCCACAGAATACAACATTTCTGTGGCGCATATTTTAACGTGCGCCACAAAACTAAATTTCTATGGCGCACCACACACTGGTGCGCCACAGAAAGCATTCCATAGAAAGGCAGTTTCCTACTAGTGAAGCTAACAGGAGGTGGGGTAAAGGTGGACGAGCAATACGGAATGACAATGGTGGATTTCAACAATCTTCGTTACCTTGACGAACCATTCGTCCTAGCCAAAGATGTCGCTCAGGTTTTCTATTTGAAGGACATGAGTAGCAAACCGAGGAAACGGAAAAAGAAAACGACCAGTACATCATGCGATGATCCAAATCTCCACATTGTTCTTTCAGGGAAAAGAAACATCGTGGGAGTGGAGGACAAGACAGACATGTCAGAAGATTATAATATGTTTGGTGAAATTCCGCCCTTCAAAGTGAACACTGAACCAAGCATTAAGTTAAATGATGAGGATGCTCCATGGATACGGCACAATCGCAAGAAAGTAGGGACACAAGGGAAGAATTGATGTGTAATAATTTATTGTACCAAACTTTGTTGAATGGATCATGTGAATTATATTATCTCTGATGTGTTTTGGGGCTTCCTTGGGCCCACCCTAGCATGATGTATCAAACCTTAAAGGGGGGTGTAGAACAAAACAATCGATATCGCCATCATACAACACCAAATAAACATCAGAGAATCCGGATGATTTGTATTTGGTCGATGAACTGAATGATGTATCAAATAGAAAACAGACGCGCTAGCGCGCCGCAGTGTCGCCGGAATACAAATTCTTTTATTAAAAACAGAAAACAGACGAACACTACTCCTTGTCGTCGTTGTCGGAGAACTCGTCGGTGACCTCCTCCGGGTCATCGTCGTCGTCGAACTTGTCGGTGACCTCCTCGTTGTCGTCGGAGGTGCATGATGGTATGTCTGAGATAGGCCCCTACCTCGTATCGTCGGAGGCCCAGACTTCGCCGGTGTGGTCGGCCCGACGAAGCTCTTGCAGCGCCTTCGTCCTCGCCTCCCGAGCGGCATCTAACGCGAGGTGGCGTTCGAGGCGGCGCTCCGCCCGCTCAGCCGCACGGGTCTGCCAGAGCTCCTCGTCGGCGCTCTCCTCCCCTGGGTTGTTCCGGTAATACTCGCGGACGACGCGGTCGTCCCTGGCGTCGACTAGGCCCTGAAACACGCGGTGGCGGAGGTGGAGGTGGTCGGCGGGAGTGACGATCTGGGGCTTCGGCGCCATGGCCTCCGCTTCCCAGACGGTGTGGCAGTCGTTGAAGTTCATCAGCGACCGCGGGCGGTTGAGGCGCCAGGCCGCCGCGTCCCAGGCGTGGGCGGCCTCCGCCGCCGTCGCAAAGGAGCCGAGGGGGATGCGGTCGTCCCCCCAGCGGATATCTGCGCTGAACATTCCGTTCTGCCGTGCTCGGACGCCGCATAAGCCGGTGGTGCTGTTCCTCCTCGGAGGCATGGAGAGGAGTGGGCGCGTGGAGAGGAGAAGACGCGCTCGAGGCGCGGCAGTTTATACCCAAGCATTAAGTGAACACCACCGTTTTGATCCAACGGTTAAGAAACACCTTGATCCAACAGCTCACAACCGCTCGAAAAGAAACACACCGTAGCCCTGATCGAACGGCTCACAACAGCTCGAAAGAAACACACCCCTGATCCAACGACTCAAAAGCGCTTGAAAGAAACACACGATCCGTGTGATTCTTTCTGATTGGTCCAAACGAAACCCTAACCATTTCGTCCCGGTTGGGGTCACGAACCGCGACTAAAGGTACACCTTTAGTCCCGGTTGGTAAAACAGGCCGGGACTAAAGGAATCTGTTTTCTTCTCACTATATATATGTATGCATTGCCACACCATTGGCATAAACACATATAAACTCACCACTCTCTCATGGCTTCTACCGTACCCACTCTAACCTTCATCCAGACGGAGGAACTTTCCGCCTCGAACTACCCCGGCCCGCCCGGCTACAGCATTCCCGCCGGTTGGATGCTGAGCGCCGGAGGAGTGCCGGTCCCTCCTCTTCCTCAAGGTGTGGCGCGTCGGGCGAGCATCACGAACCACTACTACCACGAGCTCACGCCGGAGCAGCGGACGAATCCCAATTGGAATCCTGACTACCGCCCTAATTGGGACGCCTTCTTCATTAATCGGCGTGAGAGTGCGCTCGCCAGGTACGAGAAGAATGGCCCGCCTCCTTCGGACTTCAACGAGGCCGGTCGTCGGCTGTGGTGGGGCGGCGGAAGGACTCTTCAGAGCGTCATGAACTACATCAGGGCTGGCGATAACCCCCGTCTGCGCTACCCTCACGCCCAGTCCTGGAGTCGTGATCCTCCGAGGGAGTACAGAGCACCGTCTGACGATAGTGACGACGACGGCGGCGACTACGACGACTACGAGTCAGAGTACTATAGGCCTAGACAGGAGTATAACTAGCAGATATCAGATCCAGTCTTGCCATTATGTAGATATCTATGCTCTCCGTTTAGGTTTAGATCCACTTTTGCCATTATGTACTGCCTTTTTTATCTACATATCCAAGATGCATGTTTGTGTGCAATATGGGCGCGAGCACCGATGCAACAATATTTGTGAACACTTTTTCAACAGAACTATGATCATGTATTCCACGTCAATTATTACACATCACCAACAACATCCCTACCTAGTCTTCTGAATTTTCAAATAAATTAGTTTTATTTTTCTGAATTTTTGATATATTTTTTGTATTTTTAAGATTTTAAAATGAATTAGTTTTATTTTTCTAAATTTTTTGATATATTATTTGTATTTTTAAGATTTTAAAATGAATTAGTTTTACTTTTCTGAATTTTTTGATATATTACTTGTATTTTTAAGATTTTAAAATGAATTAGTTTTATTTTGCTGAATATTTTGATATATTATTTGTATTTTTAAGATTTTAAAATGAATTAGTTTTATTTTTCTGAATTTTTTGATATATTATTTGTATTTTTAAGATTTTCAAATGAATTAGTTTTATTTTTCCGAATTTTTTGATATATTATTTGTATTTTTTAGATTTTCAGACGAAAAGAATTTGAAAAACTACCTTAAGTCGCGGTTCGTGACACTTTCCGTGCGGGAACGAAAACGCCGCGAAAAAACCTTTAGTCCCGGTTGGGGTCACGAACCGCGACTAAAGGTACACCTTTAGTCCCGGTTGGAGACACCAACCGCGACTAAAGGTACCACCTTTAGTCGCGGTTGGTGTCCCCAACCGGGACTAAAGGATGTCCCTATATATTCGCGCTGCCCTGAAATTTTTCGAAGGACCAAACGCTCGTTTTCTTCGCGCCGCCGTCGCCGATTCCGCCCGCAGAGACACAGAGGACGCGCCGCCCTCGTCTCCGGTAGGTGCCCGCCGCCCCTGCGCCCGTCCGCCCGCCGCTCCTCGTCCGTTCCCGTCGCCGCTCCTCGTCCGTGCCCTCCGTGACCGTCCTCCCGCCGCCGCCGCCACGACATCCGCCCGCCGTGACCGTCCTCCCGCCGCTCCTCGTCGGCGCTCCTCGTATGTGCCTCCTCCCCATCCTCTTTGTTCCCTCCCCTGTGGCCGAATTCGACAAGTTCGCCGGAGACCCAAGAGCCCTGCCGCGTTTACTTCGCGGTGGCTCGCCGTCGTTGACCTTCCGAGGGTAGCTCCGCCACGTAGAGGTAGAGCTCATCGAGACGGTTCCAAGGACACCAACCGCGTGTCCTGGGGTGGCCGGAATCGCCACCGGCGACCAAGTCTGCCACCGTGTGACGCCAGGGTGACATCATCATGATGTCACTTGGCCACATGTTGGCCAGGATTTCTTTTTAAATGACGTCATCGTGACACGTGGGGCCCAGTGTATATGGAATTACTGAAAAATAATTAAATCTTGTAAATTAAATAACTTTTAATTTATAATCCCAAAAATTATGGAAAAATATGCAAAATGTTCACAAAAATGTAAGCTATATGTTTATATCATTTTCAATAAGATTTGACAAATTTAAAAATGAGACCATATTTGAATTTGAATTAAATTCATAAAAATAATGAAAATAAGTTTTAATTCAATAAATTCAGAATATTAAGTGTAATATACCAAAATGACCAGGAAAGCAAATGCAACCTAGCTATGGGGTTCTCCAAGTCATTTGAGCAACTAATCTTGGACACACCTCTAAATTATGGTTTTCCCCCTCCGATGGTCATCGTTCTTCCACCCAAAACGCTAGCAATCTGTTTTCCCTCCTAGGGGTTACATCCTTTGCATTGTTTTATTATGCATACATATTGCGCATTGCACGGTTACCATGTATTGAATGTTTTCCTTGTTTTCTGTGTTGTTCGTTATCGGTACCCCCTATATTAAGTACCAATATTTGCTTCTCCTCTATACCATACCCCCTAAACCCCCTCCGCCCCCGAGCGGCTCCCTAACACTTACCGTACAACCGTCGCTGCTCCTCCTCTATGTCCCCTTAATCTTATTTTTTAATTCTTTTATACTTAATTAATTTTTACTACATGCAGGAGTGACATATGGCGGACGATAGAACCGAGCCGCTTAGGGATCCGGAGGCTGAACGTTATTTAATGGACATCATAAACAACGAGATTCCTTATGTGCCGGGCTCAAAAAATGAACAAGAAGAGGATGTAGTCTCTTATATTCTGAACCTTGACAGTGGAACAGACATTGTCGATGATCAAGAAGGTGAAGGAACGGACATTGTCGATGGAGGTCAACCGTCGACAAACGACGATCTCGAATTGCAAGTAGCAACCACCTCCGGCGAGGTATATATATACATTGAGCCTCTCGTGATACAAACTTACTGAAATGTGAATACATATGTATTAACGCGCGCGACTCTCTTTCTTTTTTTAGCCCTCGGCCGTATCGAGTACGACAAAGTGTGGCAAATCCAAGGCGATGAAACAAGGAGAAACATATACCATCGAATTAGTCGGTGAAACCGGCAAGCCCCTACAGGACACCACAAAGTTTATCAACCAATGCGGAGTCGTTGTTAGAGACAATGTCCCGATCACCGTCCAGGAATGGAAGGAGCCAAAGAAGGCACGTCTTGGTTTCAGTTTTGTCGACAAGAGAACGAAAAAGGATTGCTGGTGAAAGATTATGGAACATTTCATGCTACCTCTGGAATACAACAAAGTCGATGAATTCGGTAAAGAGGTTCCGGGTGGACGTGAGAGGAGGAGGCGCGTCAAAGAGTTTGCTCTTCAGAAGATGGCCGAAGCATTCCGGAACTTCAAGAAAAATTTAACCCGTGATTATGTCAAGAAGGGCAAGACTCCGGATTTTATTGGACAACATGAGAGACTGAAAGATGATTGGCCAGAATTTGTGAGGCAAAAGAAAACGGAGCATTTCAACAAAATATCAAAAAAAAATAAGGTTAATGCGGATAAGAAACAATACCATCATGTTATGGGGCTAGGAGGATACCGCCTTTCGGCGCCTAAGTGGGCGAAGATGGAGGAGGGCATCAGGGTGCGAGGAATCCCTCTAGGTACAGAGGGATGGGACGAAAGGGCCAAAAGCTGGTGGTACGGACATGGGGGATCGCTAGACCCGGAGACAGGGGCGTGTGTTCATCGGCAGAAAACGTTTGCTGCCACCCAAGCCCTTACTGACGCAATGACCCAAGCTCAAGAGGGATTGATCAAGTTCAACAGAGAGAAAGACGCACTGACAAAAGCCCTCGGGAGTGATGAACACGGTGGAAAGTAGGGTTTTCCTAGGACAATGACTCGTACTGTTACAGAAGCCGTAAGAGAAAGACGGACCGGGATGCAGATCTTTTGGCGAAGGTTGCATCGGAACTTAGTGAGTTGAAGCAGACCGTGCATGGACTTGTACTGAAAGAAAGATCGGCTGCAGGGCCGCATGAAGATCATGAAGCGGATCTCGGAAGCCAGCAGCGGAGAAGCAGCATGGCTTCCACGGAGGCCCCGCCTGCAGGTGCTAATGCACCGACGATCGAGATTCGTGCACCGGAGCCTCACTACCCCGTGGATGATGTAAAGGAGATGAAAGAATCTGATCTGCATTATCCCGTGGGGAACATTTCCACGAAGGTAGCTACCGGCAGTGCTTTACCATGTACACCTGGCGCACTCCACCACAACAACCCCATTCCATAAGGCTATGCTCGTGTCAGGGTGGAAGACATAGTCCAAGTGTTTGAGGACCTGGAGATTGACATAGCTACACCCGAAGGGGAGAGAAGACTTGGAGATGTCAAGCGCCAGATCATTGTATGGAAAAAGAAGTACATAATGTTTCCAGGCGAGGCGCCAAGGCTAACAAGTCCGCCCACCTCCGATGGTGGTGGTGGTGGTGGCGGCGGTGGTGGTGGTGGTGGTTCACCTACACCTCCTTCACGCCATTCGACGCCGTCCCCCGATCCACAATCTCCGGCGGGTAAGCAGCCGCTGCTCCCCAATCCTCCTCCGGCGGGTAAGCAGCCGCCGCCCCCCAATCCTCCTCCGACGAAGAAGCAGAAGCAGGCGGACAGCAAGGAAACCCGCTCCTGGACTATTAACCCGGACCCTTATGTACCTAAGACCACACGGGTACCGGAGCCATCACTGAAGCATATCCTCCCAAGGCCTTGGGAACTTAGTGAAGCTGAAACCAAATTGGCCGCGTCTGCCCATTATGAGAAATGGAAGGCGGATAAGAAGGCGATAAAAGAGCCTGAGCCCAAGCAAGTATTCACTGAGAAGCAAAATAAGTGCGCTAAGGATTTTTTGACGACACCGTCCCAAACCGAGCTGAATATGCCTGACGACTATGGACGTGAACTTCGTAGGCAAGCAGAAACATTGAAGGAGGAGAAACAAGGAAGTAAGAAAACGGGAAACAAGTTGACCAAATCGGGATGCAGAATAAACAATCGATCCCCCCGCTCATAGTGAAAGCCGGTCCGGAAGAGGACCCCGAGATCATAGCAGATGCGGCAGTAAATGGATTGAGTGTAGCGAGTGCCATGAAACAAGCAGCCGATATCTGTTTGACTCTTCGTGCCTCGTTAGGTCTTGAGGATGCGCTAACTAGTGAGGTAGCATTACAATATGTGTGCGGAATGGGCCTCTCGTCGAGCCTACGCAGGAAAAGAGTCTAGCACCACAAATGCGAAATCTGCTACGTTGGTACAAGCATTTCATAACATGGGCCGACAAAGATTATGTTTATGCGGATGTTACAAAGGAGCATCACACCAAACGGTACTCTGTAGAAGTTCATATGAGTGAATTGTTCCAGCTGTTCAATTTGCGCGAGCTTGACAAATCTATGCTGAGTTGCTACGTTCTGTAAGTGATTTATTTCTACCTCATCTCGTTCTTCATTGCCTGCACTATATATATATTGTCCTAACTATATTGTTGTGTACGCTATTATGCAGATTGAAGATTTGGGAATGCAAAACGAGAAACATCCAGGATGTTGGGTTCATTGACCCACATATCGTTAATGGATATGTGTTACAACGTCACCCCAAAGACGTGGAGAAAGACTTGTACAAGTTTCTTACAAAGCATCAACTTAAAAGTCATATTCTATTTCCTTACCATTTTGGGTGAGTGTTTCTCTCTTGTGCCCATTCTCTTTTGTTTACTCCATGCATGGTATGTCTAATCAATGAGTTATGCATGACTGTGCATGTAACTTGTCCGCGGGTTCCACTGGATTCTGCTAATGATTGAACTTCACACCTCCAGAGTTCTAATCATGGACTCTATGGATTCGGATTCAAAGCTTTGGGCCGACATGAGAAAAATGCTGCAAACGTAATTATTTTCAATCATTTGCACTCTATATCGATCGGTCTCTTTCGTTCATTTCCTAATATCAAGTAACTGATAACTCCCTTGTTCATTTAATTTTCTTTGCCCTGTAGGGTTTGGAGACGGTTCTCAGAACAAATTGTCGGTGAATTCAAACATGAGCTAGAATTTAGAAGCTTAGTTAATGTGGATAAGCAGCTACCGGGGACCAATCTATGTGGATACTATGTTGGTGAGAACATCCGGAAACACATCTCTGAGCGGAAGGCGTCGGATAGCGTGCGGAAGGCGACGGATAACTTGCGGAGGAAGCTTAGTCCAGAAGCTCGCTTCCGACCAATTCAAGAGGAATTAGCAGGATTTTTCATGAGGCAAGTCCTCGATCCTAAAGGAGAACACTATACCGAGGATGAATCAAATTATATGCATCTCCGAGATTGAAACTTGTTCGAAGTTGTGTATGGTCATCCATCTTAATTGTGTATGGAAACTTGTTCGAAGTTGTATATGGTCACCCGAGATTGAATATATATCATATATTCCTATTGAATTCTTCTTGTTTGAAATTTCATATGCATGTATATAGTAGCGTAGAATATATATGTGTACTGAAACTTCATCAAAATTAAAATAAAACACAAAATAAAATATAAAAGAAATAAAACAGTACAAATTAAAAAGAAACCAGGTTTAGGGGTGCTAAAACCCTAAACCTACGGAGGAGGCCTTTAGTCCCGGTTAGCCACGAGGACCGGGACTAAAGGTCCTCCGCCCCGACGGACTCCTGGCGCCCACGTGGACGGGCCTTTAGTCCCGGTTCGTAAGAGGCGCGACTAAAGGGGGGGCTTTAGTCGCGCATATTTAGTCCCGGTTGCACAGCCGGGAATAATGGCCTTTGCGAACCGTGACTAAAGGCCTATTTTCTACCAGTGAATCCTAAAACACGAGGGGGTTCGATAGTTTTCCAGAAAGAAGTCCGTAGCTCCGCCGCCACCCCGAACCTCGATTCGGGGATCATAAGTTCCTATTTTGGCACCCTACCGGGATGGGGAATTGGAGGAGATCACCTCCATCGTCATCACCAATGCCTCTCCATTGACCATCCATGTTCCCCCATCCATGTGTGAGTAATTCCCCCGCTGTAGCCTGAAGGGGATGGTAGGGATTGGATGAGATCGTTCAGGTAATAATGTCGTGATTGTTAGGGCATAGTGCCTAGTATCTTCTATTAGTGCTATTGACATTGTTGCAACTTGTCACTTTGGGCCCGAGTGCCATGATCTCACATCTGAACATGTTACTGAATCACCATGATAATTATTGTTTCTTCATTATACCTGCAAGTTGTTTACACATATCGTTGTCCGGAACCCGAGGCCCCGAAGTGACAGAAATTGGGACAACCGGAGGGGATGGCTGTGATGTCAGGATCATATGTGTTCACGGAGTGTTAACGTTTTGCTCCGGTGTTCTATTAAATGGAACACCTTAATTACCATTAGTTCCCTTGAGGCCCCGCTGAAAACGGGCTGGTAGGACAAAATATGTTGTGCAAGTTCTCATTGCGAGGACGTACGACTATTTATAGAATACATGCCTATGGTTACTTAGTGCTTGGATGCTTTATCTTATTTATCTACAATGCCTGTGTCTTTATTATTATATGAACTATCTTATCCATGCAACGCCCATTCATCCATCCCTATGGCTACGGTATTTAATCCCGATGTTTGCTTCAAACACTAGTGCTGCTGTTTTCATACCACTGCTGCTATTATTTCACCACTACTACTACTATAAAACTGTTACTACTGATAAACCACTGCGAACAAGTCCACTTTCAGGTGCAGGTGAAATGACCACTCACTTGTTAAGGCTCACAAATATTCTTTGGCTCCCCTTGCGTCGAATCAATAAATTTGGGTTTTAATTCCCTCGAAGACTGTTCTGATCCCCTATACATGTGGGTCATCAAGACTATTTTGTGGGTTTGTTGCCGTGGAGCATAGCTTTATTCGCGGGCTCACCGGAGAGTACTATTATCTACTGCCAATCATTCATCATGGGTAAGACTCGTGAACACATCCACTACAAGAAGAGGTACAACTCTGAACACCTCTGTTGCTCTTGATTCACCGTCTGTTATGAGTAAGCTTCTTACACTACCACATACACATGCTACACATGCTACTTCTGCTGAATCTGAAAATTCTTCTGATACTTTTGATGATGCTTCTACTGTGCTTGATGAGAGTGGTTCTCTCGGTCGTTTCTTAGATGCTACTATTGCTAAAGCTAAAAATATTGTAAACATTGAAACTCCTGATAAAAACCTGTTACTCCTGCTGTTTCACCTGAGTTTAGAGAAAATCCTAGTGATGATTTTGATGATTCCTGATGCTATTGAAAGTCTTAATGATGATATTATTGATGAAATACATGCTATGCAGGATAAATATGTTGTTATAAGTCTTATTGAAAGTCATGTTGTTAAATATAAATTATCTCCTGATGCTAAGTTTGCCACTTCTCCCATTAATATTAGGGATAAAGATTATGATTTCTCTCTTGATTTATCTTATATATCTATTATTGAGAAATAACCTTTTGTGGTACTAGAAATGAAATTGCTATGAAACATATGAATGAGCTATCCTCTTTGAGTAGTTTATTCTCTCACGATCTTAAGAAACGTAGCTACTTTGTTGCTAAAATATTCCCTTTCTCATTAAAAGATGGAGCTAAAACTTGGTTTAATAATTTGTCTCCGGGATCTATTGATAGTCCTATTTTTTGGTTAATGGTTTCTTTCAAAAGTATTTTTCTGCTAGTACTCAACATGCTGCTTTACAAAATATATTTAATTTTATGCAATTGGAAGGAGAGAAATTGCTTGTATCTTGGGAAAGGTTATGTTCTTTAGTTAGGACTACACTTGGGCATAATCTAGAAAATAATGAACTTCTTAATATATTCTATAATGGACTAACCGTTGAATCTAGGACATACCTGGATACTTGTGATGGTTGTGTTTTCAGGCAAAGAACTCCAAAAGAAGCTGAGGACTTAATGGCTAAAATAAGACAAAATCATGATGATTGGACTATGGTTGAGCCTGAACCGACCCCTACTCCAGTATAAACACCAACACCAACATCCAAGAAGAGGGGAATGATTGAATTAAATGATGAAGTGATTAGAGAAGCCAAGAAATCTCTTAAAGAGAGGGGTATTAAATCTTAAGATGTGAAGAATCTTCCACCTCTAGAAGAATTATGTACCAGTCCCTCACTCATCCACTATTGAGGTACACTCTCTCCAATATTTTGATAGTAAAGATATTCCCTATAATAAACCTCCTGATCAATGTTTAGATGAATTTGATAATTATGTTATTAAGCAAGATAATGTTAATATGAGAGTGCAAAATCACCTAATGGAAAACTCTAGAGCTATTGATAATTTGCATGGTATTATAGAAAGAACCTCTAATCATGTTAAAATGCTTGTTAAACGTTTTCAAATGGTTCAAACTCAAATTGATCAACTTGCTAAAGTGCAAAAAGATTTGCTAGTTAATGCTTCTAAAGAAAAACATGCTTATCAAATAAGAACTAGAAGTGGTATTGCTACACAAGATCCTTTATATCCCGAGGGACATCCTAAAAGAATTGAACAAGATTCTCAACAAACTAATAATAATGGTATTCAGACAAAGAAGAAAAAGAAGAAGAAATATAAAACTGCTTTAGAATCCTCTGAACTTGCTAAAGATCCTAATAGTATATCTATCTCTGACGCTGAAACTGAAAGTGGTAATGTAGAGAAAAATGCTTCTGATAAAGAAGAACATGTAGCTGAACCTGAAAAGCAAACTAAAAATACAAAGTACACTAAGGAAGATGTTATTGATAATAAACATGGTAATGAGAGAGAACCTTGGGTAAAAAACCAATGCCTTTTCCTAATATGAAACATAAATCAAAAGAAGAAGAACACTATAACAAGTTTTGTGAATGGATGAAACCTTTGTTCTTGCAAATTCCTTTAACTGATGCTATTAAATTGCCTCCTTATGCAATATATATGAAAGATATTGTCTATAACAAAAGGAAGATTCCTAATGAGGAAATTTCCTCTATGCTTGCTAATTACTATTTCAATGGCAAGGTTCCTGAGAAGCTTGGAGATCCTGGTATATCAACTATTCCCTGTTCTATTAAAAATAATTATGTTAGAACTGCTTTGTGTGATTTCGGAGCTGAAGTTAGTGTCATGCCTTTTACTCTCTATAAAAGACTCCTCCTAGAAAAATTGATACCAACTGATATATCTTTGCAAATGGTTGATAAGTCTACTGCTATTCCTGTGGGTATATGTGAGGATGTTCCTGTTCAAGTTGCTAATAGTTGTCTGATATTAACTGACTTGTTGTGTTGGAAATGTCTGAAGATGATAATATGTCTATTATTCTTGGGAGACCTTTTCTTAATACTGCAGGGATGTTATTGATTGCAATCAAGAAAAGTAACTTTTAATGGTCATAACTTTTGTTCCTTTTGGAATTTGGCGATTCTAAAAAAAGCTCACAGGCCGAAGGCCAGTGAGGTTGGGTTCCTTTTTCTCTCTAGTTTTTTTTGATATCTTGATCATTTTTTTTCGACATCGTATGCAAAAGTTATGCCCATTTTACTTTTTTTAACGAACTTTTGATAGGAAAGTCAAAATTCATATTTCAAAATTTGATAAAAAAGTAGACCTTAAACTCTCCGTGCATCTATAAGGGATTTATTTTTTGATGCTTTTTAGACCGCCAACTCTTCCGTCAAAAACTAGAAAAGGCGTTCCCCGGGGGGGGGGGGTGTGGAGGGAAGAAAAAAATTCTGTGGCTCCACGTGTGGCACAAATGTTGGATTCTGTGGCGCACCAATCCCCGTGCGCCATAGAATTGCCTATTTCTGTGGCGCACCAATCCCCGTGCGCCATAGAATTGCTTATTTATGTGGCGCACTAGATTATGTGCGCCACAGAAATTGAGTTTCTGTGGCGCACCCTGCCTCCGTGCGCCACAGAATACAACATTTCTGTGGTGCATATTTTGACGTGCGCCACAAAACTAAATTTCTATGGCGCACCACACACTGGTGCGCCACAGAAAGCATTCCATAGAAAGGCAGTTTCCTACTAGTGAAGCTAACAGGAGGTGGGGTAAAGGTGGACGAGCAATACGGAATGACAATGGTGGATTTCAACAATCTTGGTTACCTTGACGAACCATTCGTCCTAGCCAAAGATGTCGCTCAGGTTTTCTATTTGAAGGACATGAGTAGCAAACCAAGGAAACGGAAAGATAAGAAAACGATCAGTACATCATGCGATGATCCAAATCGCCACATTGTTCTTTCAGGGAAAAGAAACATCGTGGGAGTGGAGGACAAGACAGACATGTCAGAAGATTATAATATGTTTGGTGAAATTCCGCCCTTCAAAGTGAACACTGAACCAAGCATTAAGTTAAATGATGAGGATGCTCCATGGATACGGCACAATCGCAAGAAAGTAGGGACACGAAGAATTGATGTGTAATAATTTATTGTACCAAACTTTGTTGAATGGATCATGTGAATTATATTATCTCTGATGTGTTTTGGGGCTTCCTTGGGCCCACCCTAGCATGATGTATCAAACCTTAAAGGGGGGGTGTAGAACAAAACAATCGATATCGCCATCATACAACACCAAATAAACATCAGAGAATCCGGATGATTTGTATTTGGTCGATGAACTGAATGATGTATCAAATAGAAAACAGACGCGCTAGCGCGCCACAGTATCGCCGGAATACAAATTCTTCTATTAAAAACAGAAAAAAGACGAACACTACTCCTTGTCGTCGTTGTCGGGGAACTCGTCGGTGACCTCCTCCGGGTCATCGTCGTCGTCGAACTCGTCGGTGACCTCCTCGTTGTCGTCGGAGGTGCATGATGGTATGTCCGAGATAGGCCCCTACCTCGGATCGTCGGAGGCCCAGACTTCGCCGGCGTGGTCGGCCCGACGAAGCTCTTGCAGCGCCTTCGTCCTCGCCTCCCGAGTGGCATCTAACGCGAGGTGGCGTTCGAGGCGGCGCTCCGCCCGCTCAGCCGCGCGGGTCTGCCAGAGCTCCTCGTCGGCGCTGTCCTCCCCCGGGTTGTTCCGGTAATACTCGCGGACGACGCGGTCGTCCCTGGCGTCGACTAGGCCCTGAAACACGCGGTGGCGGAGGTGGAGGTGGTCGGCGGGAGTGACGATCTGGGGCTTCGGCGCCCTGGCCTCCGCTTCCAAGACGGTGTGGCAGTCGTTGAAGTTCATCAGCGACCGTGGGCGGTTGAGGCGCCAGGCCGCCGCGTCCCAGGCGTGGGCGGCCTCCGCCGCCGTCGCAAAGGAGCCGAGGGGGATGCGGTCGTCCCCCCAGCGGATATCTGTGCTGAACATTCCGTTCTGCCGTGCTCGGACGCCGCATAAGCCGGTGGTGCTGTTCCTCCTCGGAGGCATGGAGAGGAGTGGGCGCGTGGAGAGGAGAAGACGCGCTCGAGGTGCGGCAGTTTATACCCAAGCATTAAGTGAACACCACTGTTTTGATCCAACGGTTAAGAAACACCTTGATCCAACAGCTCACAACCGCTCGAAAAGAAACACACCGTAGCCCTGATCGAACGGCTCACAACAGCTCGAAAGAAACACACCCCTGATCCAACGACTCACAAGCGCTTGAAAGAAACACACGATCTGTGTGATTCTTTGTGATTGGTCCAAACGAAACCCTAACCATTTCGTCCCAGTTGGGGTCACGAACCGCGACTAAAGGTACACCTTTAGTCCCGGTTGGTAAAACAGGCCGGGACTAAAGGAATCTGTTTTCTTCTCGCTATATATATGTATGCATTGCCACACCATTGGCATAAACACATATAAACTCACCACTCTCTCATGGCTTCTACCGTACCCACTCTAACCTTCATCCAGACGGAGGAACTTTCCGCCTCGAACTACCCCTGCCCGCCCGGCTACAGCATTCCCGCCGGTTGGATGCTGAGCGCCGGAGGAGTGCCGGTCCCTCCTCTTCCTCAAGGTGTGGCGCGTCGGGCGAGCATCACGAACCACTACTACCACGAGCTCACGCCGGAGCAGCGGACGAATCCCAGTTGGAATCCTGACTACCGCCCTACTTGGGACGCCTTCTTCATTAATCGGCGTGAGAGTGCGCTCGCCAGGTACGAGAAGAATGGCCCGCCTCCTTCGGACTTCAACGAGGCCGGTCGTCGGCTGTGGTGGGGCGGCGGACGGACTCTTCAGAGCGTCATGAACTATATCAGGGCTGGCGATAACCCCCATCTGCGCTACCCTCACGCCTAGTCCTGGAGTCGTGATCCTCCGAGGGAGTACAGAGCACAGTCCGACGATAGCGACGACGACGATTACGAGTCAGAGTACTATAGGCCTAGGCAGGAGTATAACTACAGATATGTACAGAGCACCGTCCGACGATAGGACGACGACGGCGGCGACTACGACGACTACGAGTCGGAGTACTATAGGCCTAGGCAGGAGTATGACTAGCAGATATCAGATCCAGTCTTCCCATTACGTAGATATCTATGATCTCCGTTTAGGTTTAGATCCACTCTTGCCATTATGTACTGCCTTTTTATCTATATATCCAAGATGCATGTTTGTGTGCAATATGGGCGCGAGCGCCGGTGCGATAATATTTGTGAACACTTTTTCAACAGAACTATGATCATGTATTCCACGTTAATTATTACACATCACCAACAATATCCCTATGTAGTCTTCTGAATTTTCAAATGATTTGGTTTTATTTTTCTGAATTTTTGATATATTATTTGTATTTTAAAGATTTCAAAATGAATTAGTTTTATTTTTCTGAATTTTTTTATATATTATTTGTATTTTTAAGATTTTAAAATGAATTAGTTTTACTTTTCTGAATTTTTTGATATATTACTTGTATTTTTAAGATTTTAAAATAAATTAGTTATATTTTGCTGAATATTTTGATATATTATTTGTATTTTTAAGATTTTAAAATGAATTAGTTTTATTTTTCTGAATTTTTTGATATATTATTTGTATTTTTAAGATTTTCAAACGAAAAGAATTTGAAAAACTACCTTTAGTCGCGGTGCGTGATACGAACCGTGACTAAAGGCTCTTTCCGCGCGGGAACGAAAACGTCGCGAAAAAACCTTTAGTCCCGGTTGGGGTCACGAACCGCGACTAAAGGTAAACCTTTAGTCCCGGTTGGAGACACCAACCGCGACTAAAGGCTGGCCCTATATATCCGCGCTGCCCCGAAATTTTTCTAAGGACCAAACGCTCGTCTTCTCCGCGCCGCCGTCGCCGATTCCGCCCGCAGAGACATAGAGGACGCGCCGCCCTCGTCTCCGCGACCATGCCCGTCCTCCCGCCGCTCCTCGTCCGTTCCCGTCGCCGGTCCTCGTCCGTGCCCTCCGTGACCGTCCTCCCGCCGCCGCCTCCACGACATCCGCCCGCCGTGACCGTCCTCCCGCCGCTCCTCGTCGGCGCTCCTCGTCCGTGCCTCCTCCCCATCCTCTCCGTTCCCTCCCCTGTGGCCGAATTCGACAAGTTCGCCGAAGACCCGAGATCCCCTCCGCGTTTAATTCGCGGCGGCTCGCCGTCGTCGACCTTCGGAGGGCGGCTCCGCCACGTAGAGGTAGAGCTCATCGAGACGGTTTCAAGGACACCAATCGCGTGTCCTGGGGTGGCCGGAATCGCCACCGGCGACCAAGTCTGTCACCGCCAGCCACCGTGTGACGCCAGGGTGACGTCATCATGACGTCACCTGGCCACATGTTGGCCAGGGTTTCTTTTTAAATGACGTCATCGTGACACGTGGGGCCCACTGTATATGGAATTACTGAAAATAATTAAATCTTGTAAATTAAATAACTTTTAATTTATAATTCCAGAAATTATGGAAAAATATGCAAAATGTTCAAAAAAACGTATGCTATCTGTTTATATCATTTTCAATAATGTTTGACAAAGTTCAAAATGAGACCATGTTTGAATTTGAATTAAATTCATTAAAATAATGAAAATAAGTTTTAATTCAATAAATTCAGAATATTAAGTGTAATATACCAAAATGACCAGGAAAGCAAATGCAACCTAGCTATGGGGTTCTCCAAGTCATTTGAGCAACTAATCTTGGACACACCTATAAAGTATGGTTTTCCCCCTCCGGTGGTCATCGTTCTTCCACCCAAAACCCTAGCAATCTGTTTTCCCTCCTAGGGCTTACGTCCTTTGCATTGTTTTATTATGCATACATATTGCACATTGCATGGTTACCATGTATTGAATGGTTTCCTTCTTTTCTATGTTGTTCGTTATCGGTACCCCCTATATTAAGTACCAATATTTGCTTCTCCTCTATACCGTACCCCCTAAACCCCCTCCGCCCCCGAGCGGCTCCCTAACACGTACCGTACAACCGTCGTTGCTCCTCCTCTATGTCCCCTTAATCTTATTTTTTAATTCCTTTATACTTAATTAATTTTTACTACATGCAGGAGTGACATATGGCGGACGATAGAACCGAGCCGCTTAGGGATCCGGAGGCTGAACGTTATTTAATGGACATCATAATCAACGAGATTCCTTATTTGCCGGGCTCAGAAGATGAACAAGAATAGGATGTAGTCTCTTCTTTTCTGAACCTTGACGGTGGAACAGACATTGTCGATGATCAAGAAGGTGAAGGAACGGACATTGTCGATGGAGGTCAACCGTCGACCAACGACGATCTCGAATTGCAAGTAGCAACCACCTCCGGCGAGGTATATATATATACTTTGAGCCTCTCGTGGTACAAACTTACTGAAATGTGAATACATATGTATTAACGCGTGCGACTCTCTTTCTTTTTTTAGCCCTCGGCCGGATCGAGTACGACAAAGTGTGGCAAATCCAAGGCGATGAAATAAGGAGAAACATATACCATCGAATTAGTCGGTGAAACCGGCAAGCCCCTATAGCACACCACAAAGTTTATCAACCAATGCGGAGTCGTTGTTAGAGACAATGTCCCGATCACCGTCCAGTAATGGAAGGAGCCAAAGAAGGCACGTCTTGGTTTCAGTTTTGTCGATAAGAGAACGAAAAAGGATTGCTGGAGAAAGCTTATGGAACATTTCATTCTACCTTCAGAATACAACAAAGTCGATGAATTCGGTAACGAGGTTCCAGGTGGACGTGAGAGGAGGAGGCGCGTCAAAGAGTTTTCTCTTCCGAAGATGGCCGAAGCATTCCGGAACTTCAAGAAAAATTTAACCCGTGACTATGTCAAGAAGGGCAAGACTCCGGATTTCACTGGACAACATGAGAGACTGAAAGATGATTGGCCAGAATTTGTGAGGCAAAAGAAATCGGAGCATTTCAACGAAATTTCGAAAAAAATAAGGTTAATGCAGATAAGAAACAGTACCATCATGTTATGGGGCTAGGAGGATACCGCCTTTCGGCGTCTAAGTGGGTGAAGATGGAGGAGGGCCTGAGGGTGCGAGGAATCCCTCTAGGTACAGAGGGATGGGATGAAAGGGCCAAAAGCTGGTGGTACGGGCATGGGGGATCGCTAGACCCGGAGACAGGGGCGTGTGTTCATCGGCAGAAAACGTTTGCTCCCACCCAAGCCCTTATTGACGCAATGACCCGAGCTCAAGAGGACTTGATCAAGTTCAACAGAGAGAAAGACGCACTGACAAAAGCCCTCGGGAATGATGAACACGGAGGACATGTACGAGGCAAAGGCAGAATGCCGTGGAAAGTAGGGTTTTCCCAGGACAATGACTCGTACTGTTACAGAAGCCGTAAGAGAAAGACGGACCGGGATGCAGATCTTTTGGCGAAGGTTGCATCGGAACTTAGTGAGTTGAAGCAGACCGTGCATGGACTTGTACTGAAAGAAAGATCGGCTGCAGGGCCGCATGAAGATCATGAAGCGGATCTCGGAAGCCAGCAGCGGAGAAGCAGCGTGGCTTCCATGGAGGCCCTGCCTGCAGGTGCTAATGCACCGACGATCGAGATTCGTGCACCGGAGCCTCACTACCCCGTGGATGATGTAAAGGAGATGAAAGAATGTGATCTGCATTATCCCGTGGGGAACATTTCCACGAAGGTAGCTACCGACAGAGCTTTACCCTGTACACCTGGAGCACTCCACCACAACAACCCCATTCCATATGGCTATGCTCGTGTCACGGTGGAAGACATAGTACAAGTGTTTGAGGACCTGGAGATTGACATAGCTACACCCGAAGGGGAGAGAAGACTTGGATATGTCAAGCGCCAGATCATTCTATGGAAAAAGAAGTACATAGTGTTTCCAGGCGAGGTGCCAAGGCTAACAAGTCCACCCCCCTCCGATGGTGGTGGTGGTGGTGGTGGTGGCGGTGGTGGTGGTGGTGGTTCACCTACACCTCCTTCACGCCATTCGACGCCGTCCCCCGATCCACAATCTCTGGCGGGTAAGCAGCCGCCGCTCCCCAATCCTCCTCCAGCGGGTATGCAGCCGCCGCCCCCCAATCCTCCTCCGGCGAAGATGCAGAAGCAGGCGGACAACAAGGAAACCCGCTCCTGGACTATTAACCCGGACCCTTATGTACCTAAGACCACACGGGTACCGGAGCCATCACGGAAGCCTATCCTCCCAAGGCCTTGGGAACTTAGTGAAGCTGAAACCAAATTGGCCGCGTCTGCTCATTATGAGAAATGGAAGGCGGATAAGAAGGCGATAAAAGAGCCTGAGCCCAAGCAAGTATGCACTGAGAAGCAAAAGAAGTGGGCTAAGGATTTTTTGACGACACCGTCCCAAACCGAGCTGAATATGCCTGACGACTATGGACGTGAACTTCGTAGGCAAGCAAAAACATTGAAGGATGAGAAAGAAGAAAGTAAAAAAAGCGGGAAACAAGTTGACCAGCTCGGGATGCAGAATAACAATCGATCCCCCCGCTCATAGCAGCTGCGGCAACAAATGGATTGACTATAGCGAGTGCCATGAAACAAGCAGCTGAGATGTGTTTGACTCTTCGTGCCTCGTTAGGTCTTGAGGATGCGCTAACTAGTGAGGTAGCATTACAATATGTGCGGAATGGGCCTCTCGTCGAGCCTACGCAGGAAAAGAGTCTAGCACCACAAATGCAAAATCTGCTACGTCGGTACAAGCATTTCATAACATGGGCCGACAAAGATTATGTTTATGCGGATGTTACAGTGGAGCATCACACCAAACGGTAGTCTGTAGAAGTTCATATGAGTGAATTGTTTCAGCTGTTCAATTTGCGCGAGCACGACAAATCTATGCTGAGTTGCTACGTTCTGTAAGTGATTTATTTCTACCTCATCTATATGTATATATATTGTCCTGCACTATATTGTTGTGTACGCTATTATGCAGATTGAAGATTTGGGAATGCAAAATAAGAAACATCCATGATGTTGGGTTCATTGACCACATATCGTTAATGGATATGTGTTACAACGTCACCCCGAAGACGTGGAGAAAGACTTGTACAAGTTTCTTACAAAGCATCAACTCAAAAGTCATATTCTATTTCCTTACCATTTTGGGTGAGTGTTTCTCTCTTGTGCCCATTCTCTTTTGTTTACTCCATGCATGGTATGTATAATCAATGAGTTATGCATGACTGTGCATGTAACTTGTCCGCAGGTTCCACTGGATTCTGCTAATGATTGAACTTCACACCTCCAGAGTTATAATCATGGACTCTATGGATTCAGATTCAAAGCTTTGGGCCGACATGAGAAAAATGCTGCAAAAGTAATTATTTTCAATCATTTGCGCTCTATATCGATCGGTCTCTTTTGTTCATTTCCTAATATCAAGTAACTGATAACTCCCTTGTTCATTTAATTTTCTTTGCCCTGTAGGGTTTGGAGACGGTTCTCAGAACAAATTGTCGGTGAATTCAAACATGAGCTAGAATTTAGAAGCTTAGTTAATGTGGATAAGCAGCCACCAGGGACCAATCTATGTGCATACTATGTTGGTGAGAACATCCGGAAACACAACTCTGAGCGGAAGGCGACAGATAACTTGCGGAGGAAGCTTAGTCCACAAGCTCGCTTTCGACCAATTCAAGAGGAATTAGCAGGATTTTTCATGAGGCAAGTCCTCGATCCTAAAGGAGACCACTATACCGAGGACGAATCAAATTATATGCATCTCCGAGATTGAAACTTGTTCGAAGTTGTGTATGGTCATCCATCTTAATTGTGTATGGAAACTTGTTCGAAGTTGTATATGGTCACCCGAGATTTAATATATATTATATATTCCTATTGAATTCTTCTTGTTTGAAATTTCATATGCATGTATATAGTAGCGCAGAATATATATGTGTACTGAAACTTCATCAAAATTAAAATAAAACACAAAATAAAATATAAAAGAAATAAAACAGTACAAATTAAAAAGAAACCAGGTTTAGGGGGGCTAAAACCGTAAACCTGTGGAGGAGGCCTTTAGTCCCGGTTAGCCACGAGAACCGGGACTAAAGGTCCTCCGCCCCGACGGACTCCTGGCGCCCACGTGGACGGGACTTTAGTCCCGGTTCGTAAGAGACGCGACTAAAGGGGGGGACTTTAGTCGCGCATATTTAGTCCCGGTTGCACAGCCGGGAATAATGGCTTTTGCGAACCGGGACTAAAGGCCTATTTTCTACCGGTGAACCCTAAAACACGAGGGGGTTCGATAGTTTTCCAGAAAGAAGTCTGTAGCTCCGCCGCCACCCCGAACCTCGATGCGGGGATCATAAGTTCCTATTTTGGCACCCTGCCGGGATGGGGAATTGGAGGAGATCACCTCCATCGTCATCACCAATGCCTCTCCATTGACCATCCATGTTCCCCCATCCATGTGTGAGTAATTCCCCCGCTGTAGCCTGAAGGGGATGGTAGGGATTGGATGAGATCGTTCAGGTAATAATGTCGTGATTGTTAGGGCATAGTGCCTAGTATCTTCTATTAGTGCTATTGACATTGTTGCAACTTGTTATGCTTAATGCTTGTCACTTTGGGCCCGAGTGCCATGATCTCACATATGAACATGTTACTGAATCACCATGATAATTATTGTTTCTTCATTATACCTGCAAGTTGTTTACACATACCGTTGTCCAGAACCCGAGGCCCCGAAGTGACAGAAATTGGGACAACCAGAAGGGATGGCTGTGATGTGAGGATCACATGTGTTCACGGAGTGTTAATGCTTTGCTCCGGTGTTATATTAAATGGAACACCTTAATTACCATTAGTTCCCTTGAGGCCCCGCTGAAAACGGGCCGGTAGGACAAAATATGTTGTGCAAGTTCTCATTGCGAGGACATACGACTATTTACGGAATACATGCCTAAGGTTACTTAGTGCTTGGATACTTTATCTTATTTATCTACAATGCATGTGTCTTTATTATTATATGAACTATCTTATCCATGCAACGCCCGTTCATCCATCCCTATGGCTACGGTATTTAATCCCGATGTTTGCTTCAAACACTACTGCTGCTGTTTTCATACCGCTAATGCTATTATTTCACCACTACTACTACTATAAAACTGTTACTACTGATAACCACTGCGAACAAGTCCACTTTCAGGTGCAGGTGAAATGACAACTCACTTGTTAAGGCTCACAAATATTCTTTTGCTCCCCTTGTGTCGAATCAATAAATTTGGGTTTTAATTCCCTCGAAGACTGTTCCGATCCCCTATACTTGTGGGTCATCAAGACTATTTTCTGGCTCCGTTGCCGTGGAGCATAGCTTTATTCGCGAGCTCACCTGAGAGTACTATTATCTACTGCCAATCATTCATCATGGGTAAGACTCGTGAACAGACCCACTACAAGAATAGGTACAACTCTGAACACCTCTGTTGCTCTTGATTCACCGTCTGTTATGAGAAAGCTTCTTACACTACCACATACACATGCTACACATGCTACTTCTGCTGAATCTGAAAATTCTTCTGATAATTTTGATGATGCTTCTATTGTGCTTGATGAGAGTGGTTCTCTCGGTCGTTTCTTAGATGCTACTATTGCTAAAGCTAAAAATATTGTAAACACTAAAACTCCTGATAAAAACCCGTTACTCCTGCTGTTTCACCTGAGTTTAGAGAAAATCCTAGTGATGATTTTGATGATTCCTGATGCTATTGAAAGTCTTAATGATGATATTATTGATGAAATACATGCTATGCAGGATAAATATGTTGTTATAAGTCTTATTGAAAGTCATGTTGTTAAATATAAATTATCTCCCGATGCTAAGTGTGCCACTTCTCCCATTAATATTAGGGATAAAGATTATGATTTCTCTCTTGATTTGACTTATATATCTATTGTTGAGAAATAACCTTTTTGTGGTACTAGAAATGAAAGTGCTATGAAACATATGAATGAGCTATCCTCTTTGAGTAGTTTATTCTCTGACGATCTTAAGAAACGTAGCTACTTTGTTGCTAAAATATTCCCTTTCTCATTAAAAGATGGAGCTAAAACTTGGTTTAATAATTTCTCTCCGGGATCTATTGATAGTCCTATTGTTTGGTTAATGGTTTCTTTCAGAAATATTTTTCTGCTAGTGCTCAACATGCTGCTTTACAAAATATATTTAATTTCAAGCAATTGGAAGGAGAGAAATTGCTTGTATCTTGGGCAAGGTTCTGTTCTTTAGTTAGGACTACACTTGGGCATAAGCTAGAAAATAATGAACTTATTAATATATTTTATAATGGACTAACCGTTGAATCTAGGACATACCTAGATACTTGTGATGGTTGTGTTTTCAGGCAAAGAACTCTAGAAGAATCTGAGGACTTAATGGCTAAAATAAGACAAAATCAGGATGATTGGACTATGGTTGAGCCTGAACTGACCCCTACTCCAGTATAAACACCAACAGCAACATCCAAGAAGAGGGGAATGATTGAATTAAATGATGAAGTGATTAGAGAAGCCAAGAAATCTTTTAAAGAGAGGGGTATTAAATCTGAAGATGTGAAGAATCTTCCACCTCTAGAAGAATTATGTAAGCCAATCCCTCACTCATCCACTATTGAGGTACACTCTCTCCAATATTTTGATAGTAAAGATATTCCCTATAATAAACCTCCTGATCAATGTTTAGATGAATTTGATAATTATGTTATTAAGCAAGATAATTTTAAGATGAGAGTGCAAAATCACCTAATGGAAAACTCTAGAGCTATTGATATTTTGCATGGTATTATAGAAAGAACCTCTAATGATGTTAAAATGCTTGTTAAAAGTTTTCAAATGGTTCAAACTAAAATTGATCAACTTGCTAAAGTGCAAAAAGATTTGCTAGTTAATGCTTCTAAAGAAAAACATGCTTATCAAATAAGAACTACAAGTGGTATTGCTACACAAGATCCTTTATATCCTGAGGGACATCCTAAAAGAATTGAACAAGATTCTCAACAAACTAATAATAATGGTATTCATACAAAGAAGAAAAAGAAGAAGAAATATAAAACTGCTTTAGAATCCTCTGAACTTGCTAAAGATCCTAATAGTATATCTATCTCTGATGCTGAAACGGAAAGTGGTAATGTAGAGAAAAATGCTTCTGATAAAGAAGAACATGGAGCTGAACCTGAAAAGCAAACTAAAAATACAAAGTACACTAAGGAAGATGTTATTGCTAATAAACATGGTAATGAGAGAGAACCTTGGATAAAAAACCAATGCCTTTTCCTAATATGAAACATAAATCAAAAGAAGAAGAACACTATAACAAGTTTTGTGAATGGATGAAACCTTTGTTCTTGAAAATTCCTTTAACTGATGCTATTAAATTGCCTCCTTATGCAAAATATATGAAAGATATTGTCTATAATAAAAGGAAGATTCCTAATGAGGAAATTTCCACTATGCTTGCTAATTACTCTTTTAATGGCAAGGTTCCTGAGAAGCTTGGAGATCCTGGTATACCAACTATTCTCTGTTCTATTAAAAATAATTATGTTAGAACAACTTTGTGTGATTTAGGAGCTGAAGTTAGTCTCATGCCTTTTACTCTCTATAAAAGACTCCTCCTAGAAAAATTGATACCAACTGATATATCTTTGCAAATGGTTGATAAGTCTACTGCTATTCCTGTGGGTATTATATGTGGTTGTCCTGTTCAGGTTGCTAATAATTGTCTGATATTAACTGACTTGTTGTGTTGGAAATGTCTGAAGATGATAATATGTCTATTATTCTTGGGAGACCTTTTCTTAATACTGCAGGGATGTTATTGATTGCAATCAAGAAAAGTAACTTTTAATGTTAATGATAAAGAGCACATTGTTTATTTTCCCAAGAATATTGATCGAAAATATGGTCTAAATTCCATTGAAAATATTGAGACCATCAAGATTGTAGAATTTTATTGTCCTATTCCAAAGCCACCCAAAGAATATGAAATTATAATGATTGGGACTATGTCTATCAAGGTTGAGGTAACATGAGTATTTAGTGAGAAACAAAGTTTTCTCTCATATAAAATTATTTTGGTAGCAAGACTTGATCACCCTTGTTAACAAAATGATTTTAAATGAAGTGGGCAATATTTTCACCTTGCCCATTATGTTTTCACCCTCATTATTGAGGTTATGCGTGTTTTCACCACCCATACTTTTGTTTTCACCACTACCACCTTTGTTTTCTTTAGATATTCTTCCATTAGAGTGTCATAGAACCTCTGTAGTTTTGGTTTTGGTTTTATTTTCCACCTTTTGACATTTGTTTTCCTGGTTTTTGTTAATTATTAAAATTCTGAAAATACCTCAAAAATAAAGTTTCTAAAAAAATTCCAGAAAATTTATAATAAATTTTTACGTAAAAAATGAGACAGAAAGCCACCTGGGAGGCCCCAGGGGGACCCACCAGTCAGGCACACCATAGGGTGGCGCGGCTAGCCCCTGGTGGCGCCAGCACATGGTGTGGGGCCCCCTGGCCCTCCACTTACTCTCTCCACTGCCAAAGTCTTCTCTCTCACCTCCCAAACGGAAAACATTTCCTAGAACCCGGTTTCTTGCTGTTCTTCCTCTGGATTTTTGATCTCCTAATTCAACCCATCATTTGTGCTGAGATTTTGTGCATTTGGTCTCCGGTATGTGACTCCTCCGATGATCCAAGTAGAATTTTGTTTAGTGAAGTATTTCTTGAGTATTTTGGTACTGTAGGTGACAGCTTATGTGAGTTTGCATGCTTGATTGAGTAGAAATAATATAGTTTTGATGTATGTTTAGCTCTCATATAAGTCCCTATGGTAGTTTCCACCTTATAGTTGCTTCAAATTAATTTTCGTGATGATTGTTGAAAAATTTCAGAGATGGATAGTTATAATTTTGGAGAGATATTTAGGAGTGATGCTCCTAGAAGGAAAAGGCCCTCATGCTCATCCACTTCAGTATCATTGCCTCTGGGCCAGCGAGCAGGATTCAATATAGACCAGCAGACCTCTAGGGGCTCTACTGAGAAATCACCAACGATGACGGTCGCTCATCCCAGCGTGGGAAGATAAGGAACATTCAACTTCCTGCTCTTAGATACTTTACTTACTATATTGCTACTAGTATCCTAGGTAGGGAGAACACTAGCAACATTTCTAGTTACCACCTTGCTTTTCTTGATGTTGCACTGAACCATAGCACGAACTATAACCTTGGTGCACTTGTTGCACACCGCCTTACTACTTCTGGGCCTATTTTTGGGGGCATTATCGCTACACGTGTAGCAGCTGCTTTGAATGTTTCCATTACCCCCAATGATGAAATGATTGCTCCATGTAGGCTTAACCTTGCTGCCATGAAGTCCCATCAGTTTGTTACTCCTAACTCTACTGCTGAATGTTTAGTATATAGAGTTTTATATATAGATGGAGAGGAGCGAAAAGTTAGTTTGCCGCAACGTGTTTTGTTTAAGATTGACAGGTCACCATGGTCGCTCTCTAAGGAGCAGGTAGACGAGTACCTGAGCACCATGGAGTTTCACAGGCAGCAGGAGAGGCGTGACACGACTCCCGAGGACCACAACTCGTAGTACACCTGCGCATCCTCGAGCACATATTAGGAGGAGGGTTCCTCATCAGCATACTACGGGGGCGCCACCTCATGGTCCCCTTGGTGATTGATCTCCACTTAGGACAAAAGCCTAAGCTTGGGGGGAGGTATACCGACATCACACTCATTTATATATCATGTTCGATCGGTTCTTTGTACATCCATGATTTCTTTTCTTTCACTTCTTTTCGCTTGTTTTAATTTCTTTCGTTTCTTTTTGTTTGTTTCGCTTGTTTTCGTTTCTTTCATTTCTTTTGTTTTTATTGTTTTGTTTTCGCTTTCCAAAACACAAAAAGACCAAAAATATTTCTGTTGTTTCTCTCTATTTGTTTCTTTAGTTGGGTTGCTTTATCCTTTAAATTGCAGTTTAATGTTCAAAAATCCAAAAATAAATTTGCTTTGTTTGCGTGTTCTCTTTCTGTTCTTGTTTTAATTGAAAAACCCAAAAATATTTGTTGTTCTTATTTGGTTTTGTAAAGGTTGCTGCAGAGTTCAACAGTCGTCCATGGCTCCATTGGAGCTTGGTTTTCATTATATATGATTCGAGCAACAAGTGAAGAGCAATAATGACGATCTATGACAATTCAAGTTGTGGTAAGAGGCTGGTCTGAACTCTATTTGCTTTCATTTTTGTACATATATCCATCTATGTGAGCATGCTTAGTTTGTTCGTATAAGATATATGTGACTTAATGCCTGCTTAATAGTTCGTGCTCTCTCATGTTTTGTTCCAATTTATTAATGGTAAATGACCTGTCATATAAATATTTGTTCCAATTTATTTGCTCTCTCATGTTTTGTTCCAAGTTATTTTTTTATTTTTTATATGGACGGAACTTTTTGCTACAATAGCACAAAATTGTTATTTCAATCCAACCGTTTTTTTCTCACAGCAGCAAAAGCGGGATTTGGAGAGATTTTTGTGAATTGCTACAATAGACTAAAATTCTATGAGCCGGTTTTTTTTTGCTCACAGCAGCAAAAGCGAGATTTGATTATTTGGCGGGACACGTGTAGGCTTCGGGATCCGGAGGATTTTTGGGAGAAATCCTCCGGGGACGCCCAGCACTTCCCATCCAACAATGCTGGAGCACCGGTACTACTGTTGATTATCCTGTGCACTTGATGAGAATCTTGAAACTGATGACCATCCATGCATCTGTCGGACCCGGACTTCTAGGGGATACTCATCGGGCCGAACTGAATAGTAGATGCTTGGATTATGGGGCTTATCTGCTCCCGCATCCTCTTACGAGTAGGCCAGCACTTATGTGCGACAACCAAACTCTACTATCCACCGTTGATGTAAACTATCCCATAGTAATCAGGACACTTCCATTGACGTACTTCAACCATACACACATGGTACGTCAACGGCATTGGAACAAGTGATATCACAACAGATCTCTACGACACAAAAGATTGAAATAAGTTGCAAATGGCTCTCATTAGAGCAGAGATAGCAAATACAATCATTTAGAGGACACATGTCCCAACAATACATCATTACATCACAGCGGAAGCATTCAAAATGTCTGAGTACAGACAAGATCCAAATAGGCCTAAGAGGCCGGAAACGAACAGACGGAGCCCATCCACGAAGTCTCGGATCCTGCCCGGGTCCGCTATCTACTCGTCAGCAGCCTCGTCAACTCCACGTAGTAGCCACCATGGGGATCTTCGGAATCGTAGTCTGCGGAAACCACAGCCCCAAAGGGGTCAGTACATAAACGTACTGGCAAGCAAGACTCACAGTTCACCAAAGTGTAACCCGTCAACACCAAGCACAGATGCTTTGGGTTCAATGGAAGGAAAGGGGGTATAAAAGAAGCTGCAACTGGCTACACTAACCAACTACAGAACATACTACAACTACCGGCTAACAGAAAGGAGATAATATCGCGTATCGTAACCAACTATAGCTAACCACCAAACAAACCTATCCTGGACCTCGCCCCTTATCCAAAGAAGCAATCCGAGGATAACTCACACAGTTGAAAATAATGATGGTTCAGATTATTGTGTCAATAAGCCTATTACTAGTCAAGTTGTTAATCATTGGGTGTAAGGTTGTTAATCATTAGGTTTAAGTTGTCCTGAGTACTTGTTAGCCAGTACTTTCACCAAGTAGTCCATAACCGCGGAAAACACGACTTCTCGAGCAGATTTACCCTGCAGGGGTGCACCAATTTGGTCGTACACGTAAGAATAACCCGCCAGATGGGATGCCTCCCACCAAGCGGGGTACTCAACACAACCCAACTCTTCTTCGCATCAAGCCCAAAGCACCTTGGACGCACGGCTAATCGAGCCCCGAAGAAAAGGGACCCTCATAGCACTCTATGACTGTGTCCCCCTATATGCCGACTACAAAAGTTCCACCCTGGCCTGGGCTCGCAAAAACATGCATGAGGCAAATGGAAAACACGAACTAAATGAGGCGATTTCGACGAGATGCGAATCGAATCAAATTGAGGGGGGCGCCCATACTCGCTTCCCACATGCGGTTAGTGCGCTCATCATGGATCAGTAGACAAGACCCTTTTCCTATTAGGGTCGACACTAGCAGGCCTCAAAACCACACAGGGCCTCCTGCCGGTGCCTTATCATCAAATTATTATTAATAATAACATTAGCATGATTGATTGATTAAACATCGAGCCCCCAGAACATAATAGAAATAGTAACAGAAAGTAACGGGTAACAGACTCGAGCAAAACAACCTAAGCATGCTAGTAAGACAAGGGCTCAACCAATGGGGTTGTAGGAGTGGAGGTGAGGCAATATCAGGGTTAAGGGATTCATGTGATAGGTTCCTAACAGAAGCAACTATTCATAGGGCTAGCAGAATAGACAACGGAAAGTATCGGTAACCAATGTTGAAAGGAACACAGTGGTTCATGTGAGTGATAACTTGCCTGCAAACCCAGTAGCCTGGTACTGAGCTAACTCCTTAGAAGGGGTGTCGTAAGTATCGTCGGTCTCAACGTCGTCGTGTATCCGAGAAGAAGCAAACAAACAACGCAGAGAGATAAGCAATCAATAACATGGCATAATGCACAAACATGGGATGATGCATGACCATTTAATTGATGCATAGAAATAAACTAGTTGACATGGTAACAACATGATTAAATGGACCCTGATGCAATTGGATTGCATATGAAAAGCCCATGAATTATGGTTGAATTAATTGTTCTACAACTAATCATCATGTGTAAGTGAATTAGCATGATGCATGGATGAAGAAAACAACAAAATAACAACAATAGAAACAACGTGAAATAAGGTTTACCAAGTTTGGAATTTTAGTTATTAAGTTATGGAATTTTGGTTCCTTAAAGGTGTTACACAAGCATTTGTTGTTTTCACCACTTTTAATTGTTCAAAATAGATAACAAAGTTCATATTTGATAAGAACACACAATTTTGGGTGGATTACATGTTTCACTTGTTGAAAAAGGAATTGGAATAATTTACTTATGAATTAAACAAGTTTAAGCAAGAATTAAATGAATTTAACTCAAGCACGAACTTATTTGAATTTTTATTTGTGCAAAACATTAAGTGAGATTCATATTTGAAAATTTTATACTTTTATGGTTTGAAAACATATTTTATATGTCCCAAAAGAATTTAAGTTGATCAAGTTATGAATTTAACAATATTAAATGATTTAAACAAGGTTTAAATCATTTAACCAATTTTAATTATTCAAAACATGAAACAAATTTTATATTTGGAAAGGTGGTCTAATTTTGCATGGAAAACATATTTCATTTGTTGAAATTGGATTTAAAATGAGCAAGTTATTATTTTGGCAATTTTAAATGCATTAAACAAGAAACAGTTGTTTTCAGCAATTTAAAATATTCAAAACAGAAAACAAATGTTATATTTGGAAAGAGCATGAAATTTTGGTTGGGAAACATATTTTATATGGGCCATTTGAAATATATTTGAATTTGTTATGGATTTAATCAAATTCATAAGGGTTATTTCAATTTGAAGTTTTGAAATTATTTGGAATGTTCAAAACAGTAAACAAAGTACGGATTTGAAAAGTTCATGAAATTTTGATTGGGATACATATAAAATTTGTGCAATTTGGAGTTAATTTGCAATTTTTATAGCTGTTGGAAGTTCAGGGACTGTTTTGTGATTCACAGGGACCTAAAGAAAGAAAAAGAAATTGCAGAGGGGCCCCTAGGGCGTTTTACACCCAGTGCCCCCTGGCCTGAGCCGCTGCCGTGCGGGCCCGTGCCCCTCTGGCGTCCACGTGGGCGTGGGTGGAAGCCACGCAGGCACCAGGGTCAATGACCAGCGGGGCCCGCCCTTCCGCGGAGAGAAGGTGAACAAAAGTGGGCTTTTGCGCCCGCGGGGGATCGACCACGGGTCTCCACACCGCGCGCAAGGAACGTGACCAATGCGCTGATGCTGAACTTATGTTCAGAGTGCAGTTGCGGTGAGTTTCAGGTATAAGGCCTGGCCTTGTGCTCTCGCTGACGAAACTGACGCTGCTTTCAGGTTCCAGCGACGGAACAGAGCGACCCGCTGCGATCTCGACGGGATCTCTGCGGCCACGGCGTGCCGAAGGGGTTGCCGGCGTGCGTGGGATGACAGGGGGAAGAGGAGGATGGGGGGAACGGCGTGTGCTCACCTCGGGGTAGGCGATGACGGAAGGGAGGGGTGGTTGTTCCCGCTCGCATCGGTTCAGAAAGCCACCGCGCCAGGGAGGAGGACGTCCACGGCGGCGGGGCTACGACGCCTCCCCGGCCTGGCCAAGGGCACGGAGGCGCGGAGGACATCCCCCCGGTTCCATTCCCGGGCACGGATGGCTCTGGAGGTGGCCAGGGCGAAGGGACGGCGGGGATTCTGACGGCGAGCTCACGGTGGAGGTGTAGTTTCAGAGTTTCAGAAACAGAAGGAATCGGGGTAGGTAGAGAGGACGGCGGCGATGGCTCGAGATGGAGGGGGCTAGGGCTAGGGCAATCAGTGGGGGAAGGTTTTATGGAGAGAGGAGCTCGGTTCGGCAGTGAATCGAGAGGGGGGGAGGAGGATCGTGTGGTGTTGCTGCTGTTCGTACAGGGTGACGTAGGGAGGAAGAAGATGCCCATCGAAGGGGTACTGGGCCAAACTAGGAACAGAGGGAGATGGGCCACCAAGTGGGCTGGGGAAGAGGGGAGAGGGCTGGTCTGCCCCTCTCTTGTTTTTTATTTCTTTTGTTCCCCTTTCTTTTTTTTTGCAAGAAAGAAATGGAGAGAGAAGAGAATGGGTTGGGGTTTGGGGTTTTAAATTTTATAAAATATTTTTATTGATTAACAAAACAGCAAATAACAAGGTATGTTACTTATTTTCAACAATTTGAATTATTAATTTGAGAATAAATTGTTAGGTGACTTTCAAATAGGGTTTGGTTTGGAATTTTGGAAATAAACAAATTTTATTTAATAAGCTCAAGCAATTATGAAAATTATTGAATTTAATTTGTTTACAAGATTTTAATTTTTAAACCCATATTTGAAATGTGCCAAGTGGGATTGATTTGATTTGAATTTGAAATAACATTTGGATTAATTGAATTATAAGAAACCATAATTTTAATGGTTTGAACCTTATGGTTTGATGGAAACAAGTGATTGATTTGTTTTGCAATTTTCATAATTTTCAACAGAGTTGCTGTTTTGGAAAGTAATTGAACTTGAAAAGGGTTTGGTTATTGGATGCATTTTTATAGAAACAATACAACAGTTTTGAAATCACACTTTAATGGAAACAATTGGTTGTTTTGATTTGAAATATCCTTTTGGAAATTGTAACATCTGTAGAGACATCGTAGTAGTTTTCATAGACGGGGGTGCCATGAGACTACGGTAGAGACGTGGGGTAACGGGATCGCGTAGTAAACACAGAACACAGGATTTACCCAGGTTCGGTACGTCGCGACAGTACGACGTGCCTACTCCTGCACTTCTCACTAATCGGGACTAAAGCCCGTAAACAGGGTTACAATGTGAGGGTGTAGATCTAAGCTACTCGACGAGGATGAGCTTCTCGGCGAGTTGGCGTAGAGCTTCTCTGTTATTCGTTTCTCTTTTTTAATCTACCTCCCGTCCAGCTTTATATAATAGCTGGATTAGGGCTTACAGAATAGGAAACCTAGAGGACTACGGTAACTCGTAACTTGGAAAGCAAGGAATCCGTCTTCTCCTCCAAGCCAGATCACCTGGGCCGTGATCCGGGTTCTTCTAGAATCCAGCTTCTGTGCGTCGGGTTACTGGGCCGCCTAATGGACCTGAGCCCACTACCACTTAGGCCACCCTGGTAATCCGGCATTTTATCCACCATCTTATATAGCCCTATTTGGTATATATCCGACAGTAGCCCCCAAGAAGGATTAAAACTCTGATTCTCCGTCTTTCACCAAATATACTTTGTCCGAGAATTATTGATTCAGCAGTCTTGATTCTTCTTATTCTTCTTTTGAAAAAGATGGTAACATGAAACTCGGAATCCTGAGAATCCAGCTTTTCTCTCACGATCCTTCGCGGAAAAGGAACTCCTTACGTCAGCGCCTAAATCATGCTGACGCAAGGGACGTTTGGGTTTCACGCGGGAAACCCTGCCGCGTATCTATGACAGATTCTCACGGGAAACGAGGAGATAATCATTATTTCCCTGTCGTTTTATTTCCCGGATTTTCCGGCGAGTGACACGCGCCAAACATCCAACGGTCAAATAGCCGTTGGCACGTATCTTGACGGATTTCTAGCTATAAATAGCCATCCTCGTCCTCATCGAAAATCTTCCGCACTCCTCACTGTCCACGCCATTGACGCGAACGAGCTCCTCGAGCGAAGCACTGCCCCAAGCAGACCTAGCCTCAAAGCACGCCGGAACGCAACGCGCCGCCTAGAAATGGCATCCTCTCCGTCCTCGCCCACTCGCGCCGCCATCGACGACCTCATCAGCGACCTGGATCCACAGTTGGGGTCACCCAAGCACACCGGCGACGAGCCGGAGAAAACCGCGGCCTCCGCGGCGGGCGGAGAGAATCTTTCCGCCGCCGCGGACGTTGCGGGCGCGAGCTCCGCCGCTTCCCCACTGTTGGCTCCTGAAACGGCGGAGGAGAAGATCTCGCTTCAAGTCAACAAACATGCTACGACCGAAGAAACAGAATTTGTCGGCAACTGGAATCCGAGTAACTCTTCCCTCGTCCTCCTTCGACAAATGTCAAAGGAGGGATTAATAGTTGAAGACAAATGGCGAAACTCAGATGGTGAGCTCGAGCCTAGACCAAAAGACGGAGAACGTGTCCTCCTTACCTCTCACATTACACGAGGTGTGGGTTTACCTCCTTCTGCCTTCTTCATAGACATCCTTAACTATTACGACGTCCAACCACATAACCTCTCTCCAAACTCCATCCTCTATCTAGCTAGTTTCCAAGCTCTTTTCGAAGGATATCTCGGAATAACTCCTAGTCTAGATTTTTGGCAATATTGTTTTGAAGTAAAACATAACATCACAGAAGGTATTTCCCCTATCTGTGGAACTATATCTTTCACTCTTCGGAGAAATAGAGAGGATTGGTTCCCGAGAATACAAATGCCAGAACCCGCCAAATCCTGGCTGGGTTCTTTCTTTTATCATCAGGACATCCCGTTCCCTGGCAAGGAATTCGGGGTTCCTCCATTTGTTAATTTCGCTGCCATTCCTTTAGAGAGTTGGACAGTTGAAGCAGTTGAAACATTGCCGGAAAATCTAATGAAGATAAAGCGCCGTATTGCCAAGCTTACTTCTTCCAAACCTTCTTTAACTGGGAAGGACACTGTTTTATGCTGGTTTGGACGTCGTATCCAGCCCCTTTCGTTTCGTTCCCGGCTTCTTTGCGAATACAAAGGGCCAGAAGATAGCATGAGGGGAACAGACAAAGCTTACACCAAGAAAGATTTTATAAAGCGGCTTCATCAACTGGTCGCCACCAACTCTCAAATTGAAGAAAACCTAGCCATTTATCACGTGGAAAATCTGGTTCCTAAGGTACTTATACTTCCCTTGTTTCCGAGTTTTTCTCAGATTAACTTCTATCTCCGCCTTTTAATATGTTGTTAACTCTTTCCTAGTTCAACGAACTCGGAGGAAATGATCTTGCTTCCGATGCCGAACTCAGCGAATTACATGCTAGGTTTTACAGCAACCGGAAGCGCAACAGGCAAGTGACTTTCGAGAAAATGGTAACTGTTGACGGAATTCCTATCGCCACGTCCATGTATTTTACTGGAGTTTTCCTAGTTATCATTCTCCTTCGATTCTTCGAGATTTTTACTTCTCGGATATCTTCCTTTCAGACTTGCCCCGACTCCTCTAAAGGCGAAGAAGTTGAAGAAACATAAAGCTGCTATTAAAGGAGAATCTTCTTCTGCGACCATGGGCATGAGGGAAAAAACAAAAACATAGACGGGCGAAAATCCTCGATCATCTGTTGGAAACGAACCCATTCCCAATCTGGATAACAATGTTCATATAAAAGAAGAGCCATTCGACAACCTCGGATATATTCGTCCGGAAGCCAAAAAATTCTTTGCTACTGCCCCTCTGATTCGCCCTTGGCCACAAGGCGGATTAATTATTCGCAATGATATCGTATTTTCACCTCGTCAGGTCATACAGGATGGCCTTCATCACGTTGGAATTCTTTTCTCAGATTACGCACAAGAATTCAACGAGACATTGGCCAGCTTGCGAGAAATGAGCCAGATATTATCTCTAGCCCCCAAGCATTAAGTTGAAAACCTGATTTCTTCTTAATGTTTCTTACTATGCTTGCTCATACTTAAGCATTTGGTTTTCATTTCCGAGTTTCAGCATTCTGCCGATGCTATAAACTTAGAAGTTTTTAACAAACTTAATATCAAGAATGAAGAAGTGAGAACTCTTCAATCTATTATTGAGTTAAAAAGCAACGAGCTGGCATCATCTCAGCTACAGCTATCGGAAGCAACAGGTATTTACTCTGTGCAGTTGTTTCTCTGGAATTTTTTTTTTTGCCGAATTTTTGTAAACTCGGAATATTTTCTCGCCCTCTAGCCGCTTTAGCTAAAACCAGAGAATTAGCGGAAGACGCCGTCAACGCCTCTCGGCTCCGTGAGGAAAACTCAAACCTTCGAAAGGAGCTTTTGAAAGTTCAAGAAGACCTGGAAGCCAGCAATCTGGCCCTTGGGATCGCTCGATCCAAGGCTTCGTTGCAGGCAGCGGAAAATAAATCTGTCATCAATGACTTGGAAAGTATGTTAATTCCGCGCATGAAAGAAGGCACCGAGATTAACAAGGTTCTTGGTAAGTTAACTCCGTTTACCAATATCTTCAAGTCTTATTGCCTGTATCTTTTTACTTAAACTTTTCCTTTTTTCGAAAAAACAGGAAATTTCCCAGGAATTTCTCGGATTGAAAGGATTCGAGCTTTTGGGGAGTTGTGGAATGCAATCAGAAATGCAGGAACGCAGCTGATTAACAAATTCCTTCCCACAAACATTATGGAATCCTCGGAAGTTTACAAACTTCCGGGTGCCATCACAGAGGTTGCGGAGTCGAAAGAATCCATTCTACGCTCAGCTGCACGAGGTGGTGCGCGCATGTCACTCGGCCTTATGCGTCTACATTATCCTGATGCTAAATCTTGGCGCTGTCGCACCCTGGTTTCTAGGGGATACTCACCGTACGAACTGGATAGCAGATGCTTGGATTATGGGGCATAACTGCTCCCACGTCCCAGCTTCCTGGTAGGCCTGCGCTTATGCGCGACAACACAAGCCCTGCTATTCCATCGTCGATGTAAACTATCCACTAGAGATCAAAGGCACTTCCGTCGACGTACTTCAAACCATACACACATGGTACGTCAACGGCGTTTAACAAGTGATATCACAACAGATCTCTACGACACAAAAGATTGAAATAAGTTGCAAAGGGCTCTCATTAGAGCAGAGATAGCAAATACAATCATTCAAAGGGCACATGCCCCTACAATACATCATTACAATACAGCGGAAGCATTCAACATGTCTGGGTACAGACAAGAACCAAATAGGCCTAAGAGGCCGGAAACAAACAGACGGAGCCCATCCACGAAGTCTCGGATCCTGCCCGGGTCCGCTATCTACTCGTCAGCAGTCTCGTCATACTCCACGTAGTAGCCACCATGTAGATCTTCGGAAACGTAGGTCTGCGGAAACCACAGCCCCAAAGGGGTCAGTACATAAACGTACTGGCAAGCAAGACTCACAGTTCACCAAAGTGTAACCCGTCAACACCAAGCACAGATGCCTTGGGTTCAACGGAAGAGAGGGGATATAAAAGATGCTGCAACTGGCTGCGCTAACCAACTACAGAGATTCTACCACTTCCGGCTAACAGAAAGGAGATAAGATCGAGGATTGTAACCAACTGAAAGATAACTTCAAACAAACCCATCCTGGATCTCGCCCCTTATCCAAAGACGCAATCCGAGGAAAACTCACACCGTTGTATTAAAGATGAATCAAATTATTGTGTCATCAACCTGTTACTAGTCAAGTTATTAATCATGGGGTGTAACATGTTTGATCATTATGTTTAAGTTGTCCTGAGTACTTGTTAGCCAGTACTTTCACCAAGTAATCCATAACCGCGGAAAAACACGGCTTCTCGAGAAGATTATCCCTGCAGGGTTGCACCAATTTGGCCGTACACTCATGAATATCCCGCCAGATGGGATGCCTCCCACCGAGCGGGGTACTCAACACAACCAACCATTCTTCGCATCAAGCCCAAAGAACCTTGGGCGCACGGCTAATCGAGCCCAGAAGAAAATGGACCCTCATAACACTCTAAGAACGTGTCCCCCTATATGCCGACTACGAAAGTTCCACCCTGGCCTGGGCTCGCAAAAACATGCATGCGGCAAATGGAAAACACGAACTAAATGAGGCGATTTGGACGAGATGCGAATCAGGTCAAGTTGAGGGGGGCGCCCATACTCGCTTCCCAAATGCGGGTAGTGCGCTCATCATGGATCAGTAGACAAGACCCTTTTCCTAGTAGGGTCGACACTAGCAGGCTTCAAAACCTCTCATGGGCCTCCTGCCGGTGCCTTATCATCAAATTTATTATTAACAGTAACATTAGCATGATTGATTGATTAAACATCGAGCCACCACAACGTAATGAAAAGGTAACAGAAAGTAACGGGTGACAGACTCGAGCAAAACAACCTAAGCATGCTAGTAAGACACTGGCTCAAACAATGGGTTGTAGGAAGGGAGATGAGGCAATATCAGGGTTAAGGGATTCATGTGATAGGTTCGTAACAGAATAACTACTACTAAGGCTAGCAGAAAAGAACACCGGAAAGTATCGGTAATCAATGTTGAAAGGAACACGATGGTTCATGTGAGTGATAACTTGCCTGCAAAACCCAGTAGCCTGGTACTGAGCTAACTCCTTAGAAGGGGTGTCGTAAGTATCGTCGGTCTCAACGTCGTCGTGTATCCGAGAAGAAGCAAACAGACAATGCAGAAAGATAAACAATCAATACATGGAAAAGTTGCACAAGCATGGGATGATGCATGTCATGTTAATAGATGCATCAAAGTAACCTACTTGACAAGTAACACAATTTAATTGGATCCATATGCAATGAGAATTGCATATGGATGCAAATGCTTTATGTTGGAGCAATGATCTACATTTGATTAACAAGTGTAAGTAGTTCAACATGATGCATGCATGATGATAACAACAGAATAACAACAAATAACAATGATAGATGCAAGTGAAAAAGGATTGGAACAAGTTTTGAAATTATTTGTTAAGTTTGAAGTTTTGGTTACTTAAAGATGTCACACATGAAATTGTTGTTTTCATCAAGTTAAAGTGTGCAAAACAAATAACAAAGTTTATATTTGAAAAGGTTATCAAATTTTAGTTGGATTACATGTTTCACATTTTGAAATTGGACTTAGGATTATTTAATTATGAATTAAACAATATTAAACAAGTTTTAATTGAATTAAACAAGATTTAAAATGTTTAGGCAATTTAAATTGTTCAAACCAGAAAACAAATTTTATATTTGAATAGGATATTCAAAATGGTATGAAAAACATATTTTATTTGCATTTATTGTATTAATAAATAATTAGTTATGGAATTTACAAATTAACATTTGAATTGTTTAAATTTGAATTTTAAATGCATTTGAAGTTTTCAAAACAGTACACAAATTGGATATTTGGAAAGGTTATAAAATTTGGAGCAATAAACATATAAAACTTTTATTCATTGGGTTTATAGTTTTAAAGATATTAAAGGTTTAAGTTCAGAGTTTATTTCTGTGAACTAAAAGGAAAAGAATTTGAAACAGATACGTGTTAATTCGTTGTTACCGCACTGCTATTTAGCCCGTGCCACTGACCTGTGGGCCAAGTCCTGCTGGCGAGCCAACGAGGCGAGTGCGATCTGAGGTGGCAGCAGGGGTCACTGCCCAGTGGGCCTGCCCCTGCGCGCGCGCTACAGAGAAAAAAGTGGGGATTAGATCCCTGGGTAGGACTCGAACCCGCGATCTGGTGCACTCGCGCACGGTGGGCTGCCAGCTGCGCTGGGTTTGTGTTCGTGATAGAATGGAAACAGGCGGGGGGGTTATTCTTCAGTTAGAACTGTTAACCGAACCAACTGTTAACTGAACCCAAAGTTCAGTCTGCGTGTTCTGAATTCGACGGAAAGAACAGCGAGGCCGGCGGCCGCTGGTTCGCTGATCACGGCGCGGTGGTTGTGCTGCGTGCTGGCTGGTGGTGATGTGTGTGGCCGGTGTGCAGCGCGGAGGCGGACAGCAAGAAGGGGAAGGGGAGAAGGAGGCGATCACCTGCGGGTGTGTCGAGATTCTGTCGACAGAGACAAGGTCGACGGTGGCCGGCGAGAACGTCGAGGAAGCGGGCGCCTCCCCTAGGCCATCTCCGGCACGAAAAAATCGACGAGGAGGGAGCGCGGGCCGTCGCGGTCTCATTCCCGCCCTCGGGTGCCCCTCGAGGTGGCTGTGGAGACCGGCGGTGAGGGAGGCAGGTGGCGGTTCACGGTGGTGTGGTGTCGAGGTTCAGACATTCAGTCAAAGAACGGAGGGCTCGGGGAAGAGGAAGAAGAGGGATCGGCGGCGCAGGAGGAAGCTAGCTAGGGCAGGGGGTCTAGGGTAGAGGGTAGGTAGATATAGGGCGTTGGAGCTTGGTACGGAGGTGAATCGGAAGGGGGAGAGGATCATCGTGCGGCTCTGAAGAGGTTCGTACTGTCGACGTCAGGAAGAAGACAGCGACAGCGAGGGAAGGGGTATTGGGCTGGTTGGTAAACGGGCTGGGCTGGTTTAGTTGCTGCTGCTGGCTCTCCTCTCCTCTCCTTTGCTATTTTTTTTGTACTGTTTTTTTTTGTAGCATGCAAATGGAAGCAAAACAAAGGTTTTGTTTATAGAAAATTTTGGAATAAAATTAGGATAAATCCTTTAGTTGGAAAGCAACCAATTGGTAGTTTTTGTTTTCAAAAACTTATTTGTTTGCTTGCTGTTTACAAATTAAACCAATTTAATTGAAATTTCCAATATTAGATAATATTAGAAAAACAAGGTATTTTTCAATAGGGTTTTATTTAGAGTTTAGAAGTGATTTAAGGAATTCAAATTAGTGGTGAGCTTTAAGGTTTCAAAAGTTACTGATTTTGAGAATTGGTTTGAATTTGAAAATGTTTTAGAATTATTTGATTGGATTAATTGATTGATTAAAACCAACAATTTAAGGAGTGATCAACATGAAATAACATGGAACAATTTGGTTGTTTTCACTTGTTATTTTTATTCCAAAAGTTGTAACAGAACAAGTATGAAAACAAAGCATTTGAAATTGTTTGAGTTTCATTGTGAAAACAAAGAATAACAGATGCAAACAAAAGAAACAAATGCAACAACATGATGACATGATGCAATACTTTAATAAACAAGAAATCAAACATTCTTAGGGGATGGTTTTCATACTTGGGATGTTACAAAACGCCCCCCCTTGAAGGAATCGCGCCCCGAGATTCCTACTGAGAAAAGAAAAGGTCCGGATACTTCTTGGGAAGATCCTCTTGAGCTATGTCACGTGAAACACATCGTGCACATTGGATAGTTATGTGGAAGTTCAAAACAATAGGAATTCCTGGCAACTCTTTTGGAAAGACGTCAGGGAATTTGGAAACCACCGGAACAATATTAGTAGAGGTATAGGTTTTGTATGGAGGGTGTATAGCTGGATAGAATTTGATGCATTTGGAGAATAGACTATCTGTAATAAGGTTGGAACGGAGTTATTGACATCAATGGAACACCAAGAATAATATCAATGCCAGAATCATCAACATGAGAGTAACGAGGAATATGTGGCCTCCCATTAGAATTGGATTGTTCTTACTTATCTTGGAAGTCAACATTTGAGATCCCGGGGAGTGAACAGAGATTTGATTGCTTAGTGGAACCAGAACTATGTTGTTTGTTGTGGAAAGGATCTTTGACACAAAAGAACGTGATGCTCCGGTATCAAATAACACTTTAACTGGATAAGAGTTTACGAGGAAGTTTTGATTAGACGCCGGTAGAAGATTTGAAGTGGAAAACAACAACAAGATTTCAACGGACGAAAAGGTTCTTTAAAAGAACAGGATAACGAAGCAACACCGGGGAAAACGAGACCAAAAACTCCTGAGGTACTATGGAAAACCCAAAACACGTGAAATCCTAACTTGAAAGTTTAGAGAAGGGAGAAATCAACGTTGCACTTCCTTACCAGAAAAGGGAGGGAGGGTGGGGAAAGAAGAAAAAGAACAGAATTCCTACTCTCACGTTTCATTTTGTTCCTATATAGCTACAAAATAGTTTCTAGACTCAACTGCGACCAGTAAAAAGGGATCCTACAGGCAGACAGGCTCTGATACCATTTGTCGCACCCTGGTTTCTAGGGGATACTCACCGTACGAACTGGATAGCAGATGCTTGGATTATGGGGCATAACTGCTCCCACGTCCCAGCTTCCTGGTAGGCCTGCGCTTATGCGCGACAACACAAGCCCTGCTATTCCATCGTCGATGTAAACTATCCACTAGAGATCAAAAGCACTTCCGTCGACGTACTTCAAACCATACACACATGGTACGTCAACGGCGTTTAACAAGTGATATCACAACAGATCTCTACGACACAAAAGATTGAAATAAGTTGCAAAGGGCTCTCATTAGAGCAGAGATAGCAAATACAATCATTCAAAGGGCACATGCCCCAACAATACATCATTACAATACAGCGGAAGCATTCAACATGTCTGGGTACAGACAAGAACCAAATAGGCCTAAGAGGCCGGAAACAAACAGACGGAGCCCATCCACGAAGTCTCGGATCCTGCCCGGGTCCGCTATCTACTCGTCAGCAGTCTCGTCATACTCCACGTAGTAGCCACCATGTAGATCTTCGGAAACGTAGGTCTGCGGAAACCACAGCCCCAAAGGGGTCAGTACATAAACGTACTGGCAAGCAAGACTCACAGTTCACCAAAGTGTAACCCGTCAACACCAAGCACAGATGCCTTGGGTTCAACGGAAGAGAGGGGATATAAAAGATGCTGCAACTGGCTGCGCTAACCAACTACAGAGATTCTACCACTTCCGGCTAACAGAAAGGAGATAAGATCGAGGATTGTAACCAACTGAAAGATAACTTCAAACAAACCCATCCTTGATCTCGCCCCTTATCCAAAGAAGCAATCCGAGGAAAACTCACACCGTTGTGTTAAAGATGAATCAAATTATTGTGTCATCAACCTGTTACTAGTCAAGTTATTAATCATGGGGTGTAACATGTTTGATCATTATGTTTAAGTTGTCCTGAGTACTTGTTAGCCAGTACTTTCACCAAGTAATCCATAACCGCGGAAAACACGGCTTCTCGAGAAGATTATCCCTGCAGGGTTGCACCAATTTGGCCGTACACTCATGAATATCCGCCAGATGGGATGCCTCCCACCGAGCGGGGTACTCAACACAACCAACCATTCTTCGCATCAAGCCCAAAGAACCTTGGGCGCACGGCTAATCGAGCCCAGAAGAAAATGGACCCTCATAGCACTCTAAGAACATGTCCCCCTATATGCCGACTACGAAAGTTCCACCCTGGCCTGGGCTCGCAAAAACATGCATGCGGCAAATGGAAAACACGAACTAAATGAGGCGATTTGGACGAGATGCGAATCAGGTCAAGTTGAGGGGGGCGCCCATACTCGCTTCCCAAATGCGGGTAGTGCGCTCATCATGGATCAGTAGACAAGACCCTTTTCCTAGTAGGGTCGACACTAGCAGGCTTCAAAACCTCTCATGGGCCTCCTGCCGGTGCCTTATCATCAAATTTATTATTAACAGTAACATTAGCATGATTGATTGATTAAACATCGAGCCCCCACAACGTAATGAAAAGGTAACAGAAAGTAACGGGTGACAGACTCGAGCAAAACAACCTAAGCATGCTAGTAAGACACTGGCTCAAACAATGGGTTGTAGGAAGGGAGATGAGGCAATATCAGGGTTAAGGGATTCATGTGATAGGTTCGTAACAGAATAACTACTACTAAGGCTAGCATAAAAGAACAACGGAAAGTATCGGTAATCAATGTTGAAAGGAACACGATGGTTCATGTGAGTGATAACTTGCCTGCAAAACCCAGTAGCCTGGTACTGAGCTAACTCCTTAGAAGGGGTGTCGTAAGTATCGTCGGTCTCAACATCGTCGTGTATCCGAGAAGAAGCAAACAGACAATGCAGAAAGATAAACAATCAATACATGGCAAAGTTGCACAAGCATGGGATGATGCATGTCATGTTAATAGATGCATCAAAGTAACCTACTTGACAAGTAACACAATTTAATTGGATCCATATGCAATGAGAATTGCATATGGATGCAAATGCTTTAGGTTGGAGCAATGATCTACATTTGATTAACAAGTGTAAGTAGTTAAACATGATGCATGCATGATGATAACAACAGAATAACAACAAATAACAATGATAGATGCAAGTGAAAAAGGATTGGAACAAGTTTTGAAATTATTTGTTAAGTTTGAAGTTTTGGTTACTTAAAGATGTCACACATGAAATTGTTGTTTTCATCAAGTTAAAGTGTGCAAAACAAATAACAAAGTTTATATTTGAAAAGGTTATCAAATTTTAGTTGGATTACATGTTTCACATTTTGAAATTGGACTTAGGATTATTTAATTATGAATTAAACAATATTAAACAAGTTTTAATTGAATTAAACAAGATTTAAAATGTTTAGGCAATTTAAATTGTTCAAACCAGAAAACAAATTTTATATTTGAATAGGATATTCAAAATGGTATGAAAAACATATTTTATTTGCATTTATTGGATTAATAAATAATTAGTTATGGAATTTACAAATTAACATTTGAATTGTTTAAATTTGAATTTTAAATGCATTTGAAGTTTTCAAAACAGTACACAAATTGGATATTTGGAAAGGTTATAAAATTTGGAGCAATAAACATATAAAATTTTTATTCATTGGGTTTATTGTTTTAAAGATATTAAAGGTTTAAGTTCAGAGTTTATTTCTGTGAATTAAAAGGAAAAGAATTTGAAACAGATACGTGTTAATTCGTTGTTACCGCACTGCTATTTAGCCCGTGCCACTGACCTGTGGGCCAAGTCCTGCTGGCGAGCCAACGAGGCGAGTGCGATCTGAGGTGGCAGCAGGGGTCACTGCCAAGTGGGCCTGCCCCTGCGCGCGCGCTACAGAGAAAAAAAGTGGGGATTAGATCCCTGGGTAGGACTCGAACCCGCGATCTGGTGCACTCGCGCACGGTGGGCTGCCAGCTGCGCTGGGTTTGTGTTCGTGATAGAATGGAAACAGGCGGGGGGGTTATTCTTCAGTTAGAACTGTTAACCAAACCAACTGTTAACTGAACCCAAAGTTCAGTCTGCGTGTTCTGAATTCGACGGGAAGAACAGCGAGGCCGGCGGCCGCTGGTTCGCTGATCACGGCGCGGTGGTTGTGCTGCGTGCTGGCTGGTGGTGATGTGTGTGGCCGGTGTGCAGCGCGGAGGCGGACAGCAAGAAGGGGAAGGGGAGAAGGAGGCGATCACCTGCGGGTGTGTCGAGGTTCTGTCGACAGAGACAAGGTCGACGGTGGCCGGCGAGAACGTCGAGGAAGCGGGCGCCTCCCCTAGGCCATCTCCGGCCCAAAAAAAATCGACGAGGAGGGAGCGCGGGGCGTCGCGGTCTCATTCCCGCCCTCGGGTGCCCCTCGAGGTGGCTGTGGAGACCGGCGGTGAGGGAGGCAGGTGGCGGTTCACGGTGGTGTGGTGTCGAGGTTCAGACATTCAGTCAAAGAACGGAGGGCTCGGGGAAGAGGAAGAAGAGGGATCGGCGGCGCAGGAGGAAGCTAGCTAGGGCAGGGGGTCTGGGTAGAGGTAGGTAGATATAGGGCGTTGGAGCTTGGTACGGAGGTGAATCGGAAGGGGGAGAGGATCATCGTGCGGCTCTGAAGAGGTTCGTACTGTCGACGTCAGGAAGAAGACAGCGACAGCGAGGGAAAGGGTATTGGGCTGGTTGGTAAACGGGCTGGGCTGGTTTAGTTGCTGCTGCTGCCTCTCCTCTCCTCTCCTTTGCTAATTTTTTTTGTACTGTTTTTTTTTGTAGCATGCAGATGGAAGCAAAACAAAGGTTTTGTTTATAGAAAATTTTGGAATAAAATTAGGATAAATCCTTTAGTTGGAAAGCAACCAATTGGTAGTTTTTGTTTTCAAAAACTTATTTGTTTGCTTGCTGTTTACAAATTAAACCAATTTAATTGAAATTTCCAATATTAGATAATATTAGAAAAACAAGGTATTTTTCAATAGGGTTTTATTTAGAGTTTAGAAGTGATTTAAGGAATTCAAATTAGTGGTGAGCTTTAAGGTTTCAAAAGGTACTGATTTTGAGAATTGGTTTGAATTTGAAAATGTTTTAGAATTATTTGATTGGATTAATTGATTGATTAAAACCAACAATTTAAGGAGTGATCAACATGAAATAACATGGAACAATTTGGTTGTTTTCACTTGTTATTTTTATTCCAAAAGTTGTAACAGAACAAGTATGAAAACAAAGCATTTGAAATTGTTTGAGTTTCATTGTGAAAACAAAGAATAACAGATGCAAACAAAAGAAACAAATGCAACAACATGATGACATGATGCAATACTTTAATAAACAAGAAATCAAACATTCTAAGGGGATGGTTTTCATACTTGGGATGTTACAGGCGCATAGCATCGGGTGTCCCTCAAGGATACACGGAAGCCCAACGAAATGCGATCTTTGATGCAATCAAAGGACACGCTACCAAGATTGCCTCTATGGTTAATATTTCCATCACCTATCCAGAAGAAGAAATGCCTGCAGCCCCCAAGAATGATAGCAGCGATGAAGACTCGGATGTTTGAAGAAGTGCACTTGACCTGGATGATGGATATAAGATCATTTATTTTTACAATGTAATTCATATTGTAATGCTTCTATTCCTTTTGTCGAAACAAGAACTCCGCTTTTTGCAGTTTTGAATTGTGAAATTCCTTGCAAGTTTTTCCGGGTTTGACTATTCCTTTATCTTCTAAGTCTTCTGGCATGTGCATTTTAACGGCCCTTTAGTCTGTGAAAAAATGACTTAGATGAAACATCATGTTGAGTAACTGGCTATAACCCATCAGTTTTAACTCAAAACTATGGATCATACTAAAGACATTTTTACGAACTAGCTTTAGTGACCCAGCGCACGACCAATCAGATGATGCTTAGAGAAAGGCAAGGAATTTTTTGAAACTTGGGCACGCAGGCACAATCCGAGTTTCCTTTAACCATTGGAAGGCTGAATCATTCAGCTTTTAAACACCGAGCACGCAGGCACAATTCGGGTTAACATTGAGTATTTTGTAATATCATTGGGAAATAGATAAGATAGAATCATGTTTTGTACTATAATGAACTTGTAAAAACATGGATATCAAAATTCCGACTTCCTTATTTCATGATCTCAAAAGATGTTTACATACAGATTGAACTAAGTATAGAAGGGACGTAACTGCTGGATGCTCCAAGGCCTTTTTGTCTCTCCTAGCTCATCATCTATTTTTCTCTTTCTTTTGCGATTCGGCTTCTCTGGATCATCTTCCGTATCTCGAATATCGACAAGATAATATGATCCATTCTTCATGGCTTTACTTATGACGAATGGTCCTTCCCAAACTGGGGCTAATTTGTGCTTCCTTTGCTGTACTAGCCTTAGCACTAAGTCACCTTCTTTAAAAGAACGATGTCTGATTTTCCGACTATGGTAACGTCGCAAACCTTGCTGGTAAATGGCGGATCTTTTAAGCACAAGCTCTCGCTCCTCTTCTAAGAGATCGATGGCGTCCTGTCATGCTTCTTCGGCATCTGAGTCATCGAAATCCTGCACTCTAGGGCTATCATGGATCATATCCGTTGGAAGAATAGCTTCCGCACCGTAAACTAGGAAAAACGGGGTTTGCCCAGTTGACCTATTTGGCGTCGTTCGAATACTCCAAAGCACAGAAGGTTATTCCTCTACCCATGCTCCAGCTGCTCTATGAAGAGGAGATTTGAGTCTTGGGCGTATTCCTTGCAGGATTGAGCTATTCATTCTTTCAACCTGCCCATTGGATTGCGGGTGCGCTACAGATGCAAGATCTAGGCGGATTCCCGTTTGTTGGCAATATTTTGCCAATTCTCCAATGGAGAAATTTGTCCCGTTATCAGTTATTATGCTGTGTGGGACGCCATACCTCATTACTAAATCAATGATGAAATTTCTGGCAGTTGCACCATCCAGCTTTTTGATGGGTTTGGCCTCCACCCATTTGGTATACTTATCTACTGCTACGAGTAGATGTGTAAGTCCGCCTCTTGCAGTTTTGAACGGTCCCATCATATCTAGCCCCCAAACCGCAAACGACCATGTAATGGGAATAGTTTTAAGTGCTTGGGCCGGCAAATTGGTCTGCTTAGCGTAATATTGACACCCTGCACATGTGTTAACTATATGCTCAGCATCTGCCTTGGCTGTTAGCCAGAAAAACCCCGCGCAGAATGCTTTTTTGACTATGCTTTTTGATTGAGCATGGTGTCCGCAATCGCCAGCATGGATTTCTTCCAGTATTTCTCTTCCTTCTTCTGGTGAGATGCACCGCTGAAAAATTCCAGATGTACTGCGTTTATATAAGCAGCCGTCGATTACCGCGTATCCTTTGCATCGACGTTGTATTTGTCTTTGCAAGACTTCGTCTGCTCCTTCCGGATACTTCTGATTGACTAAGAAGTTTAAGTACGGAATTGTCCAGTCCGGTTTAACGAGCATGACCTCGATTGATTCAGACGCCAGAGGGTAATCAACATCTCCACCTTTTATGGATGGCTCATGTAAATGCTGAACGAATACTCCTGGTGGTAAGGTTTTTACCCTTTCTGATCCCATGCGGGCTAGTGCATCCGCGTTCCAATTTTCCTCACTTTTGATGTGAAGGACCTCGAATCCGAAGAAACAGATGGCAAACTCGTCTACCGTTCTCCGATATTCGGCCATTATAGGGCTTTTTGCGTCCCAGGTTTGGTTGAGCTGATGCTGCACCAAATCCGAGTCGCCATAGCACAAGATGCGCTTTACTCCTATCTCTTTTGCAATATGCAAGCCATGAAGCAAAGCTTCGTATTCTGCCACGTTATTACTGGCGTTGAAGTGTATTTGCAATACGTACTCCATTGTGTCTCCCTTTGGAGATTTTAAGACTACGCCAGCCCCAGCTCCTTCCTTCATCTTGGATCCGTCAAAGTGCATGATCCAGTACTCGGATTCCGGCATCGGTGTTTTTTCCATTGCTTCCGTCCAGTCGGCAACAAAGTCTGCCAAAACTTGGGATTTTATGGCCGTCCTTGGCTGGTACTTAATGTCGAAGGCTGCTAGCTCAATGCCCCATTTGGCTACTCGGCCGGTTGCCTCCGCATTGTTTATAATGTCTCCTAGTGGTGCTTTACTAACCACTGTTATGGAATGCCCTTGGAAGTAATGGCGCAATTTTCTAGATGCAAAAAATACACCATACGCCAGTTTCTGGTAGTGTGGGTACCTTTGTTTTGACTCGGAAAAAACTTCGCTTATGTAATATACCGGATGCTAATCTGGTATGCTTTGTTCTTCCTTTATCCGTTCCACAACGATTACTGCACTAATAACCCGATTTGTAGCCATAAGGTACAATAACATAGGTTCTTCGTCTTTTGGCGATGCCAAAATCGGAGCTTTTATCAGGGTTTCCTTCAACTGGGTCAGCGCCGCATCAGCCTCTTCTGTCCATTCGAACTTGTCGGATTTTTTCAGCAGCTTGTAGAGTGGTAAGGCTTTGTCCCCTAGCCGACTAATAAATCTGCTGACGGCTGCGGCAGAACCCGTCAATCTTTGGACATCTCTGACGCAGGTAGGTTTCGTGATGTTCAAGATTGCCTTGATCTTTTCTGGGTTAACCTCTATTCCTCTGTGAGAAACGATGAAACCCAGAATTTTTCCTGAGGGAACCCCGAATACGCACTTAGATGGATTCAACTTCATTTTGTAAGTGCGCAAGTTTTCGAAAGTTTCTCGCAAATCCTCAAGGAGTGTATCTTTTTCCTTGGTTACGACAGCAATATCGTCCACGTAAACATGGACATTTTTGCCAATCTGGCTATGCAAACAACATTGCATGCAACGCTGGTAGGTTGCACATGCGTTCTTCAAGCCGAACGGCATGGTTACATAGTAGTACGTCCCGTACGGGGTTATAAAAGAAGTCTTGATTTGATCTTCCTTTTTCATGCGTATTTGGTGGTACCCGGAGTATGCATCCAAAAAGCATAAAAGTTCAGAGCCTGCAGTGGCGTCTATTATTTGATCGATTCGCGGTAGCGCGAACCTGTCTTTCGGACACAACTTGTTCAAACCTGTGTAATCTATACACATTCTAAGAGCAGTAGTATCTTTCTTCGGTACCAATACCGGATTTTCGGACCAGTCAGTATGGATTACTTCCTTGATGAAATCCGCTGCTAAAAGCCGGATAATTTCCTTGCCAATAGCATTCCGTCTTCTTCCGTCAAATCGACGAAGACCTTGTTTGACGGGTTTTGATCCAGGAATAACCTTAAGTTGGTGCTCAGCAAGTTCCCTGGGTACACCTGGCATGTCAGCTGGACACCAGGCAAAAATATCCCAGTTCTCACGGAGGAACTTGATGAGCTCGCCTTCCTATTTGTCAGTCATCCTAGTCCCTACGACGACAAATTTTGTCGGATCTTTGGGATCTAGGGTTAGCTGCTTTGTATTCTCGGACGCCTTGAAGCTGTCTGTTGGCTTCCGGGTTTCTTTTCCTTCCGGCATTTCTGACGGCGATACCTCCTTGGCTAATTCCTTCAGTTCTTCCTTTGCTATGACTCTCTGAGCGCAAAGGGCGTTTTCTTTCTCTAACTCGTTTGCCAGCTTGAAATCACCAGCTATAGTGATTACTCCTCCCTTGGGTCCTGGCATCTTCAGCTTGTTATAGATATAACAAGATCTTGCCATGAATTTGGCGAAAGCTGGACGTCCGAGTATTGCGTGATACACGCTTTCAAACGGCACCACTTCGAAGGATACTTTTTCCTGCCGGAAGTGATCTTTATCTCCGAAGGTGACATCTAGGGAAATTTCTCCTAGGGATCGTGCTTGCCTGCCAGGAACAATGCCATGGAAGCGTATGTTGCTGTAGTTGAGCTGAGACTCGGAAATCTTCAGATGCTTCAGTGTATCCAGGTACATTATATTAATGCTGGATCCTCCATCCATCAACACTCTTCTTAGCCTAGTGTTTTGAACAATAGGGCTTACAACAAGAGCTTGTGTGCCGGGTTTAGGGATATTTCCGGGATGATCAGACTGATCCCAGATTATCGGTGTGTTGGAGTACTTCAAGAATTTCGGGGTTGCCGGAACAACCGCGTTTATTTCTCGAAGTGTTCTTTTGGCCACCTTTGCTGACGGGGTTGCTAAGAAAGTTAGCATTGCTTCTCCATCAACTCTCGGGAATTTGGGTTCGCCCTTACGCTGTTGTTCCTGGATTTTTTCGTCAGTGTCCGATTCACTGTCTTCTTTGTCAGCTTCTGGCTTTTGTTTGGCGGGTTTCCTTTTGGAACCCTTCCCCTTATTTCCGGCTCCTGCACTGCCTTTCATGTGCTTATTCAGTCGGCATTGCGCGTTTGTATGGGTGGGTTTCCCAAATTGCGAGTGGTGAACACAAGGTTCCGACTTAATCCTTTCCCACTCTTCTGGAGTGTAGTTGATTGGATCTGGGTTGCGTCCTTTCCACTTGTTTCCCTTTTCTCCTCCAAAGGCTATGTTGACCTCTTTGGGTTTCGTCGTTGTTTCTGGAGTTCCTTTTTTATCAGAACGAGTGGTTTTCTTGGCAAGTATCAGTGATTCGATATTGCCTCCTCTTGCTCTGATGTCATCTTCGGCTGCAGCGTGCTCATTGGCGGTTGAGAGCATAGATCCTAGATGTTTGTGCTTTTTGGAACCAACCATGAACGGTACCCGTCCGGGTTTTAGGCCATTGACGAAAGCATGCATTGCCTGTACGTCAGTTACTCCAGAGCAACTATTCTTCATTGCTGTCCATCTGGAGATGAAATCCACGTATGGTTCATCCTCGAATTGCGTGCAACGGTTTAGCTGGTTGATGCTGTTCGGGCGTTTGTACGTTCCCCGAAAATGCTGAGTGAATACTCTAGCCATATCGTCCCAGCTGTCGACAGTTCTTGATGGTAATCCATTGATCCAATCTCTGGCTCCGTCCAGCAACATTAGGAGAAGAAACTTGACAGCTTCCAGGTCTGTCCCATTGTTGATCTGGACGGCTGTATAGTAATCCGAGAGCCAAGTATCCGGGTTTGTGCTGCCGGTGTATTTCTGGTACGTTGGACCGACCTTGGCAAAGCCAGAATGCAGGGTTATTCTTCGGATCCTATCAGGAAAACACTTAGGACCAAAGTATAGATCATCCTTCTCTGCTCTGTCAATGTGTGCAGAATATCTTCCGGCTGAATGGACAGAGGGGGATCTGCTCCTGTCTCTTCCATTGTTGCGCGAACGCGCTTTTCCGGGATTATTTCTGTCTCTTCCGTGGTCACGCCCTTTTGGATTAGGCGGAGTTCTGCTCCTGTGCCTTTCTTTGTCCTTAGGAGGTGTCCGGGATCTCTCACGCCTGTGAGGTATATCGTATCTTCCAGCTTTCTCAGCTGGGTTTCTCGGAGGTGGCATTATTTTGACGTCGTTCCGGTTTTTGCCTTCCCGATCGTGGGGTTTATGTCCATCTTTCGGGAGATGGGATCCGGTCCTAGACGCTGCATCCCGGTTGTCGGGGTTTTTCTTGTCTTTTCTCGGATCCTCTTTTTTATCCTTTGAGTTGTCTGAATCCCCGGGTTCCTCCGGTCCAGGTGCTCCAGCAGCGCAAGTAGCTGTTTTGCATAGGGCGGAGTTATCGTGCAGCCTCCCTGATCGCTCTTGGGCGCGCTGTGGTTGTTGCAATGCTTTCCCTAGGAAAGCATATACCCCTTGGAGTTTTTCCCCGTTGGAGTACAGATCGTTGTTAAGGATCGCGAACGCTGCTTCCGCATTTTCTGCTGCGGTTTTGTATATTGGTTCGCCCTTGGCATCTTTTGCCAAGATGGGTTATGGAACCTTTCTTTTGGCGGCAGTTCTTCCGGTCTTGCGATTCCGGGTAACCTAGTACGTTTTAACGCGGATCTATTCTTTCTCTCGTACTCCTCTATTTCTTCCTTCATGACCTTGATGTCATTATGGGTTTGTTGGAGATGTTGCCGAGATCTGAGTAGATGTTGCTGTTGCCGTTGGAAAGCTTGTCTCCTGGCTTCCAGCATCTCAGGGGGTTCATCTGGTCCCACTGGTGTTTGCAATAGTTCTTGCTCTTCCTGTTCCGTCATTGGCGGAGCAGTGATTTCTTTGGATTTCTTCTCCGCAGGCTTTGTTCTGCTAGCATCTCCTACTTCCAGGTTTTCATCAGCGAGATCAGCTGATTTTTTCTTCCGGATTTTGTATTGGAGTTTCTTAGCAGCATGGTGATTTTTCTTGGAAGAGGGAGGTTTTTTGACAGGTTCATCTTCTGTCATCTCCTTGACATTGGGGAATACCGGAGAAGTTTCTCCGTCTTCTCTCTCTTCCTCTGGCGGAGGGGCTTTAGGGGTTTCCTGGCTGCCGGCGTCCGTGGTATCAGCCGGTTTCGCCATTAGAACTTCGTGGAATCCCTCTTGAAAGGACTTAACTTTTCTTTCGAAGTCGTCTTCATCTTCGGAATCGAAGTCATCCGATCCGGTTTCCGACTCTAATCTTGCCTCTATAGCGGCTAAAACTGAGTCAGCTTCCGAGTTCGTCGTCATGTTGACGGATGTCGGATCTTCCACATCCGTGGGTATGGGGTCTTCCGTTTCTGTGACGGGTATTGGATCTTCCGTCTCTGCGACGGGTGTATTGTTGTCTGCCTTTTGCACGGGATTTCCGTCATCCATGCTTTCGGCGATTTCGGATTGCACCATGTCGATAAAGTGTGTATCACTTTTTTGTCGGCGATCTGAGCAAAATCCGGCATCATAGTCATCTTCGACTGGGTATAGGGCAGGTGGGATAAAATTGCTTCCACCGCAAAACCCCATTGCTTCTGCAGTTAGTCCGATAAAGATGTTAGCAGATCCTATCGGTAACACGCAGGCACTTACCAGGTGGTTTTGCGCCGGTATGTAGGATCCGTTGTCGAGGAAGCGCCCGACGTCGTTGTCGAACTCCAAGCTTCCGACAGTGATTGATCTTCCAATTCCGCCAAGTATCCCAGATCGGAACTTCACGCCAGACGTCGTTTGCCCCACGGTGGGCGCCAACTGTCGAGACATCGTAGTAGTTTTCATAGACGGGGGTGCCATGAGACTACGGTAGAGACGTGGGGTAACGGGATCGCGTAGTAAACACAGAACACAGGATTTACCCAGGTTCGGTACGTCGCGACAGTACGACGTGCCTACTCCTGCACTTCTCACTAATCGGGACTAAAGCCCGTAAACAGGGTGACAATGTGAGGGTGTAGATCTAAGCTACTCGACGAGGATGAGCTTCTCGGCGAGTTGGTGTAGAGCTTCTCTGTTATTCATTTCTCTTTTTTAATCTACCTCCCGTCCAGCTTTATATAATAGCTGGATTAGGGCTTACAGAATAGGAAACCTAGAGGACTACGGTAACTCGTAACTTGGAAAGCAAGGAATCCGTCTTCTCCTCCAAGCCAGATCACCTGGGCCGTGATTCGGGTTCTTCTAGAATCCAGCTTCTGTGCGTCGGGTTACTGGGCCGCCTAATGGACCTGAGCCCACTACACTTAGGCCACCCTGGTAATCCGGCACTTTATCCACCATCTTATATACCCCTATTTGGTATATATCCGACAACATCACAAGTATGAAACAAAAGGTTTGAAATTTGGTTTGAAATTCAAATAGAAAACAAAGGAAAACAAAGGAAAACAATTGGAAAACAAATGAAAACAGAGGAAAACAAATGGAAAACAAGTAAAACAAATGCAATGAACATGATGCCATGATGCAAAAAAAAAATTAACAGAGAGCAAACATTCTAAAGGCTTATTTTTCATACTTGGGATGTTACAACATCGCACATGAACATCACTTATTAAAAGTAGGCATTGCATAAAATCGTACCATAAAATGCTTTATTTCTCATAATAAAAGTAGAGCCCTATTTTGAACATATTGGGAAATAATGGATTGCCCATATACACAACCATTTGGAATAGTTTCGTAGGTGAGCCATGCTATGCGTACGACATATCTCGTACTCGTAGTACTTGACGTATACTTCTGTTGATAGGTGATGAGACTGTACGTCCTAATGAGATAGAGAATGACCATGCCGCACTCAGTGAACAGAAAATTTGAGTGACTATCCATGAATAGAACAGGTCATTGGTCATTTTGATATGTGATGCAAGTCCGCTCCTAACTAACTATTTGGTGATTGCGCCGGTGGATAATAACCGGCCACTTCAACAAACCAGATCCAGTATTTAGTTTTTGAAAAAAAAATGTAGTACTTAGTATTTATCAGTAGGCACTACATAGGAAATATCCATTTACGTGTAAGGCCTCTCACGGCTACACCATGGAGGCGCCAGGGGTACCCCAGGCACCGCCAGCAACACCCCCTGCGTCACTGGATCCGCTCGCCAACGCTGCCGCCGGCCCTCGTTGTGGCGTTGGCGGCTTAACTCACTGCTGAATACGACATGAGGAGGCACTAGTGGAAACTAGGCCTTTCGTCTAGGGCTGGCCAAGCCATCAATCCCGGTTTAGCTACGAACCCGGACGAATGGTATGTATTCGTCCCGGTTCGTGTGGCCAGGCTCTGCCAAGCCAACCGTCCCGGTTTAGAAGGGTGCATTGGTCTCGGTTCATGGTTAGAACCGGGACAAATGCCCGGTCAGACGACACGTGGCCAGCGCAGGGGCATTGATCCCAGTTCTAGCCACGAACTGGGACGAATGGCCCTGTCCCTATATATACCAGCCACCCAGCTCCTTGTCTCATCTTATTTTTTTCTGCTAGGAGGGTGTGAGGGGTGGTTCTAGTCTTTGTGTATCTTTGCTATGCACACGAGGTGTTCGACGAAATACCGGAGCCACACTTAAGTTCACACAAAATGATATCCTCGATCGAGGTTAGCATTCTTATCATTTTCATCTATAATTGAAACACAAATATTATATTTGTTGATATCCGGTGGCCATTTTGCATATATTTTTTATAAACTTAATTATACGATGCAGATGGATGCACGACAGCGATGGATATACGGTGACCAACACACTTCCGAGTATATGGAAGGCCTGAATGAATTTCTCGGTGTAGCTCAGGCGAACAAAGATAATGGCTTTATGTGTTGCCCATATGTTGATTGTCGGAACGTCAGAGAGCACTCTTCCTCGAGAGTTCTTCAGGGCCACCTACTTCGGTGAGGTTTCATGCCCAGCTATAATTGCTGGACCAAGGAGAAAGAGGGGTTGTGATGGAAGACAATGAAGAAGAAGATGATCCTTCGTTTCCTGAATATGGTGATACTGCAATGGAAGACAATGCAGAAGAAGGAGGTGATCAAGAACGGGCATCATATGAGCCTGATGATGATCTTGGACGAGTTATTGCTGATGCAAGGGAGAACTGTGAATGTGAATTGGATAGGTTGAAACTGGACAGCATGTTGCAGGATCACAAAAAGTTGTTGTACCCAAATTGCGAAGATGGCAGCACAAATCTCGGTACCACACTGGAGTTGCTGAAATGGAAGGCACATAACCATGTGACTGACAAGGCATTTGAGAGTTTACTTCAACAAATGAAGCCGAAGCTTCCAAAGGATAACGAATTGCCTGACAGTACGTACGAAGCAAAGAAATCTCTCTGCCCTCTAGGATTAGATCTGCAGAAGATACATGCATGCATTAATCACTGCATCCTCTACCGCGGTGAGAAGTACGAGAATTTGGATGAATGTCCGGTATGCACTGCACTGCGGTATAAGATCAGACCAGATGACCCAGGTGATGTTTGCGGCGAGACCCTCCCCCCCCCTAAGAGGGTTCTTGCAAATGTGATGTGGTATGCTCCTATAATACCACGGTTGAAACGTCTGTTTAATAACAAAGAGCATGCTAGATTGTTACGATGGCACAAAGAAGACCGTAAAAAAGACTGAAAGTTGAGACACCTCGCTGATGGATCGCAGTGGAGAAAAATCGAGAGAGGCTTCCCGGACTCTACAGGAGAGGCAAGAAACTTATGGCTTGGTCTAAGTACATATGGCTTTTAATCGTCTTGGGGAGCAGAGCTCCGGTCATAGCACCTGGCCCGTGACTCTATGTATCTACAACCTTCCTCCTTGGTTGTGCATCAAGTGCAAGTTCATTATGATGCCAGTGCTCATCCAAGCCCTGAGGCAACCTGGCGATAACATTGATGTGTATCTAAGTCCATTAGTGGAAGACCTCTTACAATTGTGGGACAAACCAGGTGTACGTGTGTGGGATAAGAACGAACAAAAGCCATTTGACCTACGGGCGTTGCTTTTCATAACCATCAATGATTGCCCTGGTCTTAGTAATATTTTCGGACATACAAACAAGGGATACAATGCATGCACACACAGTTTAGATAAGACTGATAGTGTATATTTGGATAAATGTAATAAGGTTGTATACCTGGGGCATCGTAGATTTGTTACGATCAAGCATCCCATAAAAAAGAAAGGAGAGAAGCATTTCAGAGGTGAGGCAGATACCCGGAAGAAGTCTGACCTCCGTAGTGGTAATGATGTATTCGATATGGTCAAGGATCTAAAAGAAATTTTTGGGAAGGGTGATGGCAGCCAACCTGTTCCGAACGGTCCTAATAAGCGCGCACCCATGTGGAAGAAGAAATCTATATTTTGGGATCTATCCTAACTGCTCGAATAGACAATCCATAAATCGATGATCATAGACGCAACTTTTCTGGAAGATGGTGAGCTTGTATGTCCATGTGTGTGACTATGCACCACACAAGAGCCACCTCGCCACTAACAGTCTACAAAATGATTGCCCTATATCATTTGGGCATCTTTTGAGGGTTATATTTACTAGTAAGGGGTAGTTCGTGCGTCCAGTGTCCACTTGCACATCGCTTCCTCGATTGCCTGCTCGCGCTCAGCCCATGCTCAGCCCAGCAAACACTATCACACATAGATTTCAATGCTAAATTCCTTAAAAAAAGCTCTCGGTACTAAAAAACAATTAGCAGCCCTCGCATAACAACCCTGCTTCTATTCTCCCTAACACATTGCACATCGAACATGGGAGGTAGGGTTCAAACTTCAAAAGCACCGCCGCGTAGGCCTCTCTCAACCGTGTTCTATGCTGCATGTAGGTTCCTCTGCGCCGCCTCCAAGATTCTAATGCACCGCCGCGGAAGCATATCTCTACCACGTCCCATCGCAACCACAAAAAGGGTATGATTATGAAAAGAGAAACATTTTCTAAGCTTACTGAACACATACGTAGCGTGAGAGAGCAGTCTAGAACCTTTTTCGCTTTTCCTTTTTTTCTCATGTTGAGTTCACAAAAAAAGTGTCATACAAGTATACAGAAACATGAAGTACAAAAGCATTAAAAACAGATATACTGAAAGCCGAAGCTCAAAACATTTGAAGTTCAAAGTACAACTAACCAAGTACAAGAATAACGAAACTGAAAGTACAAAATTATTGAATTCTGTAACAAGAAAACACGCTAGCGCGAAGTATATAAGTACACTAAAATCCACTAAAAGTTGAAACCCAAAGTACATGTGCTCTCTGGAGTATGTATTTTATCGGACATATAATCTAGGCATATCAATCTCATGTAACACACATAATGGCACACATTATCAGACATTATGTGCATTATATGCTCCCATTCTTCCTATTTCACTAGTAGAAACAAGGCCAAAGGATTTTACCTTTAGTACCTGTTCAATTACGAACCGGTAATAAAGGTATAATTAGTACCGGTTCCAGAGCACAGGGCGCCGAAAACCTTAAGCACAGGTTCGTTCGGGGTTTTTAGTACCGGCTCATGACACGAACCGGTACTAAAGGTTTTCGCGCCAAATTTGCAGCGGATGTGGGGCCGGCGCTGCACCTTTAGTACTGGTTCGTATCACGAACCGGTTCTAAAGGGTTTCCATACTATATCTCAACATGAGCACACCCGAGAGCACAGCTAGCTCTCCAATTTTTTTCATTCCAACACATTTCCAAAAAAATTCTCTCCTATCACACTCCAACGAATCTTCATTGTTCTTCACCATTTTGTTGAGATTGGCAGCAACCATCTATACAAGGGTTAGCAACATTATCCTTTCTTCCGGCATTCCTAATTTATCTTATTTCCTATAGTTTAACTCATTTCATTTTTTAGTGCTAGCAAGGTGTTTGATGAGATGTTTAAGTTAGGGATTTCATTCATTTTATATGCAATTTGATCTTAAATTAAAATATGTTTTGTTGGTTTTAGTATCTTCACTGTCCTCACCGCCATCGATCGCCAGCATCATCCCTAGCCGGCATCACCTCGGTGAGCCTACTTGTTTTTATGTTTTATAAAAAAATTAGTTTTATGTGATAGATGCATATATATATTACTTTATATTTCTTAACTGTATGATTGTTTTTTTATGTATAGTGCCATGGTTTTGATATCCGTCCCCGTCGGCCCTCATCTGGTCTATTATTCGGATGTGGTATAATTTTATAACTATTTGTTTCATTTTGTTTTATGACAATTATGCCGACCAACTTGACATAGATATTTTATCTAGGAGGTAGTTGAACCATAAATTGCAACCGACCCTCTGGTCGAGATGCTAAATTTATTTGAGAAAGAAAATAATGATTTCAAAGAAAAAATGAAAAGAAGTGAATATCTTCGTCTGATTGCCTGGAAGAGAAGATGAAATTGGACTTGAAGCTTGCCCACGTCGTCGATGATCACCAGATCAAGATGGATGCAATGCGCTTGAGATTAAAACGATTAGAAAATATGTCATTAATCAAGGGGCTTGGTATCATTATGTTGTAGGTCTAGTAGTTACCTTAGTTGCGATTTTCATCGTATTTTTTGTTGGTTTTATTTTTTTTTAGATAGTTGTATGTTAGTTTGAGTGTATGTTTTATTAGAACTATGTATTACATTTGCTCAGTACTCTACCTTACTTTTAATCTGATGGACCTGTATATTAATTAATTTGGTCACTCATCTATGATGTGTGTAATGAATGGTTTTTAATATACTTATATAATGCAGCTGAACTGGCAATGGATGTACGGTGACCGACGTTCTCCAGAGTTTCTTAATGGCAAGCATAATTTTCTCCACGTGGCTGAGGCGAGCAAGCGGTTGAATGGTTGGATGTGTTGTCCATGTAGTTCATGTAAGAATATGAAGGATTACTCTAACTCAAGAACTATTCACTTCAACCTGTTTGAGAACGGTTTCATGCTCGACTATAATTGTTGGACAAAGCACGGAGAAAGTGGGGTTATAATGGAAGACAACGAAGAAGTAGAGGATAATGAAAACTATGCGATGTTCACTGAACATGGTGATAGGACAATGGGGGTGTCAAAGATGAAGAAGAGCTCATTTTTTATGAGCCCAATGACGATTTAGGTCGGGCCATTCGTGATGCGAAGATCAACCGCGGAAGTGAAAACGAGAAGTTGAAGTTGGATAGAATGTTAGAGGATCACAACAAATTGTTGTACCCAAATTACGAAGATGGCCGGATAAAACTGGGTACCACGCTAGAATTGCTGCAATGGAAGGCAGAGAATGGTACTTCTGACAAGGGTTTTGAAAAGTTGCTGGAAATAATAAAGAAGACGCTTCTAGGGGAGAATGTATTGCCCTCTAGTACTTACGAAGCAAAGAAGGTTGTCTTACCTCTAGGATTTGAGGTGCAGAAGATACATGCATGCATCAATGACTACATCCTCTACCGCGGCGAGAAGTACGAGAATTTGAATTCATGCCCGGTATGTGGTGCATTGCGGTATAAGGTCAGGTGAGATGACCCTGGTGCTGTTGACGGCGAGCCGCGACCTAGGAAGAGGGTTCCTGCCAAGGTGATGTGGTATGCTCCTATAATACCACGGTTGAAACGTTTGTTTCAAAACAAAGAACATGCCAAGTTGTTGCGCTGGCACAAAGAAGACCGTAAGAAAGAAGTGATGCTCATACACCCCGCTGACGGGTCGCAGCTGAGAAAAATCGACAGAGAGTTCAAGACATTTGCAGATGACGCGAGGAACTTAAGATTTCGTCTAAGAACAGATGGCTTTTATCCTTTCGGGGAGCATAGCTCCAGTCATAGCACCTGGCCGGTGACTCTATGTATCTACAACCTTCCTCCTTGGTTGTGCATGAAACAGTAGTTCATTATGATTCCAGTTCTTATCCAAGGCCCGAGGCAACCCGGCAACGACATTGATGTGTACCTGAGGCCATTGGTTGAAGAACTCTTACAGTTGTGGCATGAATAAGGTGTACCTGTGTGGGATGAGAGCGAACCAAAGTAATTTAACCTACGAGGGTTGTTGTTCGTAACAATCAATGATTGGTCTGCTCTCAGTAACAATTCAGGACAATCAAACAAGGGATACAATGCATCCACCCACTATTTAGGTGATACTGACAGTATACATTTGGGAAACAAGAATGTGTACCTAGGGCATCGTCGATTTCTTTCATAACAGCATCCCGTAAGAAAGAGAGGAGGCAAGCATTTCAGAGGTGAGACAGATCACCAGACAAAACCTACCCTCCCTACTAGGGATGTTATATATGATATGGTCAAGGATTTATGAGTGATCTTTAGAAAGGGTCCTGACGGACAATCTGCTCCGAATGACAGTGTCAGACACGTACCCATATGGAAGAAGATGTCTATCTTGGGGAGCTACCCTATTGGAAAATCCTAGAGGTTCACTCTTCAATCGACGTGATGCACATGACGAAAAATCTTTGTGTGAACCTTCTAAACTTCTCGGGACTGTATGGGAAGACAAAAGATACACCGGATGCACGGCAGGAACAGCAATGTATGCACGAACGAGACAACCTGAATCCAGTGAAGTATCAAGGTCCTGCCAGCTACGCTATTAGCAAAGAAGAGAAGGAGATATTTTTTGAAGTCCTGAGAAGCATCAAGGTCCCGTCTGACTTCTCGTCGAATATAAAGAGAATAATAAACATGACATAGAAAAGGTTTCAAAAATTAAGTCTCATGACTGCCACATCATTATGACACAATTACTTCTGGTTGCATTGCGAGGCTTCTGCCAGAAAATATTCGAGTACCCATTGTGAAGCTTTGTGCATTCCTCAATGTAATTTATCAGAAGGTGATCAATCCACTAACTCGTGCAATGTCTTTTCAGCTTCGAGTTGGTGTTTCCACCATCCTTCTTCAGTATTATGACGCACCTCATAGTTCACCTAGTCAAAGAGATTCATGTTCTCGGTCCTATATTTATACGCAACATGTTCCCATTTGAGAGATTCATGGGAGTCTTGAATAAATATGTTCATAACTGTGCTAGGCTAGAAGGAAGCATCTCTAAGGGCTATGGAACATAAGAGGTCACTGAGTTTTGTGTTGTCTTTATTCCTGACCTTAAGCCGATCGGTGTTCCCGAATCTTGTTATGAGGGGAGACTGCGTGGAAAATACACGCTAGGAAAGAGATCAAAAATAAGTATGGACGTACATTCTTTCACTAAAGGACACTACATAGTTCTAGATAATTCCAGCTTGGTGGCTCCATATATAGTGGAACACAAGAATATTTTACGCTCAAAATACCCGGAGCAGGGTGAAGATTGGATTGATGGAGAACACCAGAAGACTTTCGGCGGTTGGTTGCAAACACATCTCATTAATGACACCACTGTTGAAGAACAAGTATACTTGTTGGACAAGCAACCATCTTTTTGTATATTGACTTTTCAAGGGTACGAGATAAATGGGAATACATTTTACACGATCGCCCAAGATCGAAAGAGCACAAACCAAAACAGTGGTGTCCGATTTGATGCAGCAGACAACAATGGGAAGAAGGTCACATATTATGGGTACATAGAGGAGATATGGGAACTTGAATATGGACCTACTTTCAAGATCACTTTGTTCCGGTGCAAAAAGTTAAACCTGAAAGACGGGGTACAGGTAGACCCACAGTACGGAATGACTACAGTGGATCTGAAGAATCTAGGATACGAGACCGAGCCATTCGTGCTAGCAAGTGAAGTGGCTTAGAGTTTGTATGTGAAGGACATGTCTATAAAACTAAAAAAAGGCAAGAGGAGACATCATATGATGAGCCAAAGCGCCACATAGTTCTTTCAGGAAAAAGAAATATCGTGGGAGTAGAGGACAAGACAAACATGTCAGAAGATTATAACAAGTTTGATTACATTTCATCCTTCAAGGTTAAAACTGACCCAAGCATCGTGTTAAATAACGAAGAGTGTCCATTGTTGCGGCGCAGTCAGAAGAAGGGAAACACATGAAGAAAACTCAGAATAATAGATAGGGATGATGTTCTTGGTGATGTGTAATAATAAACTTGAAATACGACAGTTGTACTTAAAATGTGTTCACAAAAAATAAGTTGTATCTAACCTTTAATGTCGGAGATAGAACAAAACAATCGATATCGCCAGCATACACCCCGACTGTGGCTCTTGAGTGCATATATACATATCAAATGCACAGACGGACATATGCTGGCTAATATGATTTGTATTCAGTCGATGAACTGAACTATGTATCAAACGTTTTGTCAAACCTTTGATGCTGGAGGTAGAACAAAACAATCGGTATCGCCAGCATACAACCCCACCGTGGCTCCTGAGTGCATGTATGCATATCAAATGCACGGTAGGACGTATGCTAGCGAATCCGGATGATTTGTATTCGGTCGATGAACTGAATGATGTATGCAGGGAATCCGAGAGGTGGGCTATATATAGTGTTGTGATACGGTTTCGATCCAACGGTTAAAGCGCTTGAAAGAATCACACCCCTTCTCCAACGACCCACAAGAGGTAGAAAGAAACACACGATCCGTGTGATTCTTCCTGATTGGTGGGATTCAAACGCTCGAGAACGACCACTGATCCAACGACTCACAAGATCTAGAAAGAAACACACCCCCTAATCCAACGACTCACAAGAGCTACTCCCTCCGGTCCCAAAAATGTGTCGGCAGGACTATGTAAAGTTGTACTTGATTTGTTGATTTCCTACGACAGTTAATACGGATCAAAGGTAGTAGAAAGAAACACACACTAGTAGGAAACAGGCTATAGCCACCAGGTTACCGCTGGCCAACAAGAATACCTGTGCGCCAGTGATACTTACCGCTGGCGAACGCGCCCCCCTGTTGGCCAGCGCTAAGTTAGCTACCGCTGGCGAACATGGCACTTTGTTCGCCAGCGGTACCAGTGGGCGTCGGGGCTGCGCGCGGCTACGGGCGGCAGCAAATACCGTTGGCGAACATGGCACTTTGTTCGCCAGCGGTATGGTTACTTAGCGCTGGCGAACAGCGAGCTGGTTCGCCAGCGGTATGGTTACTGCTGGGCAACACTTTTGTTCGCCAGCGCTAACTATACCGCTGGCCAACCACTATTTTTGTTGGCCAGCGGTAAGTTTTTGAAAAAAATTCCCTCCACACACCACCACACCCCCCCCCCCCCCCGTGGACCGCCTTTTTTACTTTTCTACATCACAAACGAAAATGATAAAACGTTCAAAAAATAAATTCCTTGGATATGTGGGTAGAGTGCACTGTCTAGTTGATATAGAAAATTTGAAATACTCCATTTGACCTTTTATGCAAAATTCAAAAATAAATCGTAAAACGGCCATAACTTTTGCATACGACGTCGAAAAAACGCGTTCAATATATCAAAAGAAGCGTGAGCAAATTCCAGATCCAACCTCACCTGCCTTCGGCCTGTGAGATTTTTTCAGAATCGCCAAATTCCAAAAGGAAAAAAGTTATTTGAGACAGACTAAATTTTCCTACATAATCAATTTAATTAAATAAATTCAAAATTCAAAAAAAATAAAAAATGTTTTTTTTTCGAGAAAAGATAATAAGGATGTCATATTTGGATTCCTCGTATTCTTGTGATCAATTTAGACATATCATTTGTCGAATTTGGAATTACGGATTTGTATATATGGTGCAATAGTTAAGAGGATTGATAGTACTATACTAACAAGAAAGAATGAGGGAGTCATGGGTAGAGTAGTGGGATGGAACTAAGAAGTTAAGCGTGCTCGGGCTAGAGTAGTGGGAGGATGGGTGACCGAGCGGGAAAGGAAAAAATTCTACAGCGTGTTTAGAGGTTCCTCGAATTCAAATGTTTTGAAAATTTGAAAAAAAAAATAATGCGAAAAAATTTATTTACGAAATTTCAAAATTTCAGACTTACTGCTGGCGAACAAGACTGTGTTCGCCAGCGGTAACTAGATAGCGCTAGCGAACAAGACTTGTTCGCCAGCGGTAACCCCTTACCACTGGCGGTGTACTGCTGGCGAACACTTGTTCGCCAGCGGTAGCTTGTTTTTGTTCGTCACTGGTAAACGTTTTCCTACTAGTGACATGATCTGTGTGATTCTTCTTGATTGGTGGGATTCAGATGCTCGAGAACTACCCCTGATCCAACGGCTCACAAGAGCTATCTCCTGCAAACATTCTAGGGGTTTCTGTTGAAATGACGGGTGTTATGTCCAAATACATGGCATAGTTTGTTATAATGATCCCATATTGCACACAAACATGCATCTTGGAAGCACGGACAATGTTGACGAATGAAGTTTTTTTAACTGGATAAAAAATTCATTTTCCATTTTCGGAGTGTCAGAAATGGGTTTTTTTGTAAACAACCTACCACAAACATGTTGCCAAACTTGGCGGCTTAATTTTTTGAACATGCTAGGACACGTGATATGCACAAATAAACAATTTGTTTTCTAAGAAAAGATTTCCATCCACCTCTTTTGAAAATCACAATTTTCTGCCGATTTAGTTGGAAACGGGACAAATTCGAACTATGGGTGCCTCGTAATTTGCTCATGAATTTTTGCAAAAATCATTTTTAGGTACTCCACTACCTATTTCAATAGAGATCCACAATGAGTTGCTGAATATATAACCTCTAGCTATGAACGGTCATGCCCGCCGTCTTGACTTTCTCCTAAAACGGGCTGAGGAAATTCTAGAGAATTAAAAAAAACCTAAATAACGCGATACCTTCACCTGTTGTCATTACATATGCCCTAGTATTTACAAAAAATAATAAACTTGGAATACGACAGTTCTGTTGAAAAAGTGTTCACAAAAAAGAGCTATCTCCTCCTAACATTCTAGGGTTTCGGTTGAAATGACGGGTGTTATGGCCTAATACATGGCATAGTTTATTATAATGAGCTCATATTGCACGCAAACATGCATCTTGTAAGCACGGACAACGTTGACGAAGAAAGTTTTTTTTAACGAAATAAAAAAAACATTTTCCATTTTCGGAGTGTCAGAAATGGGGTTTGTGTGAAGGACCTACCACAAACATGTTGCAAAACTTGGGGGCTTAATTCTTTGAACATGCTAGGACATGTGATGTGCACAAATAAACAATTTTTTTCTATGAAAAGATTTACATCAACCTCTTTTGAAAATCACAAGTTTCTGTCGATTCTGCTAGAAACGGGACAAATTTGAACTACAGGTGCTTCGTAATTTGCTCATGAATTTTGGAAAAATACCTTTTTAGGTACTCAACTACCTATTTTAATAGAGATCCACTATGATTTTCTGCATATACAACCCCTAGCTATGAACGGTCATGCCCGCCGTTTTGACTTTCTCCTAAAACGGGCTGAGAAAGTTCCAGAGAATTCAAAAAACCCCTAAATAACGCGAGACCTTCGTCTGGTGTCATTACATATGTCCTAGTATCCAACAAAAATAATAAACTTGGAATAAGATAGTTCTGTTGAAAAAGTGTTCACAAAAAAGAGCTATCTCCTCCTAACATTCTAGGGTTTTGGTTGAAATGACGGGTGTTATGGCCAAATACATGGTATAGTTTGTTATAATGAGCCCATATTGCACACAAACATGCATCTTGGAAGCACGGACAATGTTGACAAAGAGTTTTTGAATATACAACCCCTAGCTATGAACGGTCGCGTGGCGCAGGAGTTGTGTCGCGTGGCCGTGTGGCGTGGGAGTTGTGCCGCGTGGCCGCGAGCTTGCGGTATAAAATGCCGCGCCTCGAGCGACTTCTCGTCTCCACGCGTCCACTCCACTCCCTCTCTCCTCTCCACGCACTGCCGTGCTGCCGCCATGCCTCCGAGGAGGAACAACACCACCGGCTTCACCGCGGAGATTCGCTACGGGGATGACCGCATCCCCCTTGGCTCCTTTGCGGCGGCGGCGGAGGCCGCCCACGCCTGGGACGCGGCGGCTTGGCGCCTCAACCGCTCGCAGTCGCTGATGAATTTTAACGACTGCCACACCCTCTGGGAAGCAGAGGACAGGGCACCGACGCTGCAGATCGTCACCACCGCCGACCACCGCCACCTCCGACGCCGCACGTTTCAGGGCCTTGTCGATGTCAGGGACGAGCGCTCCGTCCGCGAGTATTACCGGAACAATCCGGAGGAGCAGCGCGCCGACGAGTTGCTCTGGCAGATCCGCGCGGCTGAGCTGGCGGAGCGCCGCCTCGAACGCCACCTCATGTTAGAGGCAGCCCGGGAGGCGAGGACGAAGGCACTGCAAGAGCTCCACCGGGCCGACCAAGCCGGCAAAGTCTGGGCCTCCGACGATCCGAGGTGGGAGCCTATGTCGTGTTGGAATTTTGGCCCAAATGGACCAGCCCATTTAATATTCCAGAAATTCCTAATAAATCCTAGAGGCCCACTTGGCCCATTCGTGTATGGCAAGAGGTGGGACAAATGTTTTGTCCCACATTGCTAGTTGAGTGGAAGTTTTACTTGTTTATAAGGGAGGCCTTTCCACTTGTTGTATGAGCATTAGAAAGAGATGACTACACGCGCGCGCCGCGGGTTGTGGGAATGCCTCGAGCCGAGAGCCTCTCTCTCTTTATTTTGCCACACGCACGAATTAGAATATGAACAGGCGCAAGAATCTGAAACGCTTTGCTAAGTGGGTTTTGATTACGGAGGCTGCTCAGCTTCGGCTGCTGCCTGTTTGCCTTCCCGACTCTTCGTTTCATCTTCTCGCGTGGGCTGTTCGGCTCCTGCTATGTGCCTATAAAACCAGAGGTCGCTCCTCTACAGAGATACGCACAACAGATACACTGCCTTCTGGTTTCCAGAGCCTTGCGCCGCCGCTCAAGTCTTCCCCATCCTGGCCTGCGGCGTGCACCGCCGGTCGGGACAGTAGGCCTCCGAAAATGCGCTACTTCGAGTCCTGTACGGGAGAAGGGCGATAAGGTTTTTGGGGAGCGCTCTGCGCGACTACTGCCTTCTTCATCACGGACGACAACGTCATCGTCCCGAAAGTCGACGATCTCTTCGACGATATGGCCGACAACGTCAACAATGGTCCCGCTGCTGCACCAGCTCCTATCCAGTATGTGCTCATGCCTTCTCTGTTCATTCTCATGTTTCAGATCCTACTAGAGTTCCTACTTCTAGCATTTGGAGTAGATTTATTTTCCTCAGATTCTAGACTTTGCATGCCTTTTGCCTACTCTCTAGAAATTCAGATGATTAAACTCTGCATGCCTTTTGTCTACTCTCTGAAAATTCAAATGACTAGTCTGACTATTGCAATTGTAGTTTTGCTTTACCTACTGTTTCTATTAATTAAATTAAGTGGTAAATTGCTCATATTTCCAACAATCCAAAAACGTTATTATAGGCAATTTACCCCAACTGGCTTTGCTGCGTCTATGAGGCCACCTGTGTTTGAGGGCGCCAATTATAAGAGATGGCGCGTGAGAGCAGTTCTCTGGTTTCAATCCATGAACTGCTATGACGCCACTCTTGGCAAGACTACGGGTGATCTCGACCCTCAACAGGAGGCAAACTATGAGAAAATGAATACCCTCTTTAAGCTTGCTCTGATCAGTGTTCTTGGAGATAACATTGTTGATGCTTATGCGTCATTTGACAATGGCAAGGATATGTGGGATGCACTTGAGGCAAAATTTGGTACCTCAGATGCTGGCACTGAACTGTATGTCATGGAGCAATTCTATGACTACAGGATGACTGATGAGCGCTCCGTGGTTGAGCAAGCTCATGAGATTCAGTCACTCGCCAAAGAACTTGAGCACTTCACTTGTGTGTTACCGGACAAGTTTATTACCGGAGGCATCATTGCCAAACTTCCTGCATCATGGAGGAGCTTTGCTATGTCTCTGAAGCACAAGAGACAGGAGTTTTCTGTCTCGAATCTCACTGGACTCTTGATGTCGAAGAAAAGTCAAGAGCAAAGGACACGCGTGCTCGAGGTGCTGATGGAAGTTCTAGTGCCAACTTGGTACAGAAGAGAAACTTCCAAACCCACAAGTCCAGAAACAAGAACAAGTTTGAGGGTAAAGGAAAGTTTGATGCGAAGAACAAGACACCACATTCTACCAACTTCAAGAAGAAGTATGAGAAGAAGTATGCGAAGAAGAAAGGAGTCTGCCATGTTTGCGGTGATCCTGAACACTGGGCTCCCAACTGCCCGAATCGCTTCGACAAGCGTCAACATGGGAAAGGCGGCAAGACCGTCAATGTTGTCATTGGTGATACTGAGATGAAGGACGCAGGGTACGGTATATTTCCTACTGTTCTTTCAGTATGTCATTCTCCTGATTGGTGGATTGATACGGGCGCCAATGTACATGTATGTTCTGATATTTCCATGTTCTCTTCTTATCAGGCAGCATGAACTTCTTCTGTGCTGATGGGCAACAACTCACATGCTTCTGTTTGCGGTGTTGGTATGGTCGATCTGAAGTTCTCTTCGGGGAAGACTGTGCGACTGAAGAACGTGAATTATGTGCCCTCTCTAAATAAGAATCTTGTTAGCGGTTCTCTTCTGTGTAGAGATGGCTACAAGCTTGTCTTTGAGTCGAATAAATTTGTAGTGTCCAAGTTTGTTTCGCTTATCTTTGACTGATGTCTGTAATAATGTTGTAAACCATGTTTGCAACAATGAATCAAATTTACACTAGTAGAAAAAGGCCTATCTGTGGCGCACCAAATTGAGATTCTGTGGCGCACCTAGGGGCCAGAGGGGTGCGCCACAGAATTCACGCCATAGAATATTTTTATGTGGCGCACCGTGGCCGTGCGCCACAGAAATGTCAATTCTGTGGCGCACCTCAGCCGTGCGCCACAGAAATTTGCAATTCTGTGGCGCACCAAGGGGGGGTGCGCCACAGAATTTTTTTTTTGAATTTCAAAAAAAAAACGGCCAGATCTGGCCGCGGGAATTTTTCGAAATTTCGCCGGATTTCGTCGGATGCTCGCCGGAGTTGGTGTGTGGAGGATGGGGGTCACCGGAGTTGGTGGGGAGGAGAAGGAGAAGCTCGCCAGAGGTGGTGGTGGTGGTGGTGGTGGAGGAGGAGGAGGAGAGGTGGTGGTGGAGGAGGAGAAGGAGGAGGAGGAGAGGTGGTGGTGGAGGATGAGGAGGAGGAGCTCACTGGAGGGGTGGTCGTGGTGGAGGAGGAGGAGGAGGAGGAGCTCGCCGGAGGTGGTGGTGGTGGAGGAGGAGGAGAGGTGGTGGTGGTGGTGGAGGAGGAGGAGAGGTGGAGTAGTAGGTGGAGGAGAGGAGAGAAGTGGAGAGGTAGAAGATGAGAAGCGGAGGAGAAGTGGAGGGGAGAAAGGAAGAAGAGGAGGGAAGGAGGGTTGTCGTGGGATAATCACGGCAGATGTTACCTGGGGTAACTGATCTTGGGGCAAGTCGACACAGGTATTTGGGAGAGGGTTTAGCTCGAAAGAGAACATGGCGAAAGCAATCTAAGAACCGGAAAACAACTCGCCGGCTCTCGATATGATTATACTGGATACTCGATAACAGGTGTTACAACTATGACTTGGATCTCTCTCAGGCGAAGCCTAGGGGTTGGTTTATATAGTACTCATACCCCCTTTGACTTGCCATACAAAGCGCTCCTTGAGTCCTACTCGAATTCTACATACGTATCCTAGCTTTCCTTATCGTAACCCACAATCCGGGTTACGATCCTTACAAGCCCTGGGCCTTCCGGAAGCTTCTGCGTCCTTAGCCGGATTTGGTCCATACGCCGTTTGGGCCGGATTACACCTGGGATTGGCATACCGGGTTACTATCCCCTCATCAGTAGTCCCCAGAATAGCTTGGGCTTCCAAGACTTACTCTTCGAAGCGCTGGCTATTCCCTACAGAAATATTAGATGCAAACACATGAGGATTAAGGCGCAGCGCGTCTATGAATAGCCGCGACTGGCGCCAAGGAAGCCAGGTGAAAACCCGGCTCTTCTTTTTAGGTTCTTCCTTAATCTCTCAAACCTAAATCTCAATAGGAAACTCCATGACTCCACATCCTTCTTGATAACTACCGCTGATACAGGGAAGGCAATTTTCCCTTCCTTTTTCTCTGGATCATATTGGCCTGCGCATAAAATGTGCCTTTCAAATTTCGAAGCCACCAATTACTCCGCATTCCCCGGGTCTCGACCGTTAGGCTAAGCCTTTCCACCCGGACGGTTATAAATAAAGACCAATGAGCAAATCCAACTCTTAACGGCTCATTTCCCCCATTCCACTTCTTCCCAAGCTCGAGCTCGCAGAGTACCACCACGGGAGCCCCACGCATCTCGCCGGAGCCCATCCGACTTCGCTTGCGCTCCGCCACCGCACGAACCGCTCCAGCTCCCGAATCCGCCGTCAAGCCTCCGATTCGCCGGCCAACGGTCACGAAAGGGCACGAATCTTGCGCTATCTGTCTCCGCAAGGCCTTACTCCAATCCTCTTCGGTAAGTTCCTTACATCCTCCAGCTTATTCTCGCAGTTTCTTAGTTCTTCCTCAGATTGGATCTGAATCGAGCGGTCCGCGATTTCTCGGGCTGCGCCAGATTAACTCACCGGTTTCCACTATAACCGCTCCCATAGATAGGATTTATAGCTTGTATTGCTCCCCTAACTCCAGTAATCGCTAATTTGGTCACAAATTTAGAAATAAGATCCCCAGTTTAGGCTCGGGCCATCTAGAGTTTCCGCCTTTGTTCTCCCTCCTCAGAAAATCTTACTTCTCCGGCTCATTCGCAGATAGTATGCGTATAAGTATTCCCCTAGCTTCTCCAAGCATTTGCTTTTGCGGAAAGCTCTTTGGGTTTTGTAGAGTCACTTGACACCCGGACAAACCATACTTGACCCGGCGAGGCAATAGCCGGATTATGTTTAAATTGCCGATAGCTGCTTACCTGCTAACTTCCAAGTTTTTGTTTCTTACGTCCTTTTCTTCAATGTTTTACCAGGTCAATCCCATGGCGCCCAAGAGGCAGGGGAAACAGCCGGCTAAGGCTAAATCCACAAACGCCATTTCAGCCAACTGGGGGAAGTCCTCCGTCACCAAGACCAAACTGGAGGAATTGGTAGAGCTTGGAATCCTACCTCCACAGGAATCCATCCGCTGGAGAGCACCTGGCAACGAAACCCGGCCTTCTCCAGCCACGGATGAGGTAATATGCTTCGTTGAACACGTGACCCGGGGCTTCAGGCCTCCGGGTCACCCCTTCTTCCGTGACGTCTTAGACCACTACAAACTCCGTATCTTTGATATAGGCCCGAACTCCATTTTAAACATCTCCCATTTTATCGTTCTTTCCGAGTCTTACTTGTGCACTCCGCCAAGTCTGGCTCTTTTTGTCGAACTTTTCCAGTGCAAGCCGTGTCGCGAAAGCGGCGACGGCGCACTTCTTACTTGCGGCGGGGTTTCTATCCAGCGCCGCAAGAACTCCCTCATGCCCCCCATTTCTCTCAATTCTCACGTAAAGCACTGGCAGCTTTCTTACTTCTACTGCCAAGATACCTCTCCACCCGGCGAAAAGAAGTTGCCGGGTTACTCGGAGGGTCAACTTGACATCTCCGAGTCTTTCAACGCCTTCGTCTGTGACTCGGACAGGGAGGCGATTTTGCCTTCGTTAGCTAGGATCTCCATCTTGTCCGCCCGAGGCCTCGTCGGGCTAAACCTGGTGAAGGCCTGGGTTAGCTTCCGCATTCAGCCGAACTCCATTCGTGAGAAGCTGATGTGTGAATACTCGGGTCAAACCACGGACCCCATCCGATACTCCCCTAACACCCTTGCTCCTAGCGATATGAACAAGATGATCAAAGGTTTTTTAACGGAGAAGCTCGAGGTGATCCGGGGCATAGCCGGATTAGAACCTTTCACCCTCGAGAATCCAGCCCCCGCAGTGAGTCTTTCTATCTTTCGATTTTGACTTCCAGCAGCTTACTTTTATTTGCTTCTCTTGGCTCGATATTAATCACTATCCTGGCGTCTTCTCCTCAGGCCGATGATGACTTTTGGAAGGTCGACACCTCTCCTAGTTCCGAAGATATGGAGGAGGAAGATGATGCCGCCAACTCGGATGAAGGTGCATATTCAATCCCTTACGCGTATTAAATCCCACCTTTTCTTCTTCCTTACGCCATAACTCGGATACTTTTCAGAACGAGAAGGCCAAAACGAAGAAGAAGAAGACAGCAGGGACAAGTCCGCCAGCGAGGAGGAAGAGCCGGAACCGACCCCCAAAGCCGGAACAAAGAGGAAATCTCAAAGGATAGCCCTCCAGGTTTTTATTTCATCTCCCTACTCCTTGTTTTTTTGTTCCCATAACCTTACTCCGGGGCTAACCCCGTTTTCTCCCCCTTTGATCATAACTGAAGGAGCCACCCACGACTAGGCGCCGCATAACCCGGAACCATCCGGGTAGCGAGACCCTTAACCCGGTCGCTTCGCCGCCCCCGGTTCAACACCCTGGTATTCATCGTAAACACAATTTCTTTCCGGGTTAACCTTTGCAACGTAACCCCAAACCTTTCCTGCCTTTTTTCAGTCTCTTCCGGGTCTAGCGGCAGCTCCCCCTCGGACTTCCCGGTGAACACCGGGTAAACTTCTTTCCTTGTCATTATGCCAAACTTTTACCACTTTTTTCACAACCAAAGACTAACTGCATCCTTGCACCTTCTGCAGAGCCACAGTTGTCATTAGCGACGATGAGGGCACGGAAACTGAGGTCCGAGTCGAAAATAGGCCGGCTAACGACGCTGGTGACGAGCAAGCGTCGCCGCCGGAGCTGGCTAAGCATGACGCCGGGTATCCCATTGCTTCGCACGCAGGCGAGGAAGGAACGGGAGCAGCTTCGAGCGCGGGAGGGGGACCAAACTCCGATATTCGGATAACCCGGGTGCCACCTCCTGTTACAAGAAATGCTCCTTTTTCCACTTTTCAGGTACCCGAGCCATCTAACTCGGATAACGCTGACTTTAACCAGCTGATGAGCGCTCTTCTCTCCATGAAAGCTTCAGAAAGGACTGTTTTAGAACGTATAGCTGCAGCACATCAGGTAACTTTCACTTGATACTCCTTATTATACAACTAGTCCCCAAGTTCCGAGTATAATTTTTGCAATTATTCTCGGTACTTCGCATAATATTTTTTCGGTAATCATTTTCTCGAAGGAAATGCTCTCGTGATATCCGGCTTACAGCTTCGCCCGGTCTTTGCAGGCAGAGATTACTCAGTCAGATGAAGCGTTACTTAAGGCTGAGCAGCTCTTACAGGCTGAAGTAGAGCGTAGGGAGACCCTTGAAGCGGAGGTAAAGACTCTGAAAAAAGATGTCTCCACTTACAAGAAGAAGTACAACGCTGCCCAATCGTCGCTGAATAACTTGTCGGCTCAGATCACGGACACTTACCGCATCTTACTGAGTAAGTTTTTATTTGCCGTTAACTTGCGTATTTCTACCATGCCGTTGTAATAATCAAGATTACTGATATGCCTTTGTGTTGTTCGATTTTAGGTGCCAACCTTGCTACTCCGGAGGAGAATGCCATTACTCAGGCTAAGACTTTGAAGACTGTGCTTCGGACATTTTTTGCCGGCACTAAACTTTTACTTGATGCTATCAAGTGGCCTTCTGAGGTATACCCGGGAGAAGATAATCTTATGCAGGCCTTCTCAACGGTGCCTGGGTGGATTGAGATAATGAAGCGCTCAGCTTGCCGGATTGGAATGACCCGGGCCCTTACACTGGCGAAGGCTTATTTTCCTAAGCTTGACCCGGCCAAGGTAACATCCGGGTTTCCAGAATTCAAAGCTGACGGGTCCAAGTTTGAGCCCAAGGACTTCAAAGATATTCAACGTGCTGTACGCTCCTCAGCCACTACCTTGGCCGACAAAATGGAACTGGACAAGATCATGAGTTCTTATGACGCTGAGGGCAAAGTTATTTTGGTGGATGCACCTCCTCCTTTTGATATGGTGGAAAGATGGTCGACTGACCTGGCCAGGAGGAAAGAAGAGGCCGCAAAGAGAGAAGCAGAGCTAGGCGCAAAGCCGTCCACCTCTACACCGGCCGTGCCTCCGCCTGTCCGTCCAGATGTGAAGAGCCCGAGCAAGACTACTGACAAGGCCAAGGAGCAAGTCCAAGATCTAGACCCGGAAGATCGCTCTCAGGATGCCGAGTAGGATGCTACTAGTGCTTTTCGTTTTCTTAAGACTGATATGATTTTTGCGGTGCGCCTGTGCGCCACTGATACTGATACTACGCCTGTACGCTTGTTAATTCATGATAACTCTTTGCCTTCCCTGGCTTTTGATAATCTCGATACTTGTGTTACGTATAAGCTTATTCTCGATACTTTGAACTCTTGCTTTCAATTTCCTTTTGAGACTCGGCTAACCGAGTATCGTAGGTTTTGATAGATGAACTTTTCTTTAAGTCCCCAATACTCGTAAATTAAGGTTTACAGGCTTTGGTAGTTAAACAGTTTGTTTCTGTTTCGAAGTCCCCAGTCCCCATGACCCAAAGTACGAGCCATAGGGGTGTGGCCTTTCTCAGATGACATACTGCTGTTTACCAAGCTGAATACCAATAGCTGTTTACATAAATACTGAAGTCATGCTTAATATTTGTTGAGTTTCCGGCTTTTCTAGCCTTATACTCTGCATGGACTTGTGGTTTAGATGACCCTTTTGATTATCTTGTACTGTAAGCCGGCTTTCGCGTGGATACCATGTCGTTGCATCTATACGAAAAACAAGATCAAGCAAGCCACACTGGGCTGCATAATTTGATTGTGATCGTACGCGAACAGATCATGCCACTTTAGTGCGAGTCACATCGAGCTTAAGTAAGAATAACCAAGAAATTTGGCTCCTTTGTCCAGTTATAGGATTGCAGCTGTACCCGTTCTTTCGAGTAATCAGCCCCCATAACTCATAGGCATCATGGCCGGGTCTCCGGGTTTTGTGATTACTTATTGAAGCAGATCACCCCCCGGAGACCTATATTCATGTAATGTATTTCGATGATACTGATGTATTGATAGTGAGAATGTTACTTACTTGTAACTGAAGCAAAGACCATGATAAGACTCGAAACCATCTTCTTTTATTGATAAAAAATTTCTTTTTTGAATCAGCAGGCCGCCTCGTTAAAAACCTTCCAGTCCCCTTAGGTACCCTGGATAGGAAAAGAGTGCGTATGAAACCTGCCGCCCATTACACTGTTTTAGTTATTCTCGAGAGTCGGCCTTGCGTTGATACGGCCGATGCACATTCTCCACTTGTTATGCCCTTTCGTAATGAGTACCGGATTTGCTAGCCAGTCCGGGTATATCGTCCTTGAAACGTGATCAGCTGCGGATGGTGGTATGTCTTCTTCTTCCCTGCTGAGGGTTTTGAAAGTATTGCTCCTGATGAAGCCTACCATCTTAGGGTTTTGTTCTGCCCTAACTTTTGCTTTGTCCCCCTCAGGGGTTGGCTTTTTTGACGTTGTCCTCTCTTCTAGGTCTACCTGAGAACGGTAATGTTTGAGCTCTTCCTTCCTGCAGGCTTGCTCGGCCATTGCCGCGTCTCCCTCATCGCACTCAGCCGCTATATCCCGGTTTCCGTGTATTGTAATGGTCTTCTTGGGACCCGGGATTTTCAGTTGTAGGTACACATAACACGGTCTTGCCATGAACTTGGCATAAGCCGGCCTTCCAAACAATGCATGATAAGGACTGCGCAACTTTACTACCTCAAAGGTAAGCCACTCGACTCGATAATTATCCTTCGACTCTCCAAAAGCTACTTCCAGTGCCACCTTTCCTTCAGGGCATGCTGAGTGACCCGGCACTATCCCGTGAAAAACTGTTGTACTCTTTTGCAGCTGCGATTCCTTTAAGCCCATTCGCAGAAAAGTTTCCCAGTACAGGATATTGATACTACTTCCTCCATCCATCAAGACTTTTTTCAGCTCGTAGCCGTTGACCTGTGGTGCCACTACCAAAGCTAAAACTCCCGGGTGATCAACTCTATCCGGGTGATCCTTCCTGCTCCATGTTACCTCTTGCTCTGACCACCTCAAATACCTTGGAACAGCGGAAGAGACCGAATTAACTGCTTGTTTCAGTATCTTCTTATCCTTGTTAGAGCCTCCTGTAGTGTGCACATGATATTGACCCAGTTGTTTGGGGTTAGCTTGAAAGCCTCCTGCTCCATTTTGATTGTTACCTTGATTTCCAGCTGGCGGATTGCCGGCTGGGGCGGCCCATTACCCAAGTTTCCACCTAGACCCGGACCTCCTCCCCGGCCCGCACCTCGCATAGCTCTGTTCACTTCTTCTTCTTCCACCTTTGTAAGTCGGCACATTGCTCTAGTGAATGATTGGCCGGCTTGCCATTCCTGCTATGCTTCGGGCATGCCATCCTAAATATGTCCCAACTGTTGCTTGGTCTTGGAGGTCCTTGGTAGTGTCCCCCATTGTGATTCCCAGTATTAAAATTCCCTTCGGATCTAGGTCTTGAAGACCCGGCCTCCGTGTTGGCTACAAACTCGGAATTCCCGTCGAACGGGCGCTTGTTTTGGCTACTTCCATTATTGTTTGGCGCCGACCCATTGCCGGTTTTCCCGCTGCTACTTGCGTTTGCTTTTGCTTTCTTGTCGTCAACTTCCTCCTCTGTGGTATCCGTTGCCGCGTGTTTGTTGCACGCATCCATTAACTCTCCCATTGTAACCTCCGCTGCGTTCCTACTAGATTCATGCGAGCTAGCTTTTGTACTAAAGGAACGTACTTACATGTTTTTGCCATAGCTTGTAGCGCGTCCTTAGGCTGGATATCCGTAGATGAGTGGAGTATCTCCATAACCCGGCGTACCCAGCTGCGTGCCGATTCTCCTTTCTTCTGAACGCATCTTTCTAAATCATCAATAGTAAATAACTTTCTGCATGTCCCATGAAAGTGCTTGATGAATGCGGTCTTTAGCTCCTCCCACGATTTGATCGATTTTTCCGGTAGGTTGGTGAACCATAACTTTGCTGCTCCCTCTGACATCATTAAGTACATGAAATTTGGCTTGGAGATTCTCGGATGCGTTGCGAATTGACATTGCCATCTCATAGCTGCTCAGCCACGTTTCTGGATCCATTGTTGGCTCATAATTTACTACTTTCCCCGGTTCTTTGAACTTCTCCGGGTAAGGTTCTGCTCTGATATCGTCCGAAAGGCACTTTGGTCCCGCAAGGGTGGTTGGGGCCGGTCTTGCCCGGGAAACGCGTGACCCGGCTGGGGGTACCGCGGGGTGCGGCACCACTGGTAACTCGTGCGCTGCAGACCCGGCCCCGGCTCTTCTGGCTCTGGAACTGTTCACCACCGCCTGCGCTGCTGATACTACTGGTGCTGTCTGGATACGCGGTGGAGGCGGCATTTGCTGCTGCTCTTCCCTTCGTTGCGCCGCATTCGTTTGAACATGGCCCTGTTGCTGGCTGGCGTACGGCGTCCCATGCATCCCGCTCCTATGATCCGGATAATTAGCTTGCTGTGCTACCGCGGTGTGTAGTAGATCGATTGCTCGGGTTCCTTCCGCATGAGGCGAGTCTCCCACAGGGATCTGGTTTAATGCGAGCGTTGCTGCGTACACGTTGTCCATGGGATTGTTGTAATGTCCTGCTGGTGTGCGGAATCGCGATGGGGTGGCGGCATGGTAGTGCCGGCTGTCGCCCCTGTCTGTGGCAAAGGTAACCCGGCTGGCGCGCTTACCGGATGTGCTCCCGTTGAAGGTCGCGGTATGGTCCCTTGGTTCGTCGGCGGAATCGGCTGATCTTGAGGCGTGAACACCAGGGCGGTCGGGTTAATAACCCCTCCTGCTGCCGGCAGCATAGTTCGGTGCCTTTGGTGCATCCTTGTCGTTTCCTCCCGGAGCCGGGTTTCTCGGTCATCCAATTCGCGCTGCCGCGCGGCCATCCCCTGCCTTTCTGCTTCCACTTGCCTTCTTTGCTGCTCCAATGCACGACGAGCTACGTCCAGGTCTCTTACACGTTCTGCCGCGTTTTCCGGGGTAATAACTGTGGCCAAGACTGTGGGGTCCAAAATCAAGTTATTATCAAACAGAGCCGGGTGACGCGGGTTTGAGGGTCCCGCCCCCGGTGTCCGGTTTGCTTGGAACCCGAACATATTTGCGTGTCGCTCCTCGTCCGCTGGGCGACTGGTGACAGACGCCGACTCTCCATCGACTTGGGCCAAGACCGGGTCAACTGGTCCTTGCTGCTGAGCCGCTGCCTGAACCGCCCCAGCTGGTGCCGCGGCCGCGCGTTTTCTTGATTGAGATTGGTCGCGGGAGCCGCATAAACTGCAACCCGGCGCATGATGCCCGGTGTAGATTCGTACTGTTCTTCCTCGCTGGTTTCCCTTTCATATCGATCCTCCGACAAATCCGTATAGACTCGGTATCATCCCCCTCTATCTGACCCGTTGTTCCAATCGATTCTTCTTTTCCCGATCGGACATACGCGTCTTCCCCTGACATAGAATCAGATCCAATATTATCACAATTCGAACTGGAAGTACATACCATACCGATGAAGACGTTGATGCTGCCGACTGTCACGATGGATCCGGTTTCGAGGTGGTCCGACTCTGGCCCCCAACCAGAATCGTCTACCATCTTCTCTCCTTTGCCGTTGACGTAGATTTCTCCGACGATGAGGTTCTTCATGCTCTTCCGAGCTTCTCCCGTGATGTAAACACCTTTGGACGCAGGCCCCACGGTGGGCGCCAACTGTCGTGGGATAATCACGGCAGATGTTACCTGGGGTAACTGATCTTGGGGCAAGTCGACACAGGTATTTGGGAGAGGGTTTAGCTCGAAAGAGAACATGGCGAAAGCAATCTAAGAACCGGAAAACAACTCGCCGGCTCTCGATATGATTATACTGGATACTCGATAACAGGTGTTACAACTATGACTTGGATCTCTCTCAGGCGAAGCCTAGGGGTTGGTTTATATAGTACTCATACCCCCTTTGACTTGCCATACAAAGCGCTCCTTGAGTCCTACTCGAATTCTACATACGTATCCTAGCTTTCCTTATCGTAACCCACAATCCGGGTTACGATCCTTACAAGCCCTGGGCCTTCCGGAAGCTTCTGCGTCCTTAGCCGGATTTGGTCCATACGCCGTTTGGGCCGGATTACACCTGGGATTGGCATACCGGGTTACTATCCCCTCATCAAGGGTAGAAGAGGAAGAAGAGGAGGGGAGGAGGCAGGATTTCGAATCCTGCCTCCTCAATTCTGTGGCGCACCAAATGAAGGGGTGCAGCACAAACTTTTTTTAGTTTTTTTTATTTTCTAGTCAAAATCTTAAAACTGCCATAACTTTTGTTCCTATTTTCTGTGGTGCACCACGGTCCCGTGCGCCACAGAATGCCTATTTTCTGTGGCGCATGCCCACCCGTGCGCCACAAAAATATATTTCTGTGGCGCACCAAGAAGCCATGCGCCACAGAATCTGTTCCATAGAAAGGCACTTCTCTACTAGTGTTATGGCATTCACGTCTTTGTCACATCACTTTTAGCTGCATGACACGACTATCCAAATTGAGCTTAATTCCCCACTTCACACCTATTAAGGGTTCTAAGTGCCGAGTGTGTGTGCAAGCTAAGCAACCTCGCAAGTCCCATAAAACTGCAGAGGCGAGGAATCTGGCACCACTAGAGCTCATACATTCTGATCTCTGTGAAATGAATGGTGTGTTAACAAAAGGTGGAAAGAAATATTTCATGACGTTAATTGATGACTCCACCAGATATTGTCATGTGTATCTTCTGAAATCAAAAGATGAAGCTTTGAGTTTCTTCAAAATCTATAAAGCTGAAGGAGAAAACCAACTTGATCGAAAGATTAAAAGGCTAAGGTTTGATCGGGGTGGAGAGTATTTTTCCAACGAGTTTGATTCCTTTTGTGCGGAACATGGTATAATTCATGACAGGACACCTCCCTATTCACCTCAGTCAAATGGGGTGGCTGAAAGAAAGAACCGTACTCTAGCTGATTTGGTTAACGCCATGTTAGATACATCGGGTCTTTCCAAGGCATGGTGGGGAGAGGCTATTATGACTGCATGTCATGTCCTAAACTGATTCCCTACAAAAGACAAAGAGATAACTCCATTTGAGGAATGGGAGAAGAAAAGATTAAAACTCTCTTACCTACGACCTTGGGGTTGTTTGGCGTTAGTCAATATTCCATTCCCTAAGAAGCGCAAGGTTGGACCAAACACTGTGGATTGTGTTTTTCTGGGATATGATTTTCATAGCATTGGCTATAGATTCTTGGTCATAAAATCCGATGTGTCTGACATGCGTGTTGGTACAATTATGGAGTCAAATGATGCGACTTTCTTTGAGGACATTTTTCCTACGGAGGATATGTCTACCTCATCACATCAGGAGATTCCTAATTCATCAAGTCAAGAATTAGTTCCACTTCCTGAACCTACCATTTCGATGGAACACGTTGAAAATCCTATGGAAGAAAACAGTGAAACTCCCAAAAGAAGCAAGAGACGGAGGACTGCAAAGTCCTTTGGTAATGATTTCATTGTATACCTTGTGGATGATACTCCCAGTTCCATTTCAGAGGCCTATGCATCTCCAGATGCTGACTATTGGAACGAAGCCGTCCGTAGTGAGTTGGATTCCATTTTGGCTAATGGAACTTGGGAAATCACTGATCGTCCTTACAGGTGCAAACCTGTAGGATGCAAGTGGGTGTTCAAGAAGAAGCTTAGGCCTGATGGTACTATTGAGAAGTACAAGGCGCGGCTTGTGGCCAAGGGTTATACTCAAAAGGAAGGTGAAGATTTCTTTGATACTTACTCACCTGTAGCACGCCTGACCACCATTCGAGTACTACTTTTGCTGGCTGCTTCACATGGTCTTCTCGTTCATCAAATGGATGTTAAGACCGCTTTCCTAAATAGAGAGTTGGAAGAGGAAATTTACATGGACCAGCCAGATGGATTCGTGGTAAATGGTCAGGAAGGAAAGGTGTGCAAATTTCTGAAGTCTTTATATGGCCTTAAACAAGCGCCTAAGCAGTGTCATGAGAAATTTGAAAGAACTTTGACTGCAGCAGGTTTTGCTGTAAATGAAGCTGACAAATGTGTGTACTATCGCCATGGTGGGGGCGAAGGAGTCATTATTTGTTTGTATGTTGATGACATACTAATATTTGGAACTAACCTCAAAGTGATTGAAGAGGTCAAGAGTTTCCTATCTCAATGTTTTGAGATGAAATATCTAGGAGTTGCTGATGTTATTCTTAACATCAAGTTACTGAGAGATGACAATGGTGGGATAACACTGCTTCAATCTTACTATGTGGAGAAGATCTTTAGTCATTTTGGGTATAGCGATTGCAAGCCTTCACCAACTCCATATGATCCCAGTGTGCTACTTCGTAAAAACAGAAGAATTGCAAAGAATCAACTTAGATACTCTCAGATTATTGGCTCGCTTATGTATTTAACTAGCGCTACGAGGCCTGACATCGCGTATGCTGTGAGAAAACTTAGCCAATTTGTTTCAAATCCGGGCGATGATCATTGGCGCGCTCTTGAGAGAATCATGCGCTATTTGAAAGGCACTGCGAGCTATGGGATTCACTATTCTGGGTACCCAAGGGTACTTGAGGGTTATAGTGATTCAAATTGGATATCTGACGATGATGAGATAAAGTCCACGAGTGCATATGTATTTACACTTGGTGGTGGCGCTGTTTCTTGGAAGTCTTGCAAGCAGACCATCTTAACGAGGTCAACTATGGAAGCAGAACTCACAGCATTGGACACAGCCACTGTTGAAGCAGAGTGGCTGAGACAGCTCTTGATGGACTTACCTGTGGTTGAAAAACCTATACCCGCTATCCCGATGAACTATGATAATCAAACTTTGATCATCAAAGTAAACAGTTCTAAGGACAATATGAAATCATCAAGGCATGTGAAGAGGAGACTAAAATCTGTCAGAAAAATGAGAAACTCCGGAGTTATTGCATTGGATTATATCCATACATCTAAAAACTTGGCAGACCCCTTCACAAAGGGTCTATCGCGTAACGTGATAGATAATGGATCGAAGGAGATGGGTATGAGACCCACAATATAAGTTGTTCACTGTGGCAACCCACTCTATGTGATCGGAGATCCCGTGAAATAGAATCGGGAGACAAGCTGTTGATCAACTGATAGGAGAGTATCCCTACTTTTTATACCACTCCATGAAGATGCAATACTCTCCTACTCTGCAAGGCAGGTTGATGTTTATCTTAATGTGTTCTAAATGGCTTATTTAAGCAGAGATGTTGTCCTGCAGAACATCTTTTGAAGAACACACCTATGTGAGTCTGACTGTCAAACTTCGCAGTCCATGAGAGTTGGGTGCTCTCTAATAAACTCATGAAAAGTCAGGGAGTATGACGCATAAGCTCCACCCGCGGGGAAGTCCAGCGGCAGCCTCGTATCGATCAAAACTTTATGTGAAACTAGATTCGCAGAAAACTTGCAGTTCAAGGCGCAGTCCACTGTCCAAGTTGCTTACTAGTGTAGCATAGAGTTCTAGGTGGAAGTTCAACTTCACAGTCTCCGCTGAAGCATCGGTATATAAAACAATGTTTTGGAACCAAAGGCAAATTTCGTGTGCCTCTGGGATCTGGTGGGGGATTGTTGGAATTTTGGCCCAAACGGACCAGCCCATTTAATATTCCAGAAATTCCTAATAAATCCTAGAGGCCCACTTGGCCCATTCGTGTATGGCAAGAGGTGGGACAAATGTTTAGTCCCACATTTCTAGTTGAGCGAAAGTTTTACTTGTTTATATGGGAGGCCTTTCCACTTGTTGTATGAGCATGAGAAAGAGATGACTACACGCGCGCTCCTCCTCCGCTGCCCGCCTCGCCACGCCTCGCCTCGTCACGACGGGCGCGCGCGCCGCGGGTTGCGGGAATGCCTCAAGCCGAGAGCCTCTCTCTCTCTCTTTATTTTGCCACACACACGAATTAGAATATGAACAAGCGCAATAATCTGAAACGCTTTGCTAAGTGGGTTTTGATTACGGAGGCTGCTCAGCTTCGGCTGCTGCCTGTTTGCCTTCCCGACTCTTCGTTTCATCTTCTCGCGTGGCCTGTTCGGCTCCTGCTCTGTGCCTATAAAACAAGAGGTCGCTCCTCTACAGAGATACGCACAACAGATACACTACCTTCTCGTTTCCAGAGCCTTGCGCCGCCGCTCAAGTCTTCCCCATCCTGGCCTGCGGCGTGCACCGCCGGTCGGGACAGTAGGCCTCCAAACCTGCGCTACTTCGAGTCCGGTACGATAGAAGGGCGATAAGGTTTTTGGGGAGCGCTCTGCGCGACTACTGCCTTCTTCATCACGGACGACGACGACATCTTCCTGGAAGTCGACAATCTCTTCGACGATATGGCCGACAACGTCAACAATGGTCCCGCTGTTGCACCAGCTCTTGTCCAGTATGTGCCCCTGCCTTCTCTGTTCATTCTCATGTTTCAGATCCTACTAGAGTTCCTACTTTGCATGCCTTTTGCCTACTCTCTAGAAATTGAGATGATTAAACTCTGCATGACTTTTGTCTACTCTCTGAAAATTCAAATGACTAGTCTGACTATTGCAATTGTAGTTTTGCTTTACCTACTGTTTCTATTAATTAAATGAAGTGGTAAATTGCTCATATTTCCAACATGTCGGACATGATATCGTGCACCTCCGACGACGACGAGGAGGTCACCGACGAGTTCGCCGACAACGACGACTACGAGGAGGTCACCGATGACGACTGATACGTCGAAAATGTATCTCCTTTGCCGAACACTTTTCCTATTGTTTTGCTCTAAACTTGTGTGTTTTGAATGCAACTAACACGGATGAACGCTGTTTCCAGTAGAATTATGTTGGTGTCTCGTTTTTGTGCAGAAAAATCTACTTTCGGGAAATTGCCCAGAAAAGACCCCATTGGTATTAAAACACCGGAAGGACCGGGAGCCAGAAGGGGCCAGGAGAGGGACCAGAGGGGGCCACACCAACCCCTGTCGCCTCCCTAGGCTGCGCACCTGGTGGTGTGGGCCACCCAGAGCCCCCTCGGTCTTCCCTTTTGACTACAAATAGCCTTCAACCACTGGTAGAAAATAGGCCTTCCATACGCCCCCATTAGTCCCCAAAACAATCGAACCGCGACCAAAGGGGTCTTTAGTCGCGGTTCGGGAAGAGACCCGTGACCAACTATCTGGGCCCAGCGCGCTGGGACGACAGCTGGCGGACGAGAGGGGCTTTAGTCCCGGTTGGCCAGGCCAACCGGGACTAAAGGTCCTCAGGCTGCCCCGAAGGCCTTTAGTCGCGGTTGGCCAGGCCAACCGGGACTAAAGGACCATCCCTATATAGGACTCAGCTCACTTCCCTTAGCCACATTTGGTGTCACTTCTATTCACAATATTCACAAGGGGGTGGTGGGTTTGCTTTTGGTTCCTCCTATGCACACAAGGTGTTCGATGAAATGCCCGAGAGCATTAAACAAACCTGATATGAAGTGTCCGAGCCACACTTGAGCTTTCTCATTTATTTTTCCTCCGCGATCGCGGTTAGCAACTTGAACCTTTCATGATTTGTATTATTTCTAGCTAGTTAGTTTAACAAATGCATGATGGTTAATTATATAATTTATATAATAATAATGCAGATGAATCTGCAATGGATGTACGGTAACCGACTCTCCGGCGAGTTCACTACGGGTTTGAAAGATTTCCTCGCAGTGGCAAATGCGAACAAGCAGGGAGGTTTTGTTATTTGTCCATGTGCTTTCTATAAGAATCAGATGGGTTACTCCTCCTCAAGAGACGTTCACATGCACCTGCTTCAGCACGGTTTCATGCCAAGCTATAATTGTTGGACCAAGCATGGAGAAAGAGGGGTTAGAATGGAAGAAGATGAAGAAGGGGATGATATCGATGACAACTATCATGAGGCTTTCGGTGATACTTTCATGGAGGATGATGCTGAAGGTGGGAAAGGGTTAGGTGAAGGTGAAGAAGAGGCACATGATGAGCCCACTGATGATCTTGGTCGGACCATTGCTTATGCACGGGGACGCTGCGAAACTGACAAGGAGAGGGAGAATTTGGATCGCATGTTAGAGGATCACACGAAGTCGCTGTACAGAGGATGCGACAATAGTCTGAAAAAGCTGAGTTGCACACTGGATTTGTGTAACGCCCGGGGCTTTTCCCCCTAATATTACTTGTTGCTTGTTTTTTTTATTTCTTTGCATAGCATGGCATCATGCATCATGTGCGCATAAAACTTGCAAACATTATTTCAATTCCATCCAATTTTATCTTCCTAAATTTTCTGGATTATTTTGATGCCTCAAAACTATTTGTATTAGCACTCCAAATATCTTTTTTTCTGGGAAATTAACAAAACATCAAATAAAAAAAAATGTTTTGTGGGGGGGGGGGGGGGGAGGCAGCCGAACTGGGCCTAGCTAAGGCCCAGCCGGCCACCCCACACCCCAAACCCTAACGCACACAAAGCCCACACAACACCCAGGCCACGCACGCAACGCACACCGCACGCACAGGAGGGGATCCCTTCGATCCCCTCGTCTCCAACCTCCAGCGCCGCTCTCTGCCTCCTCTCGCTCGCCTCCTCCTTCCGGCCGACCCGTCTCCCACCTCCGCCTCCGCACCCGCCGGCGACCACCTGGCCGCGACTCCGCCTCCCTCTCACCTCGCCTCCTCCGTTCCGGCCGACGGCAGCCGGCGCCCCTGCGACCCCGCGCCCGAGCGCCTTCCTGCCCGAGACCGCCGGCCGCCGCGCCCCCGTCGCCGGCATCCTGTCCTCCCCGTCAACCTCCCCGCCCGGCCAGCATCCCCTGCCCGCCACCATCCTCGTCGTCCTCCCGTTCCTGCCGTCGCCCATGGCCATGGTGGTCGAGCTGCTGTTGCTATCCGGCAGCCGTCGTTGCCGGCAGCACCTCGCGCGGACCTCGGCGCCCTCCTACTGCAGTTCGGCCAGCGAGCCCTCTCGCCTCCTTCCTCGTCGACCAAGAGCTGCCCTGCAGCGCCTCGATTCGGCTCTGTGTTTCTCCTCCAACCGACGCCCGGCATGTGTTTGATGAAATCCCCGCAAGAATCACGATGCCCTCCGACCGTGACCGTTGTTTTGGGACGGTGTGGTGTCGTGATGGGAAATTGCTCCTGCTTGCTTTCTCGTCCGTGACGTGAACACCTCACCCACCGACAAGATCTCCTTTCCGTGAAAAAATACGACGACTGTGCAAAGGTCGACCCCGACCCGTACCTCATCGACAAGATCTTCTCCGACAAGTACCGCTACATTGAGCTACATCGAACCGTGAACGACCACTATCTCCACCGTGTCCGTTTTGCGTTGGCCGCCTTCGTGCGTGTCCGGGAGATGATGTCGTGAACCCCGAAGACCGGAGAATCGCCCAGTTCGCCATCGACCCCAAAGATCGGAACCACCAAGATCTTCTATACGGACGCGGCGAGTACCTCGACCACGACTACGTCTACTTCGTCTTCAAACGTCGATGACAAGAATGACAACGACCATGGCCGAACGACTACTTCCTCGACGACACGAGAACGTCTACTTCCACTACCCCTCGACATTGAAGGTTATGTTGCATTCGCCCACGACTACTACGTCTACATCGACTCCGGACGTTGAACGACTACTTCGACGACGATGATCGTGTGGTTTGAGAACGGCTACTTCCCCTACGTCGATTACTTCCACTACCACGTCTACTTCCTCCACGCACCAACGACACCGGCGATCCGAATACCCTCTCTCCAACGTGCGAACCCAAACCCTAAATCCCCTATACCTATATGCCCTATTTTCTACAACATGCAATCTATTTTATAAATATCATATCATCATTTTTGCATTGCATCTTGTGGGTGCGGGTAATAGTAAGATCATCTAATAATTAAATATGGAATGAGTTGGGATAATTAGATATTGTCCCGGTTCCATTTAAATTGTGTATCTCATCTATATCCTTGTCACTACATGTTAAACAAAATTTAATCTTGATGGGTAGATAAATAACATGAACGTCCTAAATTAAATGTTGGGCTTCCGGCTCAATTTAAATTGATTTAATTGCATAAATCATAACTAATTCATTTTAACTCCAAATTTGAAAAGTAAAATATGTTTTCCAATCAAACTTCTCTAAACTTTGCAAATATCAACTTTGTTTTCTATTTTGAATAAGTTAAATTGCTGAAAACAACTAATTATTTATTTAATGCATTTAAAATTGTCAATTTAAGAACTTGCTCAATTCAAAACCAAATTCCACATATCAAATATGTTTTCCATTCAGAAAAATGCAAGGAATACTAATATGCCATCCATGGTCATGTTTGCACCTTGCATTTTGCATTTGTAGTAGTGTTATGTATGTTCACCTAATAAATAAATATGGAATGTGTTGGGGTATTTAATTCAATTGTTGCCCTATTCCATTTAATATTGCTTAACTCACCTATTTACTGTTTTCCATGCTAAACAACATTTAAATTGCTGTGTGGATAAACAACTTGAACCAATTCCTATTTCTCCGGACTCCGGTTCCGATTAAATTGCTTAAGTTGTTTCCCCTGTTGCATCTTGCCATGCCATGCATATAAAATAGGATCATGCTGGATATTTTGCCGTAGAAGTAATTGTTGCATCCGGTATTTGTTCTAGTTCGTTGCTTCTTCGCGGATAGGACGTTGAGATGATGTGAGCAACGACAAGTTCTGCGAATGTACCTCGACTTGTTGGATTCCAGGCAAGTATACTCACTTGCTGCCAAATGGCTGTCTTTCATCACTTGTTACCGATTCTTTCCGTTGTTCTTATTCTAGCCTTATGATTCGATGCTTGTGTCTCGATCCTATCATATGTTACCTTGCAGCCATGATATAGCCTTCCTTCCACTTCCTATTAACTGTTGTTTGTTTACCCTGTTGGCCCTCGTGTCGTAGTTGCATGCTTAGTGTTGTTTGCGCTCAAGTCTTGTTGTCCGTCTTATCACCTGTTTAGTTTGATAGTTGGGTTTCAATTCAATCAACAACATGTTAATGTTTTGGGTAATAATAATTTGATGATAAGGCACCGGAAGGAGGCCCGGCGTGGTTTTGAGGCCTGCTAGTGTCGACCCTAATTAGGAAAAGGGTCTTGTCTACTGATCCATGATGAGCGCACTAACCGCATGTGGGAAGCGAGTATGGGCGCCCCCCCGCAATTCTGATTCGATTCGCATCTCGTCCAAATCGCCTCATTTAGTTCGGGTTTTCCATTTGCCGCATGCATATGCAGGTGCGAACCCTTGGCGCCAGGGTGGAACTTTTGTAGTCGGCATTTAGGGAGACACGTTCTTAGAGTGCTATGAGGGTCCCCTTTTCTTCGTGGGGCTTGATTAGCCGTGCGCTCAATTGCACGGGGTTCTTTGGGCTTGATGCGAAGAAGAGTTGGGTTATGTTGAGTACCTCGCTTGGTGGGTTGATCCCCCGTCTGGCGGGTTATTCTTACGTGTACGGCCAAATTGGTGCATCCCTGCAGGGTTAAATCTTCTAGAGAAGCCGTGTTGTCCGCGGTTATGGATGACTTGGTGAAAGTGCTGGCTAACAAGTACTCAGACAACTTACACTTAACAATGATAACTTGACTAGTAATATAGATTACCTCCACCATAAAAATGAATGTCACCTTAATCAACCGTGTGAGTTTCCTTGGGTTGCTTCCTTAGTAGGGGGTAACATTGGATGGGTATTGTTTGGAGAGTAGTTGTAGTTGGTTCTGATTCGCTATCTTATCGCTTTCTTTTAGCCGGATGTTGTAGCGAGTCTCTGTAGTTAGTTAGTGCAGCCAGCTGCCGCTTCTTTGCAGTAATCCCTTCCTTTCCGTTGTACCCAAAGTATTTGTATCTTGTGATGACTGGTTACGCCGGTATCTTGTGAGTATGGGTTTATCCACTTGCCAGTACTTAAAATGTACTGACCCACAAATCCTTTTCGTGGCTGCATATTCCAAATTGCAGTCAACAGGTTTGAAGTCTGACGACGTTAGCTTGGGAATCCCTCCGGCTTGGCCTGGGCAGGGATTGGACGCTCTCGGTTATCTTCAGGACTCTTAGTCCAATTTGTATCTTGTCCGTAGTCGGACGCTATGTTGTTTCTTCCGCTGTTATTTGGATCTTTGTATTGTATCAGTTGTATCGTTGACTCGTTTGAGTCATCTTGTATATATCTTTTCTGTTGTTGTTGTGGATTATTCGTGAACTGTTGTAATGTTATCACAAGTGGCAACCTGGAATCGGTTATTATGTGGATTTTGGCGGGAATGCTGAAATCTGCATAGTGCCCGATCTCGGGGCGTCACAAATGGTATCAGAGCATGGTTTCCGATTCCCGATATTGTTTCGATACGAATGGTTATCGAAGCAACGGGTCCACAAAGCCTGTAGGATAACCTCGCTAACGGTCGTTGTTTCTAGAGTGTCAAAAACTATTTCTGCTAAACCTGTTTTGGAAACATCTCAATAGGATTCTTGTTTTCTCCTTATCTCTATTCTATTTCTCCTCTCATCTTATTTGTTTTGGATTCTCTCTCCCTCTCAATCTTTCAAAGTTTTAGGATCCTACGTGGGTGGACGTTCTCTTAGCCTTTAACCTAATAGGTTCGATCATCGGAAGATTCCTGGTGGAAGAACACCGTCGTCACTCCGAGCAAGAATCTCTTGTTAGTGGTGTCGAGAAGCCTTTGTTAGTGGTGTCGAGAAGATCAACAAGATGACCGAAGACTCGATAGTTCCGACTTCTTCCCTCTCCCGTGTTTGTGAGCGGATTGCGAGGGCGCAATCCCTTGTTAGTGGTGTCGTGTGTAACGCCCGGGGCTTTTCCCCCTAATATTACTTGTTGCCTTTTTTTTCTTTGCATAGCATGGCATCATGCATCATGTGCGCATAAAACTTGCAAACATTATTTCAATTCCATCAAATTTTATCTTCCTAAATTTTCTGGATTATTTTGATGCCTCAAAACTATTTGTATTAGCACTCCAAATATCTTTTTTTCTGGGAAATTAATAAAACATCAAATAAAAAAAATGTTTTGTGGGGGGGGGGAGGCACCCGAACTGAGCCTAGGTAAGGCCCAGCCGGCCACCCCACACCCCAAACCCTAACGCACACAAAGCCCACACAACACCCAGGCCACGCACGCAACGCACACCGCACGCACAGGAGGGGATCCCTTCGATCCCCTCGTCTCCAACCTGCAGCGCCGCTCTCTGCCTCCTCTCGCTCGCCCACGTCCTCCTTCCCTGGCCGCGACCCCGTCTCCCACCTCCGCCTCCACCCGCACCCGCCGGCGACCACCTGGCCGCGACTCCGCCTCCCTCTCACCTCGCCTCCTCCGTTCCGGCCGACGGCAGCCGGCGCCCCTGCGACACCGCGCCCGAGCTCCTTCCTGCCCGAGACCGCCGGCCGCCGCGCCGCCGTCGCCGGCATCCTCTCCTCCCCGTCAACCTCCCCGCCCGGCCAGCATCCCCTGCCCGCCACCATCCTCGTCGTCCTCCCGTTCCTTCCGTCGCCCATGGCCATGGTGGTCGAGCTGCTGCTGCTCTCCGGCAGCCGTCGTTGCCGGTAGCACCTCGCGCGGACCTCGGCGCCCTCCTACTGCAGTTCGGCCAGCGAGCCCTCTCGCCTCCTTCCTCGTCGACCAAGAGCTGCCCTGCAGCGCCTCGATTCGGCTCGGTGTTTCTCCTCCAACCGACGCCCACCATGTGTTTGTTGAAATCCCCGCAAGAATCACGATGCCCTCCGACCGTGACCGTTGTTTTGGGACAGTGTGGTGTCGTGATGGGAAATTTCTCCTGCTTGCTTTCTCGTCCGTGACGTGACCACCTCGACCACCGACAAGATCTCCTTTCCGTGGAAAAATACGACGACTGTGCAAAGGTCGACCCCGACCCGTACCTCATCGACAAGGTCTTCTCCGACCGCTACATCAAGCTACATCGAACCGTGGACGACCACTATCTCCACCGTGTCCGTTTTGCGTTGGCCGCCTTCGTGCGTGTCCGGGAGATGATGTCGTGAACCCCGAAGACCGGAGAATCGCCCAGTTCGCCATCGACCCCAAAGATCGGAACCACCAAGATCTTCTATACGGACGCGGCGAGTACCTCGACCACGACTACGTCTACTTCCTGTTCAAACGTCGATGACAAGAATGACAACGACCATGGCCGAACGACTACTTCCTCGTTGACACGAGAACGTCTACTTCCACTACCCCTCGACATTGAAGGTTATGTTGCATTCGCCCACGACTACTACGTCTACATCGACTCCGGATGTTGAACGACTACTTCGACGACGATGATCGTGTGGTTTGAGAACGGCTACTTCCCCTACGTCGATTACTTCCACTACCACGTCTACTTCCTCCACGCACCAACGACACCGGCGATCCGAATAACCTCTCTCCAACGTGCGAACCCAAACCCTAAATCCCCTATACCTATATGCCCTATTTTCTACAACATGCAATCTATTTTATAAATATCATATCATCATTGTTGCATTGCATCTTGTGGGTGCGGGTAATAGTAAGATCATCTAATAATTAAATATGGAATGAGTTGGGATAATTAGATATTGTCCCGGTTCCATTTAAATTGTGTATCTCATCTATATCCTTGTCACTACATGTTAAACAACATTTAATCTTGATGGGTAGATAAATAACATGAACGTCCTAAATTAAATGTTGGGCTTCCGGCTCAATTTAAATTGATGTAATTGCATAAATCATAACTAATTCATTTTAACTCCAAATTTGAAAAGTAAAATATGTTTTCCAATCAAACTTCTCTAAACTTTGCAAATATCAACTTTGTTTTCTATTTTGAATAAGTTAAATTGCTGAAAACAACTAATTATTTATTTAATGCATTTAAAATTGTCAATTTAAGAACTTGCTCAATTCAAAACCAAATTCCACATATCAAATATGTTTTCCAATCAGAAAAATGCAAGGAATACTAATATGCCATCCATGTTCATGTTTGCACCTTGCATTTTGCATTTGTAGTAGTGTTATGTATGTTCACCTAATAAATAAATATGGAATGTGTTGGGGTATTTAATTCAATTGTTGCCCTATTCCATTTAATATTGCTCAACTCACCTATTTACTGTTTTCCATGCTAAACAACATTTAAATTGCTGTGTGGATAAACAACTTAAACCAATTCCTATTTCTCCGGACTCCGGTTCCGATTAAATTGCTTAAGTTGTTTCCCCTGTTGCATCTTGCCATGCCATGCATATAAAATAGGATCATGCTGGATGTTTTGCCGTAGAAGTAATTGTTGCATCCGGTATTTGTTCTAGTTCGTTGCTTCTTCGCGGATAGGACGTGGAGATGATGTGAGCAACGACAAGTTCTGCGGATGTACATCGACTTGCTGGATTCCAGGCAAGTATACTCACTTGCTGCCAAATGGCTGCCTTTCATCACTTGTTACCGATTCTTTCCGTTGTCCTTATTCTAGCCTTATGAGTCGATGCTTGTGTCTCGATCCTATCATATGTTACCTTGCAGCCATGATATAGCCTTCCTTCCACTTCCTATTAACTGTTGTTTGTTTACCCTGTTGGCCCTCGTGTCGTAGTTGCATGCTTAGTGTTGTTTGCGCTCAAGTCTTGTTGTCCGTCTTATCACCTGTTTAGTTTGATAGTTGGGTTTCAATTCAATCAACAACATGTTAATGTTTTGGGTAATAATAATTTGATGATAAGGCACCGGCAGGAGGCCCGGCGTGGTTTTGAGGCCTGCTAGTGTCGACCCTAATTAGGAAAAGGGTCTTGTCTACTGATCCATGATGAGCGCACTACCGCATGTGGGAAGCGAGTATGGGCGCCCCCGCAATTCTGATTCGATTCGCATCTCGTCCAAATCGCCTCATTTAGTTCGGGTTTTCCATTTGCCGCATGCATATGCAGGTGCGAACCCTTGGCGCCAAGGTGGAACTTTTGTAGTCGGCATTTAGGGAGACACGTTCTTAGAGTGCTATGAGGGTCCCCTTTTCTTCGTGGGGCTTGATTAGCCGTGCGCTCAATTGCACGGGGTTCTTTGGGCTTGATGCGAAGAAGAGTTGGGTTATGTTGAGTACCTCGCTTGGTGGGTTGATCCCCCGTCTGGCGGGTTATTCTTACGTGTACGGCCAAATTGGTGCATCCCTGCAGGGTTAAATCTTCTCGAGAAGCCGTGTTGTCCGCGGTTATGGATGACTTGGTGAAAGTGCTGGCTAACAAGTACTCAGACAACTTACACTTAACAATGATAACTTGACTAGTAATATAGATTACCTCCACCATAAAAATGAATGTCACCTTAATCAACCGTGTGAGTTTCCTTGGGTTGCTTCCTTAGTAGGGGGTAACATTGGATGGGTATTGTTTGGAGAGTAGTTGTAGTTGGTTCTGATTCGCTATCTTATCCCTTTCTTTTAGCCGGATGTTGTAGCGAGTCTCTGTAGTTAGTTAGTGCAGCCAGCTGCCGCTTCTTTGCAGTAATCCCTTCCTTTCCGTTGTACCCAAAGTATTTGTATCTTGTCATGACTGGTTACGCCGGTATCTTGTGAGTATGGGTTTATCCACTTGCCAGTACCTTACCGTACTGACCCACGAATCCTTTTCGTGGCTGCATATTCCAAATTGCAGTCAACAGGTTTGAAGTCTGACGACGTTAGCTTGGGAATCCCTCCGGCTTGGCCTGGGCAGGGATTGGACGCTCTCGGTTATCTTCAGGACTCTTTGTCCAATTTGTATATTGTCCGTAGTCGGACGCTATGTTGTTTCTTCCGCTGTTATTTGGATCTTTGTATTGTATCAGTTGTATCGTTGACTCGTTTGAGTCATCTTGTATATATCTTTTCTGTTGTTGTTGTGGATTATTCGTGAACTGTTGTAATGTTATCACAAGTGGCAACCTGGAATCGGTTATTATGTGGATTTTGGCGGGAATGCTGAAATCTGCATAGTGCCCGATCTCGGGGCGTCACAAATTGCTAAAATGGAAGGCACAGGAAGGTGTAGCTGACTCATCATTTGAAAATTTGCTGAAAATGTTGAAGAAAATGTTTCCGAAGAATAATGAGTTGCCCGCCAGTATGTACGAAGCAAAGAAGGTTGTCTGCCCTCTAGGTTTAGAGGTTCTGAAGATACATGCATGCATTGACGACTGCATCCTCTACCGCGGTGAATACGAGAATTTGAATGAATGCCTTGTATGCACTTCATTGCGTTATAAGATCAGAGGCGATGACCCTGATGACGATGTTGAGGGCGAGAAACCCAGGAAGAGGGTTCCCGCCATGGTGATGTGGTATGCTCCTATAATACCACGGTTGAAACATCTGTTCGGGAACAAGGAGCATGACAAGTTGTTGCGATGGCACAAAGAGGACCGTAATTCCGATGGGGAGTTGAGACACCCCGATGATGGAACGCAACGGAGAAAGATCGACAGAGAGTTCAAATATTTTGCAGCTGACGCAAGGAACATAAGATTTGGTCTAAGTACTGATGGCATGAATCCTTTTGGCGAGCAGAGCTCCAGCCATAGCACCTTGCCCGTGACTCTATGCATCTACAACCTTCCTCATTGGTTGTGCATGAAGCGGAAGTTCATTATGATGCCAGTGCTCATCCAAGGTCCGAAGCAACCCGGCAACGACATCGATGTGTACCTAAGGCCATTAGTTGATGAACTTTTACAGTTGTGGGGCAGACCTGGTGTACGTGTGTGGGATGAGCACAAAGAAGAGGAATTTGACCTACGAGCGTTGCTTTTTGTAACCATCAATGATTGTCCTGCTCCCAGTAAGCTTTCGGGAAAGACAAATAAGGGATACAAAGCATGCACGCACTGCTTACATGAGACCGAAGTGTATATTTGGATAATTGTAAGAACAACGTGTACCTGGGTCATCGTCAATTTCTTCCCTGAAATCATAACGTAAGAAAGAAAGGCAAACATTTCAACGGCAAGGCAGATCACTGGACGAAGCCTGCGAAACGTACTGGTGATGAGATATTTGATATGGTCAAGGATTTGAAAGTCATCTTTGGAAAGGGTCCTGGCGGACAATCAGTTCCGCTGGGAGTTGACGGGCACGCACCCATGTGGAAGAAAAAATCTATATTTTGGGAGCTACAATATTGGAAAGTCCTAGATGTCCGCTCTACAATCGACGTGATGCATGTTACGAAGAATATTTGCGTGAACCTGCTAAGCTTCTTGGGCGTGTATGGGAAGAAAAATGATACAAAGGAAGCACGGTAGGACCAACAACTTTTGAAAGACCCAGATGACCGGCATCCGCAATGGTTTCAAGGTCGTGCCAGCTACGCTCTTACCAAAGAAGAGAAGGTCATTTTTTTTGAATGCCTGAGCAGTATGAAGGTCCCGTTTGGCTTCTCGTCAAATATAAAGGGAATAATAAACATGGCGGACAAAAAGTTCCAAAACCTGAAGTCTCACGACTGCCACGTGATTATGACGCAATTGCTTCCGATTGCTTTCAGGGGGCTGCTACCGGAAAATGTTCGAGTAGCCATTGTGAATCTATGTGCATTCCTCAATGCAATCTCTCCGAAGGTAATCAGTCCACAAGATCCACCACGGTTACAGAACGATGTGGTCCAATGTCTTGTCAGTTTTGAGTTGGTGTTCCCACCATCCTTCTTCAATATTATGACGCACCTCCTGCTCCACCTAGTCGAAGAGATTTCCATTCTCGGTCCTGTATTTCTACACAACATGGTCCCCTTTGAGAGGTTCATGGGAGTATTAAAGAAATATGTTCGTAACCGTGCTAGGCCAGAAGGAAGCATCGTCAAGGGCTAGGGAAATGCGGAGGTAATTGAGTTCTATATTGACTATGTTCCTGACCTTAAGCCGATTGGTATTCCTCAATCGCGGAAGGAGGGGAGACTAAGTGGAAAAGGCACGATCGGAAGGAAATCAACGATATGTATGGACGGTCATTCTATGACTGAAGCAGACCACACAGTTCTGCAAAATTCCAGCTTGGTGGCTCCGTACTTCGAGCAACAAAAGAATATTTTATGCTCGGACAACCCGGGGAAGCCTGAATCCTGGGTTAGAAAGGCCCACATGGAGACTTTCGGCAGTCGGTTGCGAAAACATTTAATGAATGACAATGATGTTGGAGATCAGCTGTACATGTTGGCCAAGACACCATCTTCGACTATAACGACTTTCCAAGGGTACGGGATAAATGGGAATACATTTTACACGATCTCCCAAGATAAAAAGAGCACCAACCAAAACAGTTGTGTCCGCTTTGATGCAGCAACGGAGAATGGGCAAAAGGTCACATATTATGGTTACATAGAGGAGATATGGGAACTTGACTATGGACCCTCCTTTAAGGTCCCTTTGTTCCGGTGCAAATGGTTCAAGCTAACAGGAGGTGGTGTAAAGGTGGACGAGCAATACAGAATGACAATGGTGGATTTCAACAATCTTGGTTACCTTGACGAACCATTCGTCCTAGCCAAAGATGTCGCTCAGGTTTTCTATTTAAAGGACATGAGTAGCAAACCGAGGAAACGAAAAGATAGGAAAACGATCAGTACATGATGCGATGATCCAAAGCACCACATTGTTCTTTCAGGGAAAAGAAACATCGTGGGAGTGGAGGACAAGACAGACATGTCAGAAGATTATAATATGTTTGGTGAAATTCCGCCCTTCAAAGTGAACACTGACCCAAGCATTAAGTTAAATGATGAGGATGCTCCATGGATACGGCACAATCGTAAGCAAGCAGGGACACAAGGGAAAAATTGATGTGTAATAATTTATTGTACCAAACTTTGTTGAATGGATCATATGAATTATATTATCTCTGATGTGTTTTGGGGCTTCCTTGGGCCCACCCTAGCATGATGTATCAAACCTTAAAGGGGGGGTGTAGAACAAAACAATCGGTATCGCCATCATACAGCACAAAATACACGCCATGGCGTATGATGGCGAATCCGGATGATTTGTATTTGGTCGATGAACTGAATGATGTATTAAACAGAAAACAGACGCGCTAGCGCACCGCAGTGTCGCTGGAATACAAATTCTTTTATTAAAAACAAAAAACTGACGAACACTACTCCTCGTCGTTGTCGTGGGGGAACTCGTCGGTGACCTCCTCCGGGTCATCATCATCGTCGAACTCGTCGGTGACCTCCTCGTCGTCGTCGGATGTGCATGTTGGTATGTCTGAGATAGGCCCCCACCTCGGATCATCGGAGGCCCAGACTTCGCCGGCGTGGTCGGCCCGAGGAAGCTCTTGCAGCGCCTTCGTCCTCGCCTCCCGAGCACCATCTAACGCGAGGTGGCGTTCAAGGCGGCGCTCCATCCGCTCAGCCGCGCGGGTCTGCCAGAGCTCCTCGTCGGCGCTCTCCTCCCCCGGGTTGTTCTGGTAATACTCGCGGACGACGCGGTCGTCCCTGGCGTCGACTAGGCCCTGAAACGCGCGGTGGCGGAGGTGGAGGTGGTAGGTGGCAGTGATGGTCTGGGGCTTCGGCGCCCTGGCCTCCGCTTCCCAAACGGTGTGGCAGTCGTTGAATTTCATCAGCGACCGCGGGCGGTTGAGGCGCCAGGCCGCCGCGTCCCAGGCGCGGGCGGCCTCCGCCGCCGTCGCAAAGGAGTCGAGGGGGATGCGTTCGCCCCCCCCCCCCAGCGGATATATGCGCTCATTCTGTTATGCCGTGCTCGGATGCCGCGAAGCCGGTGGTGTTGTTCCTCCTCGGAGGCTTGGAGAGGAGTGGTCGCGTGGAGAGGAGAAAACGCGCTCGAGGCCCAGGCATTAAGTGAACACCACTGTTTTGATCCAACGGTTAAGAAACACCTTGATCCAACAGTTCACAACCGCTCAAAAGAAACACACCGTAGCCCTGATCGAACGGCTCACAACAGCTCGAAAGAAACACACCCCTGATCCAACGACTCACAAGCGCTTGAAAGAAACACACGATCCGTGTGATTCTTTCTGATTAGTCCAAACGAAACCCTAACCATTTCTTCCCGGTTGGGGTCACGAACCGCGAATAAAGGTACACCTTTAGTCCCGGTTGGTAAAACAGGCCGGGACTAAAGGTATATGTTTTCTTCTCACTATATATATGTATGCATTGCCACGCCGTTGGCATAAACACATATAAACCCACCACTCTCTCATGGCTTCTACCGTACCCACTCTAACCTTCAGCCAGGCGGAGGCAGTTTCCGCCTCGAACTACCCCTGCCCGCCCGGCAACATCGTTCCCGCCCGTTGGATGCTGAGCGCCGGAGGAGTGCCGGTCCCTCCTCTTCCTCAAGGTGTGGCGCGTCGGGCGGCCATCACGAACCACTACTACCACGAGCTCACGCCGGAGCAGCGGACGAATCCCAGTTGGAATCCTGACTACCGCCCTACTTGGGACGCCTTCTTCATTAATCGGCGTGAGAGTGCGCTCGCCAGGTACGAGGAGAACGGCCCGCCTCCTTCGAACTTCAACGAGGCCGGTCGTCGGCTGTGGGGGACGGCGGACGGACTCTTCAGAGCGTCATGAACTACATTAGGTCTGACGATAACCCCCGTCTGCGCTACCCTCACGCCCAGTCCTGGAGTCGTGATCCTCCGAGGGAGTAGAGAGCACCGTCCGACGATAGTGACGATAACGGCGGCGACTACGACGACTACGAGTCGGAGTACTATAGGGCTAGGCAGGATTATGACTAGCAGATATCAGATCCAGTCTTCCCATTACGTAGATATCTATGCTCTCCGTTTAGGTTTAGATCCACTCTTACCATTATGTACTGCCTTTTTATCTATATATCCAAGATGCATGTTTGTGTGCAATATGGGCGCGAGCGCCGGTGCAATAATATTTGTGAACACTTTTTCAACAGAACTATGATCATGTATTCCACGTTAATTATTACACATCACCAACAACATCCCTATGTAGTCTTCTGAATTTTCAAATGATTTGGTTTTATTTTTCTGAATTTTTGATATATTATTTGTATTTTTTAGATTTTAAAATGAATTAGTTTTATTTTTCTGATTTTTTTTATATATTATTTGTATTTTTAAGATTTTAAAATGAATTAGTTTTACTTTTCAGAATTTTTTTGATATATTACTTGTATTTTTAAGATTTTAAAATGAATTAGTTTTATTTTGCTGAATATTTTGATATATTATTTGTGTTTTTAAGATTTTAAAATGAATTAGTTTTATTTTTATGAATTTTTTGATATATTATTTGTATTTTTAAGATTTTCAAACGAAAAGAATTTGAAAAACTACCTTTAGTCGCGGTTCGTGACACGAACCGCGACTAAAGGCTCTTTCCGCGCGGGAACGAAAACGCGGCGAAAAAACCTTTAGTCCCGGTTGGGGTCATGAACTGCGACTAAAGGTACACCTTTAGTCCCGGTTGGAGACACCAACCGCGACTAAAGGCTGGCCCTATATATTCGCGCTGCCCTGCTCGTCTTCTCCGCGCCGCCGTCGCCGATTCCGCCCGCAGAGACACAGAGGACGCGCCGCCCTCGTCTCCGCGACCATGCCCGTCCTCCCGCCGCTCCTCGTCCGTTCCCATCGCCGCTCATCGTCCGTGCCCTCCGTGACCGTCCTCCCGCCGCCGCCGCCACGACATCCGCCCGCCGTGACCGTCCTCCCGCCGCTCCTCGTCGGCGCTCCTCGTCCGTGCCTCCTCCCCATCCTCTCCGTTCCCTCCCCTGTGGCCGAATTCGACAAGTTCGCCGGAGACCCGAGAGCCCCGCCGCGTTTACTTCGCGGCGGCTCGCCGTCGTCGACCTTCGGAGGGCGGCTCCGCCACGTAGAGGTAGAGCTCATCGAGACGGTTCCAAGGACACCAACCGCGTGTCCTGGGGTGGCCGGAATCGCCACCGGCGACCAAGTCTGTCACCGCAGGCCACCGTGTGACGCCAGGGTGACGTCATCATGACATCACCTGGCCATGTGTTGGCCAGGGTTTCTTTTTAATTGACGTCATCGTGACACGTGGGGCCCACTGTATATGGAATTACTGAAAATAATTAAATCTTGTAAATTAAATAACTTTTAATTTATAATTCCAGAAATTATGGAAAAATATGCAAAATGTTCACAAAAATGTAAGCTATCTGTTTATATCATTTTCAATAATGTTTGACAAAATTCAAAATGAGACCATATTTGAATTTGAATTAAATTCATTAAAATAATGAAAATAAGTTTTAATTCAATAAATTCAGAATATTAAGTGTAATATACCAAAATGACCAGGAAAGAAAATGCAACCTAGCTATGGGGTTCTTCAAGTCATTTGAGCAACTAATCTTGGACACACCTCTAAAGTATGGTTTTCCCCCTCCGGTGTTCATCGTTCTTCCACCCAAAACCCTAGCAATTTGTTTTCCCTCCTAGGGCTTACATCCTTTGCATTGTTTTATCATGCATACATATTGCGCATTGCACGGTTACCATGTATTGAATGTTTTAATTTTTTCTGTGTTGTTCGTTATCGGTACCCCCTATATTAAGTACCAATATTTGCTCCTCCTCTATACTGTACCCCCTAAACCCCCTCCGCCCCCGAGCGGCTCCCTAACACCTAACATACAACCGTCGCTGCTCCTCCTCTATGTCCCCTTAATCTTATTTTTTAATTCCTTTATACTTAATTAATTTTTACTACATGCAGGAGTGACATATGGCGGACGATAGAACCGAGCCGCTTAGGCATCCGGAGGCTGAACGTTATTTAATGGACCTCATAAACAACGAGATTCGTTATGTGCCAGGCTCAGAAGATGAGAAAGAAGAGGATGTAGTCTCTTCTTTTCTGAACCTTGACGGTGGAACAGATATTGTCGATGATCAAGAAGGTGAAGGAACGGACATTGTCGATGAAGGTCAACCGTCGACAAACGACGATCTCGAATTGCAAGTAGCAACCACCTCAGGCAAGGTATATATATACATTGAGCCTCTCGTGATACAAACTTACCGAAATATGAATACATATGTATTAACGCGCGCGACTCTCTTTCTTTTTTAGCCCTCGGCCGGATCGAGTACGACAAAGCGTGGCAAATCCAAGGCGATGAAACAAGGAGAAACATATACCATCGAATTAGTCGGTGAAACCGGCAAGCCCCTACAACACACCACAAAGTTTATCAACCAATGCGGAGTCGTTGTTAGAGACAATGTCCCGATCACCGTCCAGGAATGGAAGGAGCCAAAGAAGGCATGTCTTGGTTTCAGTTTTGTCGACAAGAGAACAAAAAAGGATTGCTGGAGAAAGCTTATGGAACATTTCATTCTACGTGTGGAATACAACAAAGACGATGAATTCGGTAACGAGGTTCCGGGTGGACGTGAGAGGAGGAGGCGCGTCAAAGAGTTTGCTCTTCAGAAGATGGCCGAAGCATTCTGGAACTTCAAGAAAAATTTAACCCGTGACTATTTCAAGAAGGGCAAGACTCCGGATTTTACTGGTCAACATGAGAGACTGAAAGATGATTGGCCAGAATTTGTGAGGCAAAAGAAATCGGAGCATTTCAACGAAATATCGAAAAAATAAGGTTAATGCGGATAAGAAACAGTACCATCATGTTATGGGGCCAGGAGGATACTGCCTTTCGGCGCCTAAGTGGGCGAAGATGGAGGAGGTCCTAAGGGTGCGAGGAATCCCTCTAGGTACATAGGGATGGGACGAAAGGGCCAAAAGCTGGTGGTACGGGCATGGGGGATCGCTAGACCGGGAGACAGGGGCGTGTGTTCATCGGCAGAAAAAGTTTGCTCCCACCCAAGCCCTTATTGACGCAATGACCCAATCTCAAGAGGGCTTGATCAAGTTCAACAGAGAGAAAGACGCACTGACAAAAGCCCTCAGGAATGATGAACACGGAGGACATGTACGAGGCAAAGGCAGAATGTCGTGGAAAGTAGGGTTTTCCCAGGACAATGACCCGTACTGCTACAGAAGCCGTAAGAGAAAGACGGACCGGTATGCAGATCTTTTGGCGAAGGTTGCATCGGAACTTAGTGAGTTGAAGCAGACCGTGCATGGACTTGTACCGAAAGAAAGATCGGCTGTAGGGCCGCATGAAGATCATGAAGCAGATCTTGGAAGCCAGCAACGGAGAAGCAGCATAGCTTCCACGGAGGCCCCGCCTACAGGTGCTAATGCACCGACGATTGAGATTCGTGCACCGGAGCCTCACTACCCCGTGGATGATGTAAAGGAGATGAAAGAATGTGATTTGCATTATCCCGTGGGGAACATTTCCACGAAGGTAGCTACCGGCAGTGCTTTACCCTGTACACCTGGAGCACTCCACCACAACAACCCCATTCCATATGGCTATGCTCGTGTCACGCTGGAAGACATAGTCCAAGTGTTTGAGGACCTGGAGATTGACATAGCTACACCCGAAGGGGAGAGAAGACTTGGAGATGTCAAGCGCCAGATCATTCTATGGAAAAAGAAGTACATAGTGTTTCCAGGCGAGACGCCAAGGCTAACAACTCCACCCCCCTCCGATGGTGGTGGTGGTGGTGGTGGCGGCGGTGGTGGTTGTTCACCTACACCTCCTTCACGCCATTCGACGCCGTCCCCCGATCCACAATCTCCGGCGGGTAAGCAGCCGCCGCCCCCCAATCCTCCTCCGGCGAAGAAGCAGAAGCAGGCGGACAGCAAGGAAACCCGCTCCTGGACTATTAACCCGGACCCTTATGTACCTAAGACCACACGGGTACCGGAGCCATCACTGAAGCCTATCCTCCCAAGGCCTTGGGAACTTAGTGAAGCTGAAACCAAATTGGCCGCGTCTGCTCATTATGAGAAATGGAAGGCGGATAAGAAGGCGATAAAAGAGCCTGAGCCCAAGCAAGTATTCACTGAGAAGCAAAAGAAGTGGGCTAAGGATTTTTTGACGACAGCGTCCCAAACCGAGCTGAATATGCCTGACGACTATGGACGTGAACTTCGTAGGCAAGCAGAAACATTGAAGGAGGAGAAAGAAGAAAGTAAAAAAAGAGGGAAACAACTTGACCAGCTCGAGATGCAGAATAAACAATCGATCCCCCCGCTCATAGTGAAAGCCGGTCCGGAAGAGGACCCCGAGACCATAGCAGCTGCGGCAGCAAATGGATTGACTGTAGCGAGTGCCATGAAACAAGCAGCCAAGATGTGTTGACTCTTCGTGCCTCTTTAGGCCTTGAGGATGCGCTAACTAGTGAGGTAGCATTACAATATGTGCGGAATGGGCCTCTCGTCGAGCCTACGCAGGAAAAGAGTCTAGCACCACAAATGTGAAATCTGCTATGTTGGTACAAGCATTTCATAACATGGGCCGACAAAGATTATGTTTATGCGGATGTTACAGAGGAGCATCACACCAAATGGTACTCTGTAGAAGTTCATATGAGTGAATTGTTCCAGCTGTTCAATTTGCGAGCTCGACAAATCTATGCTGAGTTTCTACGTTCTGTAAGTGATTTATTTCTACCTCATCTCGTTCTTCATTGCCTGCACTATATATATATATATGTATATATATATATATATGTAAATATAAATATATATATATATATATATATGTAAATATATATATATATATATTGTCCTAACTATATTGTTGCGTACGCTATTATGCAGATTGAAGATTTGGGAATGCAAAATAAGAAACATCCATGATGTTGGGTTCATTGACCAACATATCGTTAATGGATATATGTTACAACGTCACCCCGAAGACGTGAAGAAAGACTTGTACAAGTTTCTTACAAAGCATTAACTCAAAAGTCATATTCTATTTCCTTACCATTTTGGGTAAGTGTTTCTCTCTTGTGCCCATTCTCTTTTGTTTACTCCATGCATGGTATGTCTAATCAATGAGTTATGCATGACTGTGCATGTAACTTGTCCGCAGGTTCCACTGGATTCTGCTAATGACTGAACTTCACACCTCCAGAGTTCTAATCATGGACTCTATGGATTCGGATTCAATGCTTTGGACCGACATGAGAAAAATGTTGCAAAAGTAATTATTTTCAATCATTTGCGCTCTATATCGATCGGTCTCTTTCGTTCATTTCCTAATATCAAGTAACTGATAACTCCCTTGTTCATTTAATTTTCTTTGCCCTGTAGGGTTTGGAGACGGTTCTCAGAACAAATTGTCGGTGAATTCAAACATGAGCTAGAATTTAAAAGCTTAGTTAATGTGGATAAGCAGCCACCGGGGACCAATCTATGTGGATATTATGTTTGTGAGAACATCCGGAAACACACCTCTGAGCGGAAGGCGTCGGATAGCGTGCGGAAGGCGATGGATAACTTGCGGAGGAAGCTTAGTCCAGAAGCTCGCTTCCGACCAATTCAAGAGGAATTAGCAGGATTTTTCATGAGGCAAGTCCTCGATCCTAAAGGAGAACACTATACCGAGGACGAATCAAATTATATGCATCTCCGAGATTGAAACTTGTTCGAAGTTGTGTATGGTCATCCATCTTAATTGTGTATGGAAACTTGTTCGAAGTTGTATATGGTCACCCGAGATTGAATATATATTATATATTCCTATTGAATTCTTCTTGTTTGAAATTTCATATGCATGTATATAGTAGTGTAGAATATATATTTACTGAAACTTCATCAAAATTAAAATAAAACACAAAATAAAATATAAAAGAAATAAAACTGTACAAATTAAAAAGAAACCAGGTTTAGGGGGACTAAAACCCTAAACCTGCGGAGGAGTCCTTTAGTCCCGGTTAGCCACGAGAACCGGGACTAAAGATCCTCCACCCCGACGGACTCCTGGCGCCCACGTGGACGGGCCTTTAGTCCCGGTTCGTAAGAGGCGCGACTAAAGGGGGGGGCTTTAGTCGCGCATATTTAGTCTCGGTTGCATAGCCGGGAATAATGGCCTTTGCGAACCGGGACTAAAGGCCTATTTTCTACCAGTGAACCCTAAAACACGAGGGGGTTCGATAGTTTTCCAGAAAGAAGTCCGTAGCTCCGCCGCCACCCCGAACCTCGATTCAGGGATCATAAGTTCCTATTTTGGCACCCTGTCGGGATGGGGAATTGGAGGAGATCACCTCCATCGTCATCACCAATGCCTCTCCATTGACCATCCATGTGTGAGTAATTCCCCCGCTGTAGCCTGAAGGGGATGGTAGGGATTGGATGAGATCGTTCAGGTAATAATGTCGTGATTGTTAGGGCATAGTTCCTAGTATCTTCTATTAGTGCTATTGACATTGTTACAACTTGTTATGCTTAATGCTTGTCACTTTGGGCCCGAGTGCCATGATCTCACATCTGAACATGTTACTGAATCACCATGATAATTATTGTTTCTTCATTATACCTGCAAGTTGTTTACACATATCGTTGTCCGGAACCCGAGGCCCCGAAGTGACAGAAATTGGGACAACCGGAGGGGATGGCTGTGATGTGAGGATCACATGTGTTCACGGAGTGTTAATGCTTTGCTCCGGTGTTCTATTAAATGGAACACCTTAATTACCATTAGTTCCCTTGAGGCCCCGCTGAAAACGGGCTGGTAGGACAAAATATGTTGTGCAAGTTCTCATTGCGAGCACGTACGACTATTTACGGAATACATGCATATGGTTACTGAGTGCTTGGATGCTTTATCTTATTTATCTACAATGCCCGTGTCTTGATTATTATATGAACTATCTTATCCATGCAACGCCCGTTCATCCATCCCTATGGCTACGGTATTTAATCCCGATGTTTGCTTCAAACACTACTGCTGCTGTTTTCATACCACTGCTGCTATTATTTCACCACTGCTACTACTATAAAACTGTTACTACTGATAAACCAATGCGAACAAGTCCACTTTCAGGTGCAGGTGAAATGACAACTCACTTGTTAAGGCTCACCAATATTCTTTGGCTCCCCTTGTGTCGAATCAATAAATTTGGGTTTTAATTCCCTCGCAGACTGTTGTGATCCCCTATACTTGTGGGTCATCAAGACTATTTTCTGGCTCCGTTGCCGTGGAGCATTGCTTTATTCGCGAGCTCACCGGAGAGTACTATTATCTACTGCCAATCATTCATCATGGGTAACACTCATGAACACATCCACTACAAGAAGAGGTACAACTCTGAACACCTCTGATGCTCTTGATTCACCGTCTGTTATGAGTAAGCTTCTTACACCACCACATTCACATGCTACACATGCTACTTCTGCTGAATCTGAAAATTCTTCTGACACTTTTGATGATGCTTCTACTGTGCTTGATGAGAGTGGTTCTCTCGGTCGTTTCTTAGGTGCTACTATTGCTAAAGCTAAAAATATTGTAAAAACTGAAACTCCTGATAAAAATCCTGTTACTCCTGCTGTTTCACCTGAGTTTAGAGAAAATCCTAGTGATGATTTTGATGATTCCTGATGCTATTGAAAGTCTTAATGATGATATTATTGATGAAATACATGCTATGCAGGATAAATAAGTTGTTATAAGTCTTATTGAAAGTCATGTTGTTAAATATAAATTATCTCCTGATGCTAAGTTTGCCACTTCTCCCATTAATATTAGGGATAAAGATTATGATTTCTCTCTTGATTTATCTTATATATCTATTGTTGAGAAATAACCTTTTTGTGGTACTAGAAATGAAAGTGATATGAAACATATGAATGAGCTCTCCTCTTTGAATAGTTTATTCTCTAACGATCTTAAGAAACGTAGCTACTTTGTTGCTAAAATATTCCCTTTCTCATTAAAAGATGGAGCTAAAACTTGGTTTAATAATTTGTCTCCGAGATCTATTTATAGTCATATTGTTTGGTTAATGCTTTCTTTCAAAAATATTTTTCTGCTAGTGCTCAACATGCTGCTTTACAAAATATATTTAATTTCAAGCAATTGGAAGGAGAGAAATTGCTTGTATCTTGGGCAAGGTTCTGTTCTTATTTAGTTAGGACTACACTTGGGCAGAAGCTAGAAAATAATGAACTTCTTGATATATTCTATAATGGACTAACCGTTGAATCAAGGACATACCTGGATACTTGTGATGGTTGTGTTTTCAGGCAAAGAACTCTAGAAGAATCTGAGGACTTAATGGCTAAAATAAGACAAAATCATGATGATTGGACTATGGTTGAGCCTGAACCGACCCCTACTCCAGTATAAACACCAACACCAACATCCAAGAAGAGGGGAATGATTGAATTAAATTATGAAGTGATTAGAGAAGCCAAGAAATATCTTAAAGAGAGGGGTATTAAATCTGAAGATGTGAAGAATCTTCCACCTCTAGAAGAATTATGTAAGCCAATCCCTCACTCATCCACTATTGAAGTACACTCTCTCCAATATTTTGATAGTAAAGATATTCCCTATAATAAACCTCCTGATCAATGTTTAGATGAATTTGATAATTATGTTATTAAGAAAGATAATTTAAAATGAGAGTGCAAAATCACCTAATGGAAAACTCTAGAGCTATTGATAATTTGCATGGTATTATAGAAAGAACCTCTAATGATGTTAAAATGCTTGTTAAACGTTTTCAAATGGTTCAAACTCAAATTGATCAAATTGCTAAAGTGCAAAATGATTTTCTAGTTAATGCTTCTAAAGAAAAACATGCTTATCAAGTAAGAACTAGAAGTGGTATTGCTACACAAGATCCTTTATATCCTGAGGGACAACCTAAAATAATTGAAAAAGATTCTCAGCAAACTAATAATAATGGTATTCATACAAAGAAGAAAAAGAAGAAGAAATATAAAACTGATTTGGAATCCTCTGAATTTGCTAAAGATCTGAATAGTATATCTATCTCTGATGCTGAAACTGAAAGTGGCAATGTAGAGAAAAATGCTTCCGATAAAGAAGAACATGTAGCTGAACCTGAAAAGCAAACTAAAAATACAAAGTACACTAAGGAAGATGTTATTGCTAATAAACATGGTAATGAGAGAGAACCTTGGGTAAAAAACCAATGCCTTTTCCTAATATGAAACATAAATCAAAAGAAGAAGAACACTATAACAAGTTTTGTGAACGGATGAAACCTTTGTTCTTGCAAATTCCTGTAACTGATGCTATTAAATTGCCTCCTTATGGAAAATATATGAAAGATATTGTCTATAACAAAAGGAAGATTCCTAATGAGGAAATTTCCACTATGCTTGCTAATTACTCTTTTAATGGCAAGGTTCCTGAGAAGCTTGGAGATCCTGGTATACCAACTATTCCCTGTTCTATTAAAAATAATTATGTTAGAACTGCTTTGTGTGATTTAGGAGCTGAAGTTAGTGTCATGCCTTTTACTCTCTATAAAAGACTCCTACTAGAAAAATTGATACCAACTGATATATCTTTGCAAATGGCTGATAAGTCTACTGCTATTCCTGTGGGTATATGTGAGGATGTTCCTGTTCAAGTTGCTAATAATTGTCTGATATTAACTGACTTGTTGTGTTGGAAATGTCTGAAGATGATAATATGTCTATTATTCTTGGGAGACCTTTTCTTAATACTGCAGGGGATGTTATTGATTGCAATCAAGAAAAGTAACTTTTAATGTTAATGATAAAGAGCACATTGTTTATTTTCCCAAGAAGATTGATCGAAAATATGGTCTAAATTCCATTGAAAATATTGAGACCATCAAGATTGTAGAATTTTATTGTCCTATTCCAAAGCCACCCAAAGAATATGAAATTATAATGATTGGGACTATGTCTATCATGGTTGAGGTAACATGAGTATTTAGTGAGAAACAAAGTTTTGTTTCATATAAAATTATTTTGGTAGCAAGACTTGATCACCCTTGTTAACAAAATGATTTTAAATGAAGTGGGCAATATTTTCACCTTGCCCATTATGTTTTCACCCTCATTATTGAGGTTATGCGTGTTTTCACCACCCATACTTTTGTTTTCACCACTACCACCTTTGTTTTCTTTGGATATTCTTCCATTAGAGTGTCATAGAACCTCTGTAGTTCTGGTTTTGGATTTATTTTCCACCTTTTCACTTTTGTTTTCCTGGTTTTTGTTAATTATTAAAATTCTGAGAATACCTCAAAAATAAAGTTTCTCAAAAAATTCCAGAAAAATTATAATAATTTTTTACGTAAAAAATGAGGCAGAAAGCCACCTGGGAGGCCCCAGGGGGACCCACCAGTCAGGCACACCATAGGGTGGCGCGGCTAGCCCCTGGTGGCGCCAGCACATGGTGTGGGCCCCCTGGCCCTCCACTTACTCTCTCCACTGCCAAAGTCTTCTCTCTCACCTCCCAAACTGAAAACATTTCCTGGAACCCGATTTCTTGCTGTTCTTCCTCTGGATTTTCGATCTCCTTCTTCAGCCCATCATTTGTGCTGAGATTTTGTGCATTTGGTCTCCGGTATGTGACTCCTCCGATGATCCAAGTAGAATTTTGTTTAGTGAAGTATTTCTTGAGTATTTTGGTACTGTAGGTGAGAGCTTATGTGAGTTTGCATGCTTGATTTGAGTAGAAATAATATAGTTTTGATATATGTTTAGCTCTCATATAAGTCCCTATGGTAGTTTCCACCTTATAGTTGCTTGAAATTAATTTTCGTGATGATTGTTGAAAATTTTCATATATGGATAGTTATAATTTTGGAGAGATATTTAGGATTGATGCTCCTAGAAGGACAAGGCCCTCATGCTCATCCACTTCAGTATCAATGCCGCCGGGACAGCAAGCAGGATTCAAGATAGACTAGCAGACCTCCAGGGGCTCTACCGAGAAATCACCAACGATGACGGTCGCTCATCCCAGCGTGGGAAGATAAGAAACATTCAACTTCCTGCTCTTAGATACTTTACTTACTATCTTTCTACTAGTATCCTAGGTAGGGAGAACACTAGCAACATTTCTAGTTACCACCTTGCTTTTATTGATGTTGCACTGAACCATAGCACGAAGTATAACCTTGGTGCACTTGTTGCACGCCGCCTTACTACTTCTGGGCCTATTTTGGGGGAATTATCGCTACACGTGTAGCAGCTGCTTTGAATGTTTCCATTACCCCCAATGATGAAATGATTGCTCCATGTAGGCTTAACCTTGCTGCTATGAAGTCTCGTCAGTTTGTTACTCCTAAGTCTACTGCTGAATGTTTAGTATATAGAGTTTTATATATAGATGGAGAGGAGCGAAAAGTTAGTTTGCCGCAACCTGTTTTGTTTAAGATTGACATGTCACCATGGTCACTCTCTAAGGAGCAGGTAGACGAGTACCTGAGCACCATGGAGTTTCATAGGCAGCAGGAGAGGCATGACGCGCCTCCCGAGGACCACAACACGCAGTACACCAGCGCATCCTCGAGCACATATCAGGAGGAGGGTTCCTCCTCAGCATACTACGCGGGCGCCACCTCATGGTCCCTTGGTGATTGATCTCCACTTAGGCCAAAAGCCTAAGCTTGGGGGCGGTATACCGACATCACACTCATTTATATATCATGTTCAATCGTTTCTTTGTATATCCATGTTTTCTTTTCTTTCACTTCTTTTCGCTTGTTTTAATTTCTTTCGTTTCTTTTTGTTTCTTTCGCTTGTTTTCGTTTCATTCATTTCTTTTGTTTTTATTGTTTTGTTTTCGCTTTCCAAAACACAAAAAGACCAAAAATATTTCTGTTATTTCTCTCTATTTGTTTCTTTAGTTGGGTTGCTTTATTCTTTAAATTGCAGTTTAATGTTCAAAAATCCAAAAAAATATTTTGCTTTGTTTGCTTGTTCTCTTTATGTTCTTGTTTTAATTGAAAAACCCAAAAATATTTGTTGTTCTTATTTGGTTTTGTAAAGGTTGCTGCAGAGTTCAACTGTCGTCCATGACTCCATTGGAGCTTGGTTTTCATTATATATGATTCGAGCAACAAGTGAAGAGCAATAATGACGATCTATGACAATTCAAGTTGTGGTAAGAGGCTGGTATGAACTCTATTTGCTTTCATTTTTGTACATATATCCATCTATGTGAGCATGCTTAATTTGTTCGTATAAGATATATGTGACTTAATGCCTGCTTAATAGTTCGTGCTCTCTCATGTTTTGTTCCAATTTATTAATGGTAAATGACATGTCATATAAATATTTGTTCTCATTGTTCTATTCGTAGAAGGGTATGACATTGTGATAGCCTCCTCTGACTGTTTCATTTGAATCGACTTGGCACATGCTCATGCATGCTAAGACTGAAAACAAAAAGTCAATAAGCCTCGATGATTTATTTTGCCTTAGAGTTCTAGTATCAATTTTATGCATCGGTTAATTTTACTTTGTCGCAAACATGATTATGATAGTTGTTTCTCTCTTGATTGTCGCTCCCTGTCTATTGCTAGCCTTCACCTGTATTGAGTATGAGCTCTACTCTTGCATCCAACTCCCAAAAAACACAGTTTTCCATATGTGTCCACCGAACCTACCTATATGTGTTATTTAACTACCACACCAAAGTAAATTGCTCATGTGCTACCTTTAAAACCTACTAAAAAATATTCCTATTTTGTGCCCCTGTTTTCGCTCACGAGGACGTAAATAGAAAATCTTTATCTCACTTGTTGATTGGATTTCACACCCTGGACTAGTGGCTTCATCCGGTTATCCAAATGATAGAAGAGCTGGCAGCGGGGTGCCCAACCCCAAATTAATACACACAAAATCTCTTCACTATTTTTGCCCCTCATTTATCAGTCAAAGCATAATTGTGTAAATAAAAGAGAAAGAGGGATGACCTTCTACCCAGATGCGTCCTTCATATGGGAGCCGCTCTTGTGAATCCAGTTGGCTTGTGACGTACTGTATTTTCTGTTTACCATTCGTTTACATAAGCATACACCTCTCTTAAAAATGATTTCAATGCCTCCGTTTAATAAAATAAAAGCTCTAGCACATGAGTGATCCATCCTTCCCTCTGCGAAGGTGATGCATGTAAAATGCATAAATGAATTTTGCAAATTTTCACATGGTTTTCTATTACATATTGCATCATATAAGGGTATAATTCAATGTTTTATAGTATTTTGGGGTTAAATTACAAAGTCCCCCAACTTTTATGGAATTAACCCTGCCTGTCAGAAACTCAGTTTTCTATATTTTTGACGTTTCAGGGGGCAAACTTCCGCGAAATCACCTGAAAATCTGCGGGGGTCATTTTCTTGGAAGGAGAAGACTTGCGGGCAAAGGATCCACGAGAATTGGGAAAGGAGGCCCAAAAGAGGACCCTCCACGCGGCCAGATTCCTTTGCCGCGTTAGAGGCCCCCTTTTGGCCCCTATGGCCCCAATTCCTTCCATCTTCGACTTACCGACTCCGTCTTGACCTAAAACCGACTATAAAAAGGGTCCCCCGTACCCTTACGGGGAGGAGCACCGCCGAAACACCGAAACACCGAAACAGAGACCAGAAGTTCCAGATTGGAGGGGGAAAACTCCGGCGGGGCGCCGCCGGTGTGATCTCCTACCCCTCCAGCGTCACCACCATCGACATCTCCATGAAGAGGGAGTAGTCCACCCCAGGGCTATGGGTTTGTGGAAGTAGCACTTGTATCTCTCTCTCTCTCTCTATGTGCTTCACTAATTAGATCTGTATGAGCTGCCTCACATGATTACGGGCACCGTTGTAATTCCTATGTGGTGGATCTTTTCTATGAGTTATTGAATCTGAGATTGCAATTGTTTCTCTTGATTTATTTGAGTAGATGTATCTTATGTACCCCGTTCTTATTTGCTAGCTTTGATCAATCTAGTTCTTGAGAGCGTGTGTGGGGTGATGGGTGCATTAGTTGGAGTAACGGGGGGTGGCTAGTGCTGTGAAAGTGACAGAAGTTCAGCGATCCACTTAGGTTTTGTTAAACCTTTCTTAGTTACCTCACTAGGGATAAAAAGGAGTACCTTGTTACCGGGGATTTGAAGTGACACTAATCAATCTCCATGACTAGATCTAGGACGTTCTTACTTCAACTTCATGTCACATTGCTTAAAGCTATACTCTGGTTTTTCCTTAATTATCGAGGTGTTATGATTTATTTCGCATCTTGGTGGAGTATAAGAGGGATCAATATGATCGTAGAGATCTCTATGCTAGGACGTGATGCCCATATGAAAGTACTCAATGTTAAACATGTTATTGTAATCTCACATGTAATTTTTTATGTCCATCGTCTACCACTTTATTTGAGAGAATGCAAGTGTGAAATCATGAACCCCGGTCCTATTTTAATTATAAGAAAATACTCTAGTTACTTTGCTACAATTTACTTTACTTGCACTTTACTTTACTTGCATCTCCAATTCGAATTTACATTATCTCCATCACCACTTGCATCACAAAAATACAAAAACAATACATTGCATATTTATTTTCTCATTTGCATTTAGTAGTTGATTTAATTATTGCACATTTACTTTCAGTTTTGCATTGCAATTTAGAAGTCTCACACCTTGTGCTTGACAACCACTTGGTGAGGTTGAGGGCACAAAATTCTCTACTTGTTTGCAGGATCCTGGAGGAAGCTTGGAAGACAACTGCTGAAATACTGGCTCCCCAAGAGTTCGATATAAACCCTCGAGCCACCCTCGTGGGGAAGAAGGCTTGCCACTAGCTACACACTCTGCACTTGGAGTCTCAACCTAGCCATCAAGCATTTTTCTGGCGTCGTTGCCGGGGAGCCATAGGTGAAGGAGTTGTCCAAGGGAGCTCACAAGAAGTCTTCATCACCAACAAGGTGTGCAAACACCTAAGCTTGGGGAGGTTGCACCTACGTGAGTACTGCCCTTTCTATCTCCACCTTCTTTCAAGTAGATTGTTTTGTTTCTTGTCTTGTTTTTATTTTTGTTTTGTTTTTGTTCTTGTTTTTGTTTTGTCTTGCATATTTTATTTTAGTTTTGCATTTAGTTATCTAGTTTATTTTAGTATTTCGAATTTGCCTAGTTACTTTACTTTTTAGTTTTGCATAAAAAATTAAAAACTACATAAAAACTGTTAAAATGGGTGATAGAACTAAATTAAGTGACTACACAAATACACCCAATGACCAATTCATTGCTAGGCCAATTACTACACCTGAAATACAAGCTGAAAGCTATGAAGTAAGTCCTAGTTTATTGAATTTAATTACTAGAGAGCAATTTAGTGGTAGTGCTATGGAGGATGCCTCTATGCATCTTCATGATTTCATGGAAATATGTGATATGTAAAAATTTAAAAATGTGGAAAGTAGTGTTTTAAAACTGAAATCATTTCCTTTTTTACTTAGAGGAAAGGCTAAATAATGGTTACTTTCACTACCTACAGCTAGTATAAAGTCTTGGGATGATTTAAAAGAAGCTTTCATTAAGAAATATTATCCTCCCGTTAAAATTTTGCAAAATAGGAATAATATCCTCTATTTAGGCAAAATGATAATGAACATGTAGCCATGGCATGGGATAGAATTAAATTAATTCTTAGAACATGCCCATCACATGGAGTAAATGAATGGACCATACTACACTCTTTTTATAATGGTCTAAACTACATGTCTAGAAATATACTTGATTCTGCTGCTGGAGGTGCCTTTATGAGTAAAACTGTAGGAGAGGCTAAGAGCATATTAGAAAGCATATTGCAAAATTATAGTAAATGGAATACTGAAAGAGCACCCAATCCCACTAAGAAAATAAACTCAATTGAAGACACCAATGATTTGTCTTCTAAAATGGACACTATTCTTGCCTTTATTAATAAACAAAATATGGAGAATGTGCCTTTGCAGGAGCTAGTTGGTAGTAATTCTAAAAGTGTGGATGTTAATTTTGTTAGGAATTATGGTAGAAATGGTTTTGGTAATGCTTACAATTCTTATAATAAACCTCCTTATGTGCCAAATAAACCTTTTGTTCCATATCCTAATGCTAATGAAAATAAGTGGAAGCCTTCTAGTGAAATTTCTGAATTTAATAAATTGCTTATGGAACAAGTTGCTAGTCACAATGCTATGATACATGAGTTAAATAAGTCTATTGTATCCATTAGTAGTGATATTAAAGGATTGCAACTTCAATCTTCGAATTTAGATAAAGCATTGTCAAAATTAGCTGATAATCAAGCAACTCTATTAACCATGTCAGCAGGAAAGCCACAAGCACAACCTAGTGTAGGAATGAATTCTATTACTATTGCTTCTCCTATTATTGAAAATATTGATCATATTTCTGAGAATACAAGTGAGCATGTCCCTACTAGCTTAGAAGAAACTTTGAATGAAATAGTGAAGTACCCTGAATATTTACTTCCATATATGTCTTATCTTGCTAGCAAAGATGAAATTAGTCCTCATGAATAAAGCATGCTAGCTAAATTGGAGAGTAAAGTAGAGGAAATTATGATGCTTACTGAAATTAAGGATCCATTGCTTGATTTAGAAAAAAGTAGCTTGCAAGAACTTATTGGTACTCTACAAAAATTTGCTAGTCATCCCACTATAAATGTTAATCAACCTGGCTTTGGATCTTATATTGCTAATCATGTCTTGCAAGAAAAAATTTCTAGGTACAAGAATGAGGCCATGATACCTCCTAAGCTTGGGGATGCATGGATCCCCAAGGTGCTAGTTTCGATTGGAAAAGAAATTCACCATGCTATGTTAGATCTAGGTTCTAGTGTATCGGTACTCTCTAAAGAATTATATGAATTGCTAGAACTAGAAAATTTAGATTAGTGTTCAAGTGAGTTTGTCCTTGCTGATAACTCTACTAAAAATGCTATAGGACAAGTAAAAAATGTTATGATTGAATTGCACATGACTTTTGTACCCGTTGATTTCATTATTATGGATATGGGGATAAATCACCTAGTCCTATTATTTTGGGTAGACCTTTTCTTCGTACTACAGGTGCAATCATAGACTCCAAGGAAGGGAATGTCAAGTTTCAGTTCCCTCACAAGAAAAGCATGGAGCACTTTCCAAGGAAGAGGGGCACGCTGAAGAACAAGCTCTCTCATGAGCTTTATCCCTCTTGATTTTCAAGTAAGTAAAGCCTAGCTATATGGCTATAAAGAAAGCGCTTTACGGGAGGCAACCCGGTTGTTTTTGTTTGGATTTTCCTAGTGTCCTCTTGTTGTCTAAAGAGATTAGTTTTTTTTGTTTTAATTCTGCAGTTTTCAATAAAGATTCAAGTCAAACCCATTTGGACTTATAAGTTGCTATCCTAGTGCATAAAATTTCTGTTTCAGCACGAGTCTGCTCACCGTATGATTTTACGTTTTTGATTGGTATGTAGGATTGAGCTAATTTTTTAGTATGTTCTGCAACTTTTCGTATTATGTAAGCACACAAATTGGCGTAATTTTTTGACGAGTCTAGCTTAGGGAAAAACGTTCGTTTTGCTGCTGCTGCTTTTCTGGACAGATTCTGCCTTCTTTTGTTTTATGCACTCTTTGGGCTTGGGAATCGAATTTCCATGTTTCTTTCAAGCGAGAGAGTGAACATACAACATAATGAACCTTATTGTCTATCTACTGGAGTATTTGATTTGGAATTTTGCACAGCAAGCATGTGATTTGTTTGTCCTTGCTAATCTCACCCCACAGAAAAAGAATGGGAGAAACATGTTTTGTGAAGTTTTTTTCACAGGGAATAGAGGAGCTGCGCTTCAAGACATCCAAGAATGGTGAAAGCCTTAAGTTTGGGGATGTTATGAACACCCCATTGGAGCTACACTCTTTTGGTTAGCACACGTCCACTTTCTGTTTTTCTAAGCAAAGCATTTATCGTAGAGACTTGAAGCGTCTAGTTTTTGTTTTTATTTTTGTTTTGATAAGACCACCACCATCATTTTATATGAGATTGAGCTACTGGAGTTTGGGGTTGGAATTTATTGGATGCTATTATTATGACTTGTAATAGGGATGCCATGGTTGATTTGAAGAGCTACATATGTTTGCATGATTTATAGGCTTTTTATGTGTAGAAATTTGCAATAATGTTGTCTTGAGCTATCTCTTATGCATGTCCTTGATGTTAATTGCTGGTTTATTTAGTTTGTCATGAAATGAGTAGTTCTATGGACATATTCATGCATAGTAGCTGGTCAACTATCTCCCTCTTGCTAGCCCAAAAATTTTAAAATTCCAACAAGTAAAAACTTGTTTCCAACACTCCTTAGCCAAGTATTTCCAGTGAACTTGGGATAGGACTCTCACGAACTTTTGAAGGCACACTTTACTTTTTATGCATCTAATAAACATGACCCAATAATGGGAGCCACAAGTTTTGCGTTTGACAGTGTGGTTGGGAGCTAGCTATAAACGTGTATCACGGAAAGCTTTCAACATTGCACAAAATTTACATTTGGTTGATATCATGTACTTTTGTTTTTGGACTCCTGCCATCCCGAAATGAAATAGAGGAATAGTAAGTTTTGATGATTAAGTATCTATATGACTAGAGGAACGCATTGGGTCGCTAACCCAAGCCATGCTTTATCATGGTGGAAATTTACTTACAGCTTGAGTGACTCTACAACACATCCTATAATAAAATAAGAAGCTATGCATAATAGTGAATGAAAATAAAAAGGATGATGAGTCTACTCTGTTTGTTCATCTTGTCATTCTAACATGAGCTTGTTTCCAAGTCATTGGGGAAAGAGGTACCTCTTTGTGGTTCTCTATGATGTCATTAATACTTATTATGATTGTACAAAGCTTATTAGGAATCTTAAGTTTAGTAATCATGGAGTAGGTTTTCACACTCACGGGGCATGAGGCTTTCAACCACCTTGTCATTCTCATTACTTCAATACTCACAATTTTAAGATGCTAGTGATAAAGGGGCAATGAGAGTCCTAGATCAATGGATACCACATTTCAATTAGTAATTTTAGTTGAATAATTTAGAGTCTAAATAAGACTTGATCATGTTTTACCTCTACTCAATTTTCTCCAAAGTGTCCACCATATTTTCTATTCTCCATTATGCTATTCTTTTACCAATATAGGATTTTATTTTTCATTTTGTGTATGCATTTGGTCATAGTGCTTTTTTCATTATACACTTTGTGAACTTTCATGAAGCATCTTTGCTTGCATATTTGATATTTCTTACAACATGAATTTTATATTGCTACATTTCTAGTATTAATCATTTTGATTATATGTTGCATGAATAATCCTCCTTGATATCAAATGTTGTTTCAATATGCAAAAGCATCTTAGTTTTATCACCTTCATACTCGAGGACGAGCATGGGTTAAGATTGGGGATGTTGATGCATGTAAAATGC